>OZ012739.1:187500918-188220440 GCA_963859935.3 Lathyrus sativus
CCATACACAAGCTCTCAGCAAATCCTCTAAAGACTGGATAGTTCTGTCTGTTTATCTATCTGTTTGCAGATGATAGGCAGAACTAAATCTCAACATGGTACCCAAGCATTCAACAAACTCTCCCAAAACCTCGATGAAGATCTCAGATCTCTATCAGATACAATACTCGACGGTATCTCATACAACTTTACAACGTCCTCAATATACATATCGGCTAGCTTCAGCATAGAATGATTAATCCTCATTAGTAAGAAATGAGTTGATCTAGTCAATCTATCCACAATCACCCAACTCGAATCATATCCCTCTCATAGTCTTTGGCAAACCCGACACAAAATCCATGGAAATACTATCCTATTTCCACTATGAAATATTCAACGGTTGTGTTGCACCCCAAAATTTGACCAACCGTTTCTCGTTATTTGGCTTATGTTTCGTTTCATTTCATTTGCATTTGCATCTGCATGCCGCATACTGTGCATTTTTACAGCCGGATTGATTTAATCGAGATTACAACCCTTTTTGTCATATTCCAGACATTTCAAACCGTTTCGAATACGAAGATTTATTGTAGAATTTGCGCTCTGCCCAGTGATTCAGTCTACGCTTTTGGTTCGGTGGTATTTCGGTATCCGGTCTTGTTACCGTTTATTTTTTGGCATTCTCGCATTTTGCTTGTCAATTTAATTTTATAGATTAATTTTGGCATAGATTTTAAATAGCTTTTTTATAGACTTTTATTAGTATTTTCTTTTTTAGAATATTCATAGAGTTTAATAGTTGTTATAGACTTTAATCATATTTTCTAGAATTTATTTCTTTTTTTTTTCTAGAGTTTTGTTTTAGAATTTATTAAAATGCTAATATTTTTAATATAGATTTTAAAATGTATTTTCTAGAATTTATTTGTGTTTAGAATGTTTTAGGTTATTATTTGATTAGATTTAATTAAGTTTTATTATTAGTTTGAATTTGATTAGAAGTTCATAGAGTGATTTCAATTAGGATTTTAGAGTTGTATTAGTCTGTTTAGCTTTAATGTATTCATTAAGTGTTAATTTTCGTTTCAGCATAAATTAATTAGGTTTTTGCCTTTAATTGTTTGATATTAGTATTAGTTTAATCATTCTGCCAGCTATATTAATTAATCACTTTTGTTTTAGTCTGATTTTTACAGGTCCACATGCCACGTGTCGTGCAGGCTATAAATAGCCTGCACAATGCTCATTAATTGCTGACACGGGTCCCAAGGAGGCCACCTACCACCGGCCATGTAAACCACCGGCACACTCGTCGGACAAATCAAACGGCCAAACCCTCACTGGAAAATGTCACCGGAAAACCCAAGTCCTACACCGGAAATTCATAACACTCATCGTGTTCTTCGTGATTCTCCAGAAACGCATCATTTCTGAATGCATTCATCACAATCTTCATCCGTTCATCGATATTTTTCCAGAAGTTGTTCATAAGTTCATAGTATTCATATGTTCTTCATCCTTTTTTCCAGAACTTCATCCAAATTCATCATACACTCAAACTTTTACCCATAAATCTTCAAGCGCATTCAAACCTTCGTCATGTTTTTTCCAGATCCAACCTCACAAACTTCAACTGTTCACACCATTTTCCAACAAAGTTCATCAATCTCCACGAACATTCAACCGTGTTCATGTCATTTCCCAAAAATCAAACAAGTTCATCCATATTCATAGCTTTTCCAGAAATTTCCCAGATATCACCGATCCAAACTTCAAAACCTAGATCTAAACATTCGAGCCAACCTTCATCCGATTCTTCATCCACTCACAAAACGCCATCGAACCACCATCAACTTCAGATCTTCATCAATCTTCATCCAACATCCAAAAATTTATCATATCATCCGCACAACATGCAACTCAGATCTAAACTTGCTCACCATCATCTTAACCTTCACATCTTCATCTTCATGGTTCCAGAATTTGTTGAACAAACCAACCAAACTTCCGAATCTACATGCAAAACATCCAATCGAACCGTCCTCGCCCAACAGATCCTTCATCATCATCGCGCAACTCATAGATCTGCGAACTCGCCTCAAATGCACCAACAGACGTCTTCATCAACTCCTATTTCAACGATTCATCTTCCATCTGCTCCAAACGGAGCTCACATTTGCTCTAGCGGTACTCGACAAAAAACAAAGGGATAATCATTTGGATATGTTTGTTCATTTTCATTTTGTAGGTGATGATGTTGTTTGAGTAAAATGAAACTGAACTGAGAGGGAGAGTGGTTTTGTTTTGATTGGAGTCATGGAGGACGAAGTGAGGTAAGGGGGACGAAGGTGAACGACGGCGGCAGAGGTTGAAAGAGGAAACTTAGGGTTCCAGACTAAGGCAAAACGAGAAGGAATAGGAAAGGTCCCCTTAGAATCGGGTTTGGTTTTGGGCTTCAAAGCCCAATTGCTTCAGTTTCAAGCCATACTCCCCATTTCTGTATTTACACCTCCCGTTTTCTCTTTCTTGTTTGTTGCTGTTTATCTTTTTTTGGGAGTTTTGGTGGGCATAGCCCAGTTATCTTTTTTTTCTGAACTGCACCCCTATCCTGCTGCTGAACCCCCCTGTTCATTTATTTTTTTTGATATTGTCGCACCCTAATTTTTGACTTTAAGATCCCACCTATTTTCGCGTTTTAATATTTAATATTTATGCGACTAACCAGTTTGTGCAGACGCAGTGATATCGAGTGGAGATAGCGTTCATTTTCACGATCAATCATCCACGCGCATTTATTCTATTTTTCAACCGTTTTGTTTGATTTATTTTGTGAAGCTAGGTTTGTGGCTTTAAGTCAAGGAAGTTATAAAGGCCTTGTGTGTATTCATTATCTCCTACAAGTTGTGCTAAAGCATTATGGAATCATATACTTTCATCATTATGACATCTTACTCAGTACCAAGCAAATACTCTCCAAATTGCTCAGAGCTTCCCCAAGAGGGATTAGGATCTCCCGTACATTGGATTTCAAAGACACTGATTGTTGGACTGGAAAAACTTAGTGACATGGGGTTTATAATCAATTTTCATCTTTCTGAGAGATGGCCTAAATCAGAGGTTGTCATTAGTCATGAAGCCGTTTCCTCTAAATCTTATTAGTTTGGATGCTTTTAGTGAGAGGTCAACACTCATTAAAACTTCAGAGTTGGATAAGAACATCTAGATTAAGGACAAGGAAATCGTTTTTTTATAAAAGACCCACAAGCATACTAAGATAACAGACAAAGAAGGATTTCCAACTTCGTTTAAACATATTCCAAGATTTAAACTCAAAGTTTAGGGAGGATCAAATTCTGGAGATACACAAATAAATTCATCATAAGGCTAATTTGAAATTCATTTACTTTGCTATTCAATCCAAGAAAGTGTTACAAAGTATCACCCACTCAAAATGCAAAAATGCAAGATTTACAACATTGCAAAAGGCTGCTCTGCTACTAAAAATCCATATCAGTATTATTATTGACAAAATCATTTATGCTACACTAATACTATTGGACTCGTAAACCGAAACTTCTAAACCATGACAACTTCCACAACAGCAGTCCCAACCACGACCTCAACATCAGCAACAACTTACGACCTGCTCGGCACAAACGTCAATCTGGAACTGGCTGTGAATCACACGAAGTTCTTGGAAGGATGCTAACACTTTGATCCGTTGAAATATCGACCAATACCTGACACAGATGATAATGATGTTAGCAGTAAATCATGTCATAACCAACCTAGCCTCAAAAGCTCACAATAGCAACATTTCTTTACAGAAATAAAAGATTTTCAAAAACACTGGGAATGCCTCACTCACCTTCAGCTTTTAACGAATTAATGTTTATCCTTGGAATGCAAATGGCTCAAGTAGATTGTCTTCCATTACAGCAGTGTGTTGATTATTTAGAAGGATTGATAGCTGATAACTTCTTGGTGGCCTTTCATTTTCGGTTAACTGGAAGTCTCGAAGAATTGAAAGAAGTGGGAAGATCCTGAAGATTCTCCAACTGCAATCTATGAAGTAAGTTCAAATGGTCCAGTCAAGGAAGTTTTTCCTCATGTAAAAGTGCTAACACCATGGGATGATAAATCAGACTCAGGAATGTCAATGCAGTTTCTGACAAGAGAACCAAAAGCTAGCTGGCTGAAAATGAACAACCGGATTCAGTTGTTAGTCTAACATCTCATGGACTTTAAAATATACCAGAGACTTTGATAAAAAAGACAGAATTGAAAGCCTCAGCTGAAAAAAAACTTGAATTGGGAACTTTTCCTCATCTTCATCTTGATTCCACCTTCCAAAACATCCTTGCACCAGGACCCCTATATCAAATAGTAACCATGTTTTGGAAATCTCGGTTGATGTTGGTTATCCAGTTAAATGCCGCGATGCAGTAACAGAAGCCTGCTCCTATCTTGTTTGGACCCGTGTGCTTCAGCGACCTGCAAGTGTAAAAAGTTAGGATGCTTCTGATTTAAAGTCCATTGTGGAGAATCTTGTTACTGATCTATCAACCACTCAGAATGTACCTGAATACCCTGCTTCAGCTTCTATTTTAGAGATTCCATGCACCATATTAATTCAGAATGCTGAGACCAGTTCCAAAGACTTTGTTGCGTGTTCCTGGGCAATGGTTGTTCTTGATACTATTACCGCAAGGTTGAGACGTGATGCTATTGATTTATGGCAAGAAAATTCTGGGTACTTCTGCAGTAGGCCTACTCATGCTGATTACCTGGACATTAAAGAAAACGAAATTCTCAATCAGAGCTGGTACGGTCACGTATCCATCTTCTCAAAAAAACTTACTCCCTATATGGTATGCTTCACCACCTTTTAGAGTTCATCCTCAAGCTAAGCGTACAATAGAACTTGAGTGGGATAATGAGTATGATAGTGGTAGATCAAACATCCTGAAGCTTACTATCACTTACCAACCTGATGGAAGATACTTGACTGAGACAGAAGAAAATGGAAGCCCTGTTTTAGAAGTTAAGACAACATATGTAAAAGACCACCATTTTAGAGTTGAAGCTGAGGGTGTAATCAACGATATTAACCTTGCTGCATACTCGAAGGACCAAACGAGGCATATTCATATTTGGCAAGGGTCCTTTCATCATTATTTCAGAGAGAAAATAGGTCTCAAGTTGTCTGAGGATGATGAATCCCAACATAAACTCCAATCTGAATCATCAACCATTCTTCAAGGGGATGTTGTGGTACCTATGACAGGCTTGGTTGTTAAGGTTCTAGTAAAGAATGAAATAGGAATAGAGAACAAAGTGGAAGAAAAAAAGCCAACGACCTTGCTCTTCTTCTTTTCTGCTATTCATACATATCATGTTGCAGATGCTAACGTACAGAATCCACGAGATAACATATCAAGCATTCGCAAGAGAGGAATTTAAGTTGATACTCATTGTCACTACCAGCATCTTCGTGTAGACTTTCATCAAAGAACAGATGAAGCTTTGGGTCCACCAGTTCTATTACCGTAAACTACTCTGGGCTGTTAATTCTTCCTTGGCCCAAAATCATCACTATCTGCACCTGCCAGGTCACGAATTCAGAGTTAGCAAAATCATCAGGGAATATCCACTCAGGGAAAATATTCGATTCAAGACCAAATCAAATCCATTACTGAATCAAGACATTAATCGATTGATACAATAATATCACAAGATTGGAATTTTTCATTAACGAATTATTACTAAAATCAACGAAAGGGGAAAGTTTTCAAATCTGATTTGTCCCAATTTGGAAAGTCCAAATTGGTATTCAAGACAACAATCAAATTCAATCAAGGCATTTTTCAATCTGAAGCCTATAAAAGAAGGCTTAAGAGATGAAGAGACGATAACCACAAAATCCATAGATAACCACAAAGTTCAAAAACCCTAAAAATCGAGAAGAAGAGGAAAGATTTTCACTTATCTCTCTTCGACGTCACTACCGCCATCACCACTGTCCTTATAATGTCGGAAATCTCCAAGAGCGACCGTCACTCAAGCCATCACCGTTAGATTCCGCCGCCGCTACCCACCTTCGATAAACCTCTGTTCTTATCAATGTTATTGAATTATTGATGTTGTCGTTTTGATTTCAGGTTCCAGAAATGAAAAGAAATGAGGGACTAAGGAGAATGAAAGGTGATTACGATCAGGAAAGAGGAGAGGAAGAGGAGAGGATTGAAGGACTAGGTTTGGGGGAGAAGGGATTAGGGTTACCTTCGTTTTTGTCGTTTCTGCAGTTTTTTGTTTATGTTTGTAATCATGTATCTGCTCGTACACACACATACTATGCACCATCACTCACAGACACATGATCTCTAACGGATCGCGATCAAACGACCGTTATCGTGCGCACCAACAATAACCCGTGGTCCTGCACGCGTAGAATCTTTTAATTAATAACTAATTAACATTACTCCCCCCCCCCCCCCTTTAAAATTAACTCTTTTACTATTAACTTACCATTATCAACCTTTTATTAATAAATTAAAAGCCTTAATCCCCCCATTTAAATCTAATCAGTTTTTAATTAATTAAACAAATTAATAAGTTTATTTTATTTAAATTCCACCTTTTTTTGGTTTATTCAAACTTTTCTAGCTAATATAAATTTTATTATTTAATCAATTTAATAAGACTTTTTTCATAATATAATAAGACTTACCTCATTTAAAATTAATATAACCTTTTGCTAATAAAATTTTCTTTAATAACCAACTCATTTAATAAATAACTTATCTATTAGAACTATTTTAAGTAATTCAATTTCACCAAACTATTTTATAATTTTAAATCAATTCACATAAATTAATACAACATTTTCGTAAAATCAATTAACCTCACCAATTCAAACATTTTCTTAAAACAATCAAATCAATCCTCTTAAGACCTATTCAACCTTTCTCTAATCAACCCTTTTAAAATCAATCAACGTCGCTTAAAATCGACCGTGCAAGCTGCCGCCTCTCTCCGTCCCTGCACTTCACAATTCACACACTTAGCGCTTTCATGCGTGTATATGTCTTTACTTATCTGCTTTATCCGCATTTATTTCATCGCAATTCATTTTCGTATCTATCTTTTACGCATTGCATACCGTCCAAAGGAAGAACTTACACATGATTCAACACTTGTGTGTATTGCATCTCATTTGCATCATTTCCCTCATGATCCTTGATCCCATTCAAGTCGATCTCTTAAGATAGATCCTACCCCATAAGGAGGACCTTTGTCTTTATTTTACAACATAGGAAAACAAAACAACTCAATATAATTATTCAAACAATAGAGAAGTAGATGTTAATCATCTTAAGCGAGATAGAATTTCCACCCCACATCAATACAATCAATATGTAGGGACTTTGCCTTAAGAGAGATAGAGGCGTACTTGTTGACAATCCCAGTACTTGAGCCCTTCTCTTAAGACGATGCAAAGACTATTTTCCTACAATTTGTGGCGGTTAAATCTCCCTTAAAATGATAACTCGTCTTTTCTCCTAAAATCAATCAATCAACTACCCTAAACCCGTAGGAACTTTGACCATAATCAAAGAACTCCTCAAACCCTTTAGGGGAACTACATATACTCTGATTCTACTCCCGTAAGGATATGTAGGCATAAGATGCAATATCTTATCGAGTATACTTAGAAATAAACCCCTAGGTCTTTCAACCATTAAGAAGATAAACCTTAGCAATAAACAAACATAAAACAAGAGGTTCCTGTAGAGTACTACAGAAACTTAGGATGCTAGCACCTTCCCTAAGTTTAACCAACCCCCGAACCTAAAACTCTCTAGCTTGCATTTGCATTGCGTTGTGGGAATTTTGATCTTTATCCCTTCCGTTGGACAAATCAAAGTTCGGTTGCAAATGAATAAAGATTCAAACTAATTAATAGTTTGATATCCAAATTTCACCGCGACAGAAATGGCGACTTCACTGGGGACTCTCAATGGGTTTCCCTATCTTGCTTTGCTTGTTTATTGCTTTATATATTTGCTTACTTGCTTATTTGTTTGTGTCCTTTATTTATTTGGGTTGACACCTTTGAGTGGTGAGACAAAGTCCTACACCCGGACTTTGAGTAAACTTAAGATAGGATAGTGATATGTTCGACGAGACTTATAGGGAGTTGAATCCCGACCAAGTTGACTTGAAAATCATGCTCAGTTGAGACCCTTTCGAAAATAGTTTGGTTGAACGAGTACTTGTGAAGAATTTTACTATTTTCGATTGGAGTCTATGATAT
Source organism: Lathyrus sativus (assembly GCA_963859935.3). Taxonomy (NCBI): domain Eukaryota; kingdom Viridiplantae; phylum Streptophyta; class Magnoliopsida; order Fabales; family Fabaceae; genus Lathyrus; species Lathyrus sativus. The sequence continues at coordinate 187,509,217 of OZ012739.1, forward strand.
TGAGGATCATAGTTACCTTAACCCCACTTTGGCCATTATTAGGATGTAGTGCGGGACTATGAGGGAGTACACCCGAAATAGTGCTACGTGACGCTACACTCAAAAGAAGTTCTCTTAAGGATATTATTAATCACCAAGTAATTGGGAAGTTGATAATATCCGAAAGATGGACTAATGACTTTGGGCACCCCTTAGAACCTTGTTCTACAGGTACAACTCACCCCTAGTCCTTGTCCTTTGGGAAATGGGTAGACCCTTTACTCCATGCTCGTTGCAAACCTAGGGCCTTTTTGTTTATGTGTCCTTATGTGCTTACTTGTGTTTGTTGAATCATTCTGCATTGGACTTCATGGGATTCCCTTTTGTTTATGGACATTTCAGGTTGCCATGACTTCTAATGAAAGACACACTTTGAAATACACTTTTAAAAGTCCTAAATTGGGTGGCCTAAAGAAGTTGGTGACTTTGATTGAAGACCAGGGCAAGTTCAAGAGCAAATATGGAAAGCTAATATCTTTATTAAGTCGCCAAGCGAACGAAGGACTTATTTCTACGTTATTACAATTTTATGATCCGCTATATCACTGTTTTACGTTCTCAGACTTCCAACTATTACCTACATTGGAAGAGTATTCCTTTTTGGTTGGTCTACCTATCCTAGAAGAATCTCCCTTCCCTTTCTTGGAGAAGGACCCTGAGGAAAGAGATATTGCTAAGGCTCTTTATCTGAAAGTATCCGACGTCAGGAGAAACTTAATTAATAAGGGTGGTATCTTCGGCTTAACTACGAATTTCTTAATCAACAAGGGTATATTTTATGCCGATCATACGAACAAGACCCCGTTCGAAGCAATCTTTGCTTTACTCGTTTATGAAGTGTTTCTATTCCCAAGCTTTGAAGGGTTTGTCGACCTTAATACTATCAAGATCTTTCTAAAGAATAAACCAGTGCCAACTCTATTGGGTAATACTTATCATTCTATACATCTCCGAAACTTCTATGGTGGAGGGATGATCACCTGCTGTGTGCCCTTACTTTACAAGTGGTTTATTTCGCACTTGCTTAAGTCTAGTTCATTTTTGAGTCTCGATAAAGGGATTTGGTCTCCGAAAGTTATGGCGTTGACCCACTGAGACATTGATTGGTACAACCGAGCGTATGATGGGACCTTAATTATTCATGGTTGTGGGGATTTTGCTAATGTACCGTTACTTAGTTTTAATGGAGGGATCAGTTACAATCCGGTCTTAGCTCGTCGACATTTGGGATTTCCATTGAAGGAACCGCCTAAGAGTGTTCAAGTGGAAAGCATTTTCTTTAGGGATGACAAGGAACTCCGAGACAAGATTTTGGCTGCATGGGATCATTTGCACAAGAAAGGGAAGAAAAGCCTTGGGAAACTTAATTGTGTGTCTTTAGAGCCCTACCTTCAGTGGGTCAGAGAGAGAGCAATCAAACTGAAAAGGCCCTATTCTCATCAAGATCCTATATCTCCGAGAAGAGAGCCCACTTATGTCTTTATGTCTGAAGCTGAGAAGTTAGAGGTTTCCTTGAGGAAGTCGCAACGTGAGTTAGAGTCATGGAAGAACAAGTATCAAGTAGTGGTTGCAGAGAACGATGAACTTCAGAAACAGAAGGATGAGCTTCAGAAGTAGCTACAATTGAAGGATGAAGAGTTACTTCCCCACAAGAAGAGGAAAGCCATGGAGGATTTATTTTTCTCCGACCTACAATGTACTATTTGGAAGCTGATTGTGGACAACCTTATCCATGAGAAGACCCAGTTGGAAGAGGAGCTCAAGCAGCTGATCGCGACTTTCTATGTCTAACAAATCTAACTGCAAGTGCACAGTCTATCGCGTAGTAATAATAGACATCGATCCCACAGGGACTCGTAATCAATCTAGTATTATCAGGTGTTACGATGTTTAGCTAGGTCGGTAAAGTTTTAAGTTGAATAATAGCAGAATAAATGCGTAAACTAAAGGGAACTAAAGCTATTACTTAAGATATGAATTTATGAATCAATATGCAATAATTTTGTTCTTCGGGGATTCGACAAATTACTGGCGTATTAAGTGTTTTCAAACTTAGTTTAAGAAGAAAATAGTGATTTAAAGACTTTTGTCTCACGATGGTTGTTGACGCTAGTCGCAACACTAAGGCAGAACGTATGCTGTCGCTATCCCGTTCGGGGTTAAAGTTACTTTTTGAAAATCTCTAAGTTCTAATCCTTTTTAAAGCACTTTCGCTGTTTTAAATCGAATGCCTAGTTTTTACTATCTAGTCTTAGCCGCAGCTGTCGCTTGTTGGTTCGTACCTTAGTTAATTTCCCACTGTCGTGGCAAAACTATTTTAAAATAAGTTCTCGTTGTCGCGACGAACGTTTACTTAGAAATTTTAATTAAAAACTAAAACCATAACTGAGTTTTGAAAAGAGAAAGATTACGCCAATTATTATCGAATCCTGTCCGAATTATTATTACATATCGATTACGGTGATTTAGCTAGACATGGAAGAAGAAATGATAATGCATAAATAAAAGCAGTAATTAAGAACATACATCATAATAAAAATTGTAATTACGATTAAAATAAAAACATGTGAATATCCCAATTGGCTTTTAGGCAGATCCTCCACAATGTCGGCAGGATTCTGGTCTTTGTGCCAATTAATCGTACAAGAAAATGGAAAGTACAAAATACCAAAGAATACAGAGAAGAAAAAGAGAAACAAATAAGAATATGAGAACGGTAAGGTTGCTCTGAAGATAAATTGGCAGCACTTCGTTGTCTTGAATGCGGCTCCCTCTTTCAGGTCCCAAACTCTTCCTTTTATAGAGAGAGTATCTAACGGTTATTCCTTCAGGAAGTGGGTTTGAGGCAGAAAAGTAGGAGTTAGTGGTCACTCTTTTGGTCTTTGAGGGGGAATTTTAGCACGTGACCTCATTCTGCACGTTCTGGGTGCATGACGGTCGTCATGGATGTGTGACGGTCGTCACACGCATGACGAGCGTAACGGCTATGTGACGGTCGTCACATCAGTAGAACTCGTATCTGCTATTTTTCTCTTGGTTTTTCATCTGGTTTTCACCTGTTTTTGCTCCTTTTCTTCATATTGCTTTGCTGGGACATATTCTTTGAATACCTGCATAATACTTAGATAAATAGCATGGAATGCCTCAAATTCAGAGTGAAACCAGTCAAATATTAGTTAAGACACATGTCATTTTATATATACAATTTCGCGTTATCAAACTCCCCTAAACTTGAATCTTTACTTGTCCTCAAGTAAAAGTTGGAAAAAGTTAAAAATGTGGCAAACACGCGGCACGCTTCTCCTTTCCGAAAGGTTTTTCAAATCATAAGTTAGGAAGGCCGGGCCTTAAATTGAAACAAAACACATACGGTGGTGACACTCAATTGTAAGTCTTCGAAGGCCTCCCTTTTATGCAAGCCAGTTCCAATCATGCTACTGCAGCTTGGCGTCAAGTTCCTTGCAACAAGTTTTACCCGGTTTGTTCTGGCGCAGTCACATTAAGCCCGTTATCCATATACTTTCATGGCAAGTCAACCTGTTAGTGGCTATGATCTCTTTTCTATTTCGATTCTTCTTTGCACATAAGCTTATGCTATTGATTTCCAAAGACTTTCTGTACCGTTGGGCTAAATGCTCGGGTGAGGAGCACCTAACTTAGAAGGAACATGTCTTTATACTCAGGCTATATGGCTTTTCTTCTTCATGATTTTTCATTTTGAATTAGAGATCACACACTTATTTGCATCGATTTCATTGCTTAGAAGCATTTAGGATGGTGCTGACTGCTTGTATAAACTACTGGGGGCTACGTTTGAGTAGGAGCCTGAAGCTTCGGTACGTGTAGGTAGTGAAACGGACTCGCATAAACTGGAGGTCTAAGGTGTCAGGACGGTAATGGAATTGTTAGAATTTTCTTCTCGGGATTTCCATACTTGATTGAACTTTGGCGTGTCCTCGTGATGCTTTGAGGCAAGGGGTTTAAAAATTTCTTTGTATATGTCATATGAAGCGTGGGGAGTTCACGTAACGGATATATATATATATATATATATATATATATATATATATATATATATATATATATATATATATATATATATATATATATATATATATATATATATATATATATATATATATATATATATATATATATATATATATATATATATATATATATATATATATATATATATATATATATATATATATATATATATATATATATATATATATATATATATATATATATATATATATATATATATATATATATATATATATATATATAAGAGCTTACTTGCCGAAAATTAAAATTACTTTAAATTGAGAATTCGAAAGAAAAAGTACAATGGGAAATAACATAAAAAAGGGAAATGAAAAGGGAAATAACGATCCGCTCCCACACTATCTCAATCAGTGTCCTCACTGATTTGAAAGAATGCGGAAGGGAGGAATACAAAAGAAATAAAGAAAAAAAACAACAAAAATGACAAAAATGAAAAATACTACTATTCTCGTCCTCGTCCTTGATCTCTTCCTCGACCTCTGGCTGGGGCGTCTCGTGCGGCGAGGTTCAGAGCTCCGGTGTGGAATATGTAATCACGGAGGCCGTCGACTCGCACAGTGAGGTGTGCCATCTCATCGGCCATACCGGAATGGATATCGTGCATCATCTGCAAAGATTGCTGAATTTGACCGGTTTGCTCTCGCTGGCATGCTTCAAATTCCTCAGCCCTTCGGTTCTGCTGCTCCATCATAAGCATCATCTGGTTCTGTTGCTCGATGCAGCGGAGGAGGGCCTCGGATGTGTCATCAGTAGCAGGACGGGGACGGCGGCGCGTGGAAGGGCCTTCGGCAGCAGCTGCTTGTGATGGCTCAGCTGGTCGGCTCTGTCTAGCTCCTCTTGAACTTCGTCCCAGGGCTCTTGGATATAATCCTGTGTTGGGGCAGCAGGGGTAGTGGTGTCGACGAGCCAGTTGGCTCTGTCCTCTGGATGCATCCGGGTGTGTGAGGGCATGATGATGCTCTGTATAGTGCAGCCTCGCACTACAGGATGATATCTCCCATCACGGTGGGCCTTGATGAGGTGGGAGGCGCGGCAGTGGCCGGTGTCCAGAAAGACAGGGGGCATCTGGCGGAGTGTCTGAAGGCGGTCGCCAAGACCGAGGCCTATGGCGATGGATGTGATGATGCCACCAAAATAGAAAGGTTTAGAGTCGCGGTTACAATTGGCTTGAATGTGAGCCAAGAGAAACGGGGCGGCGTTAACCGGCTCTGAAGCGAACACGCAGCGGAGGAAAAACAGCTCCTTCGAGTTGACCTTATGGTTACTGTCACGAGCGAATATTGTGTTGCTCAACACGCGGTGGAAGTAGCGGATAGTTGGGTTATGGATATGAGTGGCGTTCAGCGTGTCCCAACTGTCTGGAGTGGTTCCGGTCAGTCGGTTCCAGAGAGGGAAGGCCTCTTGGTAGAACTGATCGGAGATGCGGCGGTGAGCATCGTCGCTGTGAGTTAACTGTAGAATGACGACGATGCGGTCCTGGGGGACCTGATATTCAGTGCCGAACAGACGAAAGCAGGCGGCGCCGTGAAGTTGGTTGGTATCGCCGGATGATGTTGTGTATGCGAAAGAGCTGAGAAACTCCAGAGTGAGTTGCTCGTAGGTGGGTTGGGGATTGGTGCAGAGATGCCAGATGCCGGCTCTCTGCAACATCCAAGTGACGTCGTCGAGAATCCCGAGTTCCGTCAGAGAATCCAAGTGTGCATACCGGGTCGGTTGAAGCGACCGTTGATGGAATGCTAGGAAGTTGGTCTGCTGCTGTTCGCCGGCCTCTCCTTCTCGGAAGGTGATGTTGCTCAAATCGGGGTTTGCACTGGTTTGTCTGGCCATTTTGGTGATAGAAGTGCAGAGGTTTGAGAATATGGGGTTTCAGAGAATGGTGAGGTAAGGGAATGCAGAGGGTAATATATAAGGGTGAATTGGAGGTTGAAAATGGTGGAGGTTTTATGGGGGATTCGGAGGGTTTTGAGTGGGTTTTAATATTGGGATAGTGGGGAATTACAGGAGAGGAAGTGGAGAGGGGCGCAACTCTGTTTTAGACAGAATTGGGGTTTTTACTGCGTGACGACCGTCAGGGATGTGTGACGGTCGTAACACGCATGACGACCGTCAGGGGAATGTGACGACCGTCACAGCAGCAAAGTCTGCAGAACTGCAGAATTTTGCTTGTGGGGCGTTTTAACAGTGGAGAATATGGTATTTTGACTTATGATGGACTAATGACAAAATAAAAATTGACAGGAAACATAATTAAGGGAAATACTGAAATGAAAATAACATTAAATCGAAAAATGAGTTTAAAGTAATACAATATCCAAAAAGAGGAAACAATTGCAAAATGAACTAATGTAAAACAATGTAAAATGCAGTAAACTTAAATTAAAGCGAAAACTAAAATATCACTCCGTCGGTTTCTTCAAATTGTTGACCTGCTGAATAACGTCATTAAATTGGTCGCTAACCAAGTCCATGAAGGTAACGAAATCCATGTGAAGCTGCGTTAATTCATCTTTGATAGTGGTCACTTCCAGCTTGAGGTCGTCTACAGTTCTCAGAATAGTGTCTAGCTTGTCTGTGTTTTGTTCAGGCGTGGGGTCAGGAAAGTAATGTTAGTTAGGAGGGGTCTCAGGATCGATATCCACTTCGGACTCATAGTCTTGGTAGTATAAATAGTCATGTGCTTCTGAGATTTGATCATTGTCATACATGTAAGCCTGGGGTGTGGAGTGAGGTGATTGAGGTCCCATAGGCTCGTCCAATTCATAAATCCAATTGTCTTTGTTATGGATACTGGTTAGCTCATGGTTGGGCAATGTGAAAAGGTGGACAGGTTGATCAGCTATGAGGTATTCGTAGGCTCCTAGTCCTAGGGTACCTAGAATGAGTCTGTTGAAGTAGAACTGGATGTCCATTGCTCTGAGGTTGCCGAAACGAACGGCTTTGTTCAGGTAATACCTCAGGCCAATTTCATGGGCGATCATGGTGACTAGGCCTCCTATTAAAATGGGTGAGTGCGAATCCTGATTGAGGCGTGTAAATGCCCTCATCATAAAAGGGACAACATTTACAGGGCGGCCTTGTGAAGCACAGAAAAGGATGAACAACTCGTCCTTTGAGTCTGTTGTAATGTTTTCCTCCTTACCAAAGAGGGTATGGGCTAATATCCTATGGAAATAGCGGAAGGATGGAATGTGTATCTCGTTGTTGTGCATGTCGTTCGGTTCTGGGTGATAGTTTCCGGTGATGGAACCCTAGAATTTGTCTAATTCGAGATCAATATCCTCTTCAGTGGTGGTAAACACGAAAGGTCCGCTAGGGAAGCCTAGGATGTTAGCTAACGTGGTACGATTGTGTGTTTGGTCTATTCCAAACATTCTAAAGGTTATTAGCTCTTTAGTGGATCCAAAGCCATATTCAGGTGAGTAACTTAGGGAGCTAAGGAACTCGAATGTCAGTTCGCGGAAGGTAGCAAATCGGGTCTTTAGAGCAGTTTGCTCCCATCCTAATTGGTAAAATAAGTACTGAATGCTATCCTGGATTCCTAGCTTGTCCATGGTGGGTGTATGGTAGTACAGAGTCGAAGCAATGTTTCTTTGAGTCAGTGCCTCGAATCTGGCCTGATGAGCTCGTCCTCTAAACACAACAGTCGTAACGTCGATGTCGGCCATACTCGTTAGTCGGATAAAATGTGAGAAAAGTAGAATGACTTTTAAAATCCTGGAAAAAATCGTATTCACTCAGATCATATTTTTAAGAAATAAAGAGTGATAAAAGAGAAAAATATAAAATAAATATAAATATTGGAAAATAAGATAATAGAAATTTATAGAAATCATAAGTTAACAAAAAGAATAGTTTTAATAACTTTAGAAGGAAAATATGGAAAAATTTGGGTTGCCTCCCAATCAGCGCTGTCTTTAACGTCAGAAGCCTGACGATAGCTTGGATATAAGCTATTCGGGAATCTCGAGCAATTTCATATTGCTCACGTGGTCGCTGTGTTCACTTTGATTATAATGTTTCAAACGCTGTCCATTTACTATAAATGGTGCATTGATTTGATTCTTGATTTCAACAGCTCCACTCTTACGGACTTTGGTGACCTCAAAAGGTCCAGACCATCTAGATTTTAATTTTCCAGGGAATAGTTTCAATCTGGAGTTGAATAGGAGCACGATGTCTCCCACTCTGAATTGCTTCCGGATTGAACGTTTATCATGCCATTTCTTGGTCCTTTCTTTGTAGATGCGTGCATTCTCGTACGCGTCTAATCTTAGCTCTTCCAATTCATGAAGGTTCAAGATTCGCTTTTCGCCTGCCGCAGTGTAGTTGAAGTTTAGTGTCTTAATAGCCCAGAAGGCTTTATGCTCTAACTCTACCGGCAGGTGGCATGATTTTCCGTAGACTAGTTTGAATGGTGTGGTGCCTATCGGTGTCTTAAAGGCGGTCCTATAAGCCCATAAAGCTTCGTTCAACTTTGAGGACCAATCTTTCCTGGAGGTTGCGACAGTCTTTTCTAAAATTTGCTTTATTTCCCTGTTCGAAACCTCCACTTGTCAACTAGTTTGTGGATGATACGGTGTGGCTACGCGGTGTTTGACTCCGTATTTGGAGAGGAGTTTGTCAAAGATTCGCGATATGAAATGCGAACCACCGTCACTAATGACGAGCCTGGGCACACCGAATCTTGGAAAGATTATGTTTTTAAAGAGTTTAACGACTACTCGCGTGTCATTTTTTGGAGCGGCAACGGCCTTTATCCATTTCGATACATAGTCGACAGCGACGAGTATATATTTATTTCCAAAAGAAGATGGTAAAGGTCCCATGAAGTCGATTCCCCAGACGTCAAAGATTTCTACTTCCAAAATTCCTCTCTGAGGCATTTCATCGCGTCGTGAGATGTTGCCAATGCGTTGGCACCGGTCACATTTTAGTACAGCGATATGGACGTCCTTCCAGAGACTGGGCCAAAATAGGCTAGATTGTAGAATTTTAGCGCACGTCTTCGAGGTGCTAGCATGACCACCATATGGTGCTGAATGGCATTGGGTGATGATGTCTTCTATTTCTTCCTCTGGGACACAACGACGGTATAAGTTGTCGGTGCCTCGTCTGAAGAGTAGAGGTTCGTCCCAGTAGTAGTGCTTTAAGTCATGGAAGAATTTCTTCTTTTGTTGATAAGTCAGGTCCGGTGGAAGCACGCCTGCGGCCAGGTAATTAACGATGTCGGCAAACCACGGCAAAGTGGCTTGGGCATAGACAGCTTCCACGGCTTTTTCCAGTTTCGGTTCTTCCGAAGTAGAGTTAGACATATCGCTTTCCAATTTGGCTATCAGACGTTCGTAAGGAAAGTCGTCATTGATGGGCACTGGTTCTTGTTTTATACCCTCTATACGGGATAAGTGATCTGCAACTATGTTTTCGGTCCCCTTCTTATCTTTAATTTCTAAGTCGAACTCTTGTAATAATAGAATCCATCTCAATAATCTGGGTTTGGCGTCCTTTTTGCTTATTAGGTACCTAATGGCAGCGTGGTCTGTGTATATGATTATTTTGGCTCCTACCAAGTAGGAACGGAATTTGTCAAGAGCGAACACGACTGCTAAGAGTTCCTTTTCTGTTGTGGCGTAGTTCATTTGGGCAGGGTCTAATGTTCTACTGGCGTAGTAGATAGCGTGAAGCTTCTTGTCCTTCCTTTGTCCTAGAACTGCGCCTACGGCGTAATCACTCGCATCGCACATGATTTCCAATGGTAGTCTCCAATCTGGCGGTTGCATGATTGGTGCGGTGATAAGTGCTGACTTTAGAGTTTCGAATGCTTCTAAGCATTCTTTGTCGAAGATGAACTCGACATCTTTCATTAACAAACCTGTAAGAGGTTTTGTGATTTTCGAGAAATCCTTTATGAATCTTCAGTAGAATCCAGCGTGTCCTAAGAAGCTTTGTATTTCTCGTACGATTGTCGGAGGTTGGAGATCCTTTATGATCTCTATTTTAGCTTTGTCAACTTCGATCCCCTTTTCAGAGATGACGTGTCCTAAAACAATGCCTTGTCGGACCATGAAATGGCATTTTTCCCAATTAATGACAAGGTTCACTTTGGCGCATCTTTTGAGTACCATTTCTAAATTCAACAGGCAGCTTTCGAAGCTTTGTCCGCATACAGAGAAGTCATCCATGAACACTTCCATGATGTCATCTATGAAATCCGCGAAGATTGCCATCATGCATCTTTGAAAGGTTGCTGGAGCATTGCATAGTCTGAACGACATTCGGCGGTAGGCAAAAGTACCATAGGGACAGGTGAATGTTGTCTTTTCCTGGTCATCGGGGTGAATAGGGATTTGAAAGAATCCCGAATAACCATCTAGATAGCAGAAGTACGAATGTTATCTAGTCTTTCCAACATTTGGTCTATGAATGGTAAAGGGAAGTGATCTTTTCGAGTCGCCTTGTTCAGTTTTCTATAGTCGATACACATCCTGTTTCCGGTCACAACTCTTTGGGTTATCGATTCACCTTTCACATTCTTCACTATAGGAACGCCTCCTTTCTTGGGTACTACGTGTACTGGGCTGACCCATTGGCTGTCGGAGATTGGGTATATGTTTTTCTGCGTCTAGTAGCTTTTTCACCTCGTCTTTGACTACAGTGCTTAGGATCGGGTTTATCCTTCTCTGATGTTCTCTTGAAGTTTTGCAGTCTTCCTCCAGCATGATACGGTGCATACATGGAGGGACTTATGCCTTTTAGATCGCTTATATTATAGCCTAACGCAGTTGGGTATCTCCTTAGGACTTCTAATAATCGCTCAGTTTCTGATTATCCTAAATTAGCGTTTACTATTACTGGTCTTTTGAATTCTGTATCTAGGAATTCATACCTGAGAGTTTTGGGTAGCTCTTTAAGTTCTAAAGCTGGGTTTTTCGGACCTGGCATGTGATTTGGAGTGAGTGCTAAGATCTCGCTCAGACTATCATCTTTGTATGGTGCACGCCAGTTGTCGTCTTCATGAATAGCAGGGATCGGGATTTTCATGATTTCAGAATATGTAGTTTCCTCCTTTTCTAATTCTCGTATGCATTCGTCAATTACATCTACTATATAGCATGTGTCATCGATGGCTGGTGCCTTCAAGAATTTAGTAAGAATGAACTCTATCTTTTCTTCTCCTACTTCGAATGTTAGCCTTCCTTTCTTTACGTCTATAATAGCTCCGGCTGTAGCTAGGAATGGTCTTCCTAGGATAATTGGGGTAACAGAGTCCTCTTTGATGTCCATGATTATGAAGTCGGTTGGGATATAGAATTGTCCTATGCGTACTGGAACGTTTTCCAATATACCGACGGGGTATTTGACTGATCGGTCAGCCAATTGTACGGATATTTTAGTTGGTCTTAGTTCTCCCATATTCATTTTTTTGCATATAGATAAAGGTATGACGCTTATACTGGCTCCTAGATCGCATAGAGCTTTGTCTATAACGAACTTTCCTATGACGCAGGGTATGGAGAAACTACCTGGGTCTTTTAGTTTAGGAGGCATGTGGTTTTGAATGATTGCGCTACATTCGGCAGTAAGTGTCACTGTCTCGTTATCCTCTATTTTCCTTTTATTAGACAAGATTTCTTTAAGAAACTTAGCGTATGACGGCATTTGAGTTATCGCTTTTGTGAAAGGAATAATGATGTTTAGTTGTTTCAGAAGTTCAAAAAATTTCTTAAATTGTCCTAAAGTTTTGGAATTTATTAATCTTTGAGGATAAGGGATAGGTGGTTTATATGGCGCTGGAGGCACATATGAGTTTTCATCTTTGGCGGCCTTCTGCTCGTCACATTCCTTCTTTTCTGGTTCAGACTCCTTTTCGGTTGGCTTATCGGATTTCTGGTGCATTACTAAATCTTCGTTCCTAGGATCTGTTGGGCCTTCCAATTCTTTTCCACTTCTTAATATAACAGCGTTTGCGTGACCTTTCGGATTAGGTTCGGGCTGTCCTGGAAATGTTCCAGCTGGGGCAGCTGCAGAGGCTTGTTGTTGAGCCACTTGTGATATCTGCGTTTCGAGCATTTTGTTGTGGGTGGCTAAAGCGTCTACTTTTCCGGTCAGCTATTTAATTTGCTCGCTAGTGTGTATGTTTTGATTTAGGAATTCTTTGTTTGTTTGAGCTTGAGTAGCTATGAATTTTTCCATCATCAACTCGAGGTATGATTTCCTAGGGGCAGTCTGGGCAACAGCGGCTGGTTTCTGATATCCTGGCGGAGCACCTGGTGCTTGCAAGGCATTATCGTTCTTGTAGGAAAAGTTTGGGTGGTTCCTCCATCCTGGGTTGTAAGTATTTGCGTAAGGATTTCCTTGAGCATAATTTACTTGGTCTGGTGGGATTCTGGCCAGCAATGGGCACTCGGGCGCATTATGAGTGGCGATTCCGCATAACTCGCAGTTTGGAGTTACAGCAGCGACGGTTGCAGTTGGGTTAACGGTCAGACTGTCGATTTTCTGTGCTAGAGCATCTACTTTAGCGTTGAACTTTTCAAGGCTGTTGATCTCGTACATCCCACCTTTCGCTGCGGGTTTCTCTACTGGAATGCGTTCACCTCCCTATTGGCAGTGGTTCTGAGACATGTTTTCGATTAGTTGATAGGCTTCATCGTATGGCTTATCCATAAGTGCACCGCCCGCGGCGGCGTCTACCGTTAATATGGTGTTATACAGAAGCCCATTGTAGAAAGTATGGATCATCACCCAGTCTTCTAAACCGTGGTGAGGACATGTTCTCATCATATCTTTGAACCTTTCCCACGCTTCGTAGAGAGATTCAGTATCTTTTTGTCGAAATCTGTTGATTTGGGCTCTAAGCATAGCAGTTTTGCTTGGCGGAAAGTATCTTGCTAAGAAAACGTTCTTCAACTGTTCCCACGTTGTAACGGAGTTGGATGGTAAGGATTGTAACCATGTCCACGCTCTATCTCTAAGAGAGAAAGGGAAAAGACGAAGTCTTATTGCGTCTGAAGTTACTCCATTTGCCTTCACTGTGTCTGCGTATTGTACAAACTTCGTTAAGTGTTCATTTGGATCCTCAGTTGCATTTCCTGAGAATTGATTTTGTTGTACAACTGACAGCAATGACGGTTTTAGTTCGAAATCGGTTCGATTGATATCTGGGGCAGCTATGCTACTTCGAGGCTCCATCTGAGAGGGTGTAGCGTATGCCTTCAGCGGTTTGTTCTGAGGTCCTTCAGCCATCTTTGCTTCTTCAACAGGTGGATGAGCTAGAAGATCAGGAATGTTGTGTCTTCATTGATATTCGACGATGCGCCTTCTTAGATGTAAGAAGCGCTCTAGTTCGACGATTGTAGGTTGTAAGATTTCGCCTTGTGAGCGAGTACTTGTCATACAATTGAAGAACGAGTAGAGGGAGAGAGAATTGTTAACCTAGTCTATACTGTGTAACAAAAGATTACACTATTGACTAAACGGGTCCCCGGCAACGGCGCCAAAAACTTGATCGCGACTTTCTATGTCTAACAAATCTAACTGCAAGTGCACACTCTATCGCGTAGTAATAATAGATATCGATCCTACAGGGACTCGTAATCAATCTAGTATTATCGGGTGTTATGGTGTTTAGCTAGGTCGGTAAGGTTTTTTGAATAATAGCAGAATAAATGCATAAACTAAAGGGAACTAAAGCTTTTACTTAAGATATGAATTTATGAATCGATATGCAATAATTTTTTTCTTCGGGGATTCGACAAATTACTGGCGTATTAAGTGTTTTCAAACTTAGTTTAAGAAGAAAATAGTGATCTAAAGACTTTTGTCTCACGATGGTTGTTGACGCTAGTCGCAACTCTAAGGCGGAACGTATGCTGTCGCTATCCCGTTCGGGGTTAAAGTTACTTTTTGAAAATCTCTAAGTTCAAATCCTTTTTAAAGCGCTTTCGCTGTTTTTAAATCGAATGCCTAATTTTTACTATCTGGTCTTAGCCGCAGTTGTCGCTTGTTGGTTCGTACCTTAGTTAATTTCCCACTGTCGTGGCAAAACTATTTTTAAATAAGTTCTCGTTGTCGCGACGAACGTTTACTTAGAAATTTTAATTAAAAACTAAAACCATAACTGAGTTTTGAAAAGAGAAAGATTACGCCAATTATTATCGAATCCCGTCCAAATTATTATTACATATCGATTACGGTGATTTAGCTAGACATGGAAGAAGAAATGATAATGCATAAATAAAAGCAGTAATTAAGAACATACATCATAATGAAAATTACAATTACGATTAAAATAAAAACCTATGAATATCCCAATTGGCTTTTGGGCAGATCCTCCACAATGTTGGCAGGATTCTGGTCTTTGTGCCAATTGATCGTACAAGAAAATGGAAAGTACAAAATACCAAAGAATACAGAGAAGAAAAAGAGAAACAAATAAGAATATGAGAACAGTAGGGTTGCTCTGAAGATAAATTGGCAGCACTTCGTTGTCTTGAATGCGACTCCCTCTTTCAGGTCCCAAACTCTTCCTTTTATATAGAGAGAGTATCTAACGGTTATTCCTTCAGGAAGTGGGTTTGAGGCAGAAAAGTAGGAGTTAGTGGCCACTCTTTTGGTCTTTGAGGGGGAATGACGGTCGTCATGGATGTGTGACGGTCGTCATGGATGTGTGACGGTCGTCACACGCATGACGAGCGTAACGGCTATGTGACGGTCGTCACATCAGTAGAACTCGTATTTGCTGTTTTTCTCTTGGTTTTTCATCTAGTTTTCACCTGTTTTTGCTCCTTTTCTTCATATTGCTTTGCTTGAACATGTTCTTTGAATACCTGCATAATACTTAGACAAATAGCATGGAATGCCCCGAATTCAGAGTGAAACCATTCAAATATTAGTTAAAACACATGTCATTTTATATATACAATTTCGCGTTATCAGCAGCAGAATTCAAAGCTATTTTAGGGCTTTCATTAGCTTTTATTTAGCTATTTATTTGGGACTTTTAAAAGAAATTATTTGTAATCTGTTTCAAAATTAATAAAACATTTTTCTTTTACCGCAATGTTTATAAATAGTTGAGATCCCATGAAGTCCTATTCATCTTGCATTGCATTCTTTTCTTTATTCACTTCAAGAAACTCAATTTTATTTCACAGGTATTGTAACCATGGACTTCAAGAGAGAAGCATTGGATTACACTTTTCAGAGTCCTAACATTGAAAGCATAAGAGAACTAACATATCTCATCGAGAACCGTCACGCTTTTGCAACAGAATATGGAGAAGTCTTCCGTTTCCTCGAGCTCAAGATGAAAGAAGGGTTGTTGGAGACACTTGTTCAGGTTTACAACCCGTTGTACCATTGTTTTACTTTTCCGGATTACCAATTAATGCCGACCCTAGAAGAGTATTCTGATTCCTTGAAGATGCCTGTGACGGCCCGACCCATATTCACTGGCCAAGAAGAGATACCCAGCCACCAAAAAATTGCCAACGCTACTCATCTCAGCCTAACAGATGTTCAAGCGCACTTAACCACCAAGGAAGGAGTCCTTGGATTCCCAGCTGATTTCTTGATCGAAAAAGTCCGTTACCATGCTGAAAGAAAAGAGGTCCTTATCTTGGAAGCTACCTTTGCTTTGTTGGTCTATGGGATTTTCTGGTTCCCAAAGATTGATGATTTTGTTGATATAGATGCGATTAAACTGTTTATACTCAAGAATCTGGTTCCTACCTTGCTAGCTGACACGTACTATTCAATCCACTCAAAGAATGCTGAAGGAGGAAGACATATCATTTGTTGCACCGCTTTGTTGTATTCATGGTTCATCGCTCGCCTAACTCGACATCCGTCTATTTGGGATGAGGTAGAATCACCCCATTGGTCCGAGATAGTTATGGCCCTTACTCACTCTGACATTGTATGGTATGACCCTACTTATGGAGGTATATGTATGATTCCCAGTATCAGAGGATTTACCAACATACCGCTCATTGGGAGAGAAGGATGTGTAAGTTACAATCCCGCTTTGGCCCGCAGACAATTTGGGCATCCCATGATCGAAGTACCTGACCAAGCTCTGCTGGAAGGGATCTTTCTCAAGGAAGGAGAAGATCCAGACCTGAAGAGCGTCATAATTTATGCGTGGAGATATGTCAATAAGGAATGGACGACTACTTTAGGGTTCCCTAATGACGACGCCTCTGAAGACTATCTACATTGGGTGCTAGAAAGGGCTCTCGACCTCAAGATGTCGTTTCCTTTTCATGAACCTATGGTTTTGGCTTTTCATGATCCAGATTGGTTTGATGTGAGTGAAGTAGATCAGTTGAAGGCCGCTTTGGATGAGGCTCGGAAACTGAAAGCCGCTTGGAGGAACAAGTTATTCACCCTTAAAGTGGAGAAAGAGAAGTCCCAGAAGCTGCCAGAGATAGAATTTTCAAAGAAGAGAAAAGCGCAAGAGGATTTATTTTCCTCTCACACCTCTTCCGGAACTGTCGCCAGAGATGATCTTCCCCCAGCTGCTATGGCTTGGAAGGAATGTCTCGATCGACTCATCCATGAGAAGGCCGAATTACAAGAACACGCCAGCCAGTTAGAAGAAGAACTTCGCGCACAGAAGGAACATAGGGAGTAGATCTCTGACTTTCTCTTTTGCTTTTAGTTCAATGTAATAATCTCTTAAAAGAGTACTTTGCTTTGTAATGCCTCTCTAATATCAAAATATAAGTTTTATCCAACGTTATAATACCGAAAAACAATTTGAGTTTCTTGAAGTTTCATCCTGCATTCTGCATAGCATCTAGCATTTTAGCATGTGCATGTGTCTCTTCTCCACTGCGTCCTCATCCGTCTTTCTGTCTTTTGTCTCGCCAGCCGACGTCTCGACCAATTTGACCAAGCTTGAAGTATTATTGAAGGATAGTAAAGAGAACAAAGATATGGGTCGCATGACTGGCTTCATAGTAAGGACCAATCTGACATTTGACTGTTCCTCCGACGACTTTGTTCAACAAGTGATTGTTCCTGCGCAACCGCAACCTGTGCAAAACAACCTGTTTGTTGATCTTCAGAATACTCATACCGAGAAGGAAGTGGATGATCCTAGAATTGCAGCAATTGAGAAAGAATTTCGTGATCTCAAAGAACAAGTGAAGATGATGAAAAGAGCTAATGCATCTGGCCTTGATGCTCATGACCTATGTTTAGTTCCAGGTATAATTATCCCTCCCAAGTTCAAGATGCCTGTCTTCGAAGTATACAAGGGTGTCATTTGTCCAAAATACCATTTGACAACGTTTTGTCGAAAGATGACTGCTTACATTGACAACGACAAACTGATGATTCATTGCTTTCAAGAAATTTTATGTGGGGCATCCTTGATATGGTACATGAAGCTGCAAAGTAACCACATTCAGTCTTGGGAAGACTTAGCTGTTGCTTTTGTGAAGCAATACAATTACAATTTGGGTATAGCTCCAGAAAGAGAACTTATAATTCCCGCATCTTACCCTCAACATCAGTATGCAATGCCTGCTCAGCGCGAACAACAACTACCTCCTCAGCAGAAGTTGGCCTCTCCAGATCGACCGCAGAATCGACAATTGCAGAAAAGGTTTCATAATCAGAAGGTAGCTTTGGATATTCCGAGAAAAGGAATTCGTTTGTTTGATCCCATCCCTATGAAGTATGCTGATTTGTTCCCAACATTGATTCAAAAGGGTCATATCCAGACAAGAGCTCCGCCTAAGGTGCCCAAGAAACTTCCGTACTGGTACAAAGCTGATAAATTTTGCCCATACCATCAGGGTGCTCCGAGGCACGATATCGAGAGCTGCTACGGTTTGAAGGCAGACGTCCAAAGTTTGGTTAAGGGCGGAATCTTATCCTTTAGAGATTCCAATCCTAATTTCAGCATGGTTCGTCCTCCGAGAACATGATCCAAGGTTGTTGGGGAAATTTATATCAATATAGCATCATGAGGCTACACATCAGATGATTCTGCGAGCCTCTCCATTTCAAGGCGTAATAAAATCCAAGAAAGGGACTTGTTTGGATTTTCACTTTATTTGCTTTGGTGTCTTTCGTTCTTTGATTAAAAGCATAATTGGCATGTAAGAACTTGTTATTTTGAATAAGTAATGCAATAAGTGTTTGTCTTGAAGAAATCCATTCGTATTCACTCAAATTGTTTTTCAAATTATTTATAATGCCAACTTTACCCGATCTGTTGCTCTGACAGAGGGTTGGAAGGAGGATGATGAAGTAAAACGCATGATCTTTTGTTGTATGCTTCGAATAAAAAACCCTACTGATGATGTAAGGCATTCCTGTTTCGAACCTCCTAAAACACCAGAAATAGTCAACCTTCTTTTAAGCCTTGTTGAGAAAGGATCTGTTTTTTCTCTCCCAAACTAAAACCTTGTTTTAACCTGGGGTAGGGCATCAAAAATGAGCATCTTTCAAAAATTGGGTGGGCACAAATATATTTTAACCCTTTTATTCCTCTGCTTTACGAATCATAAACTAAACCCAGATACAACCCTCAAAAGTCCTAATTGAAGTAAGGGTTAATTCGAAAGCATACTCGATGAGATATCATTTCCTGAATCCTTGTGCCATGCTCAAATTTGGTATCGGCTTTATAAATGATTTTAATTTATATCCTAACTAGTGATTTTGGTCACCAGTTATTGTGATATCTCTTTTCACAACTTCAAGACAAACGCGTGTTGCATTAACCGTTTCGAAATTAACATTTCTGACTTGCTAAATGCGCTTGACATCTTAGAAAGATTACATGCGGACGTTGATGGATTTGAAGACTTTGCTGACCTGGGGCAAGTTATTTTTTCCAAAAGGTTTGATCCGTACTAGTCTTGGCTTCATCTAAAGCAAATTGGAAGACTCAGTTATACCGTCAGTCAGGGGCAGTTACGTCGAGATTCGGCGAATTTCTCCGAGAGTTTGAAAACAGTGGGGCGGTTGAACAACGTGTTTTCTATAAAATCCTCTCGAGATGTTCTTTTCTTAAACCATGTGACTTGGGGCATTTAAAAATCGAGGCAAGGCGGACGTTTATTTCATCCCCACGAAGCTCAACTCTGACATGTTCAACAACTGTGATAACCCAGGATATTTATGTTATCCCCTATGAAACTTCAGCTTGGGTACTTCCGCCTACAACTTCATACAACCTTTCAGACTTATCAAGATGTTACATCCCCAAGTGGAATGTTCTCTATTCCCCAAAAGACGTTTTGAGGCCCTAAAGCAGGATTGTGATCCCATAGTTGGTTCTCCACCTATCCCCAGTGGTGCTTCTATCTTCGAAGATTGGTCGGATATTTGCTTCGAGATGTTCTTTTCATCTCCGTCTGCCTTTTTCTGTTTGTCTTGTTAGCATAAGCATACACATAACATATAGATAGGTAGCATGACATACGCATTTTGCATCTCTTTTGTCTGTTTGTTCTATCGCTTTGGCCGTGGTTCCTCCCCAGGCGCTTGGGCGTGTCTTATCCCTCCAAATAGAGTTGTCAGCCCTAGGCAGAAAGAGCACAATGTTTCTACTTTCCCCATGAAGTTCGATCCTCATGGAAGGCGGTTGTTTTAGTACATCCTATTTGAGCTCATACCTCAATGGTCGAGTCTTGTTTGACAATTTCTCTTCGGATATTTCCCGAAGTGAACTTCGGTCCTTGACAACCATATTGTGGACAACTCCAACTTTTGAACATGGACTAAGTGTGCATTTATTTTGCACTCTATTCCCCAGGAAGAATATTCATGAAAGATAGGTTATTCCAAATATCACACATTTTCTCGAACATCTACATTTTGATTTTAAATAATCTCTTTATTTGAGAAACTCGTTTTGACCAAAGTCATATTCAAAACGACAAATGACAATTTCTACAAGACAATTCATTCACCCTCGATGGGTTCTTCAACATCATCAACTTGTCAAGTGGTATCACTTCATAAATCCATCAAAGAAGTTCGCCGAAGGACATTACGAAACACTTCTCTTTATTAGAGAGTTCACAGCAGAATATTTTACAACTACAGTAAAGATGCTCTTCAGGAATGATTTCCCCAGTGAGTTCATCGCACAAGTTCATTTCTATCAAGTGACATCTCCCCAGGGAGGTCGAAGAAGTTCATCTCGTTAGTCCCTTTATTTGAGAAGACATACCTTACAATTCAACCGACTCACATCTCTTCCGAGGATCCCCAGTGAAGCTATACAATCTCCATTACAGATTACATTACAAATTATATCTACAACGAACTACATCTACATTGACACCTACATCTTCAACTTACATCTACAAAGTTCTACAATTTACAACACATTATGGCTCACAGCCAAGAAGTTCCATAATCTACAGTGACATCTACGATTTACAAAATCTACAGCTAAGACCCGTTCATGGTACCCAGACCATGAGGCGTGGGGAGGCATTTTTCAGAGCTAAGACCCGTTCATGGTGCCCAGACCATGAGACGTGGGGATGAGTTTTTCACAGCTAAGACCCGTTTATGGTACCCATACCATGAGGCGTGGGGAAGCGTTTTTCAGAGCTAAGACCCGTTCGTGGATTCCAAATCACGAGGCGTGGGGAGGCATTTTTCAGAGCTAAGACCCGCTCATGGTACCCAGATCACGAAGCGTGGGGAGGCGTTTTTTAGAGCTAAGACCCGTTCGTGGATTCCAAATTACGAGGCATTTTTCAGAGCTAAGACTCGTTCATGGTACCCAGACCATGAGGCGTGGGGAAGCATTTTTCAGAGCTAAGACCCGTTCATGGTACCCAGACCATGGGGCGTGAGGATGCATTTTTCAGAGCTGAGACCCGTTCATGGCACTCAGATCATGAAGCGTAGGGGAGGTTTACACATTTTACTGTCTTCTTAATTGGATTTAAAGAGAAGAAGAAAAGAAGAAAGAATACAAACAAAACGGGATTATTGACTTGATCAAGAAAATTCATTTAGACTATTACCGACCACCACATTTGGTAATAAATTTATCCTTCGATTACAAGTTTCTCACGTACTGTTAAGTCACCATATTCTTGGTGTATGTGCTACACTTTTATACGTTTGGAGATTTCCCATTGGTGATTGTTTCCTGCCTCCGTGGAGTCCCACTTCGTTGAGTCTTCTGCCCTTCTGTTCCTCGCGTGTTGTGTCTAGTCCTTCTCCCCTATGACATCATTTCCTCACAGGACTGTCTGTCTGGCATTTCCATATCACTGCATACCATTTGCATTTGATGGCATCTTAGGGCCAAAAATTCGTGCATTGTTTGTATTTAAATCCCTCCTATCTCGTCGAGACGAAGATTTCGATCTCCATATCTCCGGATAGAAGAAATTTAAATAGGGGCATCTGTCGCACCCTAATTTTTGACTTTAAGATCCCACCTATTTTCGCGTTTTAATATTTAATATTTATGCGACTAACCAGTTTGTGCAGACGCAGTAATATCGAGTAGAGATAGCGTTCATTTTCACGATCAATCATCCACGCACATTTATTCTATTTTTTAACCGTTTTGTTTGATTTATTTTGTGAAGATAGGTTTGTGGATTTAAGTCAAGGAAGTTATAAAGGCCTTGTGTGTATTCCTTATCTCCTACAAGTTGTGCTGAAGCATTATGGAATCATATACTTTCATCATTATGACATCTTACCCAGTACCAAGCAAATACTCTCCAAATTGCTCAGAGCTTCCCCAAGAGGGATTAGGATCTCCCGTACATTGGATTTCAAAGACACTGATTGTTGGACTGGAAAAACTTAGTGGCATGGGGTTTATAATCAATTTTCATCTTTCTGACAGATGGCCTAAATCAGAGGTTGTCATTAGTCATGAAGTCGTTTCTTCTAAATCTTATTAGTTTGGATGCTTTTATTGAGAGGTCAACACTCATTAAAACTTCAGAGTTGGATAAGAACATCTAGATTAAGGACAAGGAAATCGTTTTTTTTATAAAAGACCCACAAGCATACTGAGATAACACACAAAGGAGGATTTTCAACTTCGTTTAAACATATTCCAAGATTTAAACTCAAAGTTTAGGATGGATCAAATTCTGGAGATACACAAATAAATTCATCATAAGGCTAATTTGAAATTCATTTACTTTGCTATTCAATCCAAGAAAGTGTTACAAAGTATCGCCCACTCAAAATGCAAAAATGCAAGATTTACAACATTGCAAAAGGCTGCTCTGCTACTAAAAATCCATATCAGTATTATTATTGACAAAATTATTTATGCTACACTAATACCATTAGACTCGTAAACCAAAACTTCTAAAACACGACAACTTCCACAACAGCAGTCCCAACCACGACCTCAACATCAGCAACAGCTTACGACCAGCTCGGCACAAACGTCAATCTGGAACTGGCTGTGAATCACACAAAGTTCTTTGAAGGACGCTAACACTTTGATCTGTTGAAATACCAGCCAATACTTGACACAGATGATAACGATGTTAGCAGTGAATCATGTCATAACCAACCTAGCCTCAAAAGCTCACAATAGCAACATTTCTTTACAGAAATAAAAGATTTTCAAAAACACTGGGAATGCCTCACTCACCTTCAACTTTCAACAAATTAATGTTTATCCTTGGAATGCAAATGGCTCAAGTAGATTGTCTTCCATTACAGCAGTGTGTTGATTATCTAGAAGGATTGATAGCTGATAACTTCTTGATGGCCTTTCATTTTCGGTTCACTGGAAGTCTCGAAGAATTGAAAGAAGTGGGAAGATCCTGAAGATTCTCCAACTACAGTCTATGAAGTAAGTTCAGATGATCCAGTCAAGGAAGTTTTTCCTGATGTAAAAGTGCTAACACCATGGGATGATAAATCAGACTCAGGAATGCCAATGCAGTTTCTGACAAGAGAACCAAAAGCTAGCTGGCTGAAAATGAACAACCGGATTCAATTGTTAGTCTAACATCTCATGGATTTGAAAAGATACCAGAGACTTTGATAAAAAAGACAGAATTGAAAGCCTCAACTGAAAAAAACATGAATTGGGAACTTTTCCTCATCTTCATCTTGATTCCACCTTCCAAAACATCCTTGCACCAGGACCCCTATATCAAATAGTAACCCTGTTTTGGAAATCTCGGTTGATGTTGGTTATCCAGCTAAATGTCGCGATGTAGTAACAGAAGCTTGCTCCTATCTTGTTTGGACTTGTGTGCTTCAGCGACCTGCAAGTGTAAAAAGTTAGAATGCTTCTGATTTAAAGTCCATTATGGAGAATCTTGTTACTGATCTATCAACCACTCAGAATGTACCTGAATACCCTGCTTCAGCTTCTATTTTAGAGATTCCATGCGCCATACTAATTCAGAATGCTGAGACCAGTTCGAAAGGCTTTGCTGCGTGTTCCCGGGTAATGGTTGTTCTTGATACTATTACCGCAAGGTTGAGACGTGATGCTATTGATTTATGGCAAGAAAATTTTGGGTAGTTCTGCAGTAGGCCTTCTCATGCCGATTACCTGGACATTAAAGAAAACAAAATTCTCTATCAGAGCTGGTACGGTCACGTATCCATCTGCTCAAAAAAACTTACTCCCTATATGGTATGCTTCACCACCTTTTAGAGTTCATCCTCAAGTTAAGCGTACAATAGAACTTGAGTGGGATAATGAGTATGATAGTGGTAGCTCAAAGATCTTGAAGCTTACTATCACTTACCAACCTGATGGAAGATACCTGACTGAGACAGAAGAAAATGGAAGCCCTGTTTTAGAAGTCAAGACAACATATGTAAAAGACCACCATTTTAGAGTTGAAGCTGAGGGTGTAATCAACGATATTAACCTTGCTGCATACTCGAAGGACCAAACGAGGCATATTCATATTTGGCAAGGGTCCTTTCATCATTATTTCAGAGAGAAAATAGGTCTCAATTTGTCTGAGGATGATGAATCCCAACATAAACTCCAATCTGAATCATCAACCATTCTTCAAGGGGCTGTTGTGGTACCTATGACAGGCTTGGTTGTTAAGGTTCTAGTAAAGAATGAAATAGGAATAGAGAACAAAGTGGAAGAGAAAAAGCCAACGACCTTACTCTTCTTCTTTTCTTCTATTCATACATATCATGTTGCAGCTGCTAACGTACAAAATCCACGAGATAGCATATCACGCATTCGCAAGAGAGGAATTTAAGTTGATACTCATTGTCACTACCAACATCTTCGTGTAGACTTTCATCAAAGAACAGATGAAGCTTTGGGTCCACCAGTTCTATTACCGTAAACTACTCTGGGCTGTTAATTCTTCCTTGGCCCAAAATCATCACTATCTGCACCTGCCAGGTCATGAATTCAGAGTTAGCAAAATCATCAGGGAATATCCACTCAGGGAAAAGATTCGATTCAAGACCAAATCAAATCCAATACTGAATCAAGACATTAATCGATTGATACAATAATATCACAAGATTGGAATTTTTCATTAACGGATTATTACTACAATCAACAAAAGGGGAAAGTTTTCAAATCTGATTTGTCCCAATTTGGAAAATCCAAATCGGTATTCAAGACAGAAATCAAATTTAATCAAGGAATTTTTCAATCTGAAGCCTATAAAAGAAGGCTTAAGAGATGAAGAGACGGTAACCACGAAATCCACAGATAACCACAAAGTTCAAAAACCCTAAAAATCGAGAAGAAGAGGAAAGATTTGCATTTATCTCTCTTCGACGTCACTACCGCCATCGCCACTGTCCTTATATCGCCGGAAATCTCCAAGAGCCACCGTCACTCAAGCCATCACCGTTCGATTCCGCCGCCGCTACCCACCTTAGGTAAACCTCTGTTCTTATCAATGTTATTGAATTATTGATGTTGTCGTTTTGATTTCAGGTTCCAGAAATGAAAGGAAATGAGGGACTAAGGAGAATGAAAGGTGATTACGATCGGGAAAGAGGGGAGGAAGAGGAGAGGATTGAAGGACTCGGTTTGGGGGCAAAGGGATTAGGGTTACCTTCATTTTTGTCGTTTCTGCAGTTTTTTTGTTTATGTTTGTAATCATGTATCTGCTCGCACACACACATACTATGCATCATCACTCACAGACACAGGAACTCTAACGGATCGCGATCGCACGACCGTTATCTCGCGCGCCAACAATAACCCGTGGTCCTGCACGCGTAGAATCTTTTAATTAATAACTAATTAACATTACTCCCCCCTTTAAAATTAACTCTTTTACTATTAACTTATCATTATCAACCTTTTATTAATAAATTAAAAGCCTTAATCCCCCCATTTAAATCTAATCAGTTTTTAATTAATTAAACAAATTAATAACTTTATTTTATTTAAATTCCACCTTTTTTTGGTTTATTCAAACTTTTCTAGCTATTATAAATTTTATTAATTAATCAATTTAATAAGACTTTTTTCATAATATAATAAGACTTACCTCATTTAAAATTAATATAATCTTTTGCTAATAAAATTTTCTTTAATAACCAACTCATTTAATAAATAACTTATCTATTAGAACTATTTTAAGTAATTCAATTTCACCAACCTATTTTATAATTTTAAATCAATTCACATAAATTAATACAACATTTTCGTAAAATCAATTAACCTCACCAATTCGAACATTTTCTTAAAACAATCAAATCAATCCTCTTAAGACCTATTCAACCTTTCTCTAATCAACCCTTTTAAAATCAATCAACGTCGCTTAAAATCGATCGTGCACGCTCCCGCCTCTCTCCGTCCTCGCACTTCACAATTCACACACTTAGCGCTTTCATGCGTATGTATGTCTTTACTTATCTGCTTTATCCGCATTTATTTCATCGCAATTCATTTTCATATTTATCTTTCTCGCATTCCATACCGTCCAAAGGAAGAACCTACACATGATTCAACACTTGTGTGTATTGCATCTCATTTGCATCATTTCCCTCATGATCCTTGATCCCATTCAAGTCGATCTCTTAAGATAGATCCTGCCCCATAAGGAGGACCTTTGTCTTTATTTTACAACATAGGAAGACAAAACAACTCAATATAATTATTCAAACAATAGAGAAGTAGATGTTAATCATCTTAAGCGAGATAGAATATCCACCCCACATCAATACAATCAATATGTAGGGACTTTGCCTTAAGAGAGATAGAGGCGTACTTGTTGACAATCCCAGTACTTGAGCCCTTCTCTTAAGACGATGCAAAGACTATTTTCCTACAATTTGTGGCGGTTAAATCTCCCTTAAAATGACAACTCATCTTTTCTCCTAAAATCAATCAATCAACTATCCTAAACCCGTAGGAACTTTGACCACAGTCAAAGAACTCCTCACACCGTTTAGGGGAACTACAGATACTCTGTTTTCACTCCCGTAAGGATATGTAGGCATAAGATGCGATATCTTATAGAGTATACTTAGAAATAAACCCCTAGGTCTTTCAACCATTAAGTAGATAAATCTTAGCAATAAACAAACATAAAACAAGAGGTTCCTGTAGAGTACTACAGAAACTTAGGATGCTAGCACCTTCCCTAAGTTTAACCAACCCCCGAACCTAAAACTCTTTAGCTTGCATTTGCATTGCATTGTGGGAATTTCGATCTTTATCCCTTCCTTTGGACAAATCAAAGTTCGGTTACAAATGAATAAAGATTCAAACTAATTAATAGTTTGATATCCAAATTTCACCGTGACAGATATGTATTATATTTTTCTTTTGGTTATTATTTGTTAATATTTTACTATTTTCTTTTATAATTTTTTTATATAGAATTTTATATTTTATTTTTGATATACCTATTCCTTTTAGTTTCTTTTGAATTTTATTTTTTTCTTTTAGAAACTTTATCCGATTTTAGAAGTTGAGTTCTTATCTCCTTTTATTATTGGATTTTTCTCACCATTTGTGTTTTGTAGGTCGATGACAAGACCTCCGTAAACCATTATAAATCAACTTGTTGATGGATGATGTAGGATCCGAGACTGTTTTTTCTCTCCTCATCTTTTCTTCTCCTTCTGATTTTAATTTGTTTTTCTGCTGTGCTGGCTGTGTGACATGATTTAATCGGAGAATGATTCTTAATATCATTTCTCTATCTTGTCTTTGACACGGATATCAATACGCTACCTCTTGGGGTTTGACTTCTTTTATAAGTCGAATTATGACGGTTCAGCGTCACATTGGTTCTGGTTCGAAATATCATCATCAAAGATAAAAGAGTAGAGCTTGGAGATGGAGCTTGAGCGCAAAAGTCAAGGGTCAACAAAACCACTCCGTTCGGTAACATTGTTTTTATTTCACTTCTTTCATCTCTTTCTTTTCAACCGTCGAGTGTTGTGAGTTTTCATTTAGATACGTGGGAAATGGTGATTGAGTGGCCACCTCTCAATTGCCTAGAGTGTTTAGTATATGTCCTTAGGACAATATGCGAAGCATTCGCTCCTACGTCTAGGACTTAGCGTGTGTGTCCCGTTCCGAACCTTTTCTCTCGCGTCCTGTCGATTGAGACTTCTCCCTTTTCTCTCGCGTCCTGCCGATTGAGACCTCCCCTTTTCTCTCACGTCCAGGCGATTGAGCTCCCTTCTCTTGCCTCCGTGCAATCGAGACCGTTTTCCGTAGTCGGCCGAACTACGGTTGCTCTGATCTCTCATCCCTATTGAGAGTACGTAGGCATAGGATTGCAATAATCCTAGAGAGCACTCTTCCCCCTTTCCTGTAGTTAGGCCGAACTACGGTTGTTCTGATCTCTCATCCCTATTGAGAGTACATTGGCATAGGATTGCGATAATCTTAGCGAGCACTCTTCCCCCTTTCCTGTAGTTAGGCTGAACTACAGCTGCTCTGATTTATCGTTCCAGATGAGAATATGTAGGCATAGGATGCGATAACCTAGCGAGTGCACTAACAACTAACTCCTTTGTTCTCTCGCTGCCGTGCGATCGAGACTTTCCCGCTGACGACTAATCTCTTCACTTTTTCTTACCCTAGCGCAATTGAGACCAGACCGTAGTTCTAGTTCCCGTAGGTTCCCGTACCTTTAAACCCCGACATACTACGTCCATTACACCACAAACAAGTAACGCCTAAGTCTCCAATGGTCGAGCAGCATACACCTAACTGCAAGAATGCATATGCTAGTATCGTTAATCTTTTCTCTCACCCCCGTGTGATCGAGAACACTCTTGTTTACCCGTAGTTAGCCTGAACTACGTTTTGCTCTGATTTCTCATGCCAGATGGGAATAAGTAGGCACAAGACGTGACGTCTTGGCGAGCAATTCCCCCTGTAGTTTCCCAAACTACGTTGACTCTGACTTTCCCATTGCACGAGGGAATACGTAGGCATAGAGCGCGACGCTCTGTCGAGTCAGTTCTTTCCGTTTAGCTTTAGCAGCCGTAGATAGATTGTTTTTCACCCATAGACTAGACAACCAAGCGTGGATCCCGTCGAGTACGACGGATGTGAGGGGTGCTCATGCCTTCCCCTTGCGTAACCGACTCCCGAACCCAGACATGGTTGCGATGACCTTGTATTTCCCTTTTTTCTTTAGGTTTTTGCGATCGTTTCCTTTCCCTCTCTTTGGGATAAATAACGAAAGTGGCGACTCTTCTGTTTTTTCCGCCGGTTGTTTTTCGCAGTAGCGACAGCTGGCGACTCTGCTGGGGACAGTAATATCCCCTATGCGAGTCGATCCTAGCGCTTGTCTGTTTGGTTTGTGGGTGTGTATAATGTGTGTTGTTTTTTTGTATATTACTGTATGTACATTTTCCGCACTATTTTTATTTGTTGCTGTTGGGCTGTTGGGTGGTTGTTCCTCTGAGAGATAAGCCAAAACCGAGGCTTGAGTACACATCTAGCATTAGTAGTGGAGATTAGTGGGTGGACCTGTTTGCTTAGCAGACACAGTTCCCTATGAAATTCATGCTCAGACGAGATTCTCTTTGACGATTTCCTTTCCGATCCTTAGGATCCGACTGGAATTTAGATTTGAGGGTTGTCGACTCTTGGAACCGATCACTTGTGAGTCAGCTAAGTGAGGCCTCTTCAGGAGATGATGATGCCAAACCAGAAATGGTGAACGTATCATCATTTCTTGAAAGTCTGCGATGCTGACGAGCGCATAGGATGCCGTACCTTGTCAGTTTAGGTCCATACCTGTGAGTGGGAGGGTTTTTGCAGAAAATTTGACTTCCAGCCAATCCGGTCTTTTGGTTTTCTCTTCAGAGTGAACTTACTCAGTCTGCAGCGCAGCAATATTCAGGGCTTTGTGGGGGCTGTGATCCCGTGTTTGCTGCATCTTGCATTCCATTTGCATAAGCATCTTTGCATCATTTTGCATACCATTTCTCCAGCTAGCCAGAGCTCTTAAACAACCTTTGTTTTGCTTCAGAAGGTGATTCTCCAGTGACCGTTCTGAGCAAGTGTTGATTGTGGAAAGACGACCAAGTGGGTTCAAGCAGTGTCAAGTAGTGAAGTTTGTTGAAAGTTGTTGATGGCTATATCAGGGAACGGCTTCCAGATTGTTGATACCTTGTCAGGTTTTACTGTGATGTCCAATCCTCTGTATGGTTCTTTGCTCGATGAAGATTTTCCGCTAGTGAACAACCTTACTGTAGCTCAATCTGTACAGCCTTCTGTTGAGAACCAAGATCAGCATGAACAGTCTGTTGTCCGAAGTGAACGTTCTTCTTCTCTTGATACCTCAGATTATCAGGATGCCGTGTCCTCTGTGTTGAGTTTCCAATGAGAAGTTCCAGTAGTGAAGACTGAAGACCCGAGAGCTCTTGAGTATGCTAAGAGGTTGCATGTGTTGGATGAAAGATTCAAAGCCTTGGAAGTTAAAGATGCTGTTGGTTTCAATTCTTCAGATATGTGCCTGGTTTCTGGCCTATTGTTACCTCTGAATTTCAAAGCGCCGAGGTTTGAAAAGTACAAAGGGAATAGCTACCCGAGGCAACATTTGGTGATGTTCTGCAGAAGAATGACTTTGTTTGTGCACGACGACAAGTTGATGATTTACTGTTTTTAGGACAGTCTGATTGGGGCATCTCTGAGTTGGTATATGCAGTTGGAGAGTAATCAGATCCGATCATGGGTGAATTTAGCCAAGGCTTTCATGAAACAGTATGACTATAATCTGGACATGGCTCCATGTCGCATGCAGTTGCAAGAATTGTCTCAAGAGAACAATGAACCTTTCAGGAGGTATGTTCAGAGATGGAGAGAATTTGCTTCTAGAGTGTAACCACCGCTTCTTGATCGAGAGTTAGCAGACATGTTCGTAAACTCCTTCCAGAGCCCGTACTTCGAAAGAATGCTTGGGATTGCACCAAATTTCTCTGTATTGGTAAGAGCAGGAGAACATATTGAGTATGGTGTAAAAACTGGAAGAATTCAGAACGTTTCAAGCGGTCAGGCTGATGAAACTGAATCTCTCTGTAGCTTTCAAACTGGAAGAAATCAGGATGTTTCAAGCGGTCAGGCTGGTGAAACTGAATCTCTCGGTAGTTCCCAAAATGAAGGAGAAACTATGGTTAATGCAGTCATGACAGATGTTGGGTATTCTCAAGATGAATCGGTGAAATCTTTTGGTTCTTCATCTTCTCAGCGGTCAGTATCTTCTATGTCTCGTTATTCTGGACAGACAATTGTGCCTAGGGCACCACATCAGAAACTTCGGGTCGCTCCTCATGCAAATCACCGAGCCCATGGCCGAGGTTATCAGGATCAACGTCAGAATCAAAACAGGCCTCGTAACAATTTGGAACAAAGGAATGCTCCTTTTCATCCAGTTCCTGTGCCGTATAGCCAGCTTTTGCCACATCTGGTTCAGAACTCTTTGGTGGAACCTAAAGCTCTTAAGCCAGTGCCAGAACCTTACCCTCCAGGGTACGATCCCCATGCTCAGTGTGGATATCATGGCGGATCTATAGGGCATTCAACCGAAGATTGCAAGGCTTTTCCGGCAAAAGTGCAGCAGTTGATTGACGAAAGGTGCATTTCATTTCCAGAAGGAGTTTTGGTGGTTCATGTCAACCTCTCAGCTGTCTGAGCTCGCAGATTCAGAAGGTTATTTCCAGAAGCCAGTGGTCCAGACAGGCAGACATCCTCAGCATTGGCAGTCCTCAGACTTTTTATCATTTGCATTTGTAGTTTCTTTTCTGTTAGTTACTACTTGCTGTTAAACATTTGTGTTTTGAATGGTAATATTAATGATGTGACTTTGCATTTTTCTGAATTAATCATGTCGCTTTCACTCATTTATTGCACAGCACAGACACATGCACTTTTATCCAGTCCACTTTAGCACCGTGATTAGCAAAGATTGGAGGGAGGATGACGAAAACTGAATACCCATAACTGATGATCGTATGCTTTCGAATAAAATCTTGCCTATGATGTACAGGCATTGTTTCAAATCCCCTAAACACTAGAGGTATAAGGAGTTAGTCCCTAGTTAACCACTTCGAGCCAAGAAGTAGAAGTTTCTTTTGGACTTTTAAACCCTCAAATCTTAACCTGGGGCAGGGTAGTTGTCAGTTAGCTTGATCGAGCGTCCAAACTTCATAGAGGAGTGTTTCCTTTCAAGGATCAATCACATCTTATCCCTCTCAAGAGGTCGTACCTCATCAGCCGCAATGTTTAAATCTCATCAATCAGGAGTGAGACAGTTATAATCCCTTCGGATAAATCAAGACAGCCAGTGTCACACGACTTGTTTAAAAAAAAAAAGAAAAAAAGAAAGCCCGCTAAGTAAAAAGAAAAGAAAAGTTGGAAAGCAAATACTTAGGCAAAAATCAGGGCATCCCGCTGGACTTCAAAATCGACGAGAACTCAAAAGAGTCAGTCCAGGCAAAAATTAGGGAATCAAAAAAATGAAAATGAAAAGATCTCAAAAGAAAAATCCTCAAACAAGGACAAAGTCGTGTGATACAGACACCGAGGACGAAAAGGAGTAACTGTCACTCTGAAAACCTTGTGAGTTCCGTAACCATCAGTCCTTCCATTCAATTAAGCCTTTTGAGAGGTGAGCGCTTGTACCAAGCTAACTGAACTTAGGATTGGAGATCATCACGTAGAAGGGGTGGGTACAAATCAAACTTTGAGCCTAATATCCTTTGCTTCACGAACCGTGAACCCGACCACGATACAACCCTTTAAAAGACCTAATTGAGGCAGGGTTTAATCTGAAAGCGCATTACGATAAGGTTGAGTAACCTGACTCCTACATGATTGGCTAATCATATCCTTGCTGTATCTTGCACTAATCAAATCAACACTGTTTGAACTTTTGGTTCATTCGTCACTCACTATCACGACACTTGATAAGTGAAATTTCTTTCAAAATCTGCATGAACACCGCATTAAAATTACCATTTGTGAGCAAACAATTTTAATTGCAGGTCAGTAGTCGACATGGAGGAAATTCCAACAGGGAATAATCGAACAGGACTAGATTGTTCAGCAGTCTGAATCAGAATTGTGTATACTTTGAATCCCTGTGAATCAGGGGCATTAACATCTAGTGAATTTGAAATCAGTGAGTCTGAGGACAAGTCCTGAAGAGCCGGTTGATTATGGGACAGTTTATTCAAGAAGCAGTTGATCAACAGTGAATCATCTCGAGACCTAATCAGGGGCAACTATCCAGAGTTTCTGTAAGTTAAGGGCAGATCCTTCCGGTATTCAATCAGATCAGGTTAAGTCGCTTCGACGCTCGTTCAGGGGCAAGCCATTTCAAGAGTATATTGAAACCAACCGTTCTAAGAGTTGGTCAACCGAGGATGACTCCTTCCGTGCTACAGATTCTGGGGCAAGCCATCTCGAGGTCGTCTCATGGAAAGCTAGTTGCTGAACTTTCCCAAAGAATCGGACTGGGGCAAGTTAAGTTACACTGGGGCAAGTTGTTCAAGCTAGTTTGATCTCCCTAACAAGAGTTGAGTGTCAGGGAATCGTGTCATTACCCTCATCAAATAACCTTAACCTTCCGAAAAAGCCTTGCTATCAGTGGATCGTTATCCTACAGCCTAAACCTGTTACCTACCATGTAACCAAAGTCATTTCCAAAGCCCAGTTCTCGTCTGGAAAACCGGTAACCAGTTCTCGTCTGGTCAACCTTTCCTTAACCACCAGTTCTCGTCTAGTGCATGTCAGCTTTTAAACAAGTTTCCGTCTGGTCACCTTTTCTTCGACCCACTGTTTAACCAGTTCTCGTCTGGCTAATGCAATTTTAAAGCCCAGTTCTCGTCTGGCAAACCAGAAATCAGTTCCCATCAGTTACCGAAACCCAGAAGTCATTTCTCGTCTGAGAACTTAAACCCTTGTACCACCAGTTCTCGTCTGGTAGTCTACCCTGGAATGCTAGTTCTCGTCTAGTATTTCCTCCTCAAATCCATTTTGTTGGTAACCAGAAATAAATCCCTATCACCATAAACCTATTCCCATCGCCAAAACCAGAAAAGTCTAAATATACCTGGCACGATAATTCCCAGTGGCTCACATGTTGTCATGTTCCCCGTCACGAGGCTCGATTGATCTCACTTCCCCATGGTTGAGATTCTCTATTTCCTGTATTGATGTTGTTAAATCAGGAATAGCTTCCCAGCAGAGATGTGCATTTTGAGTTTGTTTCTCCTCAGCAGTTTAGATTGCAACAAGTTGAGATGGCACCTATCCTTTATCAGCGCAGGATCAAGATTATCCTTAGTAGGTCAAGATTAATATCCCTGACAGAGTGGAGCCATCCCCATTAGATTGATTGTGTATTCCCGGTGGTTTGAGATTGATGTTTTCCCTGACAGGTAGATTTGGGTTTATTTCCCCAGCAGTGGGATGAGTGCAATGTTGTATTCCCACAGAGTCCAAGTATTTGACTCCTTTACCCTCAGCGTCTAGATCTTTGACTCATTCCCTATTCAGAGGTCGATATTGATGAATTTAATCCCCAAACAGAAGTCAGTGCCGATTCCGTCACTGGGGCAGTCTATAACATAGGTAGATTATTCCCCAGTTGAGTATCCCCGGCAGGTTGGATTTGGATTCTTCCCCAGTGAAGTTGTTACCTTGCAGAAGAATGTTTTGTACCCTAGAGGGACTTTGGTGTCCTAGGAGGCTGTTCAGGGTTGTTTTCCTTGGTGAAGTGAGATTCAATTTCAGTGGTTGATGGTTATCCCCTATAGAGTTGTTAATTCCCCAATAGAGTGGGCATGTTTCCTCCAGCTAAGATGTTTGTTTCCCAGAAGGACCGTATTTTGGTGTGCCATCCAGGGCGTTTTCCTCAGCAGGGTTTTGATTGGATCCCTGGTGGAGTTGGCTTTCTTCTCTCCAACATTTATTTTGTTGGATCGGTTCCCTTGCATTTTGCATTGTGCATATCATCTACCTAAACGCGTAGCATTTCCATCTTGTATGGAGCATTACGCCATTCTCAAACATTTTCATTTGAAACATAAGCCATGTGGTTACCACTCTGTTCTCAGCTGGTTTTCAGCAGATGGTTGAATTATGTTGCCCGCATGGTATTAAGTCCTGGCAGATTTTGGTTGATATTTGTGCCTATATGGTATCTAGACCATGGCAAGTTGAAGAATGGTATCCAAACCATAATACTTCTCGTTAGCCCGCGTGGTATCCAGACCCCGACTTACGTTTATCCCCAGCAGCGTCGTCGAACTTCGATTGATGATTTTGTTTCTAGCCCTATATGGTATCCAGACCATGGCAAATTGATATGTTCCCGTTAGCCTGCGTGGCATCCAGACCACATCTCATATTGTTTCCTAACAACATCGTTTGACTTGAACTCGTAGGATATCCAGATCCTGATGAATATATTTCTTTTGCATTGAGCATCCAGGCTCGGGTTATTGAGTATCCAGACTCAGATTATTACCGAGTATCCAGACTCCGATTTATTGCATAGAGCATCCAGGCTCCAGCCATCGAGTATCCAGACTCAGACAGATTCTTGAGTATCCAGACTCAGGTTATTTGCATAGAGCATCTAGGCTCAGGTTATTGAGTATCCAGACTCAGATTTGTTCTTTGAGCGTCCAGGCTCTAATTTTTGTTTTTGAGCATCCAGGCTCAGATTTGCATTGAGCATCTAGGCTCCAATTATTGAGTATCCAGACTCAGATCATTATCGAGTATCCAGACTCTGGTATATTGCATAGAGCATCCAGGCTCCGATTACTGAGTATCTAGACTCTGGTATATCTGCTTTGAGCATCCAGGCTCCGATCACCTTGAGCATCCAGGCTCCGATTTCCCTCTAGTATCCAGACTCTAACAACGTGAATGTTACCTTTCGGCCAAAATGGTATCCAGACCATGGCGCAACTTTTGATGAATATGTTCATCTTATTATGCGTTACCCAACGGAGTTACTTGGTTAAGTTTCTCTCGTTTTCTCCCTGCCAGAGTTGTTTGGTTAAACCTCTCTTCCCCAACGGAGTACTTTTGTGATCAGTTCAGCTTACTTCCAGAAATCTTTTTTCTAATGTATCAGAGTTTATGGTTCTGTTTTTGCGGTTGGCAAATTTCCGGGTTCTTTGGTATTCAACCGTCTTTTACCTTTGATTGATTGAAAGCCGTTCGCTTTTCAACCCTTCAGGTCCAAGTCATTTGAATAGGGGCAGCTGTTGCACCCCAAAATTTGACCAACCGTTTCTCGTTATTTGGCTTATGTTTCGTTTCATTTGCATTTGCATCTGCGTGCCGCATACTGTGCATTTTTGCAGCCGGATTGATTTAATCGGGATTACAGCCCTTTTTGTCATGTTCCAGACATTTCAAATTGTTTCGAATACGGAGATTTATTGTGGAATTTGCGCTCTGCCCGGTGATTCAGTCTACGCTTTTGGTTCGGTGGTATTTCGGTATCCGGTCTTGTTACCATTTATTTTTTGGCATTCTCGCATTTTGCTTGTCAATTTAATTTTCTAGATTAATTTTGGCATAGATTTTAAATAGCTTTTTTATAGACTTTTATTAGTATTTTCTTTTTTAGAATATTCATAGAGTTTAATAGTTGTTATAGACTTTAATCATATTTTCTAGAATTTATTTCTTTTTTTTTTCTAGAGTTTTGTTTTAGAATTTATTAAAATGCTAATATTTTTAATATAGATTTTAAAATGTATTTTCTAGAATTTATTTGTGTTTAGAATGTTTTAGGTTATTATTTGATTAGATTTAATTAAGTTTTATTATTAGTTTGAATTTGATTAGAAGTTCTTAGAGTGATTTCAATTAGGATTTTAGAGTTGTATTAGTTTGTTTAGCTTTAATGTATTCATTAAGTGTTAATTTTCGTTTCTGCATTAATTAATTAGGTTTTTCCCTTTAATTGTTTGATATTAGTATTAGTTTAATCATTCTGCCAACTTTATTAATTAATCACTTTTGTTTTAGCCTGATTTTTCCAAGTCCACATGCCACGTGTCGTGCATGCTATAAATAGCCTGCACAGTGCTCATTAATTGCTGACACGGGTCCCAAGGAGGCCACCTACCACCGGCCATGCAAACCACCGACACAATCACCGGACAAATCAAACGGCCAAACCCTCACTGGAAAATGTCATCGGAAAACCCAAGTCCTGCACCGGAAATTCATAACACTCATCGTGTTCTTCGTGATTCTCCGAAACTCATCATTTCTGAATGCATTCATCACAATCTTCATCCGTTCATCGTTATTTTTACAGAAGTTGTTCATAAGTTCATAGTATTCATATGTTCTTCATCTTTTTTTCCAGAACTTCATCCAAATTCATCATACACTCAAACTTTTACCCAAAAATCTTCAAGCACATTCAAACCTTCATCATTTTTTTTCCAGATCTAACCTCACAAACTTCAACTGTTCACACCATTTTCCAACAAAGCTCATCAATCTCCATGAACATTCAACCGTGTTCATGTCATTTCCCAGAAATCAAATAAGTTCATCCATATTCATAGCTTTTCCAGAAATTTCCCAGATATCACTGATCCAAACTTCAAAACCTAGATCTAAACATTCGAGCCAACCTTCATCCGATTCTTCATCCACTCATAAAACGCCATCGAACCACCATCAACTTCAGATAGTCATCAATCTTCATCCAACATCCAGAAATTTATCATATCATCCGCATAACATGCAACTCAGATCTGAACTTGCTCACCATCATCTTAACCTTCACATCTTCATCTTCATGAATGCGTTTCCAGAATTTGTTGAACAAACCAACCAAACTTCCGAATCTACATGCAAAACATCCAATCGAACCGTCCTCGCCCAACAGATCCTTCATCGTCATCGCGCAGCTCATAGATCTGCGAACTCGCCTCAAACGCACCAACAGACATCTTCATCAACTCCTATTTCAATTATTCATCTTCCATCTGCTCCAAACGGAGCTCACATGTGCTCTAGCGGTACTTGACAAAAAACGAAGGGATAATCATTTGGATATGTTTGTTCATTTTCATTTTGTAGGTGATGATGTTGTTTGAGTAAAATGAAACTGAACTGAGAGGGAGAGTGGTTTTATTTTGATTGGAGTCGTGGAGGACGAAGTGAGGTAAGGGGGGCGAAGGTGAACGACAGCGACAGAGGTTGAAAGAGGAAACTTAGGGTTCCAGACCAAGGCAAAACGAGAAGGAAGAGGAAAGGTCCCCTTAGACTCGGGTTTGGTTTTGGGCTTCAAAGCCCAATTGCTTCAATTTGAAGCCATACTCCCCATTTTTGTATTTACACCTCCCGTTTTCTCTTTCTTGTTTGTTGCTGTTTATCTTTTTTTGGGAGTTTTGGTGGGTATAGCCCAGTTTTTTTTCTGAACTGCACCCCTATTCTGCTGCTGAACCCCCCCTGTTCATTTATTTTTTTTATATGTATTATATTTTTCTTTTGGTTATTATTTGTTAATATTTTACTATTTTCTTATAATTTTATTTTTTCTTTTATAATTTTTTTTATATAGAATTTTATATTTTATTTTTTATATACCTATTCCTTTTAGTTTCTTTTGAATTTTATTTTTTTCTTTTAGAAACTTTATCTCATTTTAGAAGTTCAGTTCTTATCTCCTTTTATTATTGGATTTTTCTCACCATTTCTGTTTTGTAGGTCGATGACGAGACCTCCGTAAACCATTATAAATCAACTTGTTGATGGATGATGTAGGATCTGAGACCGTTTTTTCTCTCCTCATCTTTTCTTCTCCTTCTGATTTTATTTTGCTTTTCTGCTGTGCTGGCCGTGTGACATGATTTAATCGGAGAATGATTCTTAATATCATTTCTCTATCTTGTCTTTGACACGGATATCAATACGCTACCTCTTGGAGTTTGACTTCTTTTATAAGTCGAATTATGATGGTTCAACGTCACATTGGTTCTGGTTTGAAATATCATCATCAAATATAAAAGAGTAGAGCTTGGAAATGGAGCTTGCGTGCAAAAGTCAAGGGTCAACGGAACCACTCCGTTCGGTAACATTGTTTTTATTTCACTTCTTTCATCTCTTTCTTTTCAACCGTCGAGTGTTGTGAGTTTTCGTTTAGATACGTGGGAAATGGTGATTGAGTGGCCACCTCTCAATTTCCTAGAGTGTTGAGTATATAGCCTTAGGACAATATGCCCCGCATTCTCTCCTACGTCTAGGACTTAGCGTGTGTGTCCCGTTCCGAACCTTTTCTCTCGCGTCCTGGCGATTGAGACTTCTCCCTTTCCTCTCATGTCCTGGCGATTGAGACCTACCTTTTCTCCCGCGTCCTGGCGATTGAGACCTCCCCCTTTCTCTCGCGTCCTGGCGATTGAGCTCCCTTCTCTTGCCCCCGTGCAATCGAGACCGTTTTCCGTAGTCGTCCGAACTACGGTTGCTCTGATCTCTCATCCGTATTGAGAGTACGTAGGCATAGGATT
Source organism: Lathyrus sativus (assembly GCA_963859935.3). Lineage (NCBI taxonomy): Eukaryota > Viridiplantae > Streptophyta > Magnoliopsida > Fabales > Fabaceae > Lathyrus > Lathyrus sativus. The sequence goes on from OZ012739.1 coordinate 187,548,277, forward strand.
GCGATAATCCTAGCGAGCACTCTTCCCCCTTTCCTGTAGTTAGGCCGAACTACAGTTGCTCTGATCTCTCATCCCTATTGAGAGTACGTAGGCATAGGATTGCGATAATCCTAGCGAGCACTCTTCCCCCTTTCCTGTAGTTAGGCTGAACTACAGTTGCTCTGATTTCTTGTTCCAGATGAGAATATCTAGGCATAGGATGCAATATCCTAGCGAGCGCACTAACAACTAACTCCTCTGTTCTCTCGCTGCCGTGCGATCGAGACTTTCCCGCTGACGACTAATCTCTTCCCTTTCTCTTACCCTAGCGCAATTGAGACCAGACCGTAGTTCTAGTTCCCGTAGGTTCCCGTACCTTTAACCTCGACATACTACGTCCATTCTACCGCAAACAGGTAACGCCTAAGTCTCCAATGGTCGAGCAGCATACACCTAACTGCTAGAATGCGTATGCTAGTATCGTCAATCTTTTCTCTCACCCCCGTGTGATCAAGAACACCCTTGTTTACCGGTAGTTAGCCTGAACTACGTTTTGCTCTGATTTCTTATGCCAGATGGGAATATGTAGGCACAAGACACGACGTCTTGGCGAGCAATTCCCCCCGTAGTTTCCCGAACTACGTTGACTCTGACTTTCCCATTGCACGAGGGAATACGTAGGCATAGAGCGCGACGCTCTGTCGAGTCAGTTCTTTCCGTTTAGCTTTAGCAGTCGTAGATAGATTGTTTTTCACCCATAGACTAGACAACCTAAGCGTGGATCCCGTCGAGTACGACGGACGTGAGGGGTGCTCATACCTTCCCCTTGCGTAACCGACTCCCGAACCCAGACATGGTTGCGATGACCTTGTCTTTCCTTTTTTTCTTTAGGTTTTTCCGATCGTTTCCTTTCCCTCTCTTTGGGAAAATAAAGAAAGTGGCGACTCTTCTGTTTTTTCCGCCGGTTGTTTTTCACAGTAGCGATAGGTTGAATCAGACCCAACGGCCACTGATGTTCAACCTTCGACTTCTGACAAGTCTAACCAGTATACATAAGCTCAACCACTTCCTTCTTCATTCCTGGCCGCCAAAACAATTTCCTTAAATCCTGGTACCTCTTCGTAGCACCGGTATGGATATTTAATCTACTTATATGTCCTTCCTAAAGAATACTCTTTTTCAACTTAACAATATCTGAAACGCAAACTCTATCACGACATCTCCTGATACCATTTTCATTAATTCGAAAATTAGCTCTTCGACTTTGTTTCATCAAATTCAACCAATCTACAAACTCAAACCAGATTTCTGACCTTCTCAAATCTCATCAAGAATACCACCAGTAAGCTCCAGCATACTAAGCTTAACTTCATAAGAAGTCTATTCACAAACCAAACTCATATCTCTGAATTTCTCAATCAGTCCTAACTCTCGAACCATAAGCGTCGACATATGTAAGGACCTTCTGCTTAACGCATCAGCCACAACATTAGCCTTACTAGGATGGTAACTCAATTCAAAATCATAATCCTTCAGAAGTTCAAGCCATCTTCTTTGTCTCATGTTCAACTCTTTCTGGTCAAACAAATACTTTAAGCTCTTAAGATCACTAAACCTCTCAAATCTCGAACCAAACAAATAATGCCTCCAAAGCTTCGACACAAACACAATAACAACCAACTCTAAATCATGCGTCAGATAATTCCTCTTATGTACTTTAAGTTGTCTTGAAGCATAAGCTAAAACTTATTGATGTTGCATTAACACACCTCCTAATCCCATCAACGAAGCATCACCATATAACAATTGTTCTGCCGGATTTGGCAAAATCAAAACATGAGCTGCTGTCAGCCTCCTCAAAAGCTCTTGAAACTTTCTTCACACTTTGCATCCAAAACAAAAGCTTGAACCTTCCTAGTCTACCATGTCAATGGAAAAGATAACTTGGAAAAATCCTTCAATGAATTTTCGATAATAATCTGCCAACCCAAGAAAACTTCTAATCTTAAAAATAGGTTTTGGAGCTTCCCATTGCGATAAAGCTTCAACCTTCGACATATCAACCACAATAACTCTACTCGAGATCACATGACCAAGGAATTCACTTCCTTCAACCAAAACTCACACTTTGACAGTTTTATGTACAACTGCTTCTTTTTCAACACTGATAACGCAATTTTCAGATGCTTAGTACGATCCTCTTTACTCTTCGAATATATCAAAATATCATCAATAAACACAACCACAAACTTGCCCAAATAAGTATGGAAAATCCTGTTTATATAATCAATAAATACACACACCAAATGGAATCACGAAATACTCATAATGTCCATACCTTGTTTTAAAAGCAGTCTCATGAATATCTTCAGCCTTCACACAAATCTGATGATACCCAGATCTCAAATCTATCTTACTGAACACACTTGCAACAACCAACTGATCCATCAAATCATCAATCCTTGAAAGTGAACACTTATCTTGATAGTCAACTTCTTCACTTGTCTATAATCCACACCCATCCTCATAGAACCTTCTTTCTTCTTAACTAACAAAATTGGTGCACGCCACGGTGAGACACTCGAACAAATAAATTCTTCCTCAAGTAGATCTTCAAGTTGATTATTCAACTTCTTCGATTCAGGTGTGGACATACGATATGGGGCCATCGCTACCAAACTAGTTCCAAGAACTAGGTTGATCGTAAACTCCACTTCATGTTCTGGCGGTAAATCACTTATGTCATCAAGAAAAACTTCCGGATAATCACAATTAATTGGCAAACCACCAACTTCCCCACTTTCATTAACACTCAAAGTTTCCATTAAAATAAACATCTCAGCTCCATCCTGCATCGACTCATCAAAACAATTCGTAAGCACTTAGCTTAACTCAAAACTTCACTGCACACGCCATCTAAGCTTGCAAGACACGTCTATCCCCTCAAACATGATTCCGTTCTTTATCAACAAGAGGTTAAGGGTGATCAGTTCCTCAATTTGTCAATAGACAGTCGAAAATCATGATGGGGCATAAACCATCTTTACCAAACTATAAGAGCGTTCATCGACACACTGAGTCACCACTCCACACTCGATGCATCCTGGAGAAGCACAAGCTTCTCCCCATCTTGTTTCATTCCCACTTCTGCACACAAAGGTTAGATAACAAACGTGTATCGACAGTGTTTTCACACACATGTCGCATACTAGGGAACAAATAACATTAGACAACTTGGCCGGACGAACCGACCTGCTCTGATACCATTTGTAACGCCTCATATTGTTTTTAGGATTACTGACTGACCCCACAAAGCAACACGGGTCTTTTCAGCATGCTTTTTCGTCACTCACATGCTTTCCGAGAAACTTCCCAGAAGGTCACCCATCCCTAAATTTCTCCAAATCAAGCACGCTTAACTATAGAGTTCTTATGAACGGGCTACTGAAAAGAAGATGCATCTTGATGGTATAGGTAGTACCGATTAATCCTTATAAGCCTTCATTCAACCATGCAGTCTCATACCTACATAGCCTCAGGATCCCTCTCATTCTAATGTGAATTTGGTTTTCCCCTAGAAGCTGCTAGAAGTGTCTCATTGTCATGCCTCTAGCACAGACAACCACTCCCTCGCCCTCGGGTTTTACATGTAACCACTCTCCGCCCACATCGGCCTCGGATGTTACATGCCCACCAACATCCGCTTGGTTCGTCCCCGAACCACATCGTACTGGAAGAGGTTTGGCTCTGATACCACTAATATAACACCCTTTTTCTACCCCATAATTTAAAAGGAAAAATATTCACATTTATCAAAGTAAAATGATAAGCACCATAAATATCACCTCAAAGGGCGTACATTTCTCAATAAATTCAAAAATAGGTCAATGCTCCGTAAATAACAGGTTTTCCCAAAAGATATCAAAAATTGCAACGGAACTCAAAAAGGCATAATCCAAAGTTTTCCTTATACGGGAACATAATCAAAATAACCAAATCAAAAAAATCATGGTTTAACTCAAAGACCTCAACCTGATGTTACACTATCAGATCAAGACCCTGTAAGTTAACCAAAAGGCCAACAACTCAAAACTCCAAAAATATACTCGACGACGTCCACGACTAAACCTGGTCATCTGTACGTTACCCACGTGGAGGCAACATTCAAACAAGCAGGGTGAATAAAACGATTCATAATAATCAATGTAGGAAATAAATATATAAAATGGCTTCATTTTCATATTCAACATCATTATATTCATCAATGGACATCAAAGGCCACAACATCATAAATTACTCTAGATCATCTCATAAATGCAAATGCAACAAGACTCAATGCATGTGGTACCAATCATCACAACTCGATGGACATTGGGCCATCAACCCTCCATAGATCCCCATCAATAGGATCGATTCTACTCGAGAACTGGAACACATCAAAATACCTCACATCCCCATAATGGGATTGAAGCCAAAGAAATCAAGGTCCTTAACCGAATTCCAGATACACATGAATGCATGACGCACACGTCAATAATCATCCTCTTAATAATATCATAGGTGCATCATCATTCATCATATTCATCATCATCAAAAATCATATCATCATAGAGTCATCAAAACTCATGGAATTATCATCATAGCTCATCATCATTATACCATCGTCATACATCATGTCATCATAGAATCATCAAAACTCATGGAAATGTCATCATAGCTCATCATCATTACATCATAAAAATCATCATAAAATCATGTACAAATCACATAGAATCACAATCATACTCACAGTAATTCATCATACTATCACATAGAATTCACAATTATACTATGGTAATCATCATACTATCACATATTAATCACATAGAATTCATAATTATACTCATGGTAATCATCATACTATCATGTATTAATCACGTAGAAATCATAGTCATACTCATGATAATTCATCACACAATCATTTATTTAATGTCATAAAATATTAGAAAATAAATTATCTTATTTATACTATGTTATAGCCCTATTCATTAGCTTTCCAACGCTTTGAACAGGGGCCAAAACAGACTTACAGATCAAAAATTACGTCCAAAACGATTTCGACCGAAAACATGAACAGTTGTGACGGACATGCAATTATCTGCGTTTTTCACTGTTGAAGGCCTTCCAGACCTCCGATTTTGATTCCGTAAAAATCCAAACTCTCAGAAAATTATAACCCATTCAACACTATAATGATCTCAAGTAAATTTACAATTTTAACACAATTAAACCATCTAATCATTGTTTTAAGATTACGCTTAAAACCCTTAAAATTAAGGGATATAGGTTCAATCCCGTATCATATTTATGCCTCTAATTCCCATAATTCCCTACAAATACCCCACAATCATTAGAGTTTCTCACTATCAAATTTTCCTACAGGGTTAAACAAATGTCAAACCATATTTTTGGCCACGAAGGCCTAATTTCCCTTTAACTCAAATAAATCCCTATACGGTTAAAACCTCACAAATAGGATTTGGCCTCGAAGGCCTAATTCCCTTTATCTCAAAATCAACCTCAAACCCTTTAAACCCTTAAATCGGTCTTAAATACATGTATATTTCAATGGCAAATCCTATTTGCGGTTAAAACCTAACTTTTTTTATATGTGTTATTTGTTGTATACCTGTATATTTGTATATCTGTATATTTGTATATCTGTATCTGCTTGGGTCTTTCTATATGCCAGGTTGCTACCTTGAGTGGTGAGATGAGTCCTAACTTGGACTTCAGTGCACTTATGATAGGAAGGTGATATATTCAAGGAGGCTTATAGGGAGTTGATTCCCGACCAAGCTAACTTGAGAAATCACCACTCAGTTGAGGCCCTCTTGGGAGTAATATTTGTTGAATGAGTATTTGTGAAAACATTACTGATTTTAACCTAGGAGCCCGTGACACTGAGGACATTTAGTTACCCTTAACCCAACTTTGCCTTCTTAGGACGTAGTGCGGTGACTATGAGGGAGTAGCCCTAAAATAGTTGATACGTGATACTACACTCAAAAGAGGTTTTCTTGAGAATATTATTAACCATCGAGTAATTGGGAAATTAATAATATTCGAAAGATGGACTGATGACTTTGGGAACTGTATAGAGCCCGTTGTGCAGGTACAAATAAACCCATAGTACACACCTTTTGGGATTGGTAGACCATGGCTTCATGCTTATAATCTTCAAACCTAGTCCCTTATTTGTTTGCATATATATATATATATATATATATATATATATATATATATATATATATATATATATATATATATATATATATATATATATATATATATATATATATATATATATATATATATATATATATATATATATATATATATATATATATATATATATATATATATATATATATATATATATATATATATATATATATATATATATATATATATATATATATATATATATATATATATATATATATATATATATATATATATATATATATATATATATATATATATATATATATATATATATATATATATATATATATATATATATATATATATATATATATATATATATATATATATATATATATATATATATATATATATATATATATATATATATATATATATATATATATATATATATATATATATATATATATATATATATATATATATATATATATATATATATATATATATATATATATATATATATATATATATATGAATACCTGTGTTCGTACATTCATTCATTCATCATGCCATGCATTCATGCACTTTTTTTTACCGTTTTTCAAGGAACTTATCTTGCAAACATCATAGGTTTTACCATGGATTTTGGAAGTTGTACTCTATTTTGTAATCCTTCAAATTTTTAATGGGATGTTCAGTTATCAAAATGTGTCATCCATTTTATGATGTTTGCAAACATAACTTTTGAGTTCCTTGAAATGCATTTTCATTTACATAACATGCATCATTTAACAATGCATTTGCATACAACTTTTCCCTAAACAAAACTCATTCGGCCTTCTGTCCTTGTGTCATTTAGCTGATTTCCTGGAATTTTATACCAAGCTTGAAGTAGTTATTGAAGGATAATGAAGAGGACGGAGAATGTGGATCCCATGTCAGGCTTCAGAGTGATGACTAATCCAGTGTATGACTTTCCTCCCGACGGCAATGCTCCACAAGTGGATGTTCCTACTTATTCTCAGCATGTGCAAGATAAACTGGTTGTTCAAGTTGATAAGAGAGATTCCCAATTTCCAAGGTGAGTTCCAAATCTTCGGAATGTCCACTCTGTAACAAAGGTGAATGACCCTAGAGTTATGGAAACCGAGAAAGGAGTTCGTGATCTCAAGGAACAATTGAAGATGATGAAAGGACTTAATGTATTTGGACTTAAAGCTCATGACCTATGTCTGGTTCCGGGCGTGGTTATTCCCCCGAAGTTCAAAATGCCAGTCTTTGAAATATACATGGGTATTAGTTGTCCAAGGTACCATTTGATGATATTCTGTCGAAAGATGACTGCTTATGTCGACGATGACAAGCTGATGATTAACTACTTTCAAGAAAGTATATGTGGGGCATCCTTGATGCGGTATATGAAACTAGAAAGGAACCATATTCAATCATAGGAAGACCTAGCTAACGCTTTTATGAAGCAATACAATTACAATATAGACATGGCTCTAGACAAAGATCAATTGATGAGCATGAGTCAGAAGGACAACAAATCCTTTAGGGAGTATGCACAATGGTGGATAGAATTGGCAGCACAAGTTCATCCACCACTCTAAGAGAAAGAGTTGGCCAAGATTTTTCTAAGAATGCTGTCAGACTCTTATTATGTCAGGTTGGTAGGCGTTGTGCCATTAGAATTTTCTCAAATTATGGAAGTCAGAGTAACCATCGAAGATGCATTATAAAGTTGAAGAATCCAAGATGACTCTAATAGCTAATCTAGTGAAGAGAAATCTGTTAGTGATTCCCATGAGGAAAGAAATGCTTAAGTTGGTGCAATTTTGGATTCTCCTCAGATCCTGCAAGCTCCAATTCTGGTACCTTATCACCAATATCAGTACGCAGCGCCTATTCAATGCCAGCAACCACTACTTCGTGAACTTTCGTTCCAGCAGCAAAGGCTGGTTCCTTAGGATCAACATCAGAATCGACAAGCTCAAAATTCGAATTATTAGAATCAGCAGAGACCTCTGAATTGTCCAAAAGGAGAGACTCGCCAGTTTGATCCAATCCTGATGACTTACAGTCAGTTGTGGTCTTATTTTGCCCAAAAATTGGCGATGACACCCAGAAACACTAGAACCATGAAATCTCACCCACCTTGGTACAATCAAGATACCAGTTGTGAGTTTCATGATGGAGCAGTGGGGCATCCGACGATGAGATGATGACCTTCAAGGGAGGAAGCCCATTTATGAAAGGAACACCTTTATGCTGATGAATATGAAGACTCAAGAGAGTCCTTTTAAAGCTGGTGAAATCAGGAGGAGAGCTCATTCCCAAGATTATCATGTTCTTTGTTTGTTTGCTTGCATTTGTTGTTATTCCTTTGATTGTAAAAGCATGATTTGCATGTAAGAACTTGTTCATTTTGAATGATTAATGCAATGAATATGTTTGTCTTGAAGAAACTCATTCGTATTCACTTGTAAAATGTTTTTTCTTCTTTATAATGTCAATGGTACCCCAATATCTTACTTTGGTAGAGAATTGGAGGGAGGATGACGAAATTAAAGACGCGAGATCTCTTGTCATATGATTTTGAGTAAAACCCTACTGATGATGTAAGGTATTGTTTCAAATCCCCAAACACCAGAGATATAAGGGAGATAGACTATCGTTAACCCCTTAGAGCCTTGAAGTAGGAGTTTTCTTTTCCATATAAAAAACCCTCAATTTTTACCTGGGGCATGGTATTTTTCAGTTAAGCTGATCGAGCACCCAGACTTTCAAAAAGGAGGAGTGAACATCCGAGAATCCACTTTATCTACCCCTCACACATTAGGAGGCTGGAAGTCAAATGCACAATGATTATCCCTCAACTAGCCAAAGAGTGGGGCAGTCACAATCATTTCAACAAGTCAAAATAACTTAGAGTTACCACGATTTGTTCATAAATAAAAAAAGAAAAAGATAAAGCCCGCTAAGTCAAAACCTATGAAGGAGATTTAGGAAAATTTGGGGTATCCCGCAGGATTTCAAAAGATTTCGTCCAGAAAAAAGTTAGGGAATGGAAAAACGCGAAAAAAACAAAGGATTACACAGAAAAATCCCCAGCGAAGAACAAAGTCGTGTGATCAAACACCAAAAGCAAAAACATAAGTGACTTCTATGTCCAAAGCCTCCATGGTTTCTCAACATGTCAAACTCTCCTTGAGAGATAAGTGCTCGCATTAAGTTAGTTGAACATAGGAATTGAGAACATCACGAAGAAAGGGTGGGTACAAATAGACTATGAGCCTTATATCCTTTATTTCATAAACTGTGAACCAAGCCATGTTAAAACCCTCAAAATATCTAATGGTGGCATGGTTTATTTTGAATGCATACTCAACGAAATGACGTTTCCTAACTCCTATAAGCTAAGCTCAAAATTTTTGTTGGCTTTGTAAAATTAATTTCATATCCTAACTAGTGGTTCGGTCATAGGTTATTGCGATATCTTTTCAAATATAACTTCAAGACTAACATGTGTGTTGCATTAGCAGTTTCAGAATTAACATTTTTTTGCTTGCTAACATTGCTTGATATCACAGAAGCTTGTATGCGAACAACAATGATCAACTTTATCGTTTGAGACTTGAGACTTTGATGATAAATGGTGAGTCATTTTAAAGGGATGATCATATTTAGGGGCATGTGTAGCACCCCAAAATTTGCCTCATCGTTTCTTGACCTAATGGCTTTTGTTTCTTTGCATTTTGCATTTCTTCATATCATGGAATTGAGTTCGAGACATGGGATCAATGTGTTTTATATGGCTCAGGGTTCTCTTTCATTACAAGAGTTTGAACAGTAAGCATCAGAAATTTTGGCATTTATTTTTCCCAGTAATCGAGTGACTGATTTTATTTTATTCAGTATGTTATTCTCAGCACAAGAGACAGGTCACAGGCTATCTGAAGCATTTTCACATTTATAATATTCAAGGGCAAGTTTCGGAGGCTTAACGGGGATCAGAACGGGTGAAAACAGGAAAATATGCAAGTTTCCCTCCAAATGGTGCATTTTTCAAAATTTGTGAGTGGTTAACCGATTAACCAATTTGCACTAGCAAACGGTTAATCAATTAACCATAATAAAACTTGACCAGATACGTGCATTTTCAAAGCTGTCACTTTTGGGTCCATTTTGATCACTTGTGAATTGGTTTTTACACCAGAAGAAGGATCTAAAATCACTCTAAATTTGGATTAACTTTCAAAATCAATTCAATTTCCCTCCAATTTTCCATTCCTAATCCCATTCCAATTTTCAAAAACCCGCTCCAAACCATAACTCTACTCCTAACCAAGAGCCTATTTGAGTGAATTTTCTCCAAACCTCACACAAAATTTCACCATAATTTCCAACTTCAAATTTCACACTCTCTCACTCTTGAGAATTTGCTCTCAAAATTCTTTCAACTTTTCTACATTCCAAAACCTCCATTAGAGCTCTTTTCACTTGAGTTCTTTGATTTTTCATTGGAATCATTGAATTCTAGAGCTAAACCTTCATCATTCATCTCCATCATCTTCAATTCATCACTTGATTTTGGTTTGGATTTGGATATGATCTTGGAAGCAAGTTTTTAAGTGATTCTTGGATCAATTTTGACTTATTTTGGGTTGTTCTTCACTTCTATTGCAAGAAAGCTCTTGGGTCTTGAAGATTTCTTGGGTTTCTATCTTGGATCTATCAATTTGCAGTGAATCAACACTTACCAAAGCAAACCTCAGCTTTGAAGGTTGGTTAATTCTAGATCCAATTCTGTTTTGAGCTTATTTGGATAATCACAATGTAGATATTCAAGTTTTGTTTGATTTTGGTGATCTTGATATTTGTGATTTGGGATCTCAATGCTTGATTAAGTTTGATTGATGTTTGATCACTAATTTTTGGTGTTACATTCGTGCATAGTTGATTACATGATCATTTGGATGATTGCACATTGAATTAATTGCTGAAAGTGCTTTTGAATTGCTGTTTTTCTGCTTATGGTGCAGTGTTAATCGATTAACCAGTTGCTTGATTGTTTGATCTTGATTTTTTGACGCGTGACTTTTGGTTTCCGTTTGAATGCTTAACGTGTTCATGTTTCTTGATTGATGTGATGATCATATGCTTTTCTTGCTTATATCATGTTAATGATTAATTACAGATGATTATCTTGCTGTACTTGTGATGCATGTGTATGTTTGCTTCGATTCCGTTTGTCGCATGATCGTTTATGTTAGTTCTTGATTGGCATGCATTTTGGTAAAACTAGGTATAATCACAAGATGTCCTACAAGATATCGTGACATCTGTCTGTCAGGACCTGCAGGTTGCTTTGGACTTTTTAACAGGACTTATGTCATGATGTCAAACAAGATGTTTTGACACTCATGGACAAAACATTCTATATGATTATGTTTGTCTGTCCATTTCTTTATGTGCAAGTCTACTGCACTATTCTGGTGTGGAATCTGCGAGATTTTAGTGGTGTTTTAAAAAGCGTTTCTGATACACTTATTGTCGATCATATTTGATTTGATATGGAGTTATTCTTAGAAGATTGATTGAATATTGGAAGAATGATTTGATTAGATCTGATTGATCAAATCAACTCTGTTTCTATTGATGAAGATTGGAATCTTCTCAAATCCTGCTGTTACTTTTGACACAGTCCAAGCCCATTCTGCTTTGCTATTTAAAGAGGCGTAAACCCTAGCTTGAAGACCAGAGAAGCAAGGATTAAATGTGTGTGCATCTTAATCCTTCGCATGTGTTAGTTTTGTGAGCCATTCACTCATTGTTTAATGTGTGAATTGGACTAAGTTGTTAATTGTAAATTGTTCACTCAAAGCTTGTAAGCAAGAATGTATTATACTTTATTGAAGCTTTTAAGCAAGATCAAGTTGTGACTTTTAAGAGTGTCTTCTAAAGTCATCTTATTTTGTTGATTGATATCACTACTGTGATTGAGGGGGAGTGAGAGGTGTCTCTTGTCTAGGCGTGGTCTAGGCAGAAATTGCATAGGTAGAGATTAAGTGAGGAGTTGTAAACTGGGAGTTTAGCTCTGAATTAATTCTACTAGTAGTGAATTTCCTCCCTGGCTTGGTAGCCCCCAGATGTAGGTGTGGTTTCACCGAATTGGGTTAACAATTGCTGTGTCTCTTTACAATTGTTTTTGTTTATCTTTGTTCTTATCATACAGATATTTGTGTCGTGAACATCTCTTTCGACATCTAATATACCAGAATTTCAATTGGTATCCGAGTAGGCATCCTGCTTTGGTTCTGGATGAGATCTAGGGATGATACTTTCTGGTACCATGGACAAAGAAGGAGGATTTGTGAATAGACCACCTGTTCTGGACGGGAACAATTATGACTACTGGAAACCTAGAATGGTTGCCTTCTTAAAATCTCTGGACAGTAAGGCATGGAAAGCTGTCATCAAGGGATGAGAACATCCTATGATTGTTGATAAAGATGGAAAGGTTACAACTAAATTAAAACCTGAGGAAGGATGGACAAAGGAAGAAGATGATCTTGCTCTGGGAAATTCCAAGGCCTTGAATGCCTTGTTCAATGGAATTTACTGGAACATATTCAGGTTGGTGAACAAATGTTTAATTTTTAAGGAAGCAAGGAAGATTTTAAAGACTACTCATGAAGGCACATCCGAGGTAAAAATGTATAGACTTCAACTCCTTACAACTAAGTTTGAAAGCCTGAGAATGAATGATGATGAAAGCATACATGACTTTCATATGAATATTCTTGAGATTGCCAATGCTTCAAGTGCTCTTGGTGAAAAATGTCTAAAGAAAAGCTGGTAAGAAAAATTCTCAGATCTCTCCCCAAGAGATTTGACATGAAAGTAACTGCCATAAAGGAAGCTCAAGACATCTGTAAGATGAGAGTTGATGAACTCATTGGATCTCTGCTAACCTTTGAAGTAGGAATAGGTGACAAAGCTGACAAGAAAAAGAGCATAGCCTTTGTGTCAAATACTAAAAGAAGAGAGGATGAATCTGATGAGGATACAAATCTTTCAAATGCCATAGTTATGCTGGGAAGACAATTCAACAAGGTAATGAAGAGAATGGATACTAGACCAAATACCAAGAACATCTCACTTGACATCGATGAGTCAAATGATGCAAGAATGAGAACTAGAACTGAAGAAAAACCTACGAACAACAAAGGGATAAAATGTCATGGGTGTGAAGGATTTGGTCACATCAGATCCGAATGCCCAACCTATCTCAAGAAACAAAAAGGTCTAGCTGTTTCATGGACTGATGAAGACTCTGACAGTGATATTGAAGAAGAATCTGCCAAGCACATAATTGCCTTAACTAGAAGATACTATTCTGATGAAGATTCCAATGAAGACAACTTAACTTTTGAAGAACTGAAAGCTTCCTACAAAGAATTGTGCCTCAGAAGCAAAGAAGTTTTCCAGCAAGGTGAAAAACAGAAGAAATACATCATCAAGATAAAGACTAAAAAGGAGGAACATCTGACAATTATCAAGGGTTTGAATGATAAAGTTGCTCAACTAACTTCTCAACTTGACCATCTAGGAAAGACTGTTAGAATGATGAATAATGGTACCAAAACCTTAGAAGAGATCCTTCAACATGGCAAAAGATCTGAAGATAAGACAGGGTTAGGGTTCAATGAAGACAATAACTCTGCCTCTCATCACAAACCTTTTGAATCAAAGATGTTCCAGCAGATGTCTCAACATCATGACAAAAAACAAACCAATCAGCCAAGAAAATTCCAAAGATGGAGATGTCATTACTGTGGTCGCTTTGGGCACATAAAGTCCTTCTGTTTCAAACTGCATGGATATCCAACCTCTACAAGACCTAACACTCTTATCTTCAACAAGCAATGGGTTCCTAAAGCTGATACTACTTGCCTCATAGCTCATATGTCCTTAAAAGTTTCTATTAAGGAAGATGGTACTTTGACAGTGGGTGCTTAAGACACATGACTGGTATTAAAAATCTATTAGTTGACATCAAACCTCACTTAACCAACTATGTAACCTTTGGAGATGGGGCCAAAGGTGAAATTAAGCGAGTTGGAAAGTTAAACTGCTCAGGAACACTTGATCTTGACAATGTTTTGTTAGTCAGAGGATTAACTGCCAATCTAATTAGCATCAGCCAACTATGTGATCAAGGTCTAAGTGTCAACTTCACTAAACTTGAGTGTTTGGTTACAAATGAAAAGGGAGAGCTGATCATAAAGGGAGTTAGATCCAAGGACAAATGTTATTTATGGGCCTCTCAGGACTCTAAGTGTGCTCTTGCCAAAGAAGATGAAGTAAGACTATGGCACCAGAAACATGGGCATTTACATCTAAGAGGAATGAAGAAGATCATATCTATGAAAGCTGTCAGAGGTATTCTTAAGCTAAAGATTGAAGAAGGAAAAATATGTGGTGAATGCCAAATAGGAAAGCAAACAAGGATGTCTCACCAAAAGATCCAACATCTCACTACTTCTAAAGTGTTGGAACTTTTTCACATGGACTTAATGGGACCTATGCAAGTGGAAAATCTTGGTGGAAAGAAGTATGCTTATGTTGTTGTGGATGAATTTTCAAGATACACATGGGTGAATTTTATAAGAGAAAAATCTGAAGTGTTTGATGTGTTTAAAGACCTATATCAGAAACTTCAAAGAGAAAAAGAAAGTAAAGTTGTTAGAATCAGAAGTGATCATGGAAAGGAGTTTGAAAATCAAAAGTTTGCTGAATTTTGCTCCACTGAAGGAATTAACCAAGAATTCTCTTCTCCTATTACCCCTCAACAAAATGGAGTTGTGGAAAGAAAAAATAGAACAATACAAGAATCATCCAGAGCTATGATTCATGCTAAGAAACTACCTTACCATTTCTGGGCTGAAGCCATGAACACTGCCTGCTATGTTCACAACATAGTAACCTTGAGAACAGGAACTATGACCACTTTGTATGAAATTTGGAAAGGAAGAAAACCTACTGTGAAATACTCTCATGTGTTTGGAAGAAAGTGCTACATTCTCTCAGATCGTGACCATAGAAGAAAGATGGATCCTAAGAGTGATGAAGGGATATTCTTGGGCTACTGACCAGTAAAATAGCAAGTGTACTATTTTTACCGATATAGTAATAAGGGGGAATTCCCCAAATATTGATCTCGTGGACTGCGTATGAATACAAGTTCTATAATAATGCAATTGAACAAAAAGTCAAAGGGGTTTTAGTTTATTGCTTAAAATTGTAAAGGCCAAAAGGCAAAAGCAGTAAAATAGAGGTTTCAGACAGTTATAAGGAACATGCTAGGGTAGGGTGTATGAAAAGCCTTGTAACAACCTTAATCCTTAGTTTTCATAAATCACCGCTCAATTCAATCGTTACCGATTTTAAAGATTAGTTGACCCTAATTCCTTAGCAGAAAACCCTTTGTTATTCTCCTTATACCCTAATTCCTTGGCAGTATAGGAACAATACCAAGCAATTTATTTTATCTAAAACATTACGGTTACTATAGGGTATCCCCATTCCTAGGCAATATCTACTATAGTATTATCGTATAAAAGCGTTAACAATCGTTTTTCCAATCCTAGGGTTAACCGTAAATCAAATCCTTATTTGTCAGATAAGAAAAGCCTTAAAAACATTATACGATAACAACGATGATTAGAAAGCAGTGAAATCACTAATTCAAAGAAAACAAGGTCATTACAGAGTCAATTCAGGGACACCCCCTAGCATTGGGGGGTTTAGCTACTCATAATATTTAAATTAAATTCAACAATTAGACTGAACATTACAAGATAATATGGTTGCCTTGATCTTCAATTGCTTTCGCTCATGAAAACCTTCAGTTTCCCCAATCCTTGATCGCTGCAATCTTGATCGTAAAATTCTTTTCAATCCCAAAAAAATCCCCTTTTTCCTTCTCAAAACACGTCTAAAATAGTCTCAGGTCCAACCCAGCAATAGGAAAATACCCAATATACCCTTAGGAATCACAAAGGTAAAAAATCCATGAAAATTAGAAGATGAAGCGCTTTAGCCAACACGGGCCGTGTCAGCTGACACGGGTGGCCGTGTTGGCTCACTGCCTATAAAAAATCAACTTTTTTTTGCCCCAGGCATGCTGACGCTGGCAGTGTCAGCCTGACACGGGCGGCCGTGTCAGGCTCCTGGTCCACTTCAAAAACTCATCCAAATTCATGTTGTTTTCCCTGGTTTTTGCTCTGATTCTTCTTGATTGCTTACCTAAACCTAGAAATCATGGAAATACCAAACTGACGCGTAAAATGCAATAAAAATGAATAAAATGTGACTAAACATATATAGTGATCAAATAAAACTAATGGTAAAATATCGTATAAAAACCACTGATCAACTACTCTACCAACAACAGAGCTTATAGAGTATTTAACTACATAACTAATACCATGATGGAGTCTATCAATGTTGTTATAGATGGTATGCATAAGGAAACTGATGTCCTAGAAGATGTTGGAACATCATTTGATATCTCAGATGAATCTGAAGACAAAGACAATGATTCTAATCCCACCATCACTGAGGTTGAACCTGTTAATAAAGGACTTTCCATCATAATTTAGAAAGACCACCCTATTGATCTTATCATCGGTGATCCAAATAAAGGGGTAACCACTAGATCTAGAGAAATTATCTCAAGCTCATGCTTTGTGTCAAAGATTGAACCTAAGAACAGCAAGGAAGCTTTAGTTGATGAATTCTACATAAATGCCATGCAAGAGGAATTTGGTGAATTCAAGAGGAATAAAGTTTGGGATTTTGTGCCAAGGCCTGAAGGAAAAAATGTGATTGGAACCAAATGGGTTTATAAGAATAAAACTGATGAAAAAGGAATGGTTGTTGTACCCCAAAATTTGACCAACCTTTTCTTGTACTTGGCTTATGTTTTCTTTGCATTTTCGCATTTCTACATATCATAGAATTTGTTCTCGAGGCATGGGATCCAGGTTTTATTGTGGCTCAGAGTTCGCTTTTAGAGCAAGGGTCCAAACAGCGAGCATCAGGGGCTCCAACATTTATTTTTCCCGGCGATCGAGCGGTCAATTTTTTAGTTTATTTTGCAGGATATTTTTTAACTCAGGAGGCAACACTCAAGCTATATCAAGCATTCTCACAGTGATAATATTCAAGAGCAAGTTTCAGATGTTTTATGGGGCTCAAAACGGATGAAAACGAGCTTTTGTGCACTTTTCCCTCCAAAAGGCGCCAAAATTCAAATTTTTAAGGTGTTAATCGGTTAACAGTATTGGTTAACCGATTAACCAAAGAAAAATCAGGCCAAATTTAAATTTTTGAAGAGGTTAACCTATTAACCAAGGCAATTTTCTGCTCTGCACGTGAACTTCCAATAGAAGCCACTTTGGGGTCCATTTTGATCACTTGTGAAGTTGATTTTACACCAGAAGAAGGATCTAGAACCACTTTGAATTTTGATTAGCTTTCAAATTAATTTAAATTCCCTCCAATTTCCCACTCCTAATCCCATTTCAATTTTCATAACCACACTCCAAACCACCATTCTACTCCTAACCTAGAGCATATTTAAATGATTTGCTCCAAACCTCACAGATCAATCCTCATAATCTCATTTCATTTTCAGAATTCACTCTCATTCTCTCAATTTTTCTCTCTACGTTTCCATCTCCAAAACTCCATTAGGGCTCTCACCTTTGAATTCTTTGATTCTCCATTAGAATCATTGAACTCTAGAGCTACACCTTCATCCTTCATCCATATTATCTCCAATTCTCCATTCAATTTCCGTGCTAGTGTAGATCTGAATTTTGAAGTGGATCTAGAAGAGCTTATTTGGATTATTTTGGCTTAATTTTGGTAGATCTTCATTGCTACTACAAGAACTCACTTGGATCTTGAAGAGCCTCTGGATTTCTAGCTTGGATTTTCTTAATTGAAGTTGAATCAACATTAACCAAAGAAATTCTCCACTCTGTAGGTTGGAAGTTTGAGATCCAATTCTGTTTTTGAGCTTATTTGCATAATTATCATGTTGATCTTCATTTTTAATTGATTTTGTTGATTTTGATCCATGTGAGTTGCGATCTTGCTGCTTGAACATGTTTATATGCTATTGGATCACGATTTTCTGGTGTTAATTTCGTGCATAATTGATTATATGATCATTTGGATTATTGCACAATTGATTAATTGTTGGAAGTGCTTTTGAGTAGCTGTTTTCTGCTTCTGGTACAGTGTTAATCGGTTAACCAGTTGCAGTACAAACTGGTTAATCGATTAACCAGTGCGAATTTTCAAAAATTTTAAGGTGGCTAATCGGTTAACCCATAGAGTTAACCGATTAACACTGAACTAGAATGTTATTTTTGTTCGATTTCAAGCTTGTTTTGGTAGCTACTCACTTTGAATCTTCATGGATCAATATGATGCATTTGGAGTGAGTTGTTTTGGATATGTGTTTCTGTTTTTGGTCGATTTCCATTTGAATGCATACTTTTGTAGATGTTGTTCAAGTGATGTTCTTTTGCTTGCATTTCTCTTTTGTTTTGCATCTATTTGTTTGTTTTCAAGAGGTTGAGATGTGCTTGTGGTAGTTTCTGCCCCACACTTTTTTCCTCCCTCTTTTCTTTGTGTTGTATTTCATGTTTGCATCCCTTTCTTCCTTTTCATTTGTGATTGATTTATCTTGTGTTTACTTGGTTTTCTTTGTCATGATCCCTTAGGATTCCTAGTCCCTCAGGAGTAGGAGAGACATTAAGTGTTCAATCCAAGCATGATAACATTAGGATAGGATTTCCCTTTTAATCCAAACTTTAGGTCCATTTTGCATGACAACGTTAGGGTCGGGTTTCCCTTAGACCTTCTGTGCGTCTCTCTTCTCATCTCAAAACTTCTTCAAAATATGTAATAAAGGATAATGAGTGTTGTATGCTACAAGCCTTAAGCACATGGGAAATGATGAGTGAGGGGTCTCCCATCATTTGTCTAGAGTGTTTAGTGTACGTCCCGTTTGGGGGCGATATACGACGCATTCGTTCCTATGTCATAGTCTTTAGTGCAACATGAGTTACAAACTTAACTCAATTCACTTCTTCACTAAAAAATAAAAACAAATATCAAACCTTTTTATCCTTTGGGATTAATTGAAAACCATTTTTTAAAAGAGTGTTGTTAACTCTTGGTTCTACCGCAAACAGGTAACGCCTAAGTCTCCAATGGTCGAGCAGCAATACACCTAATTGCTAGACCTAAGCTTTAACCCTACTCGGGTAAAACACTTGAACCGGTCTGTGGTCGTGTCAGCCCGAACTACGTTTGCTCTGATTTCTTGTACCAGATGAGGATACATAGGCACAAGACGGTGATGTTTTGGCGAGAAACCTTTCCCCCCTTCACCCGTAGTTTTCCGATCTACGTTGACTCTGACTTTCCCATTGCACGAGGGAGTACATAGGCATAGAGCGGCGATGCTCTATCGAGTCTCTTTTCTTTTTTGTTGTCCCTGTGGCCTGTAGCTTAGATAGATTAACACCCTTTAGATAGATAACAAACGTGGATCCCGTTGATTACAATGAACGTGAGGGGTGCTCATACCTTCCCCTTGCGTAACTGACTCCCGAACCCAAGATTTGGTTGCAATGACCTGTCTTTTCCCTTTTCATAGGTTTTCTCTGATCGTTTCTTTTCCCTCTCTTTGGGATAAATAACGAACGGTGGCGACTCTTCTGTCTTTGCCGGTCCCTCTTTGTAGGGATACGACAGCTGGCGACTCTGCTGGCGACTCTGGATGGTGGTTCCCTATGCGAGTCAATCCTAGCGCTTGTCTGTTATGTGTCTTTGGATGTTTACTTTTGTGCAGTTATTTTTCTTTATGTACATTATCTGTTGTATATTATTGTATTTGCATTTTATTATCATATCATACTTTTGTTGTGCTATGGGGTAGGTTGTTCCATTGAGAGATAAGCCCAATACCCAGGCTTGAGTATACACATAGAATTAGTGTGGAGAGTAGAGGGAGCTTGTGTGGTGTTTGGCCACACAATAGCTTTTGCAAAATTCACGTCCAGACGAGGTTTTTCTTGGCAAATATTCTATCCTGCGCGTCTGGTGCAGTTGAGGGAGTATCGACTTAGAAAGACTAACGACTCTGGAGACCGTTCATTGGGAAGTCAGCTAAGTGAGGCCACTTCATTAGACTATGATTCCAAACCAGAAATGGTGAAGGTATCATCGTTTCTCGAAAGTCTGTGACGTTGATGACCTGCATAGGATTTCGTACCTTCCAGGACTAGAACCCACATGTGAGAGGGGAGGGGTTTTGTAGGAGAATTTGACCTCCAACCTACCCGGTTTTCTTGTCAAAGTAGTCCTTTGATCTTTTGATACTGTGGGTTCCTATATGTTGGTATTTTGAGGTTCTGATATTTTCTCACTGAAGCAGAGCTATGGTTGTATTCAGTCAACGACACGGCAACAAGTTTGAGCATTGGATACCTTGATCCCATGTTTGCATCTGCATAATCATTCTGCATTTAACATTGCATGTCTGTGTGTGTTACAGGTTCTCGTCTCTCCTTTGATTCTGGTACTCGTCTTTTGTAGAGATGGAAACTGGCAGAAAGAGTATTGTGGTATACAAGTTTCTTGCACCTGAGTTGGGACCTTTATTTGGTCTAATTTCCCTAGCTGGTCCTGGCGTCCTGGCAACCTTCAGGGAAGATTATGGGAGAATTCTGAATCTTGTCTGTAAGATCATGAGTTATGAACATGGAGCTATCCATACCCTATTACAGTTTTATGATCCACCGCTGCGATGTTTCACATTCTCGGATTATGTGTTGGTTCCGACTTTGGAGGAGTTCGCTTTCATCTTAGGTGTTCAGATTCAAGATAAGGTGTCGTTCTTTAGTTCCGAAGAAGAACCCGAGCTCGAGAAGTTATTCGTCGCTCTTTACTTGAGCGCCTCTGAGTTGGTAGATCATGTTGTCAGCAAAACGGAGTTTCTGGCTTTACTTTATCTTTCTTGGTGGATAAAGCCCGGAAGTATGCTGAAAAGGGTTGTTGGGTGGTTTTCAGTACCATTTTGGCTTTGTGCGTCTATGGCATTGTGTTGTTCCCTAATGTACCAGATTTTGATGCTTTTCATATCTTCGCTTCCAAGAATCCCGTACCTACTCTTCTGGGGGATTTGTATCATTCTGTACATTACAAGAATGAGAAAAGAAGAGGGAAAATGGTTTCTTGTTGTGCAACAATTTTGCACAAGTGGTTTGTTGATCATCTTCCTCGCTATGGAGCTTTTGTGGATTTTGCAAACTCGTCTGAATGGTCAAAGAGGCTTATGGGTTTAATAGAAAAGGATATTTCCTGGTTCAATCGAGACCTGCTTGGTCGTGAGCTTATCTTTAGCTGTGATGGCTTTCCTAATGTTCCTTTAATGGGGAGGAAAGGCGACATCAACTATAATCCTTCTCTTGCTGTGAGACAGTTTGGTTATGCTTTGAGAGGACCTCTGAAAGAAGAAGAAGTGCAGGAATCTCTATACTTCACCGGTGTAGCAGATCCTTGTATTCTGGCCAAATTCATGGATGCATGGGGTAAAATTCACAAGAAGGGAAAGCTTTCTTTAGGCAAAGGCTATTGTAGAGCCGATGACCCTTACTTGGAGTGGATTCAGAAGAGAGTTGAAAAGGTTCTATTGCCATTTCCTGTCGAAGAACCATTGTATCCTTTAGTTATTGAGCCACCTACAACGATCAACATCCTGAGGTATAACGAGCTTTGGGTAGAGAAGGAAAAGCTGTGTGAAGAGAATGAAGAGTTGAAACAAGAGATCTATTAGCTGAAGCATGATAAAGGTGAAGTTGTTTATTTGGCCAAGACGAAGTCAGAGTTGTTGATCAAGTTGGAGAAAGAACTTGCTGATCAGGTACAAGTACGAGAGTGAATTGGTCATGACTTGAAAAGCACCTGCAGCATTCTAAAGCGCAAGAAGGAGGATTTAAATAGAGCATATATGAAGATATCCAAGTTCGATGAGCAGTGGAATGCTACTTTGACTGCCCACAAGAGTAGAGAGGATCATCTTCGTACTCAGGTCGATAAGTTGAAGGCGCAACTCAAGGCTAAGGAGAAAGAGGTATTAGTAGAATTGTTCCACAGATGCATGATTGAGCCAAAATACCAAGAGACTTTATCATCACTTGAAGAGCTCAAGATACGCGGAGAGGTGAAGTAACCCAGGCTTGAAGATGTCTTCAACGAAGATGCTTGGGAGGATCATTGTTGTTATCTCCGGGATGTGATACGCAGAAGGGATATCCTCATCAGAGAGTTGGTTGATAGACCAGATCATCCAAACACAAAGGAGATTCTTAGGAAGGTTCAGGACTGGGGAAAAGAGCATGACTACTAGGGAGGTTTATCTTTTGTAGTTTCTTTGCTTTTGTATCTTGATCATCACCAGATATGTTGGATGAGATCAATACCCTTTGTATGTGGATATCTCTCATTGGTTGTTGTATTGGCTCAGCTTTACTTAATATGAGAAGATTATCACAGTGTTTTTATCCATCTCTATTGTTCTTGTTTATTGAAACTAGAATCAAGGGGGAGATCTCCCTGTAAATACATAGACATGTTTGCATTTTGCATCTTGCATTTTCATTTGCATCGCAAGTGTTCTCTATGGCCTTTTGTTCTTATCTCTGCTTGGTTTTCTTCAATAACAGGATTGAGGATTTCAGTTTCCACAGATATTCAACTTGAGGGAATCAGCGAAGAGTAATGGATCAGATTCAAGCTGAGCTTCAGGAATTCCGTGACAGGATGGCCTAGTTCATGGATATGATGCAAGGAGTCGTCAATGGCCAAGAACAACTGAGAACTTTGGTGCAACCGTTAATTGCTAGGGTTAACGGGAGTGGTGTGCTTCATGGTGGAACTGCTGCTAATCCTCCTCGTAATGATGATGGTACTCCACATGCTAATATTGTTCCTATAGTTGTTATCCCTCCGGACAGAGGAAATCTGACTGGAGTTCATATTCCCGGACCTATGTGTGATTAGGCATGGCAAAAAAACCCAGACCCGTCGGGGCCCGCCCCGAAATTAACGGGGAAAACCCAGTTTGAGTGGGTACGGGTGCGGGGAAAACCTGACTTTTAATTACGGGTGCGGGTACGGCTGTAGGGAGACATTAAGACCCGCCCGCACCCGGCCCGACCCCCGAATAATGCCATTTAGTTTAATTCTCTTATTTTACTTATTTTAATATTCATTTATTAATTATATTTTAAATTAAATTATTAATACCTTTATTGCAATTAAAATAATTAAATTAATCAAATTAATATTCATTTACTAATTAAATTTTTAATAAAATAAATAATTTATTTATTAAAATAATCAAATTTTTAATTAAATTATTAATTTTTATTGCAATTAAAAAGAAATTATTTTTTTTGCAGGTGGGGGCGGGTCTGTGCGGTAAATTTTTATCCTCGGTTGGGTTTGGGGGCGAGGGCGGGTGTGTTACATGGAGGCGGTTGCGGGTGCGGGTATAGTAAAACCCGCCCCCGACCCGCCCCATTGCCATCCCTACGTGTGCTGTGCATGGGAATACTGCCCCTCAGTGGGAGGAGGATGATCAAAAGGATGTGTTCTCTATGAGGGATGTTGGTGTTGGTCTGCCATCTGATGTAGACAGGAGGTCTAAGCTGCTCGAGGAGAAGATGAAGAGTTATGAGAATCAGAATTCTATGGGGTTGGATATGGCAAATTTGGGGCTGATCCCAGATTTGAAGGTTTCTCTGAAGTTCAAAGTCCCGGACTTTGATAAGTATAAGGGGACAACTTGTCTGAGGGTTCATCTTCGTTCCTACTACTGCAAGATGTTCGCCTATTCTGACGATGAGAAGCTGCTTATGCACTTTTTCCAAGACAATCTTTCTGGTTCGTCTCTAGAGTGGTACATGGGGTTAGAGCCAGTTAACATTCGAAGCTGGAGAGATTTAGCTAAGGTGTTTGTTAAACATTACCAGTACAACAACGATCTGGCACCGAACAGGGTCCAATTGCAGAACGTATCTCAAAGGAATAATGAATGTTTCAAAGAGCACGCCCAGAGATGGCGTGAATTGGCCGCTAGAGTGCAACCGCATATGGTGGAGAGGGAGTTGATAGACATGTTTGTTGCCACATTACCGGGGGTGTATTACGAGAAGCTGATCGGCAACATGTCGGGGAGTTTTTCATATCTAATCATTACAGGGGAAATAGTTGAGAACGAAATCAAATTGGGTAAAATTCAAGCCGGTGAAGGATCCTGAGCTGGAGGAGTTAAGAAAAGTTTTGGCAATAAGAGGAGAGAGGGGGAAACTAATGCAGTCTCGGGTTCTCGAAACAGAAACAAGGGTAGAGGTCAACAGTACCGTCAACAACAACCTCAGGTTGCAAGCATTACAATTCCTGCAGTACCACAACCATAACAACTATAGCAGCAGTAACAAAATTATACTCCTCGCAGATTTCAGGATCAATGCAGAGCAGTAAACAGGTAGTTTGATGCGCCGCCGATGCCATACTCGCAGTTGCTTCAACACTTGATGCAATTACAATTGATTCAGAAAAAGACTCTGGCTCCTTTGACTGGTGCACCACCACCTGGATATGATGCTAATGCTAGATGTGATTTTCATTCCGGTTCTTCCGGCTATAATATCAACAATTGTAAAGCATTTAAACATAAGGTGCAAGACCTTATAGACAACAAAGCCATCAACTTCTCTCATGATGCGCCCAATGTCGTGCAGAATCCCATGCCTAATCATAGGGCAGCTGGGGTTAATGCCACTATTGAGGATGAGGGTTTGAACTTGGTAGCTGATGTTGAACATTTGAAGACTCTGTTGAGTTTTGTAAAAGATAAACTGCTGAGTGGAGGGGTATTTCCTGGTTGTGAGAGAGCTTGTGCAGAGTGTTTGATCCATCCTGAGGGATGCGAGAAGTTGAAGAGTCATGTTCAGAAGCTGATGAATGATGGTATTCTACAATTTGACAGAGTGTCAGAGAAGAAAGATGAGAAAACAGTTGATGAAGAGAAGAATAAAGTTGCGACAATTTCGATTCCTTACAAGACAATCACTATTTCTGAGCCTCCAAGGCCGCCCACTATCATAATTACTAGAGATGGACCCGTACCCTATGAGAGTACTAAGGCTATTCCGTGGAACTATGGAGCCGAAGTTTATTGTAATGGTCAGAAGCGAGAACTGAAAGGTTCACCGTTGGATTCTGTTGACAATCTGGTAGGGACCGAGGGAACAACCCGAAGCGGAAGAGTATTTTCACCTCCCGAAGTGAGTGCTGAGAAGTCTGATAAAGGTAAAGGAAAAGCGGTGGTCGAAGAGAGTTCTTAGGCTGGTGAGAAAGATTCCTTGTTGAAGGAAGCAGAGAGTTTATACGGTTGATCAGGAAGAGTGACTACAAGATCGTAGATCACTTACAGCAAACGCCGTCAAAGATCTCCATTCTGTCATTGTTGTTGTGTTCCGAAGCACACATAAATGCTCTCTTAAGAATCTTGAATACAGCATACATGCCACATGAGATATTTGTGAATCAACTCGAGGGAGTAGTGGCACACGTTAATGCGGGTAACGGGTTGGCTTTAGTGATCTTGATTTGACGCCTAAAGGAAGGAATCATAAACTGGCGCTGCATATATCCATTGAATGCAGATGGTCTGTAATGTCGCACGTGCTGGTGGACACTGGGTAATTACTGAATGTATTACCCAAGAAGGCTTTAATGAAGCTAGATACCCGAGGGATAATGTGCACCCCAAGTGACTTGGTGGTTCGAGCATTTGATGGGAGAAGAAGGTACGTGTTTGGGGAATTGACTCTTCCGATCCAGGTTGGTCCAAAAGTTTTTGATGTTGTGTTTTATATCATGGATATTCAGCCAACGTATAGTTGTCTGTTGGGACGACCATGGATCCATTCAGCAGGCGCTGTTACGTCAACTCTGCACCAGAAGTTGAAATATATGGTGGGTGGCAGTGTTGTTACTGTTTATAGGGAAGAATATATTATGATAAGTCATTTGTCTTCATTCAAATACGTTGAGGTTGACGGTGAGATCCACGAGACGTTATGTCAGGCTTTCGATACTGTGCAGATTAAGGAGAAAACACCAGCTATAGACAAAGTACCTGAGGTCTCCATGTCATCTTTTAAAGAAGCACAAGCAGTGGTGAAATCCGGAGCATCTCAGGGTTGGGGCCATGTTCTGAGCATCCCCAACAAACAAGACAAGTTCGGACTGGGATACAACCCATCATCCTCTTCATGGAGCACGCCGCGCTACAAGGGATCTGTCCAATTCACCAGCGGTGGGGTGATTTTTGAGCGGATCAATGTTGTATCTGATGAAGAAGGGGATAGTCACTGCGACATGGATTCATGGATTCGGCCATGTATTCCGGGTCAGAGCCTAAGCAGCTGGATTGTCCAGGAAGTCATCCAAGTGACTAAAGAAGAGTAATGATTTTTTTTCTTGATTATATGTAGCCCTATGTTCTACCCGGAGCATAGCGGTTTTTGTTTGTAGAGCCTAATCTTTTATGTTGAACAATCGTTTTATCAATTAATCAAAGGGCGTTTTTCTTGCATTCAAATATTGTGATCTCTATTTTTCTTGTTTTATTTTTAACAATAGAATGGCAATATGGTTGGTGCTTATTTGTATATCATTTTATGCATTAAATCATCATCATTGCAGGTTTCACATTGCAGATGACACCGCTCCAGAGTCGTCTAAGACTCGCTTTGACTTTGATAATCTGATCTTTCAAGCTGAAAAAGAGATTGATGAAGATGAAGACCTACCTGAAGAGTTAGCCAGACTACTGAAACAGGAAGAGAAAGTCATTCTTCCTCATCAGGAGGAAATTGAGGTCGTCAACTTAGGTACTAAGGAAGCCAGAAAGGAAGCCAGGATAGGGGCTGCATTGCAGAGTGATGTCAAGCAAAGATTGGTCGAAATGCTCCGAGAGTATAGTGATATCTTTGCTTGGTCATACGAAGATATGCCCGGTCTTGATACAGATATCGTGGTTCATCGCTTGCCTTTGCGTGAAGAATGTCCACCTGTCAAGCAGAAGCTCAGGAGAACCAGACCAGACATGGCAGTAAAAATCAAAGAAGAAGTCTAGAAGCAATTGGATGCAGGATTTCTCGCCGTGACAAATTACCCTCTGTGGGTCGCTAACATCGTACCTATACCAAAGAAGGACGGTAAGGTAAGTATGTGTGTTGATTATAGGGACTTGAACAAGGCGAGCCCAAAGGATGATTTCCCGCTCCCCCACATTGACGTACTTGTTGATAATACCGCAGAATATTCAGTGTTTTCCTTCATGGACGGTTTTTTCGGATATAATCAGATTAAAATGACGCTGGAGGATATGGAGAAAACAACTTTTATCACACCATGGGGGACTTTCTGTTTTAAGGTAATGCCTTTTGGGTTGAAGAACGCAGGGGCAACCTATCAGCGGGCAATGGTGACCCTCTTTCATGATATGATTCATCATGAGATCGAAGTCTATGTTGATGACATGATTGCAAAGTCACAGACGGAGGAGGAACATCTGGTGAACCTTTTGAAGCTATTTGAGAGGTTAAGGAAATTCATACTGAGGTTGAATCTGAACAAGTGCACTTTTGGGGTATGATCAGGAAAGTTGATGGGGGTTCATTGTCAGTGAAAAAGGAATCGAGGTTGATCCTGCAAAAATAAAAGCAATTCAAGAAATGCCAGTGCAGAAAATAGAGAAAGAGGTTCATGGTTTCCTGGGTAGATTGAACTACATTTCTAGGTTCATATCTCATCTCACAGCCACGTGTGAACCCATGTTCAAATTGTTAAAGAAAGATCATACGGTCGTCTGGAATGAAAATTTCCAAAAGGCATTTGAAAAAATAAAAGAGTATTTGCAGGAACCTCCGATACTGATACCTTCAGTAGCTGGAAGAACATTGATAATGTATATAACGGTTCTTGAGAACAACATGGGTTGTGTTCTCGGTCAACATGACGAGACTGGAAGAAAAGGGCACGCCATATACTATTTGAGTAAAAAGTTCACAGATTGTGAGTCCAGGTACTCAATGTTGGAAAAGACATGTTGCACACTCGCTTGGGCTGCCAAACGCCTGAGACAGTATATGCTAAATCACATAACCATGTTGATTTCGAAGATGGATCCGATCAAGTACGTCTTTGAAAAGCAAGCACTCGGGAAGGATTTCCAGGTGGCAGATGGTCTTGACTGAGTACGACATTCAATATGTCTTCCAGAAGGCTATTAAGGGGAGTGTTCTGTCAGAGTATCTTGCAGAGCAACCGATTAACGACTATCAACCGATGAAATTTGAATTTCTTGACGAAGACACCATGTTTCTGAAGATGAAGGAGTGCGATGAGCCGCTACTTGATGAAGGTTCCGAGAAAAGCTCCCAGTGGCAAATGATCTTTGACGGTGCTTTTAACTCCTATGGCAGCGGAATTGGGGCAATCATCATGACTCCCCATGGTTCTTATAAACCGTTCACTGCCAAGTTGACATTTCCCTGCACCAACAACGAAGCTGAGTATGAAGCATGTATCATGGGCATTAAAGAAGCGATTGATTTGAGAATAAAAAACCTAGATATCTATGGTGATTCAGCTTTAGTTGTTAATCAAATTAAAGGAGAATGGGAGACTCGGCAGCCCAATCTGATTCCTTATGTGAACTATGCAAGGAGGTTGTTTCCTTTCTTTAACCGGGTGGAGTTTCATCATGTGCCAAGAGCGGAGAATCAGATGGCAGATGCTCTGGCGACGTTATCCTCAATGTACAAGGTGAATTTCTGGAATGACGCTCCAAGAATAGTCATCTTGCGCCTTGATAGGCCGACATTTGTGTTTGCAATAGAGGAAGCTTCTGATGGCAAGCCATGGTATTGTGATATCCAAAATTTTCTCAAGAACCAAGAGTATCCGCAAGGGGCATCAACCCGTGATAAGAATACCTTGAGGAGGTTGTTTGGAAATTTCTATCTAAACCAAGATGGTGTACTCTACCGGAGGAATTTTGACTTGGTACTGTTGAGATGCGTGGACGAGAAAGAAGCAAGTCTTCTTATGGAAGAGGTCCACGAAGGTGCCTTTGGCACGCACGCCGGCGGGCATGCCATGTCTCGAAAGCTGTTACGAGCAGGGTATTATTGGTTGACTATGGAGTCTGATTGCTTCAAGTATGCGAAGAAATGACATAAATGCTAGATTTATGCTGATAAGATTAATGTGCCGCCGAGTCCTCTGAACATCATGATGTCGCCTTGGCCCTTTTCCATGCGGGGCATTAATATGATTGGCAAGATTGAGCCGACCACATCCAATGGACATCGCTTCATCTTAGTGGCAATTGATTATTTCACTAAGTCGGTTGAAGCCGCTTCCTATGTGAATGTCACTAAACAAGTTGTAGCCCGGTTCATCAAGAAAGACATCATCTGTCGTTGCGAAGTGCCTGAAAGAATCATTACTGATAATGGTTCGAAGTTGAATAACAAGATGATGAAGGAATTGTGCCAGAGTTTCAAGATTGAGCATCACAACTCTTCTCCCTATCGTTCGAAGATGAACGGTGCTGTCGAGGCGGCCAACAAGAATATAAAGAAGATAGTGCAGAAGATGGTTGTAACCTACAAAGATTGGCATGAGATGTGGCCCTTTGCTTTGCATGGATATCGTACTACGATGCGTACTTCAACTGGGGAAACTCCTTTCTCGCTGGTGTATGTTATGGAAGTTGTCCTACCATTGGAAGTCGAGATTCCTTCTTTGAGAGTTCTGGTCGACGTCAAGCTTGATGAGGCAGAATGAGTGAGAAACAGATTAAATCAGCTCAATCTGATGGATGAGAAGAGGTTAGCGTCCATTGCGTATGGTCGTTTATATCAGAGCAGGATGAAGAAAGCTTTTGATAAGAAGGTGCATCCCCGGAGCTTTCAGGCAGGCGAGTTGGTGTTGAAGATGATTCTCCCTCCACAAACAGATCACAGGGGCAAATGGACTCCCAACTATGAAGGTCCATATGTCGTGCGAAAGGTTTTCTCTGAAGGAGCCTTGCTATTATCTACCATGGATGGTGAAGATTTCACATCCCCTATGAACGCAGACGCAGTTAAAAAATACTTTGCTTAAAGAGACCCGCTGGAAAGAAAAAGAATATCCAGGAAAATATGGGGCATCCCGGCGAACCATAAAAAGAATGGGTTCGGGCAAAAGTTAGGGATAAAAAGAAAAGATGTAAACCCGCAAAGTTGAAAACCTGAAAAGGCGACTTTGGAAAAAATGGGTATCCTGGTGAATTGAAAACCCGAAAGGGAGATTCAGGAAAAGTTAGAGATTTTGAAAAGCAAACGACTGCGGTCTGTGTATTGATCTTCAAAGTTTAGTGGATTGAGGGAGGACCTGAGGACCGTTCATCCGAATCAATCTCTTTAGAAGACGAAACATTGGAGAAGCATCGAAGTCATGCGAGTCATAGATGGATCGATACATGGTGGTTGTCTGTGCCACATTGCCGACATTTTTTATATTTCAGTGCATTTTTATAAATTTTTGCGCAGCTTCCTCTTTTCAGGGATTGCATCTGTTGTAAAATCTGCCTATTTACAGGCCATTTGTCAATAAAACATATATTATTCAGTAAATTGTTGTTTTTATTTTGGCTTTACTGTTTGTTTGCAAAAAAACGCCCGATGTTTTGACAAAACTTTGCGTATATAAACTTGCAAGATTTGCCAGTAACCATTAAAACTTTGATTTATTAGAACAATGTCATGGATGACGACTGAGATAGTTTCCATTGTGCAGGATATCTTGTTGTTTGTTCATATGCAGGGTCATTACCCTTGAGGCAAGTTTTTCAGAGGTGTATCCTCGGTAGGATCACCATCCCCACATAAAGAAGGTGTGTAGTTGAGACTCACTCATCCCCGATAGGCAGAATTTGTGCATCTAGTCTCAGCGGTCCGAATGCACCGTGTCCCTAGCAAGAGCCTGTTTCCACAGGAAAGGATATGCAAGTTGAGTGTGCGGTTGAGTGTATACTTATTACAGGCAGTTGTCTTATGCACTTGTTCCTCAGCAGTTCAAGTTTGATTTATTCGGCAGAATAAAGTCATCCATAGAGGGTCGAGATTGATACCCCCATGTTGGTCAATTGAGTGTGCTTATCCCCAGAAGATTATAGGTATGCACTTATTCCCTAGAGAGTTAAGACTGGATTTCTTTCCACCAGGCAGATGTGGAACTTGTTTCAAAGCAGCGGAGCAAAGTCACAATTTTGTTTCCCCATAGAGTCAAATATGTTTGACTTTGTATCCCCTTGGAGTTTGATTGCTGACTCAATCCCCATGTAGAGGTTGATGTTGTTTCCCTTATTGCTTATTACTTAGCGAAGTCGGCAGAGTATACCCTTCCTCAGGAGAGTAGGTTCTTCACCGCAGGTCGGAATCATTTTTGAGAAAGTTCATTGGCGCATCCCTAGCAGTTGGGATGAATTTTGATGTCCCATTGAGTAATCCCCAACAGGGTGGATTTGGATCTCAAGTGGAGTGGATTTATCCCCAAATGTTTGCTTCATATGTAACACCCCACTTCCCAAAATTAAATAAAATACGAATATTTCAATTAAACATCAGAGTTTCCTTTCAAAAGTGGGATATCACATCCAAATAAGTCAACATACTCATCACATGATGGTTTTCAAAACAAAACAGCAGAATAATATTTAATTCATCATTCTCGGCCAACCGCCGAATTACATCAAAAGATTCATGAAAATGTTCACCCGCATGATACGTCACACGAAATAAAACAAGTTCAGCATAAAAACAAATAAACACCCAAGTCCCGTGCTACGTATCAGAGCATCCTAAGACTCGACTCGCACACCACTATCTAAGCTAGCTAAGCACCTGGATTATCTGTACTTCCGAAGAAGCACAGACCACAACAACAAAGGGGTGAGAAAACATGATCAAATTTATCGGTAGTACAATACATGAAATAAAGGTTGCAATCATATAAAATATCACCCAACATTCATCAAAAACGACCTACTGTCCAACAACAACACAACACACCATAATGCAAATATGCAACTCAACACCATGCATGCGGTACCGACTCATTGGTTCATTCAATCGAACCCCAGATAGATCACATACACCCGTCCTTGGCCATGATCTATCCCGACCATTCTCCGCAATGGAGTACGGATGAATCACCTACACTCCTCTTGAGCAATGATCCATCCCACCAACACCATGATATACACAACACCAAATGCACAACAAATGAACTCAAGCACACAAGGTGCACACGATCCCCTGATCACATCACCATACATCATATATACATATTGTTCATCAATTAATCATTTTAATTAAAGTCACACGATCCCCTTGATCCCATCACCATACATCATACATATATTACACGCCAATCAATTATGTTAATCAAGTTAAATAATAGGGAAATCTACATTTGAACACCGAGTACACACGATCCTCCTTATCACCTCACTATGCATCATATATATACATATATATATATATATATATATCTTACCCACCAATTAATTATATCAATTAAATTCACTATTTCATAATTCCACCTTTCAACACCAAGTATACGCTCTTTACCCCTAAACACCATACATATCTCACAACTCAATCTACTTATTCCAATTAACTTCGATCACTACATAATTTCACCTTTTAATGTCAAGTATACACTTTTCACCACTAACCACCATATCTCTACTGGTCACAACTCAAGGGATACTACAAAACGAATCAAAAAGCAAAACAGCACCAAAATCACATTTCTGTCACGATCGCTGGACCACTCGCCTAGCGAGGTCCTAGCGAGTCATTCGCCACTGCTCGCCTAGCGAGCAAGCTCGCAAAGGTTGTCTGGAACCTACTGGAAGCGTTCGCTACCCACTCGTTGGGGCTTTTCCTAGCGAACCCCTTCGCTACCTCCTTCGCTTAGCGAACACGCTAGCGAACCTAATTTTTGGCTACTGGAACTACTCGGTACTCACTCGCTTGGCGAACACGCTAACGAGTCCCTCGCCACCTTGCTCGCCTAGCGAACGTGCTAGCTAGCTTCTGCGTGCTCAGTTCCCCAATTATGCAAAATGTGACTTCTGATCAATTTCAAGCCTATTCTACTTCATCTTTCTTCTATCCTATTGTTACTACAACCATTACACAATATTCTACTCAAAATGTTCCTAAAAATCCCCTCTCCAGAACCAATACCCATGTTCATCAACAGAACTACAAAAGTTACTCAGAACCTCACCAAATCACACAATACGTGTACCTATTCATCAATGGCAGCAACAATAAAAAACACATCAACATGCACACCAATTTCATCATAATCAACAACAATCAAGACATATCAACATAACAAACATATTCATCAAAATCCCTACGGGGTTAAGGAATCCCTAACTACCCAATTCATGCAATTCCCAATCCCAATCAATTTCTCCCCCCCCCCCCTTACCTCGATTAATTGCTTCGATTGTTGAAGAATCCCCAAGAATATGGCAGCCCTAGCCTTCTCCTCTTCCCTTGTTCTTTCTCTTCAATCCTTCTCCCAAAATGGTTTATCGTGTTCTCCCCCTCTTCTTCTCCCAAAATCCCCTTTTAATACTTATTCCAATAATAATAATAATAATAATAATAATAATACAAATACAATATTACTATTATTTATTAAATTATTATCATTATTCATTATATTATATTAATATTAACTCTATGGCTTATTAAAATAATCCTTATCAATTAAGGGCATCCACCAACGCGCTCAGACACACTCCCCACACAAGGACACACCAAAAAGACTAAATAATTAAAATGGGTGTTACAACTCTCCCCCACTTTAATTATTTTCGTCCTCGAAAATTACCTGATGGAAACGATTCTGGATACTCTTCCCGGCATCCTGCTTTCCCATTCCCAGGTCACACTGCCTCCTACAGCACCTCCCCAAGCCACTTTCACCAAAGACATCTCCTTTCCTCAGAGTTGTTCCTCGTTCAACAATTCGCACTAGAAGTGCCTCAACAATCAAATTATCTCTCACTCGCACCCCATCCAATTTAATCAAAGTACCCCCTCAGCTTAGACACATGAATACACCCTACAATTTCCACAAACGATAGCGGTAAAACAGTCTAACATGCTATTTTCCCCATGCTTCCGCTGCGCCACTCTGATACAGATAAACAAAACATAATGTGTGCTTCCGAGACTTCAAAGCTTGACCAACCCTAGTTACCATCATAACTCTCAACACACGTCTTTTCTTGGATCCTTTTGATCTTTTCAGTCGCCTCTTGCATAATTTCTGGTTCGAGTACGACACTCTCGCCGGACACACATCAGCACAAAGGAGTCCTACACCTCCTACCATATAAAGCCTCATACGATGTCATTCTGATACTAGAATGATAGCGGTTATTGTAGGTAACTCAATCATCGATAATTAACTGCCACCAGATCCATCATGATCCCACATACAAGCTCTCACCAAATTCTCTACATACAGGATAGTTCTCTCTATCTGTCCATTCGTCCACGGATGCTAAACAGAGTTCAACTTTAATATGGCACTCAAAGTGTCAGCCACTCTCCCAAAACTTCATCGAAAACTCAGATTCCCATTTGACACAATATTCGACGGTATCTCACACTACTTCACAACTTCCTCACTATACATCTTAGCTACCTCCAGCATAGAATGATTCAGCCTCATTGGTAAGAAATGAGTTAATCTTTTCAATCCAGTCTTAACTACTCAAATCAAATTATATCCTTTTTTAAATTCTCCAGAAAACCCGATACAAAAATCCATGGGAACACTATTCTACTCCACTCAGAAATATTCAACAGTTGCATCAGGCCCAACAGTCCCCGCTGTTCCAACTTCGACTTTCCACAAGTCTAATCAGCATACACAACCTCAACTCTCTCTCTCTCTCTCTCTCTCTCTCTCTCTCTCTCTCTCTCTCTCTCTCTCTCTCTCTCTCTCTCTCTCTCTCTCTCTCTCTCTCTCTCTCTCTCTCTCCACCTATGGTCATCAAAATAATCTCCCACATTCGGTCACATCTTCATAGCACCTGGATGGGTACTCAACCCTCCTTAATGTCCTTCTTTCAGGGTACTCTTATCCAACCCACAATACTGGAGCACAACTCTATCACGATATCTCATGGCACCATTTCCATCAATCCAAAAATCAGCTATTCGACTCAATTCATTAAATTCAATCAATCTACTAGCTCCAATAAGAATTCTAACTCCTCGACTCTCATCAAGATTACCCATAGTCAGCCTCAACATACAAAGCTTAACTCCATAAGAAGTCTCTTCACAGACCACACTCATATCTCGAATTTTCTTAATCAGTGCTAATTCCTTTACCCTCATCATCAGTATATACCCAAAAATTCCCAAAATCGATACATCAGCTACCACGTTGTCTCGCCCGAATGGAAATTCAACCCAAAACCATACTCTTCTAGAAGTCCAAATTATTTCCTCTGTCTCATATCCAACTCTTTCAAATCAAAAAAAATTCCTTAAGCTCTTAAGATCACCAATCATTTCACATCTCAACTAAACAATTAAGGCCTCCAAACTCTGGCACAACACACGACAGCAACCAACTCTAAACCACCTGTCAGATAATTCCTCTTACGTACTTTAAGTTGCCTTAAAGCATAACTAACATTTGTTGATGTTGCACTTAACCTATCTCCCAATCATATCAATAAAGCATCACAAAACACAACAAATAGTTCCATCGGATACGGCAAAACCAACACACGCACTCTTTGAACTTTCTTCACAGACGCATATCACCGCTTCTTCTCCAACACCAATAACTCAAGTTCCCGATGCTCAATATAATCCTTTATACTCTTCGAATATATCAGAATATCATCCGCTAACACAACCATTTCCTCGCTCAATTAAGTATGGAATGTCCCATGCCAACGGACACTCAAATTTGCGAGTTACGGCGGAAACACGAACTGCACCTTCCGCACTCACCACAACATCCAAAAAAATTCCATCAATAAATAACTTAATTCCATGCCACTACTTCACCATCACATAGAGCACTGAAATAGCTTTCCAACGCTTCGAAACGTGCATCATTCCGATTTACAGTTGTCACGTTGCGACAAAAATACTAAAACAACATTCTT
This sequence comes from Lathyrus sativus, assembly GCA_963859935.3. Taxonomy (NCBI): domain Eukaryota; kingdom Viridiplantae; phylum Streptophyta; class Magnoliopsida; order Fabales; family Fabaceae; genus Lathyrus; species Lathyrus sativus. The sequence continues at coordinate 187,584,914 of OZ012739.1, forward strand.
CTACCCAAGACATCTTCGCTAGGCAAACACATTAGCGAGCGGCCTCGTGAAGCTGTTCCCTAGGCGAAGGACCTAGCGAACCTGACAGTTCGAAATTCTATTTTCGATCGTTACATGACTTCTGGGTGTCCGATTTCGATTCCATAAAAAGCTGTGATCTCAGAATTCAACGTACAACAACAATTTCATACTTAGGAAGCCATTCAACACATTTCCAATTTTTGAAATATTTAAAGGCCTAATTATACCAATTTCTCATTCCACATCCGACTCCTCTAATAATCATCAGGAGTCACTGTCCACCTTTAGTATATTAAACCTTACACTCTGTTGCCTTATCACATAAGCCGAACACCAGTCTCAACACTAATCAATTAGTTTAATTCCTTGACCATCCAAACAGACATATAATATGGAGCTCTCGATCTCAAACTAGTTTTCGTAACTAAGTCGATCACAACTCCACTCCACATTCCGGTGATAAATCACTTATCTCATCAGAAGAACTTCCGGATAATCACAACTAGTTGGCACACCACCAACTTCTCCACCTTTATCAACACTGAAGGTTCCCATCAACATAATCATCTCAACATCCTCCCACACCGACTCATCAAGACTATTCTTAAGCATTTGGCTTAACTACAAACAATTCACTGTACACACCATCTAAGATCGCAAGACACACTTATTCCTTCCAACATGATCCCGTTAAACTATAATAGCGTCTAATAACACACTGAGTCATCACTCCACACTTGAAGCATCTTGGAGAAGAACAACCTTCTCCCCCACTTAATTCAATTCCACTCCCGCAGTCTCCAGTCTCTAGCGACTGTTGTCCCACCAAGCCTCAGTTTCTCCTTCCAGTATGTGAGTACCAAACCTCACTATTTGCTCGTCACTACAGCCCATTGTCCTGACAATTTTCTCAATCACCTTCAGCAACTTATGCGCAGCTTTAGGATCCAAAATTCCTCCTTCAAACATTGGCGGCTTGTTACTCCGAAATTGTGCCAAATCCCCAAATTGCGCACCTGCCGCTTGGTTCTGATTAGCAACCACCTGTACCATTGCTTGCATAACGACAGCCAAAGCAGCATCATTCCTTCCTGCCATACTCCTCAACTATAACAACACCAGGTTAAAAAGTACACAACCTCTATCCTAAGGACAGACTCAACTACTATACTGGTCTGACGGACCGACCTGCTCTGATACCAATTGTAACACCCCACTTCCCAAAATTAAATAAAATACGAATATTTCAATTAAACATCAGATTTTCCTTTCAAAAGTGGGATATCACATCCAAATAAGTCAACATACTCATCACATGATGGTTTTCAAAACAAAACAGCAGAATAATATTTAATTCATCATTCTCGGCCAACCGCCGAATTACATCAAAAGATTCATGAAAATGTTCACCCGCATGATACGTCACAGGAAATAAAACAAGTTCAGCATAAAAACAAATAAACACCCAAGTCCCGTGCTACGTATCAGAGCATCCTAAGACTCGACTCACACACCACTATCCAAGCTAGCTAAGCACCTGGATTATCTCTACTTCCGAAGAAGCACAGACCACAACAACAACAAAGGGGTGAGAAAACATGATCAAATTTATCGGTAATACAATACATGAAATAAAGGTAGCAATCATATAAAATATCACCCAACATTCATCAAAAACGACCTACTGTCCAACAACAACACAACACACCATAATGCAAATATGCAACTCAACACCATGCATGTGGTACCGACTCATTGGTTCATTCAATCGAACCCCAGATAGATCACATACACCCGTCCTTGGCCATGATCTATCCCCACCATTCTCCGCAATGGAGTACGGATGAATCACCTACACTCCTCTTGAGCAATGATCCATCCCACCAACACCATGATATACACAACACTAAATGCACAACAAATGAACTCAAGCACACAAGGTGCACACGATCCCATGATCACATCACCATACATCATACATACATATTGTTCATCAATTAATCATTTTAATTAAAGTCACACAATCCCCCTGATCCCATCACCATACATCATACATATATTACACGCCAATCAATTATGTTAATCAAGTTAAATAATAGGGAAATCTACATTTGAACACCGAGTACACATGATCCTCCCGATCACCTCACTATGCATCATATATATACATATATATGTCTTACCCACCAATTAATTATATCAATTAAATTCACTATTTCATAATTCCACCTTTCAACACCAAGTATACGCTCTTCACCCCTAAACACCATACATATCTCACAACTCAATCTACTTATTCCAATTAACTTCGATCACTACATAATTTCACCTTTTAATGTTAAGTATACACTTTTCACCACTAACCACCATATCTCTACTGGTCACAACTCAAGGGATACTACAAAACGAATCAAAAAGCAAAACAGCACCAAAATCACATTTCTGTCACGATCGCTGGACCACTCGCCTAGCGAGGTCCTAGCGAGTCACTCGCCACTGCTCGCCTAGCGAGCAAGCTCGCAAAGGCTGTCTCGAACCTACTGGAAGCGTTCACTACCCACTCGTTGGGGCTTTGCCTAGCGAACCCCTTCGCTACCTCCTTCACTTAGCAAACACGCTAGCGAACGTAATTTTTGGCTACTGGAACTACTCGGTACTCACTCGCTTGGCGAACACGCTAACGAGTCCCTCGCCACCTTGCTTGCCTAGCGAACATGCTAGCTAGCTTCTGCGTGCTCAGTTCCCCAATTATGCAAAATGTCACTTCTGATCAATTTCAAGCCTATTCTACTTCATCTTTCTTCTATCCTATTGTTACTACAACCATTACACAATATTCTACTCAAAATGTTCCTAAAAATCCCCTCTCCATAACCAATACCCATGTTCATCAACAGAACTACAGAAGTTACTCAGAACCTCACCAAATCACACAGGACGTGTACCCATTCATCAATGGCAGCAACAATCATAAACACATCAACATTCACACCAATTTCATCATAATCAACAACAATCAAGACATATCAACATAACAAACATATTCATCAAAATCCCTACGGGGTTAAGGAATCCCCAACTACCCAATTCATGCAATTACCAATCCCAATCAATTTCTCCCCCCTTACCTCGATTAATTTCTTCGATTGTTGAAGAATCCCCAGGAATCTGGCAGCCCTAGTCTTCTTCTCTTCCCTTGTTCTTTCTCTTCAATCCTTCTCCCAAAATGGTTTATCGTGTTCTCCCCCTCTTCTTCTCCCAAAATCCCTTTTTAATACTTATTCCAATAATAATAATTATAATATTAATACAAATACAATATTACTATTATTTATTAAATTATTATCATTATTCATTATATTATATTAATATTAACTCTATGGCTTATTAAAATAATCCTTATCAATTAAGGGCACCCACCAACGCGCTCAGACACACTCCCCATACAAGGACACACCAAAAAGACTAAATAATTAAAATGGGTGTTACATCATACCCTAGAAGGTTTCGGTGTTCTAGGAGGCCATTCAGGGCTGCTTTCGCTGGTACAGCGCAGGCTAATCTCAATGGTTGTTTGTGGTTCCCCTGCAGGGTCGTTGATTTCCTTAGTAGGTTGGTTTTGATTCCAACGGTTGGTTGTCTATCCCCAGCCAGCTCGTTTGTTCCCCAGAAGAGTGGTATTTTGGAAGGCCGTTCAGGGCGTTTCCCTCAACAAGATTTGATTTGATTCCCAGCCGAGTGGATTGTGCTCTCATCAGAACAGTGTTACCCAAGAAAGTTCTTTTTCTGGAGGCCATCCAGGGCTTGTTTTCCCCAGCTTAAGTCCAATCGTAATTGGCATATCCCATCTCTCCCTGGCGGAGTTGGTCTTGTCTCTCCAGCATTTATTTTGCTGATTTGGTTTTGTGGCATGTTGCATTTGTGCATATCATCCTCAGAAACGCGTAGCATTTCCATTTCGTATGGAGCATTACGCCATATTTAAACATTTGCATTTGAAACATAAGGCAGGTTGTTACTTCTTTGTTTTCAGGTTTATCTTCAGCAAGCGGTTGATTTTGCTTTGCTCGCGTGGTATTCAGACCCCGACAAATGATATTATATCCGTGTAGCGCGCGGTATCCAGACCCGACATATTATCAGTTAATTCCTGAGCCTGTGTGGTATCCAGACTGCGGCGAAATCTTTGGATAGATGTGTTTATCTTACCATTTGTTCCCCAACAAAGTTGCTTGTTTAAGTTTCTCTTTCCCCATCGGAGGTTTCTTGTGAATTGTTGTTATATTCACTTCTCAACTTCGTGTTGAGCCGGCCTTCGGGTTCGATGCTCGCTTTTATTTAGCGAATGCCTGCTGGTTAGCAGATGATCTCAAATTTGTGTTGAGCCGTCCTTCGGGTTCGATGCTCGCTTTTATATATCGAATGCCTGCTTGGATTAGCAGATGATCTCAACTTCGTGTTGAGTGATCAGTGGTTTTTATACGTTATATTACTGTTTGTTTCAGTTAATCAATTGTTATGTCTTATCGCATTTTATTTGTTTTTATTGCATTTTACGCGTCGATTTGGTATTTCCATCGTTTCTAGGTTCAAGTATAAAATAAAGAAGAAGCAGAGTGAAAACTAGGGAAAAGGGCAAGAATTTGAAATAGTTTTGAGGTGGACCAGGAGCCTGACACGGACGCCCGTGTCCTATGACACGACCCGTGTCAGGAAGGACTCAGAAAGACAAGAAGTTGAATAGCCAAACCCAAGAACCAGCAGCTTGACACGGGTCCCCGTGTCCTATTACACGGCCTGTGTCAGGGCCCCTGAAGATGAAGATTGTCATCCATGAGTCAGCAGCCTGACACGGGTGCCCGTGTCCCATGACACGGCCCATGTTAGGGATACTGAAAGTAATATGTTTTTATTGTGTGTTTTATGTTGATTGTGCTATCTCGGAGGGTAGTTTAGGCATCTCACGTTGTAATTTGAATTATGGTATTAGACGCATCGTGAATTGAGAAAGGGACTTTTTTAGGACGAAAAGGAATTTCACGAAGAAGATTGGAGCGATCAAGGATTTGGGAAACTGAAGGTCCTCATGAGCGGAAGCGATTGAAGATCAAGGCAACCAATTATCTTGTAATGTTCAGTCTAATTGTTTATTGTGTTTTTATTATTATGAGTAGCTAAACCCCCCAATGCTAGGGGGTGTCCCTGAATTGACTCTGTAATGACCTTGTTTTCTTTGAATTATTGATTTCACTGCTTTCTAATCATCGTTGTTATTGTATAATGTTCTTAAGGTTTTTCTTATCTGACAAATAAGGATTCAGTTTACGGTTAACCTTAGGTTTGGAAAAATGATCGTTAACGCGTTTATACGATAATACTGTAGTAGATATTGCCTAGGAATGGGGATACCCTATAGTAACCGTAATGTTTTAGATAAACTAAATTGCTTGGTATTGTTCCTATACTGCCAAGGAATTGGGGTATAGGGAGAATACCAAAGGGTTTTCTGCTAAGGAATTAGAGTAATCTAATCTTTAAAACCGGTACGGATTGAATTGAGCAGTGATTTCTGAAAATTAAGGATTAAGGTTATTACAAGGCTTTTCATACACCCTACCCTAGCATGCCTCTTATAACTATCTAAAGCCTTTATTTTACTGCTTTTGCCTTCTGGCCTTTACATTTTGCAAACAAAAAACCAAAACCCCTTTGACTTTTTGATCAATTGCATTATTATAAAACTTGTATTCATATGCAGTCCGCGAGATCGATATTCGGAGAATTTCCCCTTATTACTACATCGGTAAAAATAGTACACTTGCTATTTTACCGGCCAGTTTTTGGCGTCGTTTCCGGGGACTGCCAGAATATAAGTTTGATTATAATTCAATTGAAATTTTGTCGCTCTGCGACCAAAATTTTATTTTCAGTTTTTATTTTTATTTTTATTACTAATCTGCGTCTAACATTTTCATGTAAGGAGATCCCTCAGCTAATTTTTCTTTGGACGCAGAAATTGAAAGAACTCTACACGAAAGACGTAGACAAGCTCGACTAGTAGCTACAGATTCAGGTTCAGAATCAGAAAGAGACACTGAAGCTATGGTGGGTCTCCCACCAGCGGAGAGACTTCTGGGAGACTATGGAGGGGCCAATGCTCAACCAAACCGGATGACCATCGTAAATCAACTGGTGAATGTGCAAACAAGCATCTACAGAGATTACTAACGACTACCACATCTTTGAAGATAGAAGGCCATTCCGAAAAGGCCAAGAGACTTGTTATGTTTCCTCACACTGACTGATGATGCGGAAGAATGGTTCTACTCACTTCCAGCTGGGAGTATCACCACATGGCAAAAGATGGAAACTGCATTCCTTACGAGTATTTCCCTGCTTCAGTGTTTATTTGAAAGAGATACGACATTGTCAACTTCAAATAAAAAGAAGGGGAATCTCTAAAAGATGCATATAAGAGGTTTAAGAGGTGTCTGACGGCATGCCCTACTCATAACATGGATGCCACTGAGCAGATGCAGAACTTTGTGAATGGATTACGACTCAAGACAAAACAACTTATAGACACAGCTGCTAGTGGCCTAACTAATTTCTCAACAGCCACTGGTATCAAGAGGATCATAGAAGCAATTGCCGCCAATGAACATCTTGAGTTGTATGATTGCACGGTAAACCAACCAGAGGGTAATATTGATTTGAAGCTGGCGGATCAGGTTGTTAAAATGGAGGATCAAATTGCCGCCGAGGTAGAGAGAAGGTTAAAGAAGATGAATATTGGAACTCAGACAGTGGCACAAGTTGAACCAGTTCAAGCGTTACCTTGTGAGATATGTAGTGGACCACACTTTACCATGCATTGTGTGGCAACTCAAGAGCAGGTTGAACAAATATATGTTGAGGCAGAACAATCCTTATGCCAACACATACAATCCAGGTTGGAAAAATCAGCAACAATATCAGCAGCTACCATACCAACCTCAATATCAACAGGCTCCTCAAAAAGCAGAATGGGAGATAACTATTGAAAGAATGGCAGCTCAAAGTATGCAATTTCAAGAAGAGACCCGTAATCTTCAAATGAATAACACAACTTCCATAAAAAATCTTGAGGCGCAAATGGGGTAGATAGCCCAACACCTCTCAACACACACCCAAGGAACCCTCCCGAGTGCGATAATACTGAATTCAAAAAATTAAGAGAGTATTAATGTTGTCACAACAAGAAATCAGAAAATGATAGAAGAAGAGGAAACAAATGAGGATGAATGCATAGAGGTGGAACTTGAGGTAAGAGAAAAAGTGAAACAACCAGAAGAAGTTGTACTATATGAAAAACCAACTGGGGAGAAAAAGAAAGAGGAGGTTAAACCGAAAATCAAACTACAGTTTCCTCAAAGAGTTACAAAGAAGGATGAGAAAGAGGAAGACTTTGGAAGGTTCAGTGCAATGTTCAACAAATTGGAAATCAACATGCCGTTATTTGAAGCACTCGAGCAAATGCCTTTGTACAAGAAATTCATGAAAGAGGTTATAGGTAAAAAGAGATCAATGGGGGAAGAACCAAAGACAAAAACTGAGCAATGTAAGGAAATATCACAAGAAAAGAGAATCCCCATAAAGAGGAAGGATCCTGGACCAGTTGTAATCCCTTGTACTATAAAAGATCGAACTTTTAAGAAAGTCTTAATTGATTCAGGTGCTAGTGTGAGTCTCATGCCGTTATCGATTTTCAAAAAGCTGGATATTGGAAAAGTGAGCGATACGGGAACAAGCTTGAAGTTTGCCGACCACACAACCAAGATGGCATATGGGCTAGCAGAGGATGTATTGGTGACAATCGATAACTTCACTTTCCCAGTTGATTTTAAAATCATGGATATACCAGAGGATGAAGAGACTTTGATCATACTAGGCCGACTGTTCTTGCTTACTAGTCGGTGCAATATTGATGTGGAAATAGGTACGATCACTTTGAAATCCTTTGATGAGGAAATCACTTTAAAAGCTTTAGAGGTTAGGAAGAAAGGTAAGGAGAAAGATGTTAAACCTTAAGTTGGGAAGATCAACACAACAAAGAAGGGAGAATGATCAAAACCACTTCAAGTTGCTCTTATCTCTGAACCTGACCAATATTCTGTTGCGAAGAAGTCAAGAAATAGAGTATAGAGGCTAAAGTACCCCCCCCATAACAATGGGGAGTCGACCGCCGAGCCATGCGACGTTAAACGAAGTGCTGCTTGGGAGGCAACCCACAGATTTTAAGAATTTATGTTTTTTCTTTTTGTGGTTATTGTTTTTGCAGGAATAAACGAGAGTTTGCATGGGAAAACGTGGAAGCAGCAAAGAGGTGTTGCATGACCTGTCGACCCCTCTGTGAGTACACCTCTTCTTCTCTTGTTCTTAAACATTGAGACAATGTTTAGTTCAAGTTTGGGGAGGTTTTACCGTTTTGAATTGTCAATTTAAATACCTTTTTATTTTAAGTTCGGTAAAAATAACGTCGAATTCGCCCCTACGAAGACCACCGTAAAACATTTCTTGTGAATGGTTTGTGTGTAAGGTAGTCAAGAAAGTATTTAGAGTTCAAGGGAAGAGGAGTTTGAACTAAGGAACTTGGGAAAGTTTGGAAATTGAGGTATAAATTGAACACCCTAGGTTCCCCAGAGTAAGGAAACGAGTCCAACGTGTAGATTTGTGCCACAGTACTTGGATTTGAAAAGTATGCCCCGATTAGTTCATTGTGATAGTCCGACATGATTGAAAGAATTGTAAATATTGATTTTGAGAATGACTTGTGGCACCAAAATAAAGAGAGTTGAATAATGACGGTAAAGACAACCTGTCCTTCTAAGTTGGGTAACCCTCACCCGGTTATTTTACCTAACGGCGGTTGAATCTCTATAGTCGTCCCAAAGTGGACTAATAAACGCCTGTGAGCGAGAAAAAAAAAGAATAAAGGTGCCACGGAAAAAGTATCGAGCAAAATTGTACATGCCTTAATCTGATTATCCGAGTGAAAGGGGTAGAAAATCAAAGAAAATACTTAAGCCCAAAGCATAGTTGGAGAGGTGGCTGAAAGGGGGATTTAGCTCCGTGATTTTACTGCGGTCTGTGTTTAAGTAATGCCTTCGTTAACGGATGAGTACCGAGAGAGCTAGATTGAGCCGATCAAAACTAAGACTCACCTATGAGTATTGGCAAACCTTACATCCTGAGCCCTTCACTTGATGTGCTGTTTGATTTGAAAGTATTTATCCAAGATTTTTGCTTGAGGTCAAGCAATGGTTTAAGTTTGGGGGAGTTTTATCAGTGGTTTTTACACGTTGTTTTACTGTTTGTTTAAGTTAATCAATTTTTATGTCTTATCGCATTTTATTTTTTTTATTGCATTTTACGCGTCGATTTGGTATTTTCACTGTTTCTAGGTTCAGGTAAACAATAAAGGAGAAGTAGAGCGAAAACCGGGGAAAAAGGCAAGAATTCGAAATAGTTTTGAGGTGGATCAGGAGCCTGACACGGTCGCTCGTGTCCTATGACACGGCCCATGTCAGGAAGGACTCAAAAAGACAAGAAGTTGAATAGCCAAACCCAAGAACCAGCAGCCTGACACGGGTGCCCGTGTCCTATGACACGGCCCGTGTCAGGGCCCCTGAAGATGAAGATTGTCATCCACGAGTCAGCAGCCTGACACGAATGCCCGTGTCCCATGACACGGCCCGTGTCAGGGCTACTGAAAGTAAAATGTTTTTATTGTGTTTTATGCTGACTATGCCATCTCAGAGGGCAGTTTAGGCATCTCGCGTTGTAACTTGAATTTTGGTATATTAGACGCATCGTGAATTGAGAAAGGGACTTTTTTGGGACGAGAAAGAATTTCACGAAGAAGATTGGAGCGATCAAGGATTTGGGAAACTGAAGGTCCTCATGAGCGGAAGCGATTGAAGATCAAGGCAACCAATTATCTTGTAATGTTCAGTCTAATTGTTGATTGTGTTTTTATTATTATGAGTAGCTAAACCCCCCAATGCTAGGGGGTGTCCCTGAATTGACTCAGTAATGACCTTGTTTTCTTTGAATTATTGATTTCACTGCTTTCTAATCATCGTTGTTATTGTATAATGTTCTTAAGGTTTTTCTTATCTGACAAATAAGGATTCAATTTACGGCTAACCTTAGGTTTGGAAAAACGACCGTTAACGCGTTTATACGATAATACTGTAGTAGATATTGCCTAGGAATGAGGATACCCTGTAGTAACCGTAATGTTTTAGATAAAATAAATTGCCTGGTATTGTTCCTATACTGCCAAGGAATTGGGGTATAGGGAGAGTACAAAAGGGTTTTCTGCTAAGGAATTAGAGTAAGCTAATCTTTAAAACCGGTACCGATTGAATTGAGCAGTGATTTTTGAAAATTAAGGATTAAGGTTATTACAATGCTTTTCATACACCCTACCCTAACATGCCTCTCATAACTGTCTAAAGCCTTTATTTTACTACTTTTGTCTTCTGGCCTTTACATTTAGCAAACAACAAACCAAAACCTCTTTGACTTTTTGATCAATTACATTATTATAAAACTTTTATTCATACGCAGTCCGCGAGATCGATATTCGGGGAATTTCCCCTTATTACTACATCAGTAAAAATAGTGCACTTGCTATTTTACCGGTCATTGAGCCGACCTTCGGGTTCGATGCCCGCTTTTATTTAGCGAATGCCTGCTGGTTAGCAGATGATCTCAACTTCGTGTTGATCCGGCCTTCGGGTTCGATCCTCGCTTTTATTTAGCGAATGCCTGCTTGGATTAGCAGATGATCTCAACTTCATGTTGAGCCGTCCTTTGGGTTTGATGCTCGCTTTTATTTAGCGAATTCCTGCTTAGATTAGCAGATGATCTCAACTTCGTGTTAAGCCGGCCTTCGGGTTTGATGCTCGCTTTTATTTAACAAATGCTTGGTGGTTAGCAGATGATCCCCACATTGTGTTAAGCCGGCCTTCGGGTTCAATGCCTGTTTGTTTAACAGATGCCTGACGACGAGGTCAGAGGTTCTTCTCAACTTCGTGTTGAGCCGACCTTCGGGTTCGATGCCTGGTTTGTTTAACAGACACTTGATGGTGAAATCAGATAATCTTTCCAACTTAGTGTCGTGGCCTGCGTGTTAGCAGATGTCTTTTCCGACTGCGTGTCGAGGTTTTCTGGTTGGTAATCAGTTAGCTTATTGCCATTGCAACTATCACATACAATTATTTCCGGAGATTTTATCCTAATAACAAGTTTGCAGTCAACCGTCTTCTACCTTGAGTGTTTGAAAGTTGTTCGCTTTTCATCCCTTCAGGTCCAAGTCGCTTGAATAGGGGCAGCTGTTGTACCCAAAAATTTGAACAACCTTTTCTTGTACATGGCTTATGTTTTCTTTGCATTTTTTCATTTCTGCATATCATAGCATTTGTTCTCGAGGCATGGGATCAAGGTTTTCCTGTGGCTCAGAGTTCGCTTTTAGTGCAAGGGTCCAAACAACAAGCATCAGGGGCTCCGACATTTATTTTGCCCGGCGATCGAGCGGTCGATTTTTTAGTTTATTTTGCAGGATATGTTTTAACTCAGGAGGCAACACTCAAGCTATATCAATCATTCTCACAGTGATAATATTCAAGAGCAAGTTTCAGATGTTTTATGGGGCTCAAAACGGATGAAAACAGATTTTTGTTCACTTTTCCCTCCAAAAGGCGCCAAAATTCAAATTTTCAAGGTGTTAATCGGTTAACATTATTGGTTAACCGATTAACCAAAGCAAATTAGGTAGGCACAAGACGGTGATGTCTTGGAGAGCAACCTTTCCCCCCTTCACCCGTAGTTTTCCGAACTACGTTGACTCTAACTTTCCCATTGCACGAGGGAGTACGTAGGCATAGAGCGGCGATGCTCTATCGAGTCTCTTTTCTTTTCTGTTGTGACCCCTTAGATAGATAACAAGCGTGGATCCCGTTGATTACAACGAATGTGAGGGGTGCTCATACCTTCTCCTTGCGTAACCGACTCCCGAATCCAAGATTTGGTTGCGATGGCCTGTCTTTTCCCTTTTTGTAGATTTTCTCTGATCGTTTCCTTTCCCTCTCTTTGGGATAAATAACGAACGGTTGCGACTCTTTTGTCTTTGTCGGCCCCTCTTCGTAGTGATGCGACACTGGTCACAAGGAATAAAGCCAGGTTGGTTGCTCAAGGATATACTCAGATTGAAGGGATTGATTTTGATGAAACTTTTTCTCCTGTAGTTAGACTTGAATCCATCAAACTTCTTCTGGGAGTTGCTTGCATTCTGAAAATCAAGCTGCTTCAAATGGATATCAAAAGTGCCCTTTTAAATGGTTACCTAAGTGAAGAAGTCTATGTGGAACAACCTAGGGGTTTTATTGATCCAACCTTTCCTAATCATGTTTTCAAGTTGAAAAAGTCCCTGTATGGCCTGAAGCAAGCCCCTAGAGCATGGTACGAAAGACTAACAGAGTTTCTTGTTAAGAATGGATATAGAAAAGGTGGCATAGATAATACCTTGTTTATCAAAGAAAAATAGGGAAAACTCACGATTGCTCAAATCTATGTTGATGACATTGTTTTTGGTGGGATGTCAGAAGTGATGGTTCAACATTTTGTACAGCAAATGCAATCTGAATTTGAAATGAGCCTTGTTGGGGAATTAACTTACTTTCTAGGTCTTCAAGTCAAACAAATGGAAGAATCCATATTTCTATCTCAGAGTAAGTATGCCAATAACATTGTTAAGAAGTTTGGAATGGAAAATTCCAGCCACAAAAGAACTCCTGCACCTACCCATTTATAATTGTCCAAAGATGAAAAAGGAGTTAATGTGGATCAAAGTCTATACAGAAGCATGATGGGGAGCTTGTTATATCCTACAGCAAGCAGACCTGACATTGCTTTTGCTATGGGAGTTTGTTCTAGATATCAAGCTGAACCCAAGATTAGCCACATTAATCAAGTCAAAAGAATTTTTAGGTATATCAATAGGACAAGTGAGTATGGGATGATGTACAATCATGGATCTGGATGTGTGTGTTGCACCCCAAAATTTGACCAACATTTATTTACCTAGCTTGTGTTCACTAGCCTTATCATCTGCATCTCATTGATATATGTGCAGTAGATCAAGAGGTATGATTACCCATCAAGAGCTATACAAGACTTTGAAGCTAGCCAAGAAGGCTATTCAGATGTTCAAGGGTTGATACCTTTGTCAGAGAAGTTAAGAGATTCTCAGAGAGATTAGTTGAAACCAAGGTTGTGTGCCTCATAACTTGAGAGTTGTGGGGGCTCCTCAGATGATTCTGAGGCTATGAGGATGGACTTAAAGCTTTGAGAGAGCTTATGAGATGTCTTGAAAGCCATCATGAGGCCTAGAGAGGTCATTGTACAAGATTAAGAAGACTCAGCCATGAGTGGTGCAATTAGGGTTTGACTGGGTCAACCCTAGGTCAACTGATGATTTGGAGAGGGTTGAGACCTAATCCAAGAGCCATGTGATCATGAATTAATGCATTGAGATGCTATAAGGATGATTCCTAGACCAACTCATCATGATTGAGGAGTTTGAGAAGTTTCAAGCTAGGGTTTCTAAGGCTTGACAGTGTAACATCCCCTAGTTTGATCCTTATCTTCAAGGCAGTTTAGCTCAAGATGTAATTGTCATATCATCTTACCCCAAACATGAATGTTGTATACCTTGCTCTTAGCTTTAATTTGAGTACTAGAAGTCCTTGATAGGATTTGTAGAGATCAAGTTATGACTTTGACAAGTTACAGGTCATCTGAGGTATGTGAATCTGGGTCCTTGAAAGTCACCCAACTTGCATCCAACTTTTGCCCAAGAAGGATGATTCCTATGAACTTTTGGTCAACATTAGTGTTGTTCTTTATCTTCTTAGCTTTCTAGAGAGTACTAGAAGTCCTTGATAGGATTTGTAGAACTCAAGTTATGGCTTTGACAAGTCAAGGGCATTTTGGTCATTTGGAGATTATAGGTCATTTCAAGCATAAGGCCATAACTCCTATTTCCAAGCTTCAAATGGAAAAATCTTCAACATAAAACTTGCTTAAAATGATGTTTTAAGGATAGTAGGGAGGTCATGAGATGTTGAAAAGGCATGTAGCAAAAAGTGGTAAAAATGACCTAAAATGGAGGCATAAGTTAAATAAGTTGAAGATGGAAATTGGAAATCCCAAGTTACACATCCAAACCATGGCATATAATAGGTTATTTTGACTCTAAAAGACATTCTAAAAACAATTGTTCAGCCACTTTTTTGAATTGAGGCCTAGATCATGGGGCTACTTTGGAAATTGGTTGCTTGCATCTTAAAGTTCAAATGCAAAACATAAGGAAAGGCAATGTATGAGCTTGCTAAGTATCTTAACACATCCTATATCTCATATAAGGATAATTTCAAGTCAATTGCAAGGGCTGCAAGGGCTATGTCATGAGGTGAGGCATGAGATGAGTTGAAACCATAAACTCATGACATGAGAATTCCAATTTCTCATTGGATGGTTCCAGATGGTTCTAAATGATTCTAAACCACTCTATATAATGTATAGAACTTGCTCAGATGCAAGGTTGGTGAGAGAATTGAGAGAAGAGAGAGATAGCCATTTCACTTGCTTCCATTGCAAGTTGAAATCAAAATCCACATTCTGATTCAATTCCATTCATTCTTTCAATCTAAACACATTCCTCTGATCATATTGAAGCTGTGCAGACCAATTTGAGAGCAAAACCATGGAGATTTGAAGAGTTGGCATTTGCATTTTCAAGGTTGCAAGTCATAATCGGTTTTGGAGATTGAAGCTTTCTTGGTCCAATCTTTTGCAAACAGAAGCTTCATCATCATTAAATGATCGATTCTGAAGAGTTTGAAGGCTTGCAGTGAAGGTTTACACCATCTGTTAATCAAGATTCAACAGGTTAGTAACTTTTCTTCTCCACCATGATTTAGGCATTATTAGCAAGAATTGTTAGGCTAGAACGGTTAGAGACCAATAGGAGATGGATTATGAAGAGTTTGAGAGCAATTGGTGAAGTTTCAGTTGGTGTCACCATTTTTGTTTGGACCAAGAACTCAAGATATAGTGAGCTATAGCATGAATTAGATGTCAAGATTTAATCAGTGTGAGGTGGTGATCATTCTGAGGTAATTAATTGCAAGAATTGTTGAAGTTGATGTCTGAGCCTATCTTTGATCTTGGATCGGGTTTGGAGATTTAGGATGTTTCAATTGATTTTAAGACCATGGTTAGATTCAGCATGAAATTCTGGACAGGATAGGGTTTTGAATTTCAATTTTCCATGGAGATTTGAGGTGGCACGAGTTTGGGGAAGGTGAGCTTGAAGCTCTGAATTTCCATGGACGCTTCACTATGAACCCTAGTTGGAGGAAGAAGATGAGGAAATGGCCATTGGATCATGCGCAGACTTGTCGACTGGGTGGAGATCTCACGGCTGAGATTCAATCTTATTTGAAGAGGGAAATTCTGAAGAGCATGAAACGCATCGTTTCATTAAAAGGGGGATTGGGCTGGATTGATATCCACACCCCACTTTCATGGCCCATTGGTTTTTGTACTATATTTTGTTACTTTTCACACCGTTGCTTTTTCATTTTCTTTATAATTTCTGAAATGATTTTCTGGTTAATTGGGCCTGGCGCGCATTGCTTTCTGAACCCCCCATTTTGAGCCCATCTGCATTTTGAACTGAATATACTTGCTATCTGCACCAATGTCTTCCCATTTTAATTTCTTTTTCTCCATTTTTCATTAATCTTTGAAAAATCATAATAAATAGAAAATTAATGATTTTTGCATGGGGATTTTTTCTCCCATTTCATGTTCATGTCTAGAAAATTATAAAGTCAAAATATTTGAAGTTCATGCATTTTTAATATTTTTTGTGTATTTTCTCTTTTAATAGCTTTTTAATTCTTTTATGTTGATACATGGTTTTGTAGAATTTTGTGTAGCTAGTTCCCTTCATATTTTTAGGCCATTCTTTTTAGGATAGTTAGATTAGGACTTTAGCTCCCCTCTGGATTTATTCCATAATTTGTTGATGAATTATAGGTTAGTTTTTCTTAGATGATTTTAGGTTGTGTAGAATTAAGTCAATCCTTAACATAGGTCCACAATGACCTTAGAATTTTGGGTTTCTAGGTCAAGTTAGACATTGGTACATATAAGGGTATTAAGGGTAGGTATATAAGATCCCCTAGGAATTATATTAGGTTTTAATATAATGGTATACTATTTTTAGATGATTTTTGTAGTTGATGATTGTTTGTGTTGCCCTTGTGGGCTTGTATTTTTGTTTGCTTTGCTTTGTGGGCTTGGTGAGCTTGGTCTTGCTTTGAGGAGCATTGAGGAGCATAGTAAAAGACTTGGAGATTGATTTAGGAGCTTGAGAGCTTGAGAATCTTGTTTGTTTTGTTGTTGTTTTAGGGTTAGGAATTAGGAAGAGTTAGACCTAGTCAACTTCTTTCTTAAACATGGATGGTATCTTTCACCTCCATTCCTCCCTATGATTCAAAGTCCTTCCATGGTATACACCTCTCTCCTTTGGAGGGATAAGTGATGATACCTAGGAAGTATAACTTTTGAGGGAACCATTCCTTTGGTGTTGAACCCTTATAGGTCACCTTTGGTGGTCAATAAGCAGTTTAACACCCCAGCTTATCCAGTTAAGTGATTTCCTCTGGTTTGAATATCTTGAGAGATGTTGAGCTTGAGTGTGAAGATGAAGACCTCATTGAAGAGTAGGGAAGAGGATGATTCCTTGAGCATTGCCATTCCAGCTGAAGCTTGAAGAACAAAGGAAGTTGATAATTACTTTGAAGCTTGAAGATCCTGAAGGAATCAAGTTGATACTTGTGGTTAAGAGTGAAGCCTGAAGGTGGAACTGATGAAGAAGCTGAAGCTTGGAGAAGAAGATAAGTTGAAACTTGTGTGGAAAGGTTGAAACCAGGAAAAGCAAATTGATATTTGACAAGAGTGATGGAGGTTTGAGGACTGAGTTGCTGTTGGAAGAGCTGAAGCTTGGAGTTGAGAGAGGAGTTGATCTGTTCTCTTTTCTGTATTGATGTGTTTTGTTTGACTTGCTTGATGCATTAGAATAAGTCCATATCTAGACTGACTTTAATCTAGGAGCATGATTGCACTAGAGGTTGAGTTGCTCTCTCTGCTTGTACTGTTACTGTGTGGCTTTGCTTGCGGGTATTCGGTAGAGCCCAGCTCCCTTGCCCATGTGGTTTGTTTGCCTGATGACATTTTATTTCATTTCTTTTGTATGATTGCAGTTTACTGTATTTTGCTTAATAGCATGTGTTTTATTCTTCTGTATGATTACTGTTATTCATTCTGGCTTGAGGTTGAGATGAGCTTGTGGAGGCTGATGCCCCACACACATTTCCTCCCTCACTTGCATTGCATGCATTTTACAGTCGTTTACTGTTTACTGTTTAGCTGATGCTTTATCTGTTTCTGTGTATCATTGACATGATCCCTTAGGACTCTCATTTCCTTTGATAAGGAATTGATGATAGAACTTTAGGTTGAAACCTATGCATGACAACTTCTAGGAGTTCCCTGTTCAAACCTCAACCATAGGATGAATCCTTGGTATGACAACAGTAGGACTTGATAGTCTCCCTCCTAGTTGGGCCTGTTCTCTTCTCATCTCAAAACAGCTTAAGATACAGTAATCATGAATGATTTCTTTCGTACGTTACGAGCCTTAAGCTATCTGAGAAAGGATTGTGGGAGAGTTTCTTTTCCACAGTCTGGATGTTTAGTATGGTACCCTTTGGGTGACATGCGATGCATTCACTCTCAGGTCATAGTCTCTAGTGCGATTGAAATTGCAAATACAATAAAAAACACTTCTTCCGTAAAAGACAGGAAATAATGCGTAGTGTCCCGAACTACGTAAGCTCTGATCTCTCATACCTGTTGAGAGTACGTAGGCACAATACTGATGTATTGGCGAGCCACCTTCCCCATAACCCGTCGTAGGTCGAACTACGTTGACTCTGATTTCTCGTTCTCTGATGAGAATACGTAGGCATAAAGCGCGACGCTTTGCCGAGTCATTTTCTTTTCTGTTTAAACCAGCCTTGATAGGTAGATAGATAAAACCAACCCGTCTAGTAAACACAACAAGCGTGGATCCCGTCGAGTACGACGGACGTGAGGGGTGCTAATACCTTCCCCTTGCGTAACCGACTCCCGAACCCAGACAATGGTTGCGACGACCTTGTCTTACCCTTTTTCGTTAGGTTTTTCCGATCGTTTCCTTTCCCGCTCTGAGGGATAAATAACGAAAGGTGGCAACTCTTCTGTTGTGCCGGCACCTTATTTTCGCGAAAGCGACAACTGGCGACTCTTCTGGGGATCGAACCTAGAATCTCTGGTTCTCCGGTTCCCCTGCGAGTCAATCTTAGCGCTTGTATGATTACTTGTTGGGTTTTGGTTATTTATCGCATTTTATTTCTCGCATTTTACTTCCCGCAGTTTATTTTTCAGTATGATATGATTATCTGTGCTGTTGTGGGAGGGGCATTCTGATGAGTGAGAAGCCAGACCCAGGCTTGAGTGAACATAGCATTAGTTGTGGAAATTAGTGGGCGCGTGCTTGCTTTGCAGGCACTAGTGTCTCATGAAATCCACGCTCAGACGAGGTTCTCCCGGTTGGCTTCTCTTTCAACCCTTTGGGTTGAGACGGTTGCTGGTTTGGTGGATTGTCGACTCTGGGGACCGATCATTTGTGATTCAGCCGAGTGAGGCCGCTTCATGAGCTGGTGATGCCACACCTTCGGGGTATCGTATCACCCCTCTTGAATGTCTGTGACGCTGATGAACGCATAGGATGCCGAACTTGAGTCAGTTTAGGTCCATACCTGTGAGCAGGGTTGGGTTTATTGCAGGAAACATTGACCTTCAGACTACCTGGTTTTCTTGACAGCGAATCAGTTTTGTTGGGATCTGAGGATCTTATCATCAGATGGGTATTTGTTCTTGATAGAGCAAGTTTTAATCAGAGGATCTTATCATCAGATGTATGTTTGTTCTTGATAGAGCAGATTTTTGATTGGGGTCTGAAGATCTCATCAGCAGATGTATGTTTGTTCTTGATAGAGCATATGTATGTCGTAGAACTGCAACAGAGCGTGCAACCCATTCACCTCGAACGCAGAAGGTTTACGAACCAAACTGAGCAACCTGCCGTAAGATTTTCTGAACTCATCCCTTACAGAATCATCTGCTAAAGCTATCAAACCAGTCAACTTAACCACATCAGGGGCGGGGAACTTGTAAGCCACGGTCTTCCTCAGAGAACCCATAACAATACAATAGGAGGCAAGAAATCCTGGATCGGGGAAAACGGCACCTGTAACACAGACACACGTTAATGAAATGCAAATGAATATGCAAACTAATGCAAAATGCAATCATGCAATAGGAGACCAAGGCAACTGCTGTGGAGATTTTGTATCAACAGAACCATGATCTTGCTCTATCAAGAACAACCACTGCATCTGATAAGAAGAAAACCCTGGTATCGAACCACAAATCCGCTCTGTCAAGAACAACCATCTGATAGGGCCATATACATAGGATCATAATTCTGCTCTGTCAAGAACAAATGTCTGATAATAAGGACCTCTGATGTAGGACCCAGAAATCTGCTCTGTCAAGAACAAACATACATCTGCTGATGAGATCTTCAGACCCCAATCAAAAATCTGCTCTGTCAAGAACAAACATACATCTGCTGATGAGATCTTCAGACCCCAATCAAAAATCTGCTCTATCAAGAACAAACATACATCAGATGATCTTATCATCAGATGATCAGAGGTCCTTATTATCAGAGGTCTTTATTATCAGACATTTGTTCTTGACAGAGCAGAATTATGATCCTATGTATATGGCCCTATCAGATGGTTGTTCTTGACAGAGCGGATTTGTGGTTCGATACCAGGGTTTTCTTCTTATTAGATGCAGTGGTTGTTCTTGATAGAGCAAGATCATGGTTCTGTTGATACAGAATCTCCACAGCAGTTGCCTTGGTCTCCTATTGCATGATTGCATTTTGCATTAGTTTGCATATTCATTTGCATTTCATTAACGTGTGTCTGTGTTACAGGTGCCGTTTTCCCCGATCCAGGATTTCTTGCCTCCTATTGTATTGTTATGGGTTCTCTAAGGAAGACCGTGGCTTACAAGTTCCCCGCCCCTGATGTGGTTAAGTTGACTGGTTTGATAGCTTTAGCAGATGATTCTGTAAGGGATGAGTTCAGAAAATCTTACGGCAGGTTGCTCAGTTTGGTTCGTAAACCTTCTGCGTTCGAGGTGAATGGGTTGCACGCTCTGTTGCAATTCTACAACCCTCCGTTGAGATGTTTCACTTTCCAGGATTTTGTTCTCGCACCCACGCTGGAAGAGTATGCTGATTTGCTAGGTGTGCCTATCAAGAGGCAGATGCCTTTTGTTCATATGGATGCTGAGCCTGATCTGGCTGGTTTAGCTCCTTCACTTCATCTGGACGCCTCCGATTTGGTATTGACTAGTTGGAACAAGGTTCCCGGGTTCTCCTTGCAGTTCCTAGTGGGAAAGGCTCAGCAGTGCACCAAGGACGGATGTTGGGTCGCATTCAACGCCATCCTTGCTCTGTGCATATATGGCATCATTCTGTTCCCCAATATGCCCGATTTTGTAGGCTTTGATGCGTTTCACATCTTTGCTTCAGGGAATCCAGTCCCTACCTTGATAGGAGATGTCTACCATTCTATCCACTACAAAAACGAGAACAGGAGGGGAAAGAATGTCTCATGTTGTGTACCCTTGCTTTATAAATGGCTTGATAGTCATTTGCCCAAGAGGGGTCCTTTTGTCTCGTCTGCAGTCACAGCTGAGTGGTCTGAGCGTCTGATGAGCTTATCTGCAGAGGATATTGATTGGTTTGACAGAGATAGGTTGGGTACTGAGGTGATCTTCAGCTGCAGCGGGTTTCCAAACATGCCTTTGATAGGCAGGAAGGGCTGCATAAACTACAATCCATCGTTGTTGGTCCGACAGTTAGCGTATGCTTTGAGAACTCCGCCGAAGGATGAAGAGGTGCAGGAATCTTTGTACCTCACTGGTCTTCTAGAGGGGGATCTGTTATCCAAGTTTCAGCGCGCCTGGAATGATATCAGTAAGCGAGGAAAGCCATTGCTGGGAAAAAGCAACAATCAAGCCTACCCTCCATATGTGACCTGGATCAGGGCCAGAGCAGGTGCTATAGGAATGTCGTTTCCTCATGCCAAGCCAGAAAGCCCTCCAGTGATTGAAGAGCTTACTAATGTGCCCATTCAGCAGCATAATCAGGTGTTGGCTGAGTGAGATGAATTGAAGCGTGCAAATGAGGAACTGGAGAAGGAATTGGCTCAGCTTCAAAGCGAGAGGAACGAAGCCGTTCATTCTTTCAAAAGGCAGACAGAGCTGGTGAACCGGCTGGGGACAGACCTGACTAAGCAGATAGCCGAGCGTGAGCGCATGGGTCAAGACTTCAAAGCTGTCAACGACGTACTGGCTACGAAGAAGCAGCACTTGGACGAGGCATATCGGAGGATATCCAAGTTCAACCAGCACTGGAAGGCTTCCCTGGCCACCAGGAAAGAGCGGGAGGATAAGCTGATGCTACAGATCTCCAAGCTGGAAGCCCAGGTGAAGGATAGTGAGAAGAGGTTTGATGAAGAAACCGCTCGCAGATACGCCGCCGAAGGCCAGCTCAACAAAGCTCTCGCTAACCTGAAGGAGCGCAAGCTGACGTTTGAGTCCAAGAAGCGGAAGTTAGAAGATTGCTTCGGCGAAGGAGCATTGGAAGGTTCGGTCGAAGGTCTTCAGTACACCATCGTGCAGAGGGAATTACTCGTCGAAGGGTTACTCACTTTGCCTGATCATCCAGAAACGAAGGAGTTGTTAGAAGAGTATCGCGCCCGTGGCCGTACTTGACTATTTGTATTCCTTTTGTTTTGATCATTGTTGTATGCTGACCATCACCAGGCTTGTTGGCTGAGGTCACGCTGTTGATTCATCTTGTACTCGCTGATGCTATGTACTGCCTTGATAGGCTTTCTGTATATATGAGATTGTTATTTCCATGATTGGACTCAGACTTCTTCTTATTATTATCAGCACTGGCACTCAGGCACTAGGATCGGGGGATATCCCTAACACACAGACACACGCATGCATTTTGCATGAAGCATTTGCATGACGAGCATTTTGTTGTTTTTCCTAACCCTTTTGTGTTTACAGGTTTTTTCAGGTTTTACAGGTTCCCCAGGTTGTTTCAAGTGGTTCCAGGATTGATTAGAGACCTATTCACCGTTATTCGACTAGAGCTAATCAGACCAGGATCATGGAGCAAGTGCAAACTGATGTTCAGGAACTCCGCGAAAGGATGGATCGCTTCATGGAGCTCATGCAAGTGGTCGCCAATGGCCAGGATCAGCTCAGAACTTTGGTTCAGCCTTTGATTTCCAGGGTTGATAGCAACGGCGTACTCCACGGGGGGACCGTGCCTACTCCTCCACCAGTTGAAACTCCACAGAATGGTGTCCCCGTGACCGGGGGAAACGGGAGTGCTAACGGCCATGTGATGACCAACATCGGACTAAATACGACGGGCGTCGGTAATGGGAGTCTGGGAGCTAATGTCAATATCGGGCCGGGCAACGGTAATGCAGGCGTCGGGAATCTGTTTGTGCCTCAGCCATGGTTAGAGGATCGTCAGGACGATGTGTTCTCTCAGAGAGGTGCTGAAGGGGAGATGAATGCTAAAGCGCGACTTAGATTCAAGGCACTTGAAGATAAAATGAGAGATATCGAGAATCAGAATACTCTGGGCGTTGATATGTCCAAGTTGGGGTTAATTGCTGATTTCAAGGTGCCTCCCAAGTTCAAGGTACCTGACTTGAAAAATATAAGGGCACCAATTGCCCTCGTGTCCACCTGAGGTCATATTACAGAAAGATGTATGCTCATTCCGAAGACGAGAAGTTGTTGATGCACTTCTTCCAAGACAGTCTCTCCGGGCCATCCCTTGAGTGGTACATGGGTCTGGAGCCCACCAGTGTGCGCACATGGAAGGATCTTGCTGAAGCATTTGTGCACCATTACTAGTACAATAGCGACTTGGCCCCGAACCGAGTCCAGCTGCAGAACCTGTCGCAGAGGAACAATGAAGGGTTTAAGGAGTACGCCCAGCGGTGGTGTGAGTTGGCAGCCAGGGTTCAGCCGCCGATGGTTGAACGTGAGCTCGTGCAGATGTTCGTAGCCACCCTCCCAGGGGTTTACTATGAAAAGTTAGTCAGCGGTATGTCTGGGAAGTTCTCAGATCTCATTATCATGGGTGAGCACGTCGAGAATGGGATCAAGATCGGGAAAATTCAAGGTGAGTCATCCTCAGCTGGAGGAGGCGGAAAGAAACCTTATGCTGGCAAAAGGCGAGAAGGAGAGGCGAGCGCTGTGACCAACGCTCGAAGGAAGGGTAAAGGTCCTCATCAGCAAGTGGCTAGTATAAATATCCCGGCAGCTCCGCAGCAGCAGCAGCAACCGAATCAACAGGGATACAGGAAGTATCAGAATCGGGCATCTTTGGCAAACCGCCACTTCGAGGCACCGCCCATGTCGTACGCGCAACTCTTACAGACTTTGCTCCAGCTACAGTTGATCCAGAAGAGGACGATGGCTCCCTTGACAGGGGCACCTCCGCCAGGGTACGACGCGAATGCAACTTGTGAGTTCCACTCAGGGGCACCAGGCCACACAATCGAGAACTGCAAAGCCTTCAAGCATAAGGTGCAGGACATGGTGGATGCCAAGATCATCAACTTATCGGATAATGTGCCAAATGTCACGAAGAATCCTATGCCGAATCATAGGGGAGGTGGTGTGAACGCCATTATCGAAGAAGAGAGTGCAGATCTTTTGAATGACGTCAAAGATCTGAAGACGCCGCTTAGCTTCGTTAAAGCTAAGTTGCTGAAAAGAGGGTTCTTTCCAGGTTGCGGAGAGCTATGTATGGACTGTGCCACACGTCCTGATGGATGTGAGCAGTTGGTCGAAGGAATCCAAAGTCTGATGACTGAGGGGATTCTGCAGTTTAGCCGGAGGGCTGAAAGTGGATCAGGAGAGGTAGTGCTGAAGCAGGCCGACGAGGTCGCCACCATCACCATCCCTCGCCGCCCGATAACCATTTTTGCGCCCAGACCGCCCACAATTACTATTACCAAAGCTGGGCCGATACCGTTCGAAAGCACTAATGTTGTTCCGTGGCATTATGGGGCTGAAGTCTACTGCAACGGGAAGAAGTTGGAGCTAGAACCGTTTGGGTCGACGGTGGAGAACCTTGCGGGAATCAGTGGCATTACTCGCAGCGGATGAGTGTTTGCACCACCAGAAGTCGTGGCGGATAAAGCGGTCAGAGCTGATGCGGCCGATAAAGGCAAAAGTAAAGTCGTTGAAGAGGTCCCGTGTGGGGTAGAAAAAGACTTGCTTGTTAAAGATGCCGAGGAGTTTATGCGGTTGATTAAAAAGAGTGATTACAAGATTGTAGATCATCTCCATCAGACGCCCTCGAAGATTTCCATTCTGAACTTGTTGCTGTGTTCTGAAGCACACCGCAACGCGCTGCTGAAGGTGTTGAACGCCGCGTATGTACCGCAAGAAATATCGGTAAATCAGCTAGAAGAGGTGGTATCCCACGTTAATGCCGGAAATGGGCTAGGTTTCACAGACCTAGAGCTGACGCCAAAAGGGAGGAATCATAATAGCGCCCTGAACATCTCGATAGAGTGTAGAGGCACGATCATGTCGCACGTGTTGGTGGACACGGGTTCGTCACTTAATGTTCTTCCGAAGAAGGCATTAATGAAAATGGATACTCGTGGAGTGATCTGCACACCCAGTGATCTGGTTGTGAAGGCGTTCGATGGGACTAAACGCCACGTTTTCGGGGAGGTGACCCCGCCGATCCAAGTTGGTCCGGAAACGTTCAACGCGGTCTTTTATATTATGGACATCATGCCTGCCTACAGTTGTCTCTTGGGCCGGCCGTGGATCCATGCTGCTGGTGTCGTGACCTCCACGTTGCACCAAAAGCTCAAGTATGTTGTCGAGGGAAGCATCGTAACCGTGTGTGGCGAGGAAGACATAATGGTGAGCCATTTGTCGTCCTTTAAGTACGTGGAAATGGATGGCGAAATCCATGAGACTCTATGCCAAGCGTTCGAAGCCGTCAAGGTGAAAGACGTAGCTCCTGTGGTTACAGAAAAACAAGAGATGACCCTCTCCTCGTTCAAGGAAGCTCGGGCCGTTGTCCAAGCCGGATCTACCCCAGGCTGGGGGCGAATTTTGGAGATACCCAACAAGCAGAATAAGTTTGGGTTGGGATACTCTCCTGGAGCTGAAGCTTCTTCTTCTTCTAGCAGCGCGTCTCGAGGTAAAGGGCCGATCTGGTTTACGAGTGGCGGAGTAATTTCCGAAAGCATCAACGCGGTGTCTGAAGACAGCGAAGATAGCGACTGTGACCTCGACTCTTGGATCCAGCCGAGCAAGCCAGGCGAGGGCCTCAACAATTGGTCCGTCAAGGATATCATCCAGATGACAAGCGAAGAGTAATGATTTACTTTTTCCAATCATTGTACAACCCTATGTCCTACCCGGGGCATAGCGGTTTTATTGTCAGGGCCTTGTTGGATTATGTACTTGCATTTTGTTAATAAATCAAAGGCGTTTTCTTCGTATTCAAATATTGTGTTCTCTGTTATTCCTGTTTTATATTTGTTTTGAAAAACAGTAAAATGGCAATGGGGTTTGTGCTAACCTGCACATCCTTGTTTTAAACTTAACCCTTGTTATTGCAGGATCCACATAGCAGATGACATCGACTCTGGACCTTCTACGGCTCACTTCGACTTCGATTGCCCGATCTATCAAGCCGAAGAAGAGATTGATGAAGACGAAGACCTTCCTGAAGAGTTGGCCCGCTTGTTGAAACAAGAGGAGAAAGTTATTCTGCCTCATGAGGAGGAGATTGAGATCGTGAATCTGGGTTCTGAGTAACTCGTCAGAAACGTCAGGATAGGGGTTGCACTGCAGAGTGATGTCAAGCAGAGATTAGTCGAGATGCTGAGAGAGTATAGTGACGTCTTTGCTTGGTTGTACGAAGATATGCCCAGACTTGACACTGACATCGTGGTCCACCACTTGCCGTTGCGAGAAGATTGCCCTCCCGTCAAGCAGAAGCTTAGGAGGACGATACCAGATATGGCCGTTAAGATCAAGGAAGAAGTGCAGAAACAGCTTGATGCTGGCTTCTTAGCGGTCACTACTTACCCTCCGTGGGTCGCCAACATAGTGCCTGTACCGAAGAAGGACGGTAAGGTACGCATGTGCGTCGATTATCGGGATTTGAATAGGGCGAGCCCTAAAGATGATTTCCCGTTGCCTCATATCGATGTGTTGGTCGACAACACAGCCCAGTTCTCCGTGTTTTCGTTCATGGATGGCTTCTCCGATTACAACCAGATTAAGATGGCGCCGGAGGACATGGAGAAAACGACGTTTATCACCCTTTGGGGAACATTTTGCTATAAGGTAATGCCTTTCGGTCTGAAGAATGCAGGGGCCACTTACCAGCGAGCAATGGTTACTTTGTTTCATGACATGATTCATCATGAGATTGAAGTCTATGTTGATGACATGATTGCGAAGTCCCAAACGGAGGAGGGACATCTGGTCAATTTGCTGAAGCTTTTTGAGAGGCTTAGGAAGTTCAGGTTGAGGCTGAATCCTAACAAGTGTACTTTCGGAGTAAGGTCCAGAAAGTTACTGGGGTTTATCGTGAGTGAAAGAGGCATCGAGGTTGATCCTGCGAAGATTAAAGCCATACAAGAAATGCCAGTGCCAAAATCAGAAAAAAAAGTTCGTGGTTTCTTGGGCCGAATAAACTACATTGCAAGGTTTATCTCTCAGCTCACGGCCACGTGTGAACCGATGTTCAAGCTTTTAAAGAAAGATCAGGCGATCATCTGGAACGAGAATTTCCAGAAGGCATTCGATAAGATAAAACACTATATGCAGGAACCTCCAATCTTGATACCCCCAGTGGCTGGACGGCCTCTAATCATGTACTTGACAGTTCTTGAGAATAGTATGGGGTGTGTTCTCGGTCAGCACGACGAGGCGGGCAGAAAGGAGCATGCCATTTACTACTTGAGTAAAAAGTTCACTGACTGTGAATCTCGTTCCTCGATGCTGGAGAAGACGGGTTGTGCACTAGCTTGGGCTGCCAAACGTTTACGACAGTACATGCTCAATCACACCACCATGCTAATTTCGAAGATGGATCCGATCAAGTATGTCTTCGAGAAGCAGGCTCTTTCGGGAAGGATTGCCAGATGGCAAATGGTGTTGACGGAATATGATATTCAGTACGTGTCCCAGAAGGCCATCAAGGGAAGCGTATTGTCTGATTACCTTGCCGAACAACCAATCGAGGATTACCAGCCGATGAAATTTGAATTCCCTGACGAGGATATCATGTTTCTCGAAGCGAAGGATTGCGATGAACCGTTTCCCGACGAGGGGCCAGATAGGAAATCCTAGTGGAAATTGATATTCGATGGGGCGGTTAATTCCTACGAAAGTGGCATTGGGGCGATCATCACGACTCCCCACGGATCCCATATCCCGTTTACTGCGAGACTGACGTTTCCGGTCACCAATAATAAAGCGGAGTACGAAGCATGCATCATGGGTCTAGAAGAGGCAATTGATTTGAGAATCAAGAATCTAGACGTATAAGGTGACTCGGCGCTTGTGATCAACCAGATTAAAGGGGAGTGGGAGACTCGTCAATCGAATTTGGTGTCGTACATGAATTATGCCAGAAGGCTACTTCCGTTCTTCGATCGAGTGGAACTCCATCATGTACCATAGCAGAAAATCAGATGGCTGATGCCTTAGCCACATTGGCTTCGATGTATAAAGTCAATTTTTAGAATGAGGCTCCAAGAATTGTTCTTTCTCGTCTTGATAGACCTGCATTCATCTTTGCGATCGAGGAAGCCGCCGACGGCAAGCCATGGTTCCATGACATCCAGACTTTCCTTATGACTAAGGAGTATCCTGCGGGTGCGTCAACCCAGGATAAGAAGACTCTGAGGAGGCTTTCTGGAAATTTTTACCTCAATCCTGATGGAGTATTGTATAAAAGAAACCACGATCTCGTGCTACTCAGATGTGTAGATGAGAAAGAGGCGAGTATGCTCATGGAAGAAGTCCATGAAGGCACATTTGGTACGCACGCCGGCGGGCATGCTATGATGAGGAAGATCCTGAGAGCAGGATATTACTGGCTGACGATGGAATCGGATTACTTTAAATTCGCGAAGAGATGTCATAAATGCCAGATTTATGCTGATAAAGTTCATGTGCTGCCGTGCCCGTTAAATGTCATGTCCTCCCCGTGGCCGTTCTCCATGTGGGGCATTGACATGATAGGCAAGATTGAGCCCACTGCATCTAACGGTCATCGCTTCATTCTAGTAGTTATCGACTACTTCACCAAGTGGGTGGAGGCAGCCTCATATGCTAATGTGACCAAGCAGGTGGTGGCTAAATTCATAAAGAGGGATATCATCTGTCGTTACGGAATTCCCGAGCGGATCATTACTGATAATGGTTCGAATCTGAATAACAAGATGATGAAGGAGCTGTGCCAGAGTCTCAAGATTGAACACCATAACTCGTCTCCTTACCGGCCGAAGATGAATGGCGCTGTTGAAGCAGCCAATAAGAACATAAAGAAGATTGTTCAGAAGATGGTTGTGACCTACAAAGATTGGCACGAGATGCTGCCATTTGCACTGCACGGTTATCGTACGACGGTACGTACGTCAACCGGGGCAACTCCTTTCTCCTTGGTGTACAGTATGGAAGCAGTCCTACCGTTAGAAGTGGAGATCCCTTCTTTGCGAGGTTTGGTTGATGTGAAACTCGACGAGGCAGAATGGATTACGAACCTACTGAACCAACTCAGCCTGATGGACGAGAAGAGGTTAGCATCGATTGCTCATGGTCGTCTGTACCAAAGCCGAATAAAGAAAGCTTATGATAAGAAGGTGCGTCCTAGAAGCTTTCAGACGGGTGATCTCGTCCTGAAGAAGATTCTTCCTCCACACTCCGATCACCGAGGCAAGTGGACCGCCAATTACGAAGGTCCGTACGTGATCAGCAAGGTCTTCTCGGGAGGAGCTTTGTTGTTATCCACGATGGATGGTGAAGATTTTGCATCCCCGGTGAACGCGGACGCGGTTAAAAAATACTTTGCTTGAAAGCGACCCGCTGGACAGTAAAAAGAGAGTCCAGGCAAAAATGGGGCATCCCGGCGAACCATAAAAAAGGAAAAAGGTTCGGGCAAAAGTTAGGGATATAAATTGAAAAAATGTACACCCGCAAGGTCGAAAACCCGGATGGGCGACTTTGGCAAAAAAGGGTATCCCGGTGAACTGAAAACCCGCAAAGGGCGGTTCACGCAAAAGTTAGGGATTTGAAAAAGCAAATGACTGCGTTCCGTGTGTGGACTTTCATTGTTTGGTGGTTTGGAAGACCTGAGGGCCGTTTATCTGAATCAATCTCTTCTGAAGCTGAAGCGTCGGAGAAGTATCGAAGTCGAGGGGGTCATAGAGGGATCAACTCATGGTGTTTGTCTACGCCTCGTTGCCGACATTTGTATATACTGATGTATATTTATGTTTTATTTTTGCGCGGCTTCCTCATTTCAGGAGCTTGCATCTGTTGTAAAACATTTTTACCCATTCAGGGGTTCGTTATCAATAAAATGTATACTATTCAGCAATTCTGTTTGCCTGTTTAGCATTTACCTGTTTTGTTTGAGAAAAAGAAAGCCGATGTTTTTGATAAAATGCGCATACATAAAACTACTGGCCTAGGCCACTGATTGTTGAAACAATGAATTACTTGAACATTGTCACAAGATGCTAACCTTGATAGGTCCCTTTGAGAAGGGTATCTTGTCTATTTGTTTGTGTTGTTGCAGGCGTAGCATATTCCAGACAGTGTGCCGTGCGCATCCCTGAAGCAGGATGATTCCTCTTTCTCCAGCAAAGTTCAGCAGTCTCTCCCTGCAGAGTCTAAACGCGAGATCGTGAGAATTGATATGTCTCCCCAGGCAGAGAAGATTCTCTCCCCAATTAGACGCATCCGGAAGGAACGTCATCTCCTCAGCTGAGTCATACTGAAGTGTGCAGCAGTTGATGGTTCAAGACTGAAGTCTCCAGCGGAATTGAAATTCCCTCCCCAGAGTCATACTCTCCCCCGAAGTCGGATGATTCCTTCTTCTCCAGCGGAATTGAGATTCCCCACGGAGCCGTACTCTCCAGCGAAGCAGAATGATTTCTCCTTCCTCAGCCGAGTTTGCAGATACCCAAGAGAGCTGAATCCTTGGAAGCTGCTCAAACCATGATTGGTTCTCCCCAGTAGAGTGTGGAATAGCTGATGCTGTGTTTCCCCGCCAGAGTCGTCATCTCCAGGGAAGTAGCCGTGAAGGCCATGCAGTTTATTCCCGCGATTGACATCGCTTTCCCTCAGCAGGTCCAAGTTCTCGTAGAGCTTTATCCCCTGCGGCAGTCAACTGAAGTTGTTCCCCCTGCGGAGTCCAATTGAGATTGGCGTGACTTTGTTCTCCTCAGCAGGATGATTCCTCTATCTGAGTAGTTCTTTCTCCTTGACAGGAGGATTCTCCCTTTCAGCATTTATTTTGCTGACGGGATCGCATCAGTGTGCATGACTGCATAGCATTTATCATAAACGCATAGTATTTCCACCGTGTGGAGCATTGCGCCACTGCCAAAGCATATGCATAATAAACATGATCTAGGTTGTTACCGTTCTTGTTTTGCAGGTGTTCCACCGCAGAATTGATCGCTCAGGATGATTCTTGAAATTCTCCCCAACGAAGTCGCTTGCTCAAGATGGTTCTTGAAGTCCCCAGCGAGGTCGCTTGCTTAAGATGATTCTTAAGACCCCCGGTGCAGTCTCCAAAGTTGGTTTCTCAAGTTGATACTTAGAGTCCCCGGCAGAGTGTTTGCTCAGGATGATTCCTGAGATCTCCAGCATGGTTATCGGTTCAGGATGATTCTTGAAATCCCCGGCGGAGTTATTTGTCCAAGATGATTCTTGAAGTCCTCAGCAGAGTTGATTCATCCAACATGATTTCTGGATCCCCGAAGCGGAGTTACTTGATAGTTCTCCAGAATCCCCAGCGGAGGTGCGTCATCCCCAGTTGGTTTCTAAGCGGCGAAGTTGAAACTTCCCTTGAAGACTTCATGATTGAAGTCTGACCGTGTTACCGAAGCAGTTCTCTCAGCTGATGCGGAGTGCCTGATGGCAGAGGTTTGGATATTCCCAATTGGTTCATGATTGACCAAGAATTCCATTCCCGACTTGCTGATGAAGTCCGGCTGATGCCCGACAGTTTTCTTCGAATGCCTGATGGCATGATCAGTATGATTGTTGACCTGATGAAGTCCGGCTGATGCCCGACAGTTTTCTTTGAATGCCTGATGGCATGATCAACATGATTGTTGACCTGACGAAGTCCGGCTGATGCCCGACAGTTTTCTTTGAATGCCTGATGGCATGATCAACATGATTGTTGACCTGATGAAGTCCGGCTGATGCCCGAAAGTTTTCTCTGAATGCCTGATGGCATGATTTAACGTGATAAACATGATTGTTGACTTGACGAGCCCCGAAGAATCTTGATGCCTGATGGCATGATCGACCATGTATTACCGGTTACCGTGTGACCAATTCTCCAGCTAGTTGTCGTGCAGCTATTATTTCAGTTCTCGAAGATTTGTTCCCATCAGAGTACCGTGTACTTGTGCAGTTGGAAAATTTTCGGGTTTATAGGTATTCA
The DNA here is from genome assembly GCA_963859935.3 of Lathyrus sativus. Classification (NCBI taxonomy): domain Eukaryota; kingdom Viridiplantae; phylum Streptophyta; class Magnoliopsida; order Fabales; family Fabaceae; genus Lathyrus; species Lathyrus sativus. Next base: position 187,617,015 of record OZ012739.1, read on the forward strand.
ACCGTCTCGCACCTTGATTGGATGAGAGCCGTTCGCTCCTCACCCAGTCAGGTTCAAGCCGTTTGAATAGGGGCAGCTGTTGCACCCCAAAATTTGACCAACATTTATTTACCTAGCTTGTGTTCACTAGCCTTATCATCTGCATCTCATTGATATGTATGCAGTAGATCAAGAGGTATGATTACCCATCAAGAGCTATACAAGACTTTGAAGCTAGCCAAGAAGGCTATTCAGATGTTCAAGGGTTGATACCTTTGTCAGAGAAGTTAAGAGATTCTCAGAGAGATTGGTTGAAACCAAGGCTGTGTGCCTCATAACTTGAGAGTTGTGGGGGCTCCTCAGATGATTCTGAGGCTATGAGGATGGACTTAAAGCTTTGAGAGAGCTTATGAGATGTCTTGAAAGCCATCATGAGGCCTAGAGAGGTCATTGTACAAGATTAAGAAGACTCAGCCATGAGTGGTGCAATTAGGGTTTGACTGGGTCAACCCTAGGTCAACTGATGATTTGGAGAGGGTTGAGACCTAATCCAAGAGCCATGTGATCATGAATTAATGCATTGAGATTCTATAAGGATGATTCCTAGACCAACTCATCATGATTGAGGAGTTTGAGAAGTTTCAAGCTAGGGTTTCTAAGGCTTGACAGTGTAACATCCCCTAGTTTGATCCTTATCTTCAAGGCAGTTTAGCTCAAGATGTGATTGTTATCTCATCTTACCCACAACATGAATGTTTTAGAGCTTGCTCTTAGCTTTAATTTGAGTACTAGACGTCCTTTATAGGATTTGTAGAGCTCAAGTTATGACTTTGACAAGTTACAGGTCATCTGAGGTATGTGAATCTGGGTCCTTGAAAGTCACCCAACTTACATCCAACGTTTGCCCAGGAAGGATGATTCCTATGAACTTTTGGTCAACATGAGTGTTGTTCCTTATCTTCTTAGCTTTCTAAAGAGTACTAGAAGTCCTTGATAGGATTTGTAGAACTCAAGTTATGGCTTTGACAAGTCAAGCGCATTTTCGTCATTTGGAGATTATAGGTCATTTCAAGCATAAGGCCATAACTCCTATTTCCAAGCTTCAAATGGAAAAATCTTCAACATCATACTTGCTTAAAATTATGTTTTAAGGCTATTAGGGAGGTCATGAGATGTTGAAAAGGCTTGTAGCAAAAAATGGTAAAAATGACCTAAAATGGAGGTATATGTTAAATAAGTTGAAGTTGGAAATTGGAAATCCCAAGTTACACATCCAAACCATGACATATAATAGGTCATTTTGACTCTAAAAGACATTCTAAAAACAATGGTTCAGCCACTTTTTTGAATTAAGGCCTAGATCATGGGGCTGCTTTGGAAATTGGTTGCTTGCATCTTAAGGTTCAAATGCAAAACATAAGGAAAGGCAATGTATGAGCTTGCTAAGTATCTTAACACATCCTATATCTCATATAAGGATAATTTCAATTCAATTGCAAGGGCTGCAAGGGCTATGTCATGAGGTGAGGCATGAGATGAGTTGAAACCATAAACTCATGACATGAGAATTCCAATTTCTCATTGGATGGTTCCAGATGGTTCTAGATGATTCTAAACCACTCTATATAATGTATAGAACTTGCTCAGATGCAAGGTTGGTGAGAGAATTGAGATAAGAGAGAGATAGCCATTTCACTTGCTTCCATTGCAAGTTGAAATCAAAATCCACATTCTGATTCAATTCCATTCATTCTTTCAATCTAAACACATTCCTCTGATCATATTGAAGCTGTGCAGACCAATTTGAGAGCAAAACCATGGAGATTTGAAGAGTTGGCATTTGGATTTTCAAGGTTGCAAGTCATAATCGGTTTTGGAGATTGAAGCTTTCTTGGTCCAATCTTTTGCAAACAGTAGCTTCATCATCATTCAAGGATCGATTCTGAAGAGTTTGAAGGCTTGCAGTGAAGGTTTACACCATCTGTTAATCAAGATTCAATAGGTTAGTAACTTTTCTTCTACACCATGATTTAGGCATTATTAGCAAGAATTGTTAGGCTAGAACGGTTAGAGACCAATAAGAGATGGATTATGAAGAGTTTGAGAGCAATTGGTGAAGTTTCAGTTGGTGTCACCATTTTTGTTTGGACCAAGAACTCAAGATATAGTGAGCTATAGAATGAATTAGATGTCAAGATTTAATCAGTGTGAGGTGGTGATCATTCTGAGGTAATTAATTGCAAGAATTGTTGAAGTTGATGTCTGAGCCTATCTTTGATCTTGGATCGGGTTTGGAGATTTAGGATGTTTCAATTGATTTTAAGACCATGGTTAGATTCAGCATGAAATTCTGGACATGATAGGGTTTTGAATTTCAATTTTCCATGGAGATTTGAGGTGGCACGAGTTTGGGGAAGGTGAGCTTGAAGCTCTGAATTTCCATGGACGCTTCACTATGAACCCTAGCTGGAGGAAGAAGATGAGGAGATGGCCATTGGATCATGCGCAGACTTGTTGACTGGGTGGAGATCTCACGAATGAGATTCAATCTTATTTGAAGAGGAAAATTCTGAAGACCATGAAACGCATCGTTTCATTAAAAGGGGGATTGGGCTGGATTGATATCCACACCCCACTTTCATGGCCCATTGGTTTTTGTACTATATTTTGTTACTTTTCACACCGTTGCTTTTTCATTTTCTTTATAATTTCTGAAATGATTTTCTGGTTAATTGGGCCTGGCGCGCATTGCTTTCTGAACCCCCCATTTTGAGCCCATCTGCATTTTGAACTGAATATACTTGCTATCTGCACCAATGTCTTCCCATTTTAATTTCTTTTTCTCCATTTTTCATTAATCTTTGAAAAATCATAATAAATAGAAAATTAATGATTTTTACATGGGGATTTTTTCTCCCATTTCATGTTCATGTCTAGGAAATTATAAAATCAAAATATTTGAAGTTCATGCATTTTTAATATTTTTTGTGTATTTTCTCTTTTAATAGCTTTTTAATTCTTTTATGTTGATACATGGTTTTGTAGAATTTTGTGTAGCTAGTTCCCTTCATATTTTTAGGCCATTCTTTTCAGGATACTTATATTAGGACTTTAGATCCCCTATGGATTTATTCCATAATTTTTTGATGAATTATAGGTTAGTTTTGCTTAGATGATTTTAGGTTGTGTAGAATTAAGTCAATCCTTAACATAGGTCCACAATAACCTTAGAATTTTGGGTTTCTAGGTCAAGTTAGACATTGGGACATATAAGGGTATTAAGGGTAGGTATATAAGATCCCCTAGGAATTATATTAGGTTTTAATATAATGGTATACTATTTTTAGATGATTTTTGTAGTTGATGATTGTTTGTGTTGCCCTTGTGGGCTTGTATTTTTGTTTGCTTTGCTTTGTGGGCTTGGTGAGCTTGGTCCTTCTTTGAGGAGCATTGAGGAGCATAGTAGAAGACTTGGAGATTGATTGAGGAGCTTGAGAGCTTGAGAATCTTGTTTGTTTTGTTGTTGTTTTAGGGTTAGGAATTAGGAAGAGTTAGACCTAGTTAACTTCTTTCTTAAACATGGATGGTATCTTTCACCTCCATTCCTCCCTATGATTCAAAGTCCTTCCATGGTATACACCTCTCTCCTTTGGAGGGATAAGTGATGATACCTAGGAAGTATAACTTTTGAGGGAACCATTCCTTTGGTGTTGAACCCTTATAGGTCACCTTTGGTGGTCAATAATCAGTTTAACACCCCAACTTAACCAGTTAAGTGATTTCCTCTGGTTTGAATATCTTGAGAGATGTTGAGCTTGAGTGTGAAGATGAAGACCTCACTGAAGAGTAGGGAAGAGGATGATTCCTTGAGCATTGCCATTCCAGCTGAAGCTTGAAGAACAAAGGAAGTTGATACTTACTTTGAAGCTTGAAGATCCTGAAGGAATCAAGTTGATACTTGTGGTTAAGAGTGAAGCCTGAAGGTGGAACTGATGAAGAAGATGAAACTTGGAGAAGAAGATAAGTTGAAACTTATGTGGAAAGGTTGAAACCAGGAAAAGCAAATTGATATTTGACAAGAGTGATGGAGGTCTAAGGACTGAGTTGCTGTTGGAAGAGCTGAAGCTTGGAGTTGAGAGAGGAGTTGATCTGTTCTCTTTTCTGTATTGATGTGTTTTGTTTGACTTGCTTGATGCATTAGAATAAGTCCATATCTAGACTGACTTTAATCTTGGAGCATGATTGCACTAGAGGTTGAGTTGCTCCCTCTGCTTGTACTGTTACTGTGTGGCTTTGCTTGCGGGTATTCGGTAGAGCCCAGCTCCCTTGCCCATGTGGTTTGTTTGCCTGATGACATTTTATTTCATTTCTTCTGTATGATTGTAGTTTACTGTATTTTGCTTGATAGCATGTGTTTTATTCTTCTGTATGATTACTGTTATTCATTCTGGCTTGAGGTTGAGATGAGCTTGTGGAGGCTGATGCCCCACACACATTTCCTCCCTCACTTGCATTGCATGCATTTTACAGTCGTTTACTGTTTACTGTTTAGCTGATGCTTTATCTGTTTCTGTGTATCATTGACATGATCCCTTAGGACTCTCATTTCCTTTGATAATGAATTGATAATAGAACTTTAGGTTGAAACCTATGCATGACAACTTCTAGGAGTTCCCTGTTCAAACCTCAACCATAGGATGAATCCTTGGTATGACAACAGTAGGACTTGATAGTCTCCCTCCTAGTTGGGCCTGTTCTCTTCTCATGTCAAAACAGCTTAAGATACAGTAATCATGAATGATTTCTTTCGTACGTTACGAGCCTTAAGCTATCTGAGAAAGGATTGTGGGAGAGTTTCTTTTCCACAGTCTGGATGTTTAGTATGGTACCCTTTGGGTGACATGCGATGCATTCACTCTCAGGTCATAGTCTCTAGTGCGATTGAAATTGCAAATACAATAAAAAACACTTCTTCCGTAAAAGACAGGAAATAATGCGTAGTGTCCCGAACTACGTAAGCTCTGATCTCTCATACCTGTTGAGAGTACGTAGGCACAATACTGATGTATTGGCGAGCCACCTTCCCCATAACCCGTCGTAGGTCGAACTACGTTGACTCTGATTTCTCGTTCTCTGATGAGAATACGTAGGCATAAAGCGCGACGCTTTGCCGAGTCATTTTCTTTTCTGTTTAAACCAGCCTTGATAGGTAGATAGATAAAACCAACCCGTCCAGTAAACACAACAAGCGTGGATCCCGTCGAGTACGACGGACGTGAGGGGTGCTAATACCTTCCCCTTGCGTAACCGACTCCCGAACTCAGACAATGGTTGCGACGACCTTGTCTTACCCTTTTTCGTCAGGTTTTTCCGATCGTTTCCTTTCCCGCTCTGAGGGATAAATAACGAAAGGTGGCGACTCTTCTGTTGTGTCGGCACCTTATTTTCGCGAAAGCGACAGTGTGCTATCTGGATATTGTGATGCTGATTGGGCTGGAAGTTCTGATGATAGGAAGAGCACATCTGAAGGCTTCTTCTTTTTGGGAAACAACCTCATCTCATGGATTAACAAGAAATAAAACTGTGTATCCTTGTCTACTGCTGAAGCAGAATACATAGTTGCTGGGAGTATCTGTTCCCAACTTGTATGGATGAAGTAGATGCTTAAAGAATATAATGTCACACAAGATGTCATGACATTATACTGTGATAATCTGAGTGCTATAAATATCTCCAAGAATCCTATTCAACATAGCAGAACTAAACATATTGATATTAGACACCATTTTATTAGGGAGCTTGTTGAAAGTAAAATCGTTACTCTTGAGCATGTCACTACAGCAAATCAATTGGCTGATATTTTTACCAAAGCATTGGATGATAATCAGTTTGAGACCTTGAGAGGAAAGTTAGGAATTTATACTTATGAGGACTTATAGCAATTACTTCTAAGAGGGATTTTTGAGTTTAAAAGAAGTTTTTCTAAAATAAACATGTTTCAACATCTCTCTTTAATGCATTGCACGCCTTTGACTACTAAAGCTCACTATCCCACACAAAATTTTCCCTTTAACTGCACCTACACCTCCCATACTCTGAACTTTGCTATTTATCTCCATCATCCTCTAAAATTTTCTTCTCTCAACATCAAGATGTCTCCCAATCGTGATGCTTTCCAAACTGATGCCCACCCCATGAATACCCCCTTCAAAGATGCTTTTGAGGTGATGTAACACCCTTCTAAACCCCACGGAAAATATAAGCATCATCAGAGTAAAATTAACATGCATACACAAAGGGCGTCACACATATACTTCCAAATTACTAAAAACCATCTGTCATGCTCAATACCACTGAAATAAATAATCATACTTTACAAAATTTCATTTGCATGTAGCAGCGGATTCATTTATATCACAATTTTTCATAAAAAAAATATTTGCGTTTTAACACGTAAATCAACATCACTTAGGCACTCAGGCCAACAACATAATATACGTCTGAAACGTAACCCAAACGATCTCAGTGTTACACGACCAGAGCACGACTAGAACCAATATAATTAAATCACTAAACAACTACACCAATAGCGATCTCGCAACTACGAGCAGTACTACACCTTGATACCTACACGATGTCATGAAGGACATCATTCCAGCAGAAGGGTGAGAAATATTATCATAATAACAATGCATATAATCATATATATATATATATATATATATATATATATATATATATATATATATATATATATATATATATATATATATATATATATATATATATATATATATATATATATATATATATATATATATATATATATATATATATATATATATATATATATATATATATATATATATATATATATATATATATATATATATATATATATATATATATATATATATATATATATATATATATATATATATATATATATATATATATATATATATATATATATATATATATATATATATATATATATATATATATATATATATATATATATATATATATATATATATATATATATATATATATATATATATATATATATATATATATATATATATATATATATATATATATAAATGCACAAATACCGAATACATATATTCCACATTTTCTCACCACCATACATTATAAACGTCATATATGTCACAACATACGTTTACCTAATTAAGCACATTCATCAATTCACATAAACACACACAACATGTTTATTTCACCAATTCACATAAACATCTATATTCATGTTTATTTCACCAATGCATCATATAAAGATGATAATGCAACTCATAGAGACCGACTCACGACTCTATGCAGATGCAAATGTGGTACCGACTCATTCAGCAGGTTCAATTGAAGAACCAAAAGGAACCATCGCTCGTTACCGAAGTAACTCCCCGTCGGGCCTACGGTGTTCACCCATCGCTCACACCCCACATGGGGACACGATGTTTCAGGATTGCTCACACCCCACAAGGGCACATAATCGTTCTGCAGATTCTCCATGGAATCAAATATAAACTATCGCTGACACCCCATAAGGGCATACAAACGTTTCAGCAGATCCCCCACGGGATCAAGAATAAACCATCGCTCACACCCCACAAGGGCACACGAGGTTTCTGCAGATCCTCCACGGGATCAAGAATAAACCATCGCTCACACCCCACAAGGGCACACGAGGTTTCTGCAGATCCTCCACGAGATCAAGAATAAACCATCGCTCACACCCCACAAGTGCACATGAGGTTTCTGCAGATCCTCCACGGGATCAAGACACAAGAATGCAATCATGATGCTTCACATGCAAAACGACTCCACACACGCTTGAAATGCATACATATTCCCAAATATATATAATTACGCATTACACCTCACACAAGTACGTACAATTATACACATAATTGCCAAACGACCACATCTCACACTTTCATACAACAATCACATACACATACCATATGACTCATATAAACTCATCAACTCTCGCAAATCCTCATTTGGATTATGGGTACATCGCTTATACCCCACCAGGAACAACACCTTGTCATTCTACCCCGATGATTACTACACTAGGAACGACACCTTGTCATTCTACCCCGGTGATTACTACACTAGGAACGACACCTTGTTATTCTACCCCAGTGAGTAAGAATCTCGCACGTTTACATATTCTCAACATCATTATCACATTACCAAGCAATGCACATATATAAACATATATTCTCATGCATTCTTCACACCTTATCACATAAAATCAATATGCACTCACAAGGTCGTGCCAACTGCAACGAACTCAATCACATTCATCATGCATTCATGTTTAATTCAAACAATGCATATAATTGCCAAAAGGCCATACTTCTCAATCTAGGATTCACGCCATAAGGCTACCCGCATCATGTCTCATCTCAATAATACACAAACTATTCAATTTATATAAGGATTAGCATCATTGAACCAAACAATTAACCATTGGATGGAAAACACAAGAAAATAACATGCTGACACGCTCGCTACCTTGCTCGCCTAGCGAGTGCTCGCTACCTGTTCGCCTAGCGAACATGCTCACGAAGGCAAACAGAAGCCACTGACTTGATTCGCTACCTCACTCGCTCAGCGAAGGCCTAGCGAATGCTCGCCACCCCCCTTCGCTACCAGCGAAGAACAACAAACCACTCTGCCCAAGTCTGGGACCGTTCGCTACTGGCTCACCACAGCAAATGCTCCTGACCTGCTCGTCTAGCGAACAAGCTAGCGAGGGTCTACGAACTCAGAATTCCCCACTGTCCAGAACTCCGAAACTCATTGAAATCCAACCGATTCAATCCCAACTCATCCTAGTAGTTTTAGCCCAACATTCCTCGACTAAACTCTACCACTTATCCTCATTTTTAACAGTTAAAACTCGGTTTCTACCGATTAAACTCATTTAAGCCCTAGAATGGAAAATGAGGGAAAACAACCAAACAATCCATACATAATCACATACATTGGTAAGATAACAATATTTCACACCCTTACCTCGATTAATCGGAAGCTAGAAGTTGTTCTTGAGCTTTCCAAGCTTTCCCTTCTTTTTCCTTCTACTTTCTCTTCTTCCTCTTTCTTTCTCTTATGTTTTCTATTTTTCCTTTTCCTTCCATTTTCCCTTCTATATCTTTCCCTTCTATTTCTCTCTAATATATTTCTTCTCTCAAATATTTACCAATTCATTTTCTCATAAAATATCCCATCTCTTCCTTAATTAGAGAATATCTAGTAAGTCCACATTATTCTACCAAATAGAATAAATCAGTTAAATCCAATAATTCACTTAAATCATATAAACCAATTAACTAGTACCATTAATAAGTTATTGAAAATTGGACTTTTACAACTCTCCCCCACATTAGGAATTTCCGTCCTCGAAAATGTTATCCGACTCAAATAACTCTGGATACGACTCTCGCATCCCAATCTCCCAACTACTTCCGCCAAAGGAATCACTTTACCTCGAAGTTGCTTCTCGTTCACCCACCTGAACTTAGCAATGTCTCCATAATCGGATTGTCTCTCGCTTGCACACCATCCTTTTGAATCAGTGTACTTCCCCAACCGAGACACATGAACACATCATGCAATTTCCACAAGTGACGGCGGTAAAATAGTCTAACATGCTATTTTCTCCACGCTTCTGATCCGCCACTCTGATACAGATCAACAAAGTACAGTGGGTACTCCCGAGACCTCAAGCTCGACCCACACCAGTTACTATCGTGACCCTCAAAACACGTCCTTTCTTGGGTCCTTCCGGTTGCCTCTTGCACAATCTCAGGTCCGAGTACAACACTCTCGCCGGACACACATCAACTCAAAGGAGGCTTACACCCCTCACCAAACAAAGCCTCATACGACGTCATTCCGATATTAGAATGATAGCGATTATCATAGGTAAACTCAATCAATGACGATTAATTATCCCACGATCAACCTTGGTCCAATCACACAAGCTTTCCAACAAATTATCTACCTTGCACCCCAAAATTTGACCAACATTTCTTTACCTAGCTTGTGTTTCATTTCATTCACATTAGCATTATCATTTGCATTTCATTGACATGTGTGCAGGAGATCAAGAGGTATGATTACTAATCAAGGGCTATACAAGACTATGAAGCTAGCTAAGAAGGTTATTCAGATGCTTAAGGGTTGATATCCTTGTCAGAGAAGTTAAAAGATCCTCAGAGAGAGTGATTGAAGCCAAGTGTGTAGGTCTCCTAACTTGAAAGTTATGGAAAGCCATCAGATGATTCTGAAGCCATGAAGTTAGACTTGAGGTCTTGAGTGAGCTCATGAGAAGTGTTGAAGATCACTTTGAGGCCTAGACAGGTCATTGTGCAAGATTAAGAAGGCTCAGCCATGAGTGGTGCAATTAGGGTTTGACTGGGTCAACCCTAAGTCAACTGATGATTTGGAGAAGGCTGAGACCTAATCCAAGAGCCATGTGATCATGGATTGATGCATTGAGATGTTATAAGGATGATTCCAAGGCTAACTCATCATGATTGAAGAGTTTGAGAAGTTTCAAGCTAGGGTTTCTAAGGCTTGACAGTGTAAATTCCCCTAGTTTGACCCCCATCTTCAAGGCAATGTAGCTCAAGATGTGATTGTCATATCATCTTTCCCCTAACATGATTGTTGTAGAGCAAGATCTTAGATTTAATTTGAGTGCTAGAAGTCCTTGATAGGATTTGTAGAACTCAAGTTATGACTTTGACAAGTTACAAGTCATCTGAGGCATGTGAATTTGGAGCTTGAAAGTTACCCAACTTGCATGGCACTTTTGCCCTAGAAGGATGATTCCTATGAACTTTTGGTCAACATAAATGTTGTTCCTTATCTTCTTAGATTTCTAGAGAGTACTAGAAGTCCTTGATAGGATTGGTAGAACTCAAGTTATGGCTTTGACAAGTCAAGGGTATTTTGGGTATTTGAAGATTACAAGTCATTTCAATCATAAGGCCATAACTCCTATTTGCAAGCTTCAAATGGGAAAATGTTCAACATAAAACTTGTTCAAAATGATGTTTTAAGGCTAGAATTGCTTGTAACTCAAAATTGCAAAATTGACTTAAAAAGGAAGAATGGAAGTTCATTAAAAAGACCAAATTTGTGATTTTTCATTCCAAGGCCAAGATAAGGCATGTAATATGTCATTTTGATCAGAAATGACATTTTAAAGACATTGGCAATATTACTTTTCTCATTTGAGGTCAAAATCATGGAGTTGCATTTTGGTACTTAAGGGTTAAGGTACATATGCCAAACTACACATAAGATCAAAACCAAGGTGCAAACACATCCAAACACACTCAAAATCTCATGTGGAGAGAATTTGGATGAGAATGAGGGAAAATGCAAGCTGCCAGCAAAACTGATATGACCATGGCATGAGATTGAATTTCAAGTGAGATGAGATATTGAACTTCTCATTAGAGTGATCCAGAACTTTCTAGATCATTCATTCATGTCCTATATATGATTATGAAGTAATTCAGAGCCATGGTTGGTGAGAATTGAGAGAGGAGAGTGAGATTGCATTTTGAATTTGCACATTGCAAATCAAAATCTGTTACAGCCATTGGAGCCATTTCAGTCCAAGTTCTTGATCCCAATAGCTTGCTCTAGGGTTGGTGATTGATTCCAGATCAAATTCAAGCCAAAACTGTCAAGAATCGTGAGTTGGCCATTGGAGTTTGAAGCTTGCAACTCAGAATCGGGTTCAAGAATCCACGAGGTTTCAGCTCATTTCTTTGCATACAGAAGGTTGATTGGATGCTAGTGAAGGAGTCTGGAGATTACTGAGGGTTAATTTGAAGATTTTACCACTCTGTTCATCAAGAATTTGCAGGTATGTACTTTTCATCGTGCAGCTTAATTTGAGTAGAATCAAGAGGATTTGTTAGGTTAAATGCATTGTAGATTGATGTAGGAAGGTTTATGGATCATTAATTTGGAAGTTAGTGAACAATTAGGGTTTATGCAATTTTCGGTTGAGATCGTGTTTTTGCAAACCTTGAGTTTTTAGCATGAACTAGTGGATTGAATGAATTCCTGAGGAAATTTGGGACAAGATTCATCAAGAAATCGTGGCCAATGGTTGATTCTAGAGAGAGTTAGGGTTGGGAGAGGCTGACCGGAGAAGTCACCGGCGGTGACCTTCGCGCGCGCAGATGGAGGAAGCCTCAGAAATTTGAAAGGAAGAAGATGAGTTGGTTGCCATTGGATTAGACTGAAGACTTTGACCTGGGAAGGATTCAACGGCCACGAGCGATTTAATTTTTGTGAAGGACTCTGAGTTATGAAACGATGTGTTTCATTTAATTGGTATTTTGGGCTTAAGTCACTAATTGATATCACCACCCCCCTTATGGCCCAGTCTGGATAATGAACTGAATTTTGTTGCTATTCACACCACGCGCTTATCAATTTCCTTGTATTTTCATTTTATTTTTCATTTCATTCATGTTTATTGGATAATACATAAATAATTGAAAAATAACTCAAATGATTCCATTATTTTTTCCATGGATTCATGATTGAATCTAGTTTTTGTTTAGATAAAAATATATTAATATTTCATGCATTTTTTATTTTATTTGCATTTTTTGAATTTTAATTGATATTAAAATGACCATGGTTGGTGCTTGGTTTTGTTGATTTTAGTTTGATCATTTGATGATGATTTTTGCCTTGATTTTTTGTGTGTAGATAGAAAGGGTATGCATGTTCCCCCTAGATTTTTCTCACATTTTTGTGATGAATGTAAGTGGTAGTTTTAGGTTGAAACTTTAGGAGCTCCATTTTTAGGGTTTATGGTTGATACCTTATGATTTAGGTTTTATATCTAGAACTTGGTGGATGATTCAACCTCTGATTTTTGTATGGTAGATTCATGATTGAACTAGGATCCCTTAGGAATTTTTGTAGGAATTTACAATGTAGTTTACTATTTTTGTTTGATTTTAGTTTAAGTGCTAACTTTAGATGATTCTAATGCACTAATTCAACTAGAATGACTTCTTTAGTTCCCTTAGATTAGGGTTTTGTCTCTCTTGCCCTTGGTGGATGATGAAAGCAAGTTTGGGCTACCATGGATTGAATGAAGAAGCTTGGATGTAAAGATTTCCCTTTCTTTTGGTGTAGTGTTGATTAGGTGTTAAGATTAGGGTTTGTAGGCAGAGCTTCTAGATAGATTCTCCTCCTTCATAAACATGGAAGATGTTGATCACTTCCATTCTTCCCTATGATGTAAGGTCCCCTTGTAAAGGCCTCATCAATCCTTTGGTAGGATGTGTGGCTCTTTACAAGTGGGTAGAACCTTTGAGGGTCCCTTTCTCTGATGATAGGATGCTTATTGGTGACCTTTGGTCTTCACTCTGCTATCAATCATCCCAACTTTGCTCTTGTTAGATGAATCTTTTTCCTTGCTAGAGGATGGAGTTCCTTGTTGAAGGGGCTAGAGGTTGCTACTTCTTTGTGTTTGAGGATTACCCTTAGATGCTGAAGCTTGTAGATCAGGAAGGGCAAGTTGATACTGGTAAAGAAGAGAGAGCTGAAGCTGAAAAAGAACAAGTTGATACTAGTGAGAAGATCAAATTGGAGATTGAATGAAGGAGCTGAAGCTTAAGGAAGAAGCAAGTTGATACTTGTGAGTTTAATGCACTGAGTCCCTGAAGGAGCAAGTTGATACTTGCAGTTAGGATTGAAGCCTGAAGGTGGAGTTCACTTTGGAGCCGAGGCCTAAAGAAGAGAGAATAAGTTGATACTTATGTTTGATGTATTGAAAGCTTGGAGAAGCAAGTTGATACTTGCTATTGGAGATGATAGCCTTGAAAAGTAGTTGAAGACTGATGACTGAACTGCTGTCAGAGGATTGCTTTGCTGTGGAAGCTGTTGATCTGCTTTTTTGTCTGTTTGCTTTCTGTGCAACTGTATTGCAGTGACTTGTTTGATTTGCTTGATGCATTAGAATAAGTTCATACTTAGATTGTGTTAAGCTAGGAGCATGATTGCATTAGAGGTTGAGTTTCTCCCTCTGCTTGTATTTTTACTGTATGGCTTTGCTTGCGGGTATTCGGTAGAGCCCAGCTCCCTTGCCTATGTGGTTTGTTATTTTGCTTGATAGCAGTTTACTTCTTCTGTATGATTGCAGTTATTATCTTGCTTGATAGAATGTTATTTCCTCTGTATTATTACAGTTATTTATGCCTGGATTGAGGTTGAGATGAGCTTGTGGAGGCTGATACCCCACACAAATTTCCTCCCTCACTTACATTGCATGCATTTTACAGTCGTTTACTGTATATCTGTTTACTGTTTAAGTTGATGCTTTATCTGTTTCTGTTTACCCTGGCGTGATCCCCTAGGAATCTTACTTCCTTTGATAAGGAAGTGATGATTAGAACTTTAGGTTGAAACCTATGCATGATAACTTCTAGGAGTTCCCTGTTTCAAACTTCAACCATAGGATGAATCCTTGGCATGACAACATTAGGACTTGATAGTCTCCCCTTAGTTGTCCCTCTCTCTTCTCATCTCAAAACAAATTAAAATACAGTAATAAAGGTTAACTGACGTCGTACGTTACGAGCCTTAATTTATCTGAGAAAGGATTGTTGGAGAGTTTCTTTTCAACAGTCTGGATGTTTAGTATGGCACCCTTTGGGTGACATGCGACACATTCACTCTCAGGTCATAGTCTCTAGTGCGATATTGGTTGTAAACATCCATAAAAAACAGTTCTTCCTTAAAAGACAGGAAACAAACTTCAAAACTTTTTTCCCCGTGGGCCCATAATTCAAAGGAAGCTTTTCTGAAGAAAAGAGTGTCGTTAATTCTCAGTTCTACCGCAAATGGTAATGCCTAAGTCTCCAAGGGTCGAGCTGCGTACGCCAAACTGCTAGAACTGTTTGTTAACCCTACTCTATAAAAAACAGATGAATCTGAATTCCCGTAATCCGTATTATCCAGAACTACGTAAGCTCTGATCTCTCATATCTGTTGAGGGTATGTAGGCACAATACTGATGTATTGGCGAGCCACCTTCCCCGTATCTCGTAGTTAGTCGAACTACGTTGACTCTGATTTCTCTTTCTCTGATGAGAATATGTAGGCATAAAGCGCGACGCTTTGCCGAGTCATTTTCTTTTCTTTTCAGACCGGCCTTGATAGGTAGATAGTAAAAACAACCCGTCAAATAAACACAACAAGCGTGGATCCCATCGATTACGATGGACGTGAGGGGTGCTAATACCTTCCCCTTGCGTAACCGACTCCCGAACCCAGACAATGGTTGCGATGACCTTGTCTTATACCTTTTTCGTTAGGTTTTTACGATAGTTTCCTTTCCCGTTCTGAGGGATAAATAACGAAAGGTGGCGATTCTTCTGTTTTGCCAGCACCTTATTTTCGCGGTAGCGATAGCTGGCGACTCTGCTGGGGACATTGATAGTTTCCTGGGATCCAACGTCCCTTATGCGAGTCAGTTTGGGGATCCAACATCCCCTGCGAGAGTCAATCCTAGCGCTTGTATGATTACTTGTTGGGTTGTGTTTGTTTATCGCATTTTATTTCCCGCATCTTATTTTCAGTATGATATGATTATTTGTACTGTTGTGGGAGGGGAATTCTGATGAATGAAAAGCCAGACCCAGGCTTGAGTGTACCTAGCATTAGTTGTGGAAATTAGTGGGCGCGTGCTTGCTTTGCAGGCACTAGTGTCTCATGAAATCCACGCTCAGACGAGGTTCTCCCGGTTGACTTCTTTTCCGGCCCTTTGGGCCTGAGGGGTTGTTGGTTTGGAGGATTGTCGACTCTGGGGACCGATCATTTGGAATTCAGCTGAGTGAGGCCGCTTCAGGAGACGGTGATGCCACACCTTCTGGGTATCGTATCACCCCTCTTGAATGTCTGTGACGCTGATGACCGCATAGGATACCGAACTTGTGTCAGGTTAGGTCCATACCTGTGAGCAGGGTTGGGTTTGTTGCAGGAAACCTTAACCTTCAGACTACCTGGTTTTCTTGATAGTGAATCAGTTTCGTTGGTATCAGAGGTTCTCATCATCAGATGTATGTGTGTTCTTGATAGAGCAGATTTATGGTCCTGTATCAGAGGTCCTTATTATCAGATGTGTGAGTGTTCTTGACAGAGCAGAGTTTATGGTCTGATATCAAGGTTTTCTTCTCATCATAGATAGGGTTGTTCTTGACAGGACAGTATTGTGGTTTTGTTGATATAGAATCTCCACCTTCATCTCCTCAACAGCACAGTCGTCTTGATCTCCTTCTGCATGATTGCATTTTGCATTGTTTTGCATATTCATCTGCATTTTCATTAACGTGTGTCTGTGTGGCAGGTACCGTTTCCCCCGGTTCAGGTTTTCTCGCCTTCTATTGTGCTATCATGGGTTCTTTGAGGAAGGTTATGGCTTACAAGCTCCCCACTCCTGATGTCGTTCAGCTGACTGGTTTGATTGCTTTGGCAGATGATTCTGTGAGAGATGAATCCAGAAAGTCTTATGGGAAACTGCTCAGCTTGGTTTGTAAACCCTCTGTGTCTGAGTTGAATGGGTTACACTCCCTGCTGCAGTTCTATGATCCTCCTTTGAGATGCTTTACTTTCCAGGATTTTATTCTCGCACCCAGACTAGAGGAGTATGTTGATTTGTTAGGTGTGCCTATCAAGAGTCAGATGCCCTTTGTTCATATGGAGGCTGAGCCTAATCTGGCTAGTCTAGCCCCTTCACTTCATCTGGATGCCTCCGAGTTGGTCTTGTCTAGTTAGAACAGGGTTCCCGGGTTCTCCTTGCAGTTCTTAGTGGGAAAGGCCCAACAGTGCGCCAAAGACGGATGTTGGATCGTGTTCAACGCCATTCTTGCTCTGTACATATATAGCATCATCCTGTTCCCCAATATGCCTGACTTTGTAGACTTTGACGCCTGTCACATCTTTGCATCAGGGAATCCAGTCCCTACCTTGATAGGAGATGTCTATCATTCCGTCCACTACAAGAACGAGAACAGAAGGGGTAAGAATGTCTCGTGTTGTGTACCCCTGCTCTATAGATGGCTTGATAGTCACCTACCCAAGAAGGGTCCCTTTGCCTCGTCTGCAGCCACAGTTGAGTGGTCTGAGCATTTGATGAGTATGTCAGCGGAGGATATTGCCTGGTTTGATAGAGATAGGTTGGGTACTGAGATTATCTTCAGCTGCAGCGGGTTTCCGAATGTGCCTTTGATAGGCAGGAAGGGCTGTATCAACTATAATCCATCTCTGCTGGTCCGACAGTTTGCTTATGCTTTGAGAGCTCTGCCGAAGGATGAAGAGGTGCATGAATCTCTGTACCTCACTGGTCTTCTAGAGGCGGATATGTTATCTAAGCTTCAGCATGCTTGGAATGGTATCTGTAAGCGGGGAAAGCCGTTGCTGGGGAAAAGTAATAGCCAAGCTTACGCTCCGTATGTGACCTGGATCAGAGCCAGAGCGGATATTATAGGGATGCCATTTCCACCTGCCCAGCCAGGAAGCCCTCCAGTGATTGAAGAGCCTACCACCGTGCCCATTCAGCAGCATAATCAGGTGTTACCTGAGAGAGACGAGCTGAAGAAGGAAAACAAAGAACTGGAGAAAGAATTGGCTCAACTCAGAAGCGAGAGAAGCGAAGCCGTCCATTCCTTCAAGAGGCAAACAGAGCTGGTGAACCAGTTAGGTACGGATTTGACTAAGCAGATGGCCGAGCGTGAGCGCTTGGATCGGGACTTCAAAGCTGTCAATGACGTACTGGCCACTAAGAAGCCGCACTTGGATGAAGCGTACTGGAGAATATCCAAGTTTAATCAGCATTTGAAGGCCACCCTAGCCAACGGCAAAGAACGGGAGGATAAACTGAAGCAGCAGATCTCCAAATTGAAAGCCCAGGTGAAGGCTAGTGAGAAAAGGTTTGATGAAGAAACCGCTCGCAGATATGCCGCTGAAGGACTGCTCAACAAAGCTCTTGCTAACCTGAAGGAGCGCAAACTGACATTTGAATCCAAGAAGCGGAAGCTAGAAGATTGTTTCGGCGAAGGAGCATGGGAAGACTCAGTTGAAGGACTTCAATACACTATTACGCAGAGGGAGTTACTCGTCGAAGGGTTGCTCACTCGGCCTGATCATGCAGAAACGAGGAATCTGTTAGAAGAGTTCCGCGCCCGTGGCCGTGCTTAACTATGTTTGTAATCCTTTTGTTTTAATCATTGTTGTATGCTGACCATCACCAGGCTTGTTGGTCGAGGTCGTGCTATTGATTCTGCTTGTACTCAGTGACGTGGTGTACCGCCTTGATGGGCTTTCTTTATATATAAGATGCTATTTCCACGATTGGACTCGGGCTTCTTATTATCAGCACTGGCACTCAGGCACTAGGATCGGGGGGGATATCTCCCTAACACACAGACACACGTTTGCATTTGCATGAAGCATCTGCATAACGAGCACTTTGTCGTTTTTCTAACCCTTTGTGTATGCAGGTTGTTCCAGGATTGATCAAAGGTCAATCCACCGCTATTCGACCAAAGCAAATCGAGATAGAGCTATGGAGCAAGTGCAGACTGACGTTCAAGAACTCCGAGAGAGGATGGACTGCTTCATGGAACTCATGCAAGTGGTTGCCAACGGCCAAGACCAGCTCAGAACTATGGTCTAGCCTCTGATTTCAAGGGTTGACAGCAATGGTGTACTCTATGGTGGGACTGTTCCGACCCCTCCACCTGTTGAAACTCCTTAGAATGGCGTCCCCGTGACTGGGGGGAACGGTAGTGCCAACGGCAATGTGATCGCTAACATGGGGCTCAATGGTAATACGACTGGCGTCAGTAATGGGAATTTCGAAGCTAATGTCAATGTTGGGCTGGGCAACGGCAACACAAGTGTTGGAAATCTGTATGGGCCTCAGCCATGGTTAGAAGACCGTCAAGACGATGTGTTCTCACAGAAAGGTGCTGAAGGAGAGCTGACTGCTGAAGCACGTCTGTGGTTTAAGGCACTCGAGGACAAGATGAGGAATTTTGAGAACCTGAACACTATGGGTGTTGACATGTCCAAGCTGGGACTGATTGCTGATTTCAAGGTGCCTCCCAAGTTCAAGGTACCCGACTTTGAGAAGTACAAGGGCACCACTTGCCCTCGCTTCCATCTGAGATCATACTACCGGAAAATGTCCGCTCACTCTGAAGACGAGAAGTTGCTGATGCACTTCTTTCAGGATAGCTTGTCCGGGCCCTCCCTAGAATGGTACATGAGTCTGGAACCTACCAGTGTGCGCACGTGGAAGGAACTTGCTGAAGCATTCGTGCACCATTACCAATATAACAGTGACTTGGCTCCAAACCGGGTCCAACTTCAAAATTTTTCACAGAGGAACAACGAAGGGTTCAAAGAATACGCCCAGAGGTGGCGTGAATTAGCAGCTAGGGTTCAACCGCCGATGGTTGAACGGGAGCTTGTTGAAATGTTCGTAGCCACCCTCCCAGGGGTTTATTACGAGAAATTGGTCAGCAGTATGTCTGGAAGCTTCTCAGATCTCATTATCACGGGCGAGCACGTTGAAAATGGGATCAAACTGGGGAAAATTCAAGGCGATCTATCCTCAGCTGGAGGAGGAAAGAAACCGTATGGTGGCAAAAGGCGGGAAGGAGAGACGAGCGTCGTGTCTAACGCTTGAAGGAAAGGCAAGGGCCCTCACCAGCAGGTGGCCAGCATAACCATCCCCGCGGTCCAACAGCCACAGCAGCAGCAGCAGCCGAATCAGCAAGGATACATAAAGTATCAGAACAGGGCACCTCTGTCAAGTCGTCACCTCGAGACGCCACCCATGTCTTATGCTCAACTGTTACAGACTCTGCTCTAGTTACAGCTAATCCAGAAGAGAACCCTGGCTCCCTTGACAGGGGCACCTCCGCCGGGTTATGATGCGAATGCAACTTGTGAGTTTCACTCAGGGGCACCAGGACACACGATAGAAAACTGCAAAGCCTTCAAGCACAAGGTGCAGGATATGGTGGACGCTAAGATCATCAATTTCTCAGATAATGTGCCAAACGTCACGAAGAACCCTATGCCGAATCATAGGGGAGGTGGGGTAAATGCCATTATAGAAGACGAGAGCTTGGATTTGTTGACTGATGTCAAGGATCTGAAGACACCGCTTAGCTTCGTTAAAGCCAAGCTGATGAAAAGAGGTTTCTTCCTGGGCTGTGGAGAACTGTGTAGGGGCTGTGCGATGTGTCCTGATGGATGTGAACAGTTGATAGAGGGGATTCGGAGTCTGATGACTGAAGGAATCTTGCAGTTTAGCCGAAAGGCCGAAATCGGATCGGGAGAGGTAATGCTGAAGCAAGATGATGAAGTTGCCACCATCACCATCCCTCGTCGGACGATAACTATTTCTGCACCCAGGCCGCCCACGATTACCATCACCAAAGCTGGGCCGATACCTTTTGAAAGCACCAATGTTGTCCCATGGCATTATAGGGCAGACGTCTATTGCAACGGACAGAAGTTAGAATTGGAACCATCAGGGTCGTGTGTGGATAACCTAGTGGGCATTGGCGGAATCACTCGCAGCGGAAGAGTATTTGCTCCACCTGAGGTTGTGGCGGACAAAGCTGATGTAACTGATAAAGGAAAGAGTAAAGTCGTTGAAGAAACCTCTCGTGGGGTAGAGAAGGACTTACTTGTCAAAGACGCTGAAGAGTTTATGAGGTTGATTAAGAAGAGTGACTACAAGATCGTGGATCACCTCCATCAAACACCCTCGAAAATTTCCATCCTGAATTTGTTGCTGTGTTCTGAGGCACATCGCAACGCGCTGCTGAAGGTGTTGAATGCCACGTATGTACCGCAGGAAATATTGGTCAACCAATTGGAAGGGGTCGTAGCCCACATGAATGCTGGAAACGGGTTAGGGTTCACTAACCTGGAGCTGACGCCGAAGGGAAGAAACCACAACAGTGCCCTGCACATCTCGATAGAGTGTAGGGGAACGATTATGTCTCATGTGTTGGTGGACACAGGGTCATCGCTCAATGTTCTTCTGAAGAAAGCATTGATGAAGTTAGATACTCGAGGATTGATTTGCACATCCAATGACCTGGTTGTGAAAGCGTTCGATGGAACCAAACGTCATGTTTTCGGGGAGGTGACGCTACCAATCCAAGTTGGGCCGAAAACATTCGACGCAGTCTTCTACATCATGGACATCATGCCTTCCTACAGTTGTCTACTAGGCCAGCCATGGATCCACTCTGCTGGCGCCGTGACCTCCACATTGCACCAGAAGCTCAAGTATGTTGTTGGAGGTAGCATCGTGACTGTATGTGGCGAGGAAGACATAATGGTGAGCGATTTGTCGTCCTTCAAATATGTTGAGATGGATGGGGAAATCCACGAAACCATATGTCAGGCGTTCGAAGCTGTTAAAGTCAAGAACGTAGCTCCTGTAATCACCGAGAAACCCGAGATGACTCTCTCTTCCTTCAAGGAAGCCCGGGCCGTTGTTCAGGCCGGATCTACCCCAGGCTGGGGGCGAATTCTAAAGATACCTAACAAGCAGGACAAGTTCGGGTTGGGATATTCTCCTGCGGCTGAAGCCTCCTCTTCTCACAGTGCGTCGCGAGGTAAAGGGCCGATCCAGTTTACAAGCGGCGGAGTAATATTTGAAAGTGTCAACGCGGTGTCTAAAGATGGCGAAGATAGTGATTGCGACCTAGACTCTTGGATCCAGCCAAGCAAATCAAGCGAGAGCCTTAACAACTGGTCCATCAGGGATATCATCCAAGTGACAGGCAAAGAGTAATGATTTACTTTCTCCAATCATTGTACAACCCTATGTCCTACCCGGGGCATAGTGGTTTTATTGTCAGGGCCTCGTTTGGTTATGTACATGCATTTTACCAATAAATCAAAAGGCGTTTTTCTTCGTATTCAAATATTGTGATCTCTGTTATTCCTGTTTTATATTTGTTTTGAAAAACAATAAAATGGCAATGGGGTTTGTGCTAACCTGCATATCCTTGTTTTAAGCTTAACCCTTGCTATTGTAGGATCCACATAGCAGATGACATCGACTCTGGACCTTCTACGACTCACTTCGACTTCGATTGCCCGATCTATCAAGCCGAAGAAGAGATCGATGAAGACGAAGACCTTCTCGAAGAGTTGGCCCGCTTGTTGAAACAAGAAGAGAAAGCTATTCTGCCTCACGAAGAAGAGATCGAGATTGTGAATCTGGGTTCTGAAGAACTAGTCAGGAATGTCAGGATAGGGGCTGCATTGCATAGTGATGTCTAGCAGAGATTGGTCGAGATGTTGAGAGAGTATAGTGACGTCTTTGCTTGGTCATACGAAGATATGCCCGGACTTGACACTGACATTGTGGTCCACCACTTGCCGCTGCGAGAAGATTGTCCTCCCGTTAAGCAGAAACTTAGGAGGACGCGACCAGATATGGCCGTTAAGATCAAAGAAGAAGTGCAGAAGCAGCTTGATGCTGGCTTTTTAGCGGTCATTACTTACCCTCCGTGGGTCGCCAACATAGTGCCTGTATCGAAGAAGGATGGTAAGGTGCGAATGTGCATCGATTATCGGGATTTGAACAGGGCGAGCCCTAAAGATGATTTCCCGCTTCCCCATATTGATGTGTTGGTCGACAATACAGCTCAGTTCTCTGTATTTTCGTTCATGGATGGTTTCTCCGGTTACAATCAGATCAAGATGGCGCCGGAGGACATGGAGAAAACTACGTTTATTACACCCTAGGGAACATTTTGCTACAAGGTAATGCCTTTCGGTCTGAAGAACGCAGGGGCCACTTACCAACGAGCAATGGTTACTTTGTTTTATGACATGATTCATCATGAGATTGAAGTCTATGTTGATGACATGATTGCGAAGTCCCAAACGGAGGAAGGACATCTGGTCAATTTGCTGAAGCTTTTTAAGAGGCTTAGGAAGTTCAGGTTGAGGCTGAATCCTAACAAGTGTACTTTCGGAGTACGGTCTGGAAAATTACTGGGGTTTATCGTGAGCGAAAGAGGCATCGAGGTTGATCCTGCGAAGATAAAAGCAATACAAGAAATGCCAGCGCCAAAAACTGAAAAAGAAGTTCGTGGTTTCTTGGGAAGAATAAACTACATTGCAAGGTTTATTTCTCAGCTCACGGCCACGTGTGAACCGATGTTCAAACTACTAAAGAAAGATCAGGCGATTACCTGGAACGAGGATTGTTAGAAGGCATTCGATAAGATAAAGCAGTATCTACAGGAACCTCCAATCTTAATACCCCTAGTGGCCGGAAGAACCCTAATCATGTACTTGACAGTTCTTGAGAATAGTATGGGGTGTGTTCTCAGTCAGCACGACGAGACGGGCAGAAAGGAGCATGCCATTTATTACTTGAGTAAAAAGTTCACAGAATGTGAATCTCGTTACTCGATGCTGGAGAAGACGTGTTGTGCACTAGCCTGGGCTGCCAAACGTTTACGACAGTACATGCTCAACCATACCACCATGCTAATTTCGAAGATGGATCCGATCAAGTATGTCTTCGAGAAACAAGCGCTTTCGGGCAGGATTGCCAGATGGCAAATGGTGTTGACGGAATATGACATTCAGTACGTTTCCCAGAAGGCCATCAAGGGAAGCGTATTGTCTGAGTACCTTGCCGAACAGCAGATCGAAGATTATCAGCCGATGAAATTTGAATTCCCTGATGAGGATATCATGTTTCTCAAGGTGAAAGATTGCGATGAACCATTGCCCGACGAGGGTCTAGATAGGAAATCCCAGTGGCAATTGATATTTGACGGGGCGGTTAACTCTTATGGAAGTGGCATTGGGGCGATCATCACAACTCCTCATGGATCCCATATCCCGTTCACTGCGAGACTGACGTTTCCAGTCACCAATAACGAAGCGGAGTACGAAGCATGCATCATGGGTCTGGAGGAAGCAATTGATTTGAGAATCAAGAACCTAGATGGATATGGTGACTCGGCACTTGTGATTAACCAAATTAAAGGGGAGTGGGAGACTCGTCAGTCGAATTTGGTGCCGTACATGAACTATGCCAGAAGGCTGCTTTCGTTCTTTGATCGAGTGGAACTCCATCATGTGCCCAGAGCTGAAAACCAGATGGCTGATGCCTTAGCCACGTTGGCTTCGATGTATAAAGTCAATTTTTGGAATGAAGCTCCAAGAATTGTCCTTTCTCGTCTTGATAGACATGCATTCGTCTTCGCGATCGAGGAAGCCTCCGACGGCAAGCCATGGTTCCATGATATCCAGACCTTCCTTATGACTAAGGAGTATCCTGCGGGAGCGTCAACCCAGGATAAGAAGACTCTGAAGAGGCTGTCTGGAAATTTTTATCTCAATCCTGATGGAGTTTTGTATAAAAGAAACCACGATCTCGTGCTACTCAGATGTGTAGATGAGAAAGAAGTGAGTATGCTCATGGAAGAAGTCCATGAAGGCACATATGGTACGCACGCCGGCGGGAATGCTATGACGAGAAAGATCCTGAAAGCAGGATACTACTGGTTGACGATGGAATCAGATTGCTTTAAATTCGCGAAGAGATGTCATAAATGCCAGATTTATGCTGATAAGGTTCATGTACCGCCGTGCCCGTTGAATGTCATGTCCTCCCCGTGGCCGTTCTCTATGTGGGGCATCGACATGATAGGGAAGATCGAGCCCACTGCATCTAACAGTCATCTCTTTATTCTAGTAGCTATCGACTACTTCACCAAGTGGGTGGAGGCAGCCTCATACGCTAATGTGACCAAGCAGGTGGTGGCTAAATTCATAAAGAGGGACATCATATGTCGTTACGGAATTCCCGAACGGATCATTACTGATAATGGTTCGAATCTGAACAACAAGATGATGAAGGAGCTGTGCCAGAGTTTCAAGATTGAACACCATAACTCATCTCCTTACCGGCCGAAGATGAATGGCGCCGTTGAAGCGGCCAATAAGAACATTAAGAAGATTGTACAGAAGATGGTTGTGACCTACAAGGATTGGCACGAGATGTTTCCATTTGCATTGCACGATTATTGTACCACGGTGCGTACATCAACCGGGGCAACTCCTTTCTCATTGGTGTACGGTATGGAAGCTGTCCTACCGTTAGAAGTTGAGATTCCTTCTTTGCGATTTTTGGTTGACGTGAAACTCGATGAGGCAGAATGGATTAAGAACCGACTAAACCAACTCAGCCTGATGGACGAGAAGAGGTTAGCATCGATTGCATATGGTCGTCTGTACCAAAGCCGAATGAAGAAAGCTTATGATAAGAAAGTGCATTCTAGAAGCTTTCAGACGGGTGATCTCGTCCTGAAGAAGATTCTTCCTCCGCACTCCGATCACCGGGGCAAGTGGACTCCCAATTACGAAGGTCCGTACGTTGTCAGCAAGGTCTTTTCGGGAGGAGCCTTGTTGTTATCCACGATGGATGGCGAAGATTTTGCATCCCCGGTGAACGCGGACGCAGTTAAAAAATACTTTGCTTAATAAATGACCCGCTGGAGAGAAAAAGAATATCCAGGCAAAAATGGGGCATCCCGGCGAACCATAAAAAAGGAAAAAGGTTTGGGCAAAAATTAGGGATATAAAGAAAAGAATCTACACCCGCAAAGTCGAAAACCTTGAAGGGTGACTTTGGCAAAAAAGGGTATCCCCGTGAATCGAAAACCCGAAAGGGCGATTCAGGCAAAAGTTAGGGATTTGAAAAAGCAAATGATTGTGTTCCGCGTATGGACTCTCATTGTTTAGTGGTTTGGAAGACCTGAGGGCCGTTTATTTGAATCAATCTCTTCTGAAGCTGAAGCGTCGGAGAAGTATCGAAGTCGAGTGGGTCATAGAGGGATCAACTCATGGTGTTCGTCTACGCCTCATTTCCGACATTTGTGTATATACTGATGTATATTTATGATTTATATTTGCGCAGCTTCCTCATTCCAGGAGCTTGCATCTGTTGTAAAACATTTTTACCCATTCAGTGGTCCGTTATCAATAAAATGTATACTATTCAACAATTTTGTTTGCCTGTTTAGCATCTATCTGTTTTGTTTGCGAAAAAGAACGCCGATGTTTTGATAAAATGCGCATACATAAACTTACTAGCCTAGGCCACTGATTGTTGAAACAATGAATTACTTGAACATTGTCACAAGATGATAACCTTGATAGTTCCCTTTGAGAAGGGTATCTTGTCTGTTTGTTTGTGTTGTTGCAGGTGTAGCATATACCAGGCAGTACGCCGTATGCGTCCCCAAGCAGGATGATTCCTTCTCCTCCAGCCAAGTTCGGCATCCTCTCCCCATAAAGTCTGAACATGAGATCGTAAACATTGATATGCCTCCCCAAGTAGAGAAGATTCTCTCCCCAATCAGATGCATCCTGAAGGAACGTCATATCCCCAACTGAGTCATACACTGAAGTGTGCAGCACTCGATGGTTCAAGACTGAAGTCTCCAGCGGAATTGAAATTCCCCACAGAGTCGTACTCTCCCTAGCAAGCAGGATGATTCCTCCTTCCCCAACTGCGTTTGCAGATCCCCCAAGAGAACCGAGTCTCGGCAAGCCGTTCAGGCCATGAATGGTTTTCCCCAGTAGAGTGTTGAATAGCTGATGCTGTATTTCCCCACCGGAGTCGTTATCTACAGGAAAGTTTAGTCGCGAAGGCCGCGCGGTTTATTTCCGCGATTGATATCGTTTCCTCGATAGTTTGTGGTTTGAATACCTAGATGAGCAGGTTCAGGTTCTCGTAGAGCTTCATTCCCCTGCAGCAGTTGACAGAAGTTCGTTTCCCCAAGCGAAGTCCAATTGAGATTGGCACGACTTCTTCTCTTCGGCAGGATGATTCCTCCTTCCCCCCAGAGTGGTCCTTTCCCCTTGACAGGAGGATTCTCCCTTCAGCATTTATTTTGCTGATGGGGTCGTAGCATTGTGCATGATTGCATAGCATTTACCCTAAACGCGTAGCATTTCCACCGTGTGGAGCATTGCGCCATTATCGGTCATATGCATATGAAACATGAGCTAGGTCGTTACCGTTCTTGTTTTGCAGGTGTTCCCCGACTGGGTGTTTGCTCAGGATGATTCCTGAAATCTCAGAAGAGTTGTGTGGCTCAGGATGATTCTTGAATTCCCCCAGCAAAGTCGTTCGCCCAAGATGATTCTTGAACGCCACAGCAAAGTCGATTGCTTACGATGATTCTTAAAATCCCCATTGAAGTCACCAGAGAGGGTTGCTTAAGTTGATGCTTAGAGTCCCCGGCAGAGTGTTTGCTCAGGATGATTCCTGAAATCTCCAGCAGAGTTATTGGTTCAAGATGGTTCTTGAAATCCCCGAAGGAGTTATTTGTTCAAGATGATTCTTGATTTCCTCAGCTGAGTTTATTTGCCCAGAACGATTTCTGGAACCCCGAAGCAGAGTTACTTGATAGTTCTCCAGAATCCCCAGCAGAGAGGCGTCATCCCTAGCAGGTTTTAAACAGAGAAGTTGAAATTTCCTTGAAGACTTGATGATTGAAGTCTGGAAGTAATGCCAAAACCCCATACTTACTGATGGAGTCTAACTGCGAGACCGAAGCCGTTATCTCAGCTGACGCGGAGTGCCTGACGGCAAAAGATTGTGTATCCCTATTGGGTTCATGATTGATTGAGGAGTCTGTTTCCGACTTTCTGATGAAGTCTGACTGACGCCCGAGATGTTCTGTGAATGCCCGATGGCATAATTAACTTGATTGTTAAAAAGTTCCTAATGACCTTATGAGTCCCGTAGAATTCTTCTGCTGCCATGTTGCAGAATGCCTGATGGCAATATCAGCTATGTAACGCCGGTTGCCGAATGACCCGCGACCCCTTAATGACTTGAGGACGAAGATCTACAGCAAAATCAGATGATCATCCTGACGGAGATTTGAGATTGGACCTTTCACCGGTTACCGTGTGACCAATTCTCCAGCTAGTTGCCGTGCAACTATCATTTCAGTTTTCGAAGATTTGTCCCCATCAGAGTACCGTGTACTTATGCAGCTGGCAAATTTCTGGGTTTATTGGTATTCAACCGTCTTTCACCTTGATTGTTTGAGAGCCGTTCGCTTCTCACCCAGTCAGGTCCAAGCCGTTTGAATAGGGGCAGCTGTTGCACCCCAAAATTTGACCAACATTTCTTTACCTAGCTTGTGTTTCATTTCATTCACATTAGCATTATCATTTGCATTTCATTGACATGTGTGCAGGAGATCAAGAGGTATGATTACTAATCAAGGGCTATACAAGACTATGAAGCTAGCTAAGAAGGTTATTCAGATGCTTAAGGGTTGATATCCTTGTCAGAGAAGTTAAAAGATCCTCAGAGAGAGTGATTGAAGCCAAGTGTGTAGGTCTCCTAACTTGAAAGTTATGGAAAGCCATCAGATGATTCTGAAGCCATGAAGTTAGACTTGAGGTCTTGAGTGAGCTCATGAGAAGTGTTGAAGATCACTTTGAGGCCTAGACAGGTCATTGTGCAAGATTAAGAAGGCTCAGCCATGAGTGGTGCAATTAGGGTTTGACTGGGTCAACCCTAAGTCAACTGATGATTTGGAGAAGGCTGAGACCTAATCCAAGAGCCATGTGATCATGGATTGATGCATTGAGATGTTATAAGGATGATTCCAAGGCTAACTCATCATGATTGAAGAGTTTGAGAAGTTTCAAGCTAGGGTTTCTAAGGCTTGACAGTGTAAATTCCCCTAGTTTGACCCCCATCTTCAAGGCAATGTAGCTCAAGATGTGATTGTCATATCATCTTTCCCCTAACATGATTGTTGTAGAGCAAGATCTTAGATTTAATTTGAGTGCTAGAAGTCCTTGATAGGATTTGTAGAACTCAAGTTATGACTTTGACAAGTTACAAGTCATCTGAGGCATGTGAATTTGGAGCTTGAAAGTTACCCAACTTGCATGGCACTTTTGCCCTAGAAGGATGATTCCTATGAACTTTTGGTCAACATAAATGTTGTTCCTTATCTTCTTAGATTTCTAGAGAGTACTATAAGTCCTTGATAGGATTGGTAGAACTCAAGTTATGGCTTTGACAAGTAAAGGGTATTTTGGGTATTTGAAGATTACAAGTCATTTCAATCATAAGGCCATAACTCCTATTTGCAAGCTTCAAATGGGAAAATGTTCAACATAAAACTTGTTCAAAATGATGTTTTAAGGCTAGCCAAGTGGTCATGAGAGGTTGGAATTGCTTGTAACTCAAAATTGCAAAATTGACTTAAAAAGGAAGAATGGAAGTTCATTAAAAAGACCAAATTTGTGATTTTTCATTCTAAGGCCAAGATAAGGCATGTAATATGTCATTTTGATCAGAAATGACATTTTAAAGACATTGGCAATATTACTTTTCTCATTTGAGGTCAAAATCATGGAGTTGCATTTTGTTACTTAAGGCTTAAGGTACATATGCCAAACTGCACATAAGATCAAAACCAAGGTGCAAACACATCCAAACACACTCAAAATCTCATGTGGAGAGAATTTGGATGAGAATGAGGGCAAATGCAAGCTGCCAGCAAAACTGATATGACCATGGCATGAGATTGAATTTCAAGTGAGATGAGATATTGAACTTCTCATTAGAGTGATCCAGAACTTTCTAGATCATTCATTCATGTCCTATATATGATTATGAAGTGATTCAGAGCCATGGTTGGTGAGAATTGAGAGAGGAGAGTGAGATTGCATTTTGAATTTGCACATTGCAAATCAAAATCTGTTACAACCATTGGAGCCATTTCAGTCCAAGTTCTTGATCCCAATAGCTTGCTCTAGGGTTGGTGATTGATTCCAGATCAAATTCAAGGCAAAACTGTGGAAGAATCGTGAGTTGGCCATTGGAGTTTGAAGCTTGAAACTCAGAATTGGGTTCAAGAATCCACGAGGTTTCAGCTCATTTATTTGCATACAGAAGGTTGATTGGATGCTAGTGAAGGAGTCTGGAGATTACTGAGGGTTGATTTGAAGATTTTACCACTCTGTTCATCAAGAATTTGCAGGTATGTACTTTTCATCGTGCAGCTTAATTTGAGTAGAATCAAGAGGATTTGTTAGGTTAAATGCATTGTAGATTGATGTAGGAAGGTTTTTGGATCATTAATTTGGAAGTTAGTGACCAATTAGGGTTTATGCAATTTTCGGTTGAGATCGTGTTTTTGCAAACCTTGAGTTTTTAGCATGAACTAGTGGCATGAATGAATTCCTGAGGAAATTTGGGACAAGATTCATCAAGAAATCGTGTCCAATGGTTGATTCTAGAGAGAGTTAGGGTTGGGAGAGGCTGACCGGAAAAGTCACCGGCGGTGACCTTCGCGCGCGCAGATGGAGGAAGCCTCAGAAATTTGAAAGGAAGAAGATGAGTTGGTTGCCATTGGATTAGGCTGAAGACTTTGACTTGGGAAGGATCCAACGGCCACGAGCGATTTAATTTTTGTGAAGGACTCTGAGTTATGAAACGATGCGTTTCATTTAATTGATGTTTTGGGCTTAAGTCACTAATTGATATCACCACCCGCGTTATGGCCCAGTCTGGATAATGAACTGATTTTTGTTGCTATTCACACCACGCGCTTATCAATTTCGTTGGATTTTCATTTTATTTTTCATTTCATTCATGTTTATTGGATAATTCATAAATAATTGAAAAATAACTCAAATGATTCCATTCTTTTTTCCATGGATTCATGATTGAATCTAGTTTTTGTTTAGATAAAAAAATATTAATATTTCATGCATTTTTGATTTTATTTGCATTTGTTGAATTTTAATTTATATTAAAATGACCATGGTTGGTGCTTGGTTTTGTTCATTTTAGTTTGATCATTTGATGATGATTTTTGCCTTGATTTTTTGTATGTAGCTAGCATAGATATGCATGTTCCCCCTAGATTTTTCACACATTTTTGTGATGAATGTAAGTGGTAGTTTTAGGTTGAAACTTTAGGATCTCCATTTTTAGGGTTTATGGGTGATACCTTATGATTTAGGTTTTATATATAGAACTTGGTGGATGATTCAACCTCTGATTTTTGTATGGTAGATTCATGATTGAATTAGGATCCCTTAGGAATTTTTGTAGGAATTTACAATGTAGTTTACTATTTTTGTTTGATTTTAGTTTAAGTGCTAACTTTAGATGATTCTAATGCACTAATTCAACTAGAATGACTTCTTTAGTTCCCTTAGATTAGGGTTTTGTCTCTCTTGCCCTTGGTGGATGATGAAAGCAAGTTTGGGCTACCATGGATTGAATGAAGAAGCTTGGATGTGAAGATTTCCCTTTCTTTTGGTGTAGTGTTGATTAGGTGTTAAGATTAGGGTTTGTAGGCAGAGCTTCTAGATAGATTCTCCTCCTTCATAAACATGGAAGATGTTGATCACTTCCATTCTTCCCTATGATGTAAGGTCCCTTTGTAAAGGCCTCATACATCCTTTGGTAGGATTTTTGGCTCTTTACAAGTGGGTAGAACCTTTGAGGGTCCCTTTCTCTGATGATAGGATGCTTATTGGTGACCTTTGGTCTTCACTCTGCTGTCAATCATCCCAACTTTGCTCTTGTTAGATGAATCTTTTTCCTTGCTAGAGGATGGAGTTCCTTGTTGAAGGGGATAGTGGTTGCTACTTCTTTGTGTTTGAGGATTACCCTTAGAAGCTGAAGCTTGTAGATCAGGAAGGGCAAGTTGATACTGGTAAAGAAGAGAGAGCTGAAGCTGAAAAAGAACAAGTTGATACTAGTGAGAAGATCAAATTGGAGATTGAATGAAGGAGCTGAAGCTTAAGGAAGAAGCAAGTTGATACTTGTGAGTTTAATGCACTGAGTCCCTGAAGGAGCAAGTTGATACTTGCAGTTAGGATTGAAGCCTGGAGGTGGAGTTCACTTTGGAGCTGAGGCCTAAAGAAGAGAGAATAAGTTGATACTTATGTTTGATGTATTGAAAGCTTGGAGAAGCAAGTTGATACTTGCTATTGGAGATGATAGCCTTGAAAAGTAGTTGAAGACTGATGACTGAACTGCTGTCAGAGGATTGCTTTGCTGTGGAAGCTGTTGATATGCTTTTTTGTCTGTTTGCTTTCTGTGCAACTGTATTGAAGTGACTTGTTTGATTTGCTTGATGCATTAGAATAAGTTCATACTTAGATTGTGTTAAGCTAGGAGCATGATTGCATTAGAGGTTGAGTTGCTCCCTCTGCTTGTATATTTACTGTATGGCTTTGCTTGCGGGTATTCGGTAGAGCCCAGCTCCCTTGCCTATGTGGTTTGTTATTTTGCATGATAGCAATTTACTTCTTCTGTATGATTGCAGTTATTATCTTGCTTGATAGAATGTTATTTCCTCTGTATTATTACAATTATTCATGTCTGGCTTGAGGTTGAGATGAGCTTGTGGAGGCTGATACCCCACACACATTTCCTCCCTCACTTACATTGCATGCATTTTACAGTCGTTTACTGTATATCTGTTTACTGTTTAAGCTGATGCTTTATCTGTTTTTGTTTACCCTGGCGTGATCCCCTAGGAATCTTACTTCCTTTGATAAGGAAGTGATGGTTAGAACTTTAGGTTGAAACCTATGCATGATAACTTCTAGGAGTTCCCTGTTTCAAACTTCAACCATAGGATGAATCCTTGGCATGACAACATTAGGACTTGATAGTCTCCCCTTAGTTGTCCCTCTCTCTTCTCATCTCAAAACAAATTAAAATACAGTAATAAAGGTTAACTGACGTCGTACGTTACGAGCCTTAATTTATCTGAGAAAGGATTGTTAGAGAGTTTCTTTTCAACAGTCTGGATGTTTAGTATGGCACCCTTTGGGTGACATGCGACACATTCACTCTCAGGTCATAGTCTCTAGTGCGATATTGGTTGCAAACATCCATAAAAAACAGTTCTTCCGTAAAAGACAGAAAACAAACTTCAAAACTTTTTACCCCGTGGGCCCATAATTCAAAGGAAGCTTTTTTGAAGAAAAGAGTGTCGTTAATTCTCAGTTCTACCGCAAATGGTAACGCCTAAGTCTCCAAGGGTCGAGCTGCGTACGCCAAACTCTTGGAACTGTTTGTTAACCCTACTCGATAAAAAACCGATGAATCTGAATTCCCGTAATCCGTATTATCCCGAACTACGTAAGCTCTGATCTCTCATATCTGTTGAGAGTACGTAGGCACAATACTGATGTATTGGCGAGCCATCTTCCCCGTATCTCGTAGTTAGTCGAACTACGTTGACTCTGATTTCTCATTCTCTGATGAGAATACGTAGGCATAAAGCGCGACGCTTTGCCGAGTCATTTTCTTTTCTTTTCAAACCGGCCTTGATAGGTAGATAGTAAAAATAACCCGTCAGATAAACACAACAAGCGTGGATCCCATCGAGTACGATGGACGTGAGGGGTGCTAATACCTTCCCTTGCGTAACCGACTCCCGAACCCAGACAATGGTTGCGATGACCTTGTCTTATACCTTTTTCGTCAGGTTTTTCTGATCGTTTCCTTTCCCGTTCTGAGGGATAAATAACGAAAGGTGGCGACTCTTCTGTTTTGCCAGCACCTTATTTTCGCGGTAGCAATAAACATCAACTCAAAGGAGGCTTACACCCCTCACCAAACAAAGCCTCATACGACGTCATTCCGATATTAGAATGATAGCGATTATCATAGGTAAACTCAATCAATGACGATTAATTATCCCACGATCAACCTTGGTCCAATCACACAAGCTTTCCATCAAATTCTCTACATACTAGGTAATCCTCTTTGTCTGTCTATTCCTTCCACGGATGCTAGTCGGAGTTCAACTACCACATGGCACCCAGAAGTGCCTGCAAACCTTTCCAAAATTTCAATGAAAAACTCAGATTCCCATCTGACAGAATGATTCATCCTTACTGGTAAGTAACGAGTTACTCTTGTTAATCCATTCTTAACCATCCAAATCGAATCATATCCCATCAAATTCTTCGGAAAACCCGTCACAAGATCCATGGGGATATTATCCCATGCCACTAAGAAATATCAACAGTTGTACCAGGTCCAACAGTTTCTGATGTTCACACTTCGACTTTCAACAAGTCTAATCAACATATACAACTTCGACCACTTCTCTCTCCATCTATGGTCACCAAGACGATTCCTCAAATTCGGTCATATCCTCACAGTACCTGGATGGATACTCAATTTATCTCAACGTCCTTCTCCCAGGGTACTTTTATCCAACTTCCACTAATGGAAACACAAACTTTATCACGACACTCATGGTACCATTTTCATCAATCCGAAGATCAGCTCTTCGACTTTTATCCATTAAATTCAATCAATCTATTAACTCAAATGAATTCCGACTCCCTCAGATCTCATCGGGAATACCAATAGTCAGTCTCAACATACATAGCTCAACTCCATAAGAAGCCTATTCACATACCAAACTCATATCCCGAATTTGCTTCCTCAGTTCTAGCTCAATACCATCATCATCAGTATATACAGGAATTTCCCATTTGATATCTCAGCTACCACGTCGTCTCACCCAAATGGTAATTCAACCAAAACCATATTGCTTCAGAAGTCCCAATTATTCCCCCTGCCTCATATTCAACTTTTCCAAATCAAACAAACAACTTAAGCTCTTAAGGTCAGTAATCATTTCAAATCTCAACTAAACAATTGAGGTCTCCAAACTCCGGCACAGACACACAACAACCAATTCCAAACTACTTGTCAGATAATCCCCTTATGTATCTTGAGTTGTCTTAAAGCATAACCAAAACTCGCTGATTTTGTACTTAACATATCTCTCAATCATATCAACCAAACATCACGAAACACAACAAATAGTTCTGTCGGATTTGGCCAACCAATATACGAGTTATTGACACCTTCTCCCAAAAACTCTTTAGACTTCTTCCCAGTGTCATATCACTACTCTTTCTCAAACACTGATAACTCAAGTCTCTGATGTCCAACATGATCCTCTATACTCTTCGAATATCCAAATACCCTCGGTTACACAATTATCAACTCACTCAATAAAGTATTGAAAATCCCATGTCAAACGGACACTCAATTTGTGAGTTATGGCGGAAACACAAACCACACATCCCGTACTTACTACGACATCCAAACATACTCCATCAAGAAATAACTTAATTCCATGTTACTACTTCACCATCACATAGAGCGTTGTAGCAACTTCCAACGCTTCTAATCCAGCGTCATTCCTAGTTACGGTTCTCTCATTATGACAAAATACGAAAACAACATTCCCACACTCAGAAGGCCATTTACACATCTTCAACTCTTGAAATGCTTAGAGGTCTAATCATACCAAGATTGTATTCCACCTCTTACTTTCTTTAATAATCACCAGAAATCACCATCCACCCTTTATATACTCGACCTCATAAACTGTTGTCGTAGCACACACAGACACAAGTCTCAAAGTTACTCCATCAATTTAATTCTTTTTCTAACCAATTAGACATATAGCATGAAGCTCTCAATATCGGACTAGTTTCCGTTACTAAGTCGATCACAACTCTACTTCACGTCCTGGCTGTGTATCACTACTTTATCAGGACAACTTCCAGACAATCACGACTGATCGTAAACTGCCAACTTTCCACTTTCGTTAATACACAAAACTCCCAAGTACTTGGCCTTAATCCTAACAATTCACTACTCACGCCGTCTAAGCTTGCAAGACACGTCTATCCCATTCAACACAATCCCAACTACTATCAACAAGAGATTAAGGGTGATCAGTTCCTCAATTTGTCAATAAATAGCCGAAATCATGATGGGGCATAAACCATCTTTACCAAACTATAGGAGCGTTCAACCACACACTTGCAGCATCCTGGAGAAGCACAACTTTCCACCCCACTTGGATCATTCCCACTCATGCAGACAAGGTTAAGAACAACAAACGCGTACCGATAGTGTTTTTGCACACGTGTCGCATACAAGGGAAACAAACAACATTAGACAACTTGGCTGGATGGACCGACCTGCTCTGATACCACCAATGTAACACCCTTCTAAACCCCACGGAAATTATAAGCATCATCAGAGTAAAATAAACATGCATACACAAAGGGCGTCACACATATACTTCCAAATTACTAAAAACCATCTATCATGCTCAATAACACTGAAATAAATAATCATACTTTACAAAATTTCATTTTCATGTAGCAGCGGATTCATTTATATCACAATTTTTCATAAAATAAATATTTGTGTTTTAACACATAAATCAACATCACTTAGGCACTGAGGCCAACAACATAATATACGTCTGAAACGTAACCCAAACGATCCCAGTGTTACACGACCAGAGCACGACTCGAACCAATACAATTAAATCACTAAACAGCTACACCAATAACGATCTTGCAACTACGAGCAGTACTACACCTTGATACCTGCACGATGTCATGAAGGACATCATTCCAGCAGAAGGGTGAGAAATATTATCATAATAACAATGCATATAATCATATATATAAATGCACAAATACCGAATACATATATTCCACATTTTCTCACCACCATACATTATAAACGTCATATATGTCACAACATACGTTTACCTAATTAAGCACATTCATCAATTCACATAAACACACACAAAATGTTTATTTCACCAATTCACATAAACATTTATATTCATGTTTACTTCACCAATGCATCATATAAATATGATAATGCAACTCATAGAGACCGACTCACGACTCTATGCAGATGCAAATGCGGTACCGACTCATTCAGCAGGTTCAATTGAAGAACCAAAAGGAACCATCGCTTGTTACCGAAGTAACTCCCCGTCGGGCCTACGATGTTCACCCATCGCTCACACCCCACATGGGGACACGATGTTTCAGGATTGCTCACACCCCACAAGGGCACACAATCGTTCTGCAGATTCTCCATGGAATCAAATATAAACTATCGCTGACACCCCATAAGGGCATACAAACGTTTCAGCAGATCCCCCACGGGATCAAGAATAAACCATCGCTCACACCCCACAAGGGTGCACGAGGTTTCTGCAGATCCTCCACGGGATCAAGAATAAACCATTGCTCACACCCCACAAGGGCACACGAGGTTTCTGCAGATCCTCCCCGGGATCAAGAATAAACCATCGCTCACACCCCACAAGGGCACATGAGGTTTCTGCAGATCCTCCATGTTATCAAGAATAAATCATCGCACACACCCCAAAAGGGCACACGAGGTTTCTACAGATCCTCCACGGGATCAAGAATAAACCATCACTCACACCCCACAAGGGCGCACGAGGTTTCTGCAGATCCTCCACGGGATCAAGACACAAGAATGCAATCATGATGCTTCACATGCAAAATGACTCCACACACTCTTGAAATGCATACATATTCCCAAATATATATAATTACGCATTACACCTCACACAAGTACGTACAATTATACACATAATTTCCAAACGGCCACATCTCAGACTTTCATACAACAATCACATACACATACCATATGACTCATATAAACTCATTAACTCTCGCAAATCCTCATTTGGATTATAGGTACATCGCTTGTACCCCACCAGGAACAACACCTTGTCATTCTACCCCGATGATTACTACACTAGGAACGACACCTTGTCATTCTACCCCGGTGATTACTACACTAGGAACGACACCTTGTCATTCTACCCCGGTGATTACTACACTAGGAACGACACCTTGTCATTCTACCCCAATGAGTAAGAATCTCGCACATTTACATATTCTCAACATCATTATCACATTACCAAGAAATGTACATATATAAAAATATATTCTCATGCATTCTTCACACCTTATCACATAAAATCAATATGCACTCACAAGGTCGTGCCAACTGCAACGAACGCAATCACATTCATCATGCATTCATGTTTAATTCAAACAATGCATATAATTGCCAAAAGGCCATACTTCTCAATCTAGGATTCACGCCATAAGGATACCCACAACATGTCTCATCTCAATAATACATAAATTAATCACGTTATATAAGGATTAACATCATTGAACCAAACAATTAACCATTGGATGGAAAACACAAGAAAACAACATGCTAACACGCTTGCTACCTTGCTCGCCTAGCGAGCTCCTAGCGAGTGCTCGCTACCTTGCTCGCCTAGCGAGTGCTCGCTACTTGTTCGCCTAGCGGACATGCTCGCGAAGGAAAACAGAAGCCACTGACTTGATTCGCTACCTCACTCGCTCAAAGAAGGCCTAGCGAATGCTCGCCACCCCCCTTCGCTACCAGCGAAGAACACCAAAACCACTCTGCCCAAGTCTGGGACCGTTCTCTACTGGCTCGCCACAATGAATGCCTAGCGAACAAGCTAGCGAGAGTCTTCGAACTCAGAATTCCCCACTGTCCAAAACTCCGAAACTCATCGAAATCCAACCGATTCAATCCGAACTCGTCCTAGTAGCCTTAGCCCAACATTCCTCGACTAAACTCTACCACTTATCCTCATTTTTAACATTTAAAACTCGCTTTCTACCGATTAAACTCATTTATGCCCTAGAATTGAAAATGAGGGAAAACAACCAAACAATCCATACATAATCACATACATTGGTAAGATAACAATATTTCACACCCTTACCTCGATTAATCGGAAGCTAGAAGTCGTTCTTGAGCTTTCCAAGCTTTCCCTTCTTTTTCCTTCTACTTTCTCTTCTTCCTCTTTCTTTCTCTTATGTTTTCTGTTTTTCCTTTTCCTTCCACTTTCCCTTATATATGTTTCCCTTCTATTTCTCTCCAATATATTTCTTCTCTCAAATATTTACCAATTCATTTTCACATAAAATATCCCATCTCATCCTTAATTAGAGAATATCTAGTAAGTCCACATTATTCTACCAAATAGAATAAATCAGTTAAATCCAATAATTCACTTAAATCATACAAACCAATTAACTAGTACCATTAATCAGTTATTGAAAATTGGGCTGTTACAGGTGACACCCCCTCATGCAAACAAATCCCAACAACCTTCCAAAGGTTAATCTTCTGATTCCTCTGTTGATAAGATTACTCGAATGAAAAACAAGGAAGGTTCTGCCTATGTTGAGAAATCCATTAGAGAACTTGTCACTAAGATTCTCCAGAAAGGTCGTATTGTGCATGGTATTTCCACCCCAATTTCTCGCATAGATCCATCCCCTGATAATGCTAGTGATAAAGATGCTCACGTTGGGTCTAGGGAGGAGTTTGAGGATGA
The DNA here is from genome assembly GCA_963859935.3 of Lathyrus sativus. Classification (NCBI taxonomy): domain Eukaryota; kingdom Viridiplantae; phylum Streptophyta; class Magnoliopsida; order Fabales; family Fabaceae; genus Lathyrus; species Lathyrus sativus. The sequence continues at coordinate 187,656,416 of OZ012739.1, forward strand.
TAATGAAGATGTTCCAACTGATGTTGGCCCTAGTTCTACATCTGAAGATGAAGACTAAGCTTGTTGCTTTGTTGTTGGGCTATTTTTTTATTTGTTATTTGTGTTCTAACATCCCAAATTTAATCGGAATATGTTAATTAATTATTTAATTGAGAATATTCATTATTTGGTGAATTTCCGGTGGTTTTGTGAATATTGGAAAGATGTGCATTTTCAGATATTTATTTGATTAATAGCATATAATATTAATTTATTATTATTGCTATTAATTAAATAAAATATAAGTGAAATAAGGGCAATTTGGGAATTTGAGGGAGTTAGTAAGGGTAATGAGGGAAAAGCCAAATTTGTAAGGCCCAAGACTAGGTTGGACAAAATAGAGTTCTGAAAGGGAATTTGAATTCATTTGTGTTAACCGTGAAAGTTTGGTGGCCAGAGCTCTGAAGGAAAGGTTGGAGGAAGAAGATCCCGAAGTTAATCGTGAAAGCTCCGAATCGACTAAGGTATGGGGAGTATCGTTGTTCATGATTTTCTATGTATGCCTTTAGATGTGTTTATGGTTGGTTTATGTGGTTTATGATTTAAGGTAATTTGGGTTGATTGTGGGAAAATAAGGGAACTGATAATGAAACCTTGAGGGTTGTGGTTAGTGGTTAGTATCCCGGACTATTTGATGTGAAACATGAGAATTAGGAAACCTTAGGCCTTTGTGGCCAAAACCTTGGATAGTTGTATGTTGGACCCTGTAGAAATAGAAATATTCAAATGTGAGTAACTCTGATGCACTCAGAGCAATTGCAGGGAATAGTGATTTAGGCAGTGCAAATGTTGCCAGATTGGCCTAATAAACCATAGATTTTGTGTCGTTATCGCCGTATGACATTGGGGATGTTTCAATGATGTTTTGGGGGCATTGGGTAAGTAAATCGTATGAGTATTTGGGCAAGTATCAGTTCTGGTTGTAACAGGTTTTGCTGTCATCGCACTGTTCGCATAGCAAGCATGCCAGGGAAGGTTCGCTACAGACTCGCCTAGCGACCAAGCCAGCGAAGGTTCGCCACAGACTCGCCTAGCGACCAAGCCAGCGAAGGTTCGCTACCAACTCGCCTAGCGAGCGAGCCAACGAACATAGCACAGTTCACGAAATTGATGATTTTGCAGCGATGCCTTGATGTGTAATTATGGGAATTCTGGGATGGATTACCCCGAGTATGACAGTGGGTTTTGGGTGATGTGTACATGAGGTTATGATAGTTTCCTATGATGTATCGATTGAGTTAATATGATGAAATTACCATGATTTGATGAACTATGTGATAACATGAGATATGATGATTTTATGTGATGATGATGAGTATGATGAATGATGATGCACCATATGTTGTATTGTGAGGATTATTATTGTGACGTGTGCATCATGCATTCATGTGAATTCGATTGCTTTGACTTCAACCACACTGTGTGGATGTGAAGTATTTTGATGTGCTCTGATCCTATTGATGGGGATCTATGGAGGGTTGATGGCCCAGTGTCCATCGCGATGTGATGATTGGTACCACATGCATTGAGTCTATGTTGCATTTGCATTTATGAGCCTTTGTGTATAAATTATGACGTTGTGGCCTTTGAGGCATAATTGAGGATATGAATGTGTTGAATATGATTATGATGCCGTTTATGCATTAATTGTTATACATTGATTATTATGAATTGTTTTACTCACCCTGCCTGATTGAATGTTACCTCTACGTGGGTAACGTGCAGATGATCCAGTTTATCCGTGGACGCCGACGAGGGGTTAGTTTTGAAGTTTTTGATCGTTTTAGTCTTTTGGTCGGCTTAGAGGGTCTTGCTCTGATATGTAACATCGGGTTGGGTTCCTTGAGTTGATTTTATACTTTTGACGTTATTTTGATTAATTTCCCTTTTGAGGAAAACTTTGATTTATGTTTGAGTTCCGCTGTTTATGATGTTTTGATATATTTTGGGAAAAACCCATAGTTACGGAGTATGGACCTATTTTGATAACTTTGAGAAATGTATGTCCTTTTAGTAGCTTTTTAATGAGATTTATTTATTCACTCTGATTTCTGTGTTATTTTGCCTTGATATTTTTGGGGTAGAATAAGGGTGTTACATTAGTGGTATTAGAGTAGGTCGGTCCGTCCGACCAAGTGTTTATGTTGTTAATCCCCTGTCAGTCGATAGTGTGAGAACGCTATCAATGATTTGTTTCCTTCTAACCTTGTTGATGGTTGAAGATGGCAGGAAGGAACGATTGTGCTATTGCTGATGTTCTGGAATCACTTGCCTAAGTAATGGCTCAGAATGGTGGACCTCCACATAAGTTTCGTGCTTTGGGAAAGTTTCAGAGGAACAATCTGCTGACTTTTGTGGGTACTCATGATCCTGATGGTGCGCAGAAGTAGCTGAAAGTGATTGAGAAGATTTTCCGAGTTATGGCGTGCACTGACGCGCAACAAGTACAGTTTGGTACGCATATGCTGGCAGAGGAGGCTGAGGACTGGTGGGATAACACTCGCCAGAGATTAGAAGATGCGGACATTGCAATAACTTGGACTGTGTTTAAAGAAGTGTTTCTGAGAAAGTATTTTCCTGAAGATGTTCGGGGGAAGAAAGAGGTGGAGTTCCTCGAGCTGAAACAAGGTAATATGATTGTGGTTGAGTATGCGGCAAAGTTTGAGTCTTTGGTCAAGTTTTGTCCGCATTACAACCGTGCTGACGCAGATATGTCGAAGTGTCTCAAGTTTGAGAATGGTTTGAGACCAGAGATTAAGCAGGGAATTGGGTATCAGCAGATTCGTCGGTTTTCGAAACTAGTGAGCAAGAGCAGAATTTATGATGAAGATAGTCGAGCTCGATCTACTCACTACAAGCAGCTGAGTGAGAAGAAAGAGAAAGGTCAATTCAAAGGAAAACCGTATGTGACTTCTAGTGATAAGGGAAAGCAGAAGGCTTTTGATGGGAAATATCCAAGTGAGGGAGCGGCTACTGCTCCAGGTAAATGCTATAGGTGTGGCGAGCAAGGCCACCATGCTGAGAATTGTAAAGCGCTGAGGTGTCATCATTGTGGCAAGTGGGGTCATAAGGCTAATGACTGCAAAGACAAAGCTCCGACTTGCTTCAACTGTGGAGAGAAGGGGCATATCAGTACCCAGTGTCAGCAGCCGAAGAAGACTGCTACTGCTGCTCAGACAAGTGGCAGAGTGTTTTCTTTGAGCGGTGCAGAAGAAGCTAAGACGGATAACTTGATCAGAGGTACGTGTTTTATTAATGATGTTGAATTGACTGCTATGAGTGGGAGTATGGTTATTGATACCCCGACTGATGGTTCTGTAACTACTGTGTTAGTCTGTTTGAGATGCCCTTTGACTATTTATGATAGGAACTTTGTGATGGACTTGGTCTGTCTACCTTTGAATCAAATCGATGTTATCCTTGGGATGAACTGGTTGGAGTACAACTATGTTCACATTGATTGTTATAGTAAGACGGTGAGATTCCCTGAGGTTGGTGATGGTGGAGAGTGGATGTTTGTATTTGCTAAGCAAGTGGAAGAACTCTTAGAAGATGAGGCTAAGATCTTTGTTGTGTTTGCTTCACTTCAAGTGGATGGTGAAGCAGTGGGCGTGGAGCTACCGATTGTTCGGGAATTTCCTGAGGTGTTTCCAGACGACATGAATGACTTACCTCCTGAGCGTGAGGTAGAGTTTACTATTGAGGTGATATCGGGCACTAGTCCTGTATCGATGGCTCCTTATCGGATGTCTGCATCTGAGTTAGGGGAATTGAAGAAACCGTTGGAAGATTTGCTTGAGAAGAATTTTGTTCGACTGAGTGTTTCCCCGTGGGGTGCTCCTGTGTTGTTGGTGAAGAAGAAAGGTGGTAGTATGAGATTGTGCGTAGATTATCGGCATTTGAATAAAGTGACAATTAAGAATAAATATCCACTTCTGAGGATTGATGATTTGATGGATCAATTGGTGGGTGCTTGTGTGTTTAGCAAGATTGATTTGAGGTCTGCTTATCATCAGATTCATGTTAAGCCTGATGATATTCTGAAGTCATCATTCAGGACGAGATATGGACATTATGAGTATACTCTGATGTCGTTTGGAGTTTCGAATGCACCTGGCGTATTCATAGAGCATATGAATAGGATTTTCAATCCTTATTTGGATCAGTTTGTAGTGGTGTATATTGATGATATTTTGATCTATTCTAAGTCTGAAGAAGAGCATGCGTAACATCTAAGAGTTGTATTGGAGTTTTTGAAAGACAAGAAGCTTTATGCCAAGTTGTCTAAGTGTGAGTTTTGGTTGAAGGAAGTGAGTTTCCCTGGCCATGTAATTTCTAGTGGAGGGATTGTCGTGGATCCGTCGAAGATCAATGATGTGTTGCAGTGGGAGGCTCCAAAGTCTGCTACTGAGATTCGAAGTTTTCTTGGGTTGGCTGATTATTATCGCAGGTTTATTGAAGGTTTTTCTAAGTTAGCATTGCCATTGACTCAATTGACTCGAAAGGGTCATGCTTATGTGTGGGATGTTGCTTGTGAGAAGAGTTTTGTAGAACTAAAGAAGAAGTTGATGACTGCTCTAGTGTTGATTTTGCCAAATCCGAGTGAGTCCTTTGTGGTGTATTGTGATGCATCGAAGATAGGCCTTGGAGGCGTATTGATGCAGAACGGTCAGGTTGTTGCTTACGCTTTCAGACAACTGAAGGTTCATGAAAGAAATTATCCTACGCATGATTTAGAGTTGGCCGTTGTGGTGTTTGTGTTGAAGATTTGGAGACATTATCTATTTGGGTCCAGATTCGAAGTGTTCAGTGATCACAAGAGTCTAAAGTATTTGTTTGATCAGAAAGAGTTGAACATGAGGCAGTGAAGATGGCTTGAACTTTTGAAGGATTATGATTTTGAATTGAGTTACCATCCGGGTAAGGCTAATGTTGTTGTTGATGCGTTGAGTAGGAAGTTCTTGCATATGTTGATGCTTATGGTTCGAGAGTTGGAACTAATTGAGAAATTCAGAGATATGAGTTTGATTTGTGAAGAGACTCCTAACAGTGTGAAATTGGGTATGTTGAAGCTGACTAGTAGTATTCTCCAAGAGATCAGAGAAGGTCAGAGATCTGATTTGAGTTTGGTGGATCGTCTCGCGTTAATTAATCAAGGTAACAGAGGTGATTTTCGGATCGATGAAAATGGTGTGATGAGGTTCCGAGATAGAGTATGTGTTCTCGATGTGCCAGAAATCAGGAAGAGCATTCTTGATGAAGATCATAGAAGCGGGTTAAGTATTCATCCTGGTGCCACAAAGATGTATCAAGACTTGAAGAAGTTGTTTTGGTGGCCTAGTATGAAGAAGGAAATTGATGAATTTGTGTATGCTTGTTTGACTTGTCAGAAGTCGAAGATTGAACATCAGAGACCGTCGGGCCTGATGCAACCGTTGAGTATTCCAAAATGGAAATGGGATAGCATTTCTATGGATTTTATGACAAGTTTTCTGAGGACGTTGAAGGGATGTGATTCGATTTGGGTAATTGTTGATAGATTGACTAAATCGGCTCATTTTGTACCGATGAGGGTCAATTATTCGTTGCAGAAGCTTGCTGAATTATATATTGAGCAGATTGTGAAGTTGCATGGTGTTCCGTCGAGTATTGTGTCTGACAGAGATCCGAGATTTACATCGAGGTTTTGGGAGAGTTTGCAGGCAACTTTGGGTACTAAGTTGAGGTTAAGTTCTGCCTATCATCCACAGACGGATGGACAGATGGACAGAACTATCCAGTCTTTAGAGGATTTGTTGAGAGCTTATGTTTTAGATCAAGGTGGATCATGGGATAGTTATTTTTCGTTGGTTGAGTTTACCTACAATAACAGATACCATTCTAGTATCGGAATGGCACCGTATGAGCCTTTGTATGGTAGGAGGTGTAGGACTCCGTTGTTTTGGTATGAATCAGGCGAGAGTGCCGTGCTCGGTCCTGAAATTATGCAAGAGACGACTGAAAAGATCAAGATGATCCGTGAAAAGATGAAAGCATCGCAGAGTCGTCAGAAGAGTTACCATGATAAGAGGAGGAAAGCGCTTGAAGTCCAAGAGGGAGATCATGTGTTTCTGAGAGTTACGCCAGTAACTGGTGTTGGTCGAGCTTTGAAGTCTCAAAAGCTCACATCGTGTTTTGTTGGCCCACATCAGATTTCGTAGAAGGTGGGGGAAGTAGCCTATCATATTGCTTTACCGCCGTCGCTCGCGAATTTGCATGATGTGTTTCATGTGTCTCAGTTGAGGAAGTACATTCCAGATTCGTCGCATGTGATTCAGATGGATGATGTACAAGTGCAAGATGATTTGACTGTTGAGGTGTTGCCTGTTCGAATTGACGAACGAGAATTGAAACAGCTACGAGGTAAAGAGATCACCTTGGTGAAGGTATTGTGGGGAGGACCAGCTGGAAAAAGTTGGACTTGGGAACGTGTAGATCAGATGAAGGAGTCGTATCCGACTCTGTTTTCTGCAGGTAATTTTCGAGGACAAAAATTCTTTTAAGTGGGGGAGGGTTGTAACACCCCAAATTTAATCGGAATATGTTAATTAATTATTTAATTGAGAATATTCATGTTTCGGTGAATTTCCGGTGGTTTTGTGAATATTGGAAAGATGTGCATTTTCAGATATTTATTTGATTAATAGCATATAATATTAATTTATTAGTATTATTATTAATTAAATGGTATATAAGTGAAATAAGGGCAATTTGGGCATTTGAGGGAGTTAGTAAGGGTAATGAGGGAAAAGCCCAATTTGTGAGGCACAAGACTAGGTTGGACAAAATAGAGTTCTGAAAGAGAATTTGAATTCATTTATGTTAACCGTGAAAGTTTGGTGGCCAGAGCTCTAAAGGAAAGGTTGGAGGCAGAAGATCCCGAAGTTAATCGTGAAAGCTACGAATCGACTAAGGTATGGGGAGTATCGTTGTTCATGATTTTCTATGTATGCCTTTAGATGTGTCTATGGTTGGTTTATGTAGTTTATGATTTAAGGTAATTTGGGTTGATTGTGGGAAAATAAGGGAACTAATAATGAAACCTTGAGGATTGTGGTTAGTGGTTAGTATCCCTGACTGTTTGATGTGAAACATGGGAATTAGGAAACCTTAGGCCTTTGTGGCCAAAACCTTGGATAGTTCTATGTTGGACCCTGTAGGAATAGAAATATTCAAATGTGAGTAACTCTGATGCACTCAGAGCAATTGCAGGGAATAGTGATTTAGGTTGTGCGAATGTTGCCAGATTGGCCTAATAAACCATAGATTTTGTGTCGTTATCGCCGTATGACATTGGGGATGTTTCGATGATGTTTTGGGGGGCATTGGGTAAGTAAATCGTATGAGTATTTGTGCAAGTATCAGTTCTGGTCATAACAGGTTTTGCTGTCATCACACTGTTCGCCTAGTGAGCACGCCAGCGAAGGTTCGCCACAGACTCGCCTAGCGAGCAAGCCAGCAAATGTTTTCCACAGACTCGCCTATCGAGCGAGCCAGTGAACGTAGCAGAGTTCTCGAAATTGATCATTGTTGCGGTGGAAATAGGATATCAAACTATTAATTAGTTTGAATCGCATCTTTAGTTCACAACCACTCTTTGATTTATCCGGAGGTAAAGGTCAAAAGAGGAAAAACCTATTTTTGCATCATAAACACAATGCGGGGAGAGATCTAGGTAAGGGGTTGGTTAAGCTTAGGGAAGGTATTAGCATCCTAAACTTCTGTAGTACTCTACAGGAACCTTTTGTTCATTTTACTATTTTGCTTCATTATTTGATTTAAGGTACATACAAAGGGTTAAAGATAAAAGAGAGACCTAAGGTTTAGTCCTAAGTTTACTCGGCAAGATTCGCATCTTGTGCCTACGTATCTTGGGTAGGGAATGGAATCAGAGTAATAGTAGTTCCCCTCGAAAGGGAGGTTAGAAACGTCTTGACGGTAGTCAATGTTTCAATGGGAATAAACGTATCTTAAGGACACGCTTACGTGGAGTGCGGAGACTCCAATCTCTATGTTGAAATTGTTAATTAAAAATTAGGGTTGAAATTAGGGATTCCACGGCGGGAAATCCTAAAACAGAGTACGGAGACTCTTTGGCCTAATGCTAGGGTAAAGGGTATTTTCGTCCACGGCGGGATGTAACACCCATTTTAATTATTTAGTCTTTTGGTGTGTCTGAGTGCGTTGGTGGGTGCCCTTAATTGATAAGGATTATTTTAATAAGCCATAGAGTTAATATTAATATAATATAATGAATAACGATAATAATTTAATAACTAATAGTAATATTGTATTTGTATTATTATTATTATTATTATTATCATCATTGAAATAAGTAATAAAAGGGGATTTTGGGGAGAAGGAGGAGAAAACTCGATAAAACCAATTTGGGAGAGAGATTGAAGATAAAGAACAAGGAGGAAGAACAAGGGAAGAGAAGAAGGCTAGGGCTGTCAGATTCTTGGGGATTGTTTAACAATCGAAGCAATTAATCGAGGTAAGGGGGAGAAACGGGTTAAAATTGGTATTCTTGCATGAAATTGGGTAGAGGGGATTCCTTAACCCAGTAGGGATTTGATGAACACGTTTGTTATGTTGATATGTCTCTGATTATTGTTGAATTATGATGAATTTCGTGTGCATGTTGATGTGTTTATGTTTGTTGCTGCCATTGATGAATGGGTGCACATATGGTGGGATTCTGGTGAGGTTCTGAGTAACTCCTGTAGTTCTGTTGATGGACATAGGTGTGGGTTTTGGAAATAAATTGATAGAATAATGACTAGAGTAGTGTGTACTGGTTGTAGTAATGATAGAATGGGAGATGGAAGTAGAGTGATAGGCTTGGAATTGAGCTTATGATGAATTTTTGAACAGTGAGGGTTTTGTGAAATCGCAGACGTTCGCCCGCACCTTCGCTAGGCGAACTAGTAGCGAGCATTCGCTAGAAGGTTCGCTAGGCGAGTGAAGTAGCGAACCCTTCTAGTAGTTATTGACTGCCTTCGCTAGGGAGTTTGCTAAGCGAGCAGCTATCGAGCGTTCGCTAGGGCTTCTCTAAGCGAATGAGCCAACGAGCATGACAACAAATTGTGATTTGTACGGTGAGGGTGATTCTGTCATTTTGTAGTATCCCTTGAGTTGTGACCAGTATAGATATGGTGATTAGTGATGAAGAGTGTATACTTGGCATTAAAAGGTGAAATTATGTAGTGATTGAAGTTAATTAAAATAACTAATTGATTGGTGTGTATATATATATGATGCATGGTGATGTGATCAGGAGGATCGTGTGCACTTAGTGTGCTTGAGTTTGTGTGTTGTGCATTTGGTATCGTGCATATCATGGTGTTTTGGTGGGATGAATCATGTCTCAGGAGGAGCGTAAGTGATTCATCCATACTCCTTTGTGGAGAATGGTGGGATGGATCATGTCTCAGGAGGAGGGTAAGTGATCCATCCGTACTCCTTTGTGGAGAATGGTGGGGTTGAATCATGTCTCAGGAGGAGCATAAGTGATTCACCGGTACTCCTTTGTGGAGAATGGTGGGATGGATCATGTCTCAGGAAGAGCGTAAGTGATCCATCCCCACTCCTTTGTGGATAATGGTGGGGATAAATCATGTCTCATGAGGAGCGTAAGTGATCTATCCGGGGTTCGATTGAATGAACCAGTGAGTCAGTACTGCATGCATGGTATTGAGTTGGATTCTTGCATTATTTTATGTTGCGTTGATGATTAGACAGTAGGTCATGTTTGAAGTTGGTGGGGTGATGATTTGTTTATTTGCTACCTTTATTTCATGTATTTTATTACCGATAATTTTGATCATGTTCTCTCACCCCTTTGTTGTTGTTGTTGTTTGTGCTTCTTTGGAAGTACAGATAAATCTAGGTACATAGCTAGCTTGGATAGTGGTGTGCGAGTCGAGTCTTAGGATGCTCTGATATGTAGCACGAGAATTGGGAGTTTATTTGTTTTATGATAAATTTGTTTATTCCTGTGACGTATCATGTTTGATGAACTTGTTAATGAATACTTTTGTGTATTTAGGCGGATGGCCGTGAGTGATGGATAATGATAATTTTCCGCTGCTTTAATTTGAAAATCATATAATGAAGAGTTATATTGAACTGTTTGAATGTGATATCCCACTGTTGAAGGGAAACTCTGATGTTATTTTGAAATAATTGTATTTTATTTTAATTTGGGAAAGTGGGGTGTTACACGGGACACTTAGGTTATTAGGGTTTTGAAAAGTCACGGGTTAGGACTATTGACTCGGCGGTCAAATTGTGAGACCTAATCCTTCGGAAGGTGAATTAGCAGTAAAATAATGGATGAACAGTGAAAGATGATAAAAGAAGACGGTGATAATGTACAAATGAAAATAAGGTGTGGATAATCATAATAATTGTAAGGGTAGAGAAATTACAAATAAAAATAGAAAGAATGGGTTAGTAACAACTTCACGTGTAATTGGGAATGATGAAAATCGGACAGGAATTGAAACTAAACAGGATAGGATCTTTTGAGGTTTTAAGAAAAAGGTTTTGACATTTATGTTGTGAAAATGTGGGAATAAAAGGCTGGAATTTTTATTTTTTAAAAAAGATTTTTAGTTTTAATATAAAAAAATGTTAATTTTTAGTTTAAAAAAGTTTTAATTTTTAAAAAAAAGAGTTTGTTAGTTTTAATTTTAAAAGAGTTTTTCTACTAAAAAAAAGAGTTATTTTATTTTATATAAAAAGTTAGTTTTATTTTTATAAAAAACATGTTAGTATTAGTTAAATTATTTCTGTTTTTGGTTAAGAAAAAAAAATACAAAAGTAATTAATACAACAAACTAACAATAAATAATAAGAAAGAAAAAAAACAGAATATTAAAAACGGGTCGGGCTGGGTGGTCAGGCCCCAAACCCGACCCGATTCGCTCAGCATATAAAAGGTGGGCAAAGTTCTTTTAGGGTTTGGCAACCCTTGCAGTCAGCGGCGGCCATCCCGGACGGGATATTACCGCGACTTCGTTTTGTCCTCCTGTGATCTTCTTTTCTTTCTCACAGGCAACGTTCCTTTTCTCTTCTGTCTCTCAATTTTATCATCTTCTGAAAATGCTTTTCTGTAAAAGGAACACAAAATGTCAGACGGAAATGAACCTTACGGTTCCGATAGTGACGGCTTTGACGGTTGTTCGCTTTTGCGATGACCAATGATGTGCTAGCTGAGGCTAAGAGGGTGGATTGTCCTTTTTCTTGATGTGTTCATGAAATTTAAAGATGGTGATTCTCGGTGGTGTTGAGAACGGCCGCGTATGAAGGATGGTCTTTCCGTTAGGGTTTTCTCCTTTTCTGGGTTGAGTCCCCTTCCTGTTTATGTAATTTTCGGCCGCCTCCTCTGTTAGGGTTTCCTCTTCTTCATTTTATATTGCTCTCTTCACTCTTGCTGGGCTTTGGACTTTAACTCTTACGTTATTATTTGATTGAAAAATATGAGATTTGATTTTGTGATTTGTTTCATGCAGATTTGATTGGATTCGGATTTTGTTTTCTGATAGATTCATTTTCGGACCTGATTTGGATTTGGTTTGGATTTTCAGATGAATTCAACTTTCGGATCTGGTTTGGATTTGGTTTGGCAGTTAATCCGGATTTGCTTGATCAGATATCCAGGGATTTACCTGATAGAAACTGGTTATGGATTTTGGATTGAAATCTGTTTGGCTGAAAAATTACTTTTTCAAAAATAAGTGCTTATCCAAATATCTGGCCATCCCGAAAAAAGAACAGACATCTTCCGGTTTTAGTCCGAGGTCGTGAATATGAGTCGGGAGCTGGCTTTGACTTTTGTCGTTGCCCTTCCGACATACCCGATGATGGATAACTGAAGGTATCAGAACTATCGAAAAACCTTTCTAACTTTTAACATTACAACTGCTTTCTCTGTTTTGTTATCTCGTGCAGGTACGGAGAAGTTGGGTCTAGAATAATCGGCATTAAGAAATGAGCATGAAGACCACTTCTAGGAAATTAAGACTTAAAAAATATTTATTTTCCTTTTTTTTAAATTGTAATAAAAAAATATTACGAATAAAAATTCAATATATTTTCTATCCAAAATCACATTCCGATTCCCTTTCCATAATTTAAATCTGTCGCAACCGAATGACCCACAACAATATCCAATTAAATCCAACTGATTAAGAGCCCCCGAATAAATTCAACCGATTAAAGTTTAAACGATTAAACTTAAACAAATAGAATTAATCTTCACCATATAAATTCAATACGAATAAATCCAAAGAAATCAATTGAATCAAACTTTGTCATTTCAACCTGTGCTGCTCCACTTAAAACATAATATAACCTTCAATTCCAATCCAATATTTCCCAGATTAAATCCTACCTGATGATAGAATCGATGATGGCCATGAACGAAGTAGAACAGAAAAGAACAGAGAAATCCAATTAACAGTGAAGACAGAAATATAACCCGCGTCAAAAATTCAATTTGTGTCTCTGATAACTAAGTCCCATGTCCTGAACCAATTCAGCCCAAAAATCACAATTAAACAGAAATCATAACCCAAACATGAATCGAAATTTCCACTGCTTTGACTTTAAAATTGACTGGCAGATAGCAGAAGAACATCAAATAAGCGCCTGTTAAAACAAAACTCCGCAGAATGGATTCTTGCACTAACTTGAGCCGGACCAAACATAATCAAACCCATATGATAAAATAAATGTCTGGGAAATCCACTGACGACATAGTCTCGGCCCGTTGAATTAATTAAAACTCCTGATGCCAAAATTATCGTGAATTTCTATTTAGCTTCAAAGAAGATAAAGAACTCGTAAATGGAGGCTCTAATAAATCCCTGACGATGATTCAGCTTCATGAACTGTCAGCAACAAAGCATAAATGACAATTTCTCCCTTCAACAGCTAAAGTGTACCAGACGTAATTCTCCTGCAAAGACAACAGACTATGCAACCCATTAGATGTTTAGTTAATATGTAATGCAAAAAATGAAATGTAACGTGACATGAATCGACTAATCCAAGGGTAAAATTTGGGGTATTACAATCGTTTTGCAGCGATGTCTTGATGTGTAATTCTGGGATTTCTGGGATGGATTACCCCGAGTATGACAGTGGGTTTTGGGTGATGTGTACATGAGGTTATGATAGTTTCCTATGATGTATCGATTGAGTTAATATGATGAAATTACCATGATTAGATAAACTATGTGATAACATGAGATATGATGATTTTATGTGATGATGGTGAGTGTTGCAGTGAGAATCGTGATACCAAGCTATTGATTAACTTGAATCTTGATTCTTAAATTCACAACTGGACTTTAATTTATCCAAAAAGGAAAGGTTTAAAGAAAGAAAAACCTATAAAAATGCAAAGCAAAAGGCAAGGCTTAAAGCTAAGCAAATAGAGATCTAAAGGTTTAGGGGTTGGTTATGCATAGGGTAGGTATTTCACATCCTAAACATCTATAGTACTCTACAGGAACCTCTTGTTAATATTTGTGTTATGCTAAAGTTTGCTTGCTAAAGGAAATGTGCTAAGGGTAAATATATAAAGTATAAAGTAAGTTTGCTCGCGAAGACATCGCATCTCATGCCTATGTATCTTGACGGGAATGGAATCAGAGCAACCGTAGTTCCCCTATCTAGGGGGGAGGAACTCTTGACTGTGGTCAAGGTTCCAGAGGGATGTAAGCACTCATAAGGAAGTACTTACATGGAGTGCGGCGACTCCTGAATCTATGTTGAGATTGTTGTAGTAAAGAATGTCCACGGCGGGACGCTAAACATGAGTACGACGACTAAAATCCTATGGTTAGGATAACAGGTAAAAGTAAAGGATATCATATGAACAAAGTCACAATAATGTATTCAAAAGATTAAAAACCTCATGGGGATAATCAACAGTTTTAAAGGTGAACCACAAAAAAAAATTAAATTCAAACTTAAATGCACAAGGGAGCCAACAATACAAGTTCATGCCATCTTAAAATTAAACTCAAAGAGGAATAAAATGAAAGTTAAAAAAAATGAGAGATATGAGGGGAAAACCCTAAAAGTGCAAGTTTTTCAAATGATGTAAAGTTTTTCTGGGATGGAAATACTTGAATTCTTTGATCACTACATGAAAATAGGCAAGATTAAGAACAAGTTAAAAAAAGAGTGACTCAAAAATGATGAACAATGACAAAGTTATGACATTTTGAAGTTTTGAAGAAAATCATAAACAACTAATATTAAAAAAGATGGGAGTGTCCACACCAAGGGTTGAACCCGTGCCTTGTGGATCATAGGTTAAAAACCTCACCATACCAACCAACACACACATGTGAACGTATATGGAAAAGATAAATTAAATACAAAAACATGATGAAAATCAGAAAATGCAAAAAAGAGTTGTCCACATAGGGATCAAACAGAGGATCAGAGGCTTGGTAAGTGACTTAAGGCATTGCATTTAACCACTGGGGTGGCGATACATCCGTGTATTTTGCCACCCCAATTAAATATGTACTTAACAAAGCGTGCATTGTGGGCAACTCCTTCAAGGCAAAACAACTCAAAATCCTGAAAACGATTCCAATCCAACTCCACCAATTCTTAACCAATTTTAGCAAAATAAAAGTCCATTCCACTTGAAATTTAGAGAGGAATGCAATGGTACCATTCAAATTTTGAGATAATGCACACAAATGAAAACACGAAGACTCATGCATAATGAAGCTTGAATGCATTTTGGAAGTCAAAGTTCAAAAATAGATGCAATTTAGTGCAAGTAAGGGTCTGAGCAGTTTTCAAATGTAGCATGGGATGAGTTCCAACAGAAATTTGGTTTGGAAAAGCAATAGAGCAGAAAGTTGGTATGTGAGTTGTAATTGTGCATTTGAACATCAATTTGCAATGGTAAGATCAAAATGGATGAGTTTAGAGCAAATAAAGGGTCTGCACAAGTTTGAAATGTATTTCTCATGGATAAATCTAAAGAAAACAAACAGTTTCTGTCATGATTTAGAAAATGGTTATCAAGTTGCAAATTGGTGAAATGCCTTTATGTAGTATCAATGCACAATGATGGTAAACAAATCTCAACCCCAAATGCCAATAGTCATGCATTCCAAAACTTACCAATGCAACAGCAAAAGAAAAGCAGCCTTACATGGTCAAGGCATACCTCAATAGTAAGAGACAATAACTTGTCAACTGATTCAACACGTCCAACAACCAAAACTCAAGAGTACAACTGCCTTAATTGGATAGCAACCACAGATTTTGGTATCACGTTGCCAAATCTAAAAACTCTCACCTTAAACAAATGAGTTAGGAGTCCAATGTAAATTATCATGGATTGGCAAGTAGATGAAGTTGGTGGCAAATGAGACTGTTATGATATCCCTCAAAATTGCTTGCAACAGAACAAAAACAATATGATCTTACCAACATAGATAGCAAATACCAAAATGCCTTTGAATCTAGAAACAAAGGCCTGAGTCCTATGAAAGCAACTCAATAATAGTTTGTGGCAGAGGTCATCTCATCATCAACAAGGCATAGTCATACACATGCAATTTTTTTAATCAAAATAGAAGTTGGTATGAACAGAAACCAAACTCACTCAAATAGAAATGGCATACCATCCAAAAACAAGATCAAGCACATTCTATAAAGGTTCCTCAAGTGCAGAGTGGCCTATAGATGATTCAAAACAAAGGCCTCAAACTCATCCCAAACAGAAGCAGCAATATGATTCATTAATGGAATAAACCAACATTCAAATCCAGATTGCACTCCATATGACAATGATCAATGCAAACACATATAGCTGGACAGATCCATCAATGCCTTGTGACAGTCATCCAACATCAAACTTGACAAAGCTCAAAACCAAACAAAACTAACCTAAACCTCTCTAAAAGACAAATATTGCTGCAAACAGGTTTTTGTGGTAATGGAATTAAACTCAACAACATGAACAACATATGCTTGAAGACCAACCCTAGCCTGAGTTGAACAGCCAATCAGTGACAACCCCTAAGCAAATAATTCTAATAATAGTCCACAATTACAACTAAACATGCTAGACAGGTACCAGTATGGCCAAAGTCTAAAGTTCTCAAATGAGAGATACCAAACATGACAAAATTTAAGATCAAATCACTAACCTTAAGCCTCTCAGGTCTGACAGTGTTCAAAAACAGTTGGTCTATTTCAACATAACAGTGTTAGTGCTCACTTAAGCATAAAGTTAAAAAAATCAGAATGAGTTACCAAGAGTTGACAAACTCTGATTCACACAATCCTACAGCAGTGAAATTTGAACATGGGGGCAAACAAACTTAAACCACAAACTGTTCCCAATCACACATGATACAAAAGTCACCTTGAACAAGTGTTAATATGGGAAAAAGCTTAAAAGTCATGAATAAAAACTCAACATAGTAATATCACAATATACCAACTGTTTTAACAACAGCACCCTTCCTTCTCCAAATGAAGTGCAAAAGAGTAATAATAACAACCAAGAATTGAAAAAACAGCAATGTAAAAGGATCTAGCAACAAAGATGCTCACACATACATGAACTTTCTCTAATCAAGCAGCCAACTAGCATGATGAGGTTAAATCCTAAATGAACCATGTACTTCAACAACCTAACTTTTACAAAAGTATCAACATACATACATTATTCTGATGGCATCCTAACAGCAAATGCACTTGGTATTGCATTTCTTACATATTTGGCAGCATACTTAATAGCATGACAATGCATAAACCAATCTCAAACATAAAGCAATATATGGCAATGCATACTAGTGAATGAGTTCCAAATGACACGCCTCTTGTAGACCTCCAAATGCTAGCTAGCAACCAAGAAAACCAGAGATTCTTCCTTCCTTTGAGCAAGCTTTGAACTTTCTTCCTTTTGAACCAACAAATGGTTCTTGAGGACAGTTTGAACAAATGAACTTCCAGCTGTCGTTTGAGATTTTGGACAGCTTGAATATCATTAATATGAGGTGTCTAAAGTGTTAAAATTGTAGGAATGGATATAGGTAGTGATTTGGTATGAAGGATGCACAAAAGTCAAACTATGGGGTGTGGACAGTTGACTTTTTAATCCAAAGGTTTTTTGAGGAAACCAATGGTGGGAACAGCTTCAGAGGGTCATTTTAAGGGTGTGTATATGGTTTTTTAAGTGGTAGAATGCTTGGAGAAGGTTCTGATGTGAAAGATGCAAAGTGGTAAAAATGGTGATTTTGTGAGATTTCTTCAATTTCAAGTAAAGAGGGAAAGAAGGAGAGTCATGTGTTTTTTGTGGTTAGGATGGCTCTGGTGTCCCAAATAGAGTGGGTGGAAGGTTCTATTTATAGGCCATGAAGAGGTTTGGGGCAGATTTGAAGTTTGGCTTTTGGAGGGAGATTTTGAAGAAATCCTGCACAAGACCTTGATGCAACTGCATACATCATTCTCTTGGCTCAATGTAAGGAGAAAATTAAGTGGAAGGAGTGACTTGAGGTGACTGAATAGAGCATAGAGTGTAGATGTCACAGCTGCTACAGGTTTGAGCCAAAAAGTTTCTCTTTCCTCTCTTGAATTTCTTGATTATTTTATTGCAACTTGCTCTTCCTTCAAATCCTTCACTTCTTCTGCATTTTCCTTCATTATACTCTCTAAATATCAGATAAAAACATGATCCAAGGGCTGAGAATAGCTCAAGTGATCAAAGGATGAGTTTGTGAAAAAGTGAGAATGTTGGACTCAAGCCTTGAAACCTCATCTTGTTGGATCAATAACTCTCAACTCATAAAGGCTATGGAGGAGTTCTAGTACATTTTGGAAATCCCTCATGTAGCTCTACAACTTTCATGTTTTCATGATCCTCAAATTCTCAATGGAACTAGGTCAAAAGACCTCTCAAAGTTGCTGAAAAACATGCCTAAAAAGGCCAGTAACTTAGAATTTTTCTAAGTTATTTTTCCCTCTTGTAATGAATTTGGTCATAACTCAAACTCTATGCATTTTCTGCTCATGGACCACTGTGGTACTTTTGTAGGACTTGTCAATAGCTTTCCAATGAGCTTTGAAACAACTCAATTGGATGTGTGGTTAGGGTGTTATGCTCTTGCCCCTTTCAAAACCCTAATTCCTGATTTTTGCGATAACTCCCCAATCCTTGATCCAATGGTCATGAAACTTCATAGTCAGGTGTAATATGGCATTAGGAATATTTTTTATTCACACTTTGAGGTCAAATTCTTTATGGTTGAAGAGTTGACTTTTCGGTCAACCGAACGATCGATCGATGACTACCGAGTCGACTGTTGTTGTTCTGGGTCTTCCGAGGCTTTGAAAATTCTTGAGGGGACTTGAATAAGTCATATGAGCTTCATGGACCATAATTCCATCATTGGAAAACCTTTAAAATCAAAAGTCAAACCACAGTTGACTTTTCCTAATCAAAAACCCTAATCAGGGATCCTGAACTGCACTGTTCCTGATCTTTGTGTGACAACCTCAAATTGGACTCATGCCTGACCCAATGGAGTATTATTGATGGTGTAGAGACATTCTTCATGGATAATCCATCCAAGGCATTGACTGATTAAACCGTCAAAACCTCGATTTCTGATTGTACGGAACCCCGGGTTCACCTGTAACTCAACAAAGAAAAACTTGAAGTAGGTTAAGGTTAGATAAACAACTGAACATGATCCTAAGATGATGATGAAGATCTAAGAGGTCAAAATTTGGGGTGCAACAATGAGTATGATGAATGATGATGCACCATATGCTGTATTGTGAGGATTATTATTGTGACGTGTGCATCATGCATTCATGTGCATTCGATTGCTTTGACTTCAATCCCACTTTGTGGATGTGAAGTATTTTGATGTGCTCTGATCCTATTGATGGGGATCTATGGAGGGTTGATAGCCCAGTGTCCATCGCGCTGTGATGATTGGTACCACATGCATTGAGTCTATGTTGCATTCGCATTTATGAGCCTTTGTGTATACATTATGACGTTGTGGCCTTTGAGGCATAATTGAGGATATGACTGTGTTGAATATGATCATGATGCTGTTTATGCATTAATTGTTATACATTGATTATTATGAATTGTTTTACTCACCCTGCCTGTTTGAATGTTACCTCTACATGGGTAACATGCAGATGATCCAGTTTAGCCGTGGACGCCGACGAGGAGTTAGTTTTGAAGTTTTTGAGCGTTTTAGTCTTTTGGTCAGCTTAGAGGGTCTTGCTCTGATATGTAACATCGGGTTGGGTTCCTTGAGTTGATTTTATACTGTTGACGTTATTTTGATTAATTTCCCTTTTGAGGAAAACTTTGATTTATGTTTGAGTTCTGCTGTTTATGATGTTTTGATATATTTTGGAAAAAACACGTAGTTACAGAGTATGGACCTATTTTGATGACTTTGAGAAATGTACGCCCTTTTAGTGGCTTTTTAATGATATTTATTTATTGACTCTGATTTCTGTGTTAGTTTGCCTTTATTCACTCTGATTTCTGTGTTATTTTGCCTTGGCAGAATAGACTGATTTTATTGCACCTCATGTGCGTATGGGTTGTAATATTTGTGGGGTCTCTATGCCCTTAACTTGATCATTTCTAAACTTTTGATCTATGCTATATATCTTAGTTTTTTGTTCTAAAAGTTATGGCTAAAAAGGGGGAGAAGAGTATACTGTATACACTTTGGTATATGGCTAGATGTGCTGGTGTGTATAGTAGGTGCGTAGCTGAAGGAGAAGATGGTGTCTGCTGCTCTGATTGGTTTGACAGCTTGTTGATCCTACTAGATGAAAGAGTATACTATATACACTTTGGTATATGGCTAGATGTGCTGGTGTGTATAGTAGGTGTGTAGCTGAAGGAGAAGATGGTGCCTGCTGCTCTGATTGGTTTGATAGCTTGTTGATCCTACTAGATGATTGTTTGTTCCTTTTTGGGGCTATTGTGCAACTTGTTGAATGTTGTAGAAGCTTTGTTATTTATTTTCTTGTATGCTTGGAGTTACAGGTTGCTGAAAGCTGCTGTGAAGATTTGTGGGCTGCTTTGTGTTATGCTTGGGCTGCTGTGATGTTTGCTGTTTTATTGAGGGGGAGCCTTGCTTTTACTCTCCTTCTGTGAATTTTTCTAGTGTGCTGTACTATTTACTGGTTTTTGGTTATTTCTTGTGATCTATTTTTGTTTTAGCCAAAATTTGCCAAAGGGGGAGTTTATTATTACTTGATTGGCATGCATTTTGGTAAAACTAGGTATAATCACAAGATGTCCTACAGGATGTCGGGACATCTGACTGTCAGGACCAGCATGTTGCTTTTGACTTTTTAAAAAGACTTATCTCATGATGTCAAACAAGATGTCTTGACACTCATGGACAAAACATTTTGTATGATTATGTTTGTCTATCCATTTCTTTATGTGCAAGTCTGCTACACTATTCTTGTGTGGAATCTGCGAGGTTTTAGTGGTGTTTTAAAAAGCGTTTCTGATACACTTATTGTGGATCAGATTTGATTTAATATAGAGTTATTCTCAGAAGATTTATTGAAGATTGGAAGAATGATTTGATTAGATCTGATTGATCAAATCAAATCTGTTGTTATTGATGAAGATTGGAATCTTCTCAAATCCTGCTGTTACTTTTGACACAGTCCAAGCCCATTCTACTTTGCTATTTAAAGAGGCGTAAACCCTAGCTTGGAGACCAGAGAAGCAAGGATTAAAAGTGTGTGCATCTTAAGCCTTCGTGTGTGTTAGTTTTGTGAGCCATTCACTCATTGTTTAATGTGTGAATTGAACTAAGTTGTTAATTGTAAATTGTTCACTCAAAGCTTGTAAGCAAGAGTGTATTGTACTTGATTGAAGCTTTTAAGCAAGATTAAGTTGTGACTTTGAAGGGTGTCTTCTAAAGTCTTCTTATTTTGTTGATTGATATCACTGCTGTGATTAAGGGGGAGTGAAAGGTGTCTCTTGTCTAGGTGTGGTCTAGGTAGAAATTGCATAGGTAGAGATTAAGTGAGGAGTTGTAAACTGCGAGTTTGGCTCTGAAGTAATTCTACTAGTAGTGAATTTCCTCCCTGGCTTGGTAGCCCCCAGATGTAGGTGTGGTTTCAACGAACTGGGTTAACAATTGTTGTGTCTCTTTACAATTTTTTTTGTTTATCTTTGTTCTTATCATACAGATATTTGTGTCATGAACATCTCTTTCGACATATAATATCTGATACTAGAATTTTAGTTTAATTGTGCAATTGATATGTATAAAGCATATTTATCTTGTTGATTCTTGATGATGCATTCTTGTTGAAAATATGTGTTTGATTGTTGATGCACGTCCATCCTTGCATGATAATCGTTCATGATTGGTGTTTGCTCATACTTGATTGCATTGATCATGCTTGCTTCTCTTCTTTCTACAACTGCCTTATTTTGAATTTGCATGTTGTCTTTGCTATTGCTTGTTGCCTGCCTTTTAGACTTACTTTTGTGCTGAATTAGTAGCTGTTAAATGTTGTTATGTTGCCTTACTATATTTTATTGTTGTTTTGTGCAGGATGCGTTGTTGTAGTTGTTATTTTTACCTTGTTTTCTTGCTTTTTTCCTTGCCTTTGCATGCTCCCTTAGGATTCCTATTCCAATTTAATTTCCGAATTAAATTTTGGATTAGGATAGACATTAGGAATGCAATCCATGTATGATAACAAGTAGGCTAGTCCCTTTAAACCTCAATCTTAGGTCTATCTTTTTCATGCTAACATTAGGATAGAATTTCCTTTCGCATCTCGGCCTTAGGGCCACTTTGCATGACAACGTTAGGACCGAGTTTCCCTTAGACCTTCAGTGCGTCTTTCTCTCTTCTCATCTCAAAACAATGCTAACACACTTAATAAAGACGATGAATGTTATACGCCACAAGCCTTAAGCATATGGGAAATGATAAGTGAGGGGTCTCCACTCGCTTGTCTAAAGTGTTTAGCGTGCGTCCTGTCTGGGGGAGATATGCGAAGCATTCACTCCTATATCATAGTCTTTAGTGCAATGTGAATCATAAAGCAAGCTAATTCACTTCACTAAAACTCACAAACAAAATTCAAACCTTTTTATCCTTCAGAATTTTTTTTGTTTCAAACACTTTTTCATAAAGAGTACATTACTTTTTCGTTCTATCGCAAACAGACATCGACCTTAACTATTGGAATGGGAACTTAACATCGCTCATAGAAAAGACTTAACCAACCTATGGTTTCATAGTATCCTGAACTACATTTTCTCTGATTTCTCATACCAAATGAGGATACGTTGGCACAAGACGGCGATATCTTGGCGAGCAATCTTTCCCATCATCCATAGTTTTTCGAACTATGTTGACTCTGACTTTCCCATTGCACGAGGGAATACATAGGCATAGAGCGGAGATGCCCTATCGAGTCTCTGCTTTTTTTTCTTTGTTCTCGTTTCTGTTTAGTAGTAGCTTATAGATGACACACCCTTTGATTAGACAACAAGCATGGATCACATTGAGTACAATAGACGTGAGGGGTGTTTATACCTTCCCCTTGCGTAACCGACTCCCGAACCCATGATTTGGTTGCGATGACCTTGTCTTTTACCGTTCTTTAGGTTTTCTTCGATCGTTTCCTTTCCTTGCTTTAGGATATATAACATTCAGTGGAGAATCTTCTGTTTTTCCGCTGGGTGTTTTTCGCAGTTGCGATGGCTGGCGACTCTGCTGAGGAAAACTGGTTCCCTATGCGAGTCAATCCTAGCGCTTTTCTTTTTCTGTTCTTTGGGTGTTTACTTTTGTACAATTAATTTATTTTATGTACATTGTCTGTTGTATATTATTGTATTTGCATTTTACTGTTGCATATTATATTGCTGCTGTTGTTGTTGGGTGGGTTGTTACATGAGAGATAAGCTCAATACCCAGGCTTGAGTATACATAAAGGATTAGTGTGGAGAGTAGTGTGGACTTGTGTGGCATCCTGACACAAAATTCCGTGCGAAATTCGTGTCCAGACGAGGTTTTTTCTGGAGAGATCCTATCCTACACATTTAGGGAAGTTGAGGGGGTGTTAAATTAGAAAGTTAATGACTCTGGAGACTGTTCATTGGAAAGTCAGATGAGACCTCCTTGATTGACCATGATGCCAAACCATAAATAGTGAATGTATCGTTGTTTCTCGATTTGAGAGTTTGTGATACTTACGACCGGCATAGAATGTCGTACTATCCAAGACTAGACCCCCACACGTGAGAAGGGATGGGTTTTTGCAAGAAACCTTGACTTTCAACCAACCCAGTTTTTTGGTTTTCTTATCAGTGCGAACTTATCAGCCTGGTATTCTAGTATTCCAATTATTCTAGTATTTTGGTTATTTTGGTATTCTGGTGTCCTAGTATTTTCTCATCAAAGCAGACTTATGAGCCTATTTAGTCAGCGGCACGACAGTTATTTAGAGTTGTGTGGAAGCTTTGCTCCCATGTCTGTTGAATCCATAAAATTGCATTGCATAAGCATTTATGCATCATTTTCACATGTCCTTCCTCACCCAGGAAACAATAGAGCTCATCCATCTTTTGTCCAACCCACAATTGTTTTCCTGATACTTGCATTGGACTTGAATAAGCTTTTGGAAGAATCATGAACTCAGGAGAGCAAAACCAGTTTGTTACAAGGGTAGATGTTGAATTGGTGAAGATTCAGTTGGATCAACTTTTGGAAGCTATGACAGCCATGACAAGGGGAAAAGGAAACATCAGAGGACTCCAATTATTGGGAATGTTAATCCACCTGTAGTGAACAATGTTGCTCAAGCTCAGCATGTGCAGATTCCTATTGAGGATCAAGTTATACAAGAGCGTACCATTGTCTGAGATGGACATTCCTCTTCTCTTAAAGACACGGGTTATCAGAGCTTCGCATTCTCTGTGCCAGAGTTCTAAGGGGTAGTTCCAACGATGAAACCTAAAGACCCACGGACTATTGAGTTTATGAAAATGTATCGTGTGTTGGAGGAGAAGCTTGATGCCCTAGAGGGTCGTGATGCTCTTAATCTGAATGCTTCAAGAATGTGTTTGGTGTCTGGCCTTGTGATGCCTCTAAAGTTCAAGACACCAAATTTTGAGAAGTACAAAGGGGATATCTCTCTGAAGCAACATTTGGTGATGTTTTGTAGAAGAATGACCTCATATGTCCATAATGACAGGCTTACAATTCACATTTCTAGGACAATCTAAGTGGGGCATCACTGAGTTGGTATATGTAGTTAGAGAATGGTTGCATCCGATCATGGTCAGACCTATCAAACGCCTTTGTGAAGCAGTACAACTATTATCTTGACATGGCTCGCAGCCACATTTAGTTGCAAAACCTATCTCAAGCGGACGATGAATCCTTTAAGGGATGCTTAGAGATGGATAGAGTTAGCTGCTCGCGTTCAACCACCACTTCTAGACAGAGGATTAGTTGACCTGTTCATGGGTACTTTGCAAGGTCCATACTTGGATAAGATGATTGGCAATGGGGAATTAAACTTTTTTGACTTGATAGTTGTTCGGGATGTAACACCCCTTGCTTACTCAGTTGTAGTTGCGGGGGATCGGATCGTAATTCGCCCTACCAAGTTCAGCACCAAAAATCGCTGAACCAACTACAACGAGTCTTATTATCATTTGAGATTTGTTTTCTTCTTTTTTGTTTTTGTTTTTTCTTTCTTTCTTTTTTTCATTTTCGGAACACTCACTTATATTCATCGGCTTCCCTGCGTAGAGTGCGTGTGAGATGGTGTTGACTGCTAAAATAAACTACTCAAGAGCTGTCAGAGAATGAAAATTTAAGGCTAAAACATAAAGAGTATTCAAATCAATTTCCACATGCAGGAGACTTACAGTGTTAAGACGATACCGATCTTGTGAATTTTTCCCAGGTCTCCATAAACTACTCTCAAATTAGACTATAGCCTCAAACTTTCAAGAAGATGCATTTTTTTATTTGACTGAAAACAAACAAAACACTAACAAAAATAAGGAAAACAAACGAAACAAAGAAATTGTTCTCTGCCCCACACTTAAAACATACATTGTCCTCAATGAAAGAACAGAAATATAAAATAAAAGTGAGGAGAGATAGGAAAGGACACACCCGAGGAGTCAAGGTGGATAGATGATTGCATAAGCAGCATTTCCTAAACAGAGCTCTTCTGCAGTCTCTACTTCCAAAGTGGGGCTCTCATGGAGTAGCTTTGGGCAGTGACCATTGTTTTTGAAATTTTTAGTAATGCCTTCGTCTTTTATTCCAGGATCAAAGAAGGTCCTTCGATACGTAAACGTGTCAAATGGGCACGTGAACATGATCTCATTTTTCACGTCAAGAATAAAAGGATTAAGGGGTTGTCTCACTAATTTAGCTCCTTCTTTAAGCAGAATCTGATGCATGCACCCTAGAAGGGCTAATACCGGGAATGTCCGCCAATGTCCACCCTATTTCCTTTTTATGCCTCTTTAAAACCTGCAAAAGCCTACTTTCTTGATTGAAATCAAGGTTAGCTGAAATAATAATAGGAAGCTTATCATTTATGTCTAAGTAGGCATATTTGAGATTTTCTGAGAGAGGTTTGAGTTCTAATGAAGGGGGTTGCTCAATAGATGGGATGGTCGGGGCAGAGGGAACATCCAGAGCCTCAACCGCACAAACCAATTCATCGATAACCTTATCCACCGGCAAAATATCAGTTCGCAATGCAACATTTATCTCGGCACAAGTAGAGCAAACATTAGTGTTAGTGCACACATCATAGGAGAAAATATCATCATAGTCTAGTAAAGGCGGGAAATCAGATAAAAACTTGGGAAGTGTATCGTCTACTAAGTCAGAAAGTAACTCAATCTGAAACATTGAATGCTCTTCCATGGGATGTCTCATTGCATCAAAGATTATGGCCAGGATTGCAAATGCAGCAACAAATCCGATAATTCCCACAATGTCCCTGTAGGTCTGAATCAAACTCAAAGAAGGAAGATGGTTAAAATAAAATCGAAAAAATATAAAAACACAAAATTTAACCTAATTAGATCAAATAAGAATTTTGGAAATTTTTTTGGATTTTTTTAGACAGTGAAAACAGTAAAAAATTAATTAAAAATAGAAAAAAGAGGAATTGGCGATTCGATGGGCCAACTCTTATAACTCTTCTAGAGTTAAGGACTTTTTTATCGCACGATTTTTCTGCTTCAATTTCACGAAACAGATCTCAAAAAGAAGGCGATTTGCCCAAAACCTGGTTTTTTTTTACTTGGTCTGACGAGAAACAGGACGGCCAGACGCGAAAACGCAAGAAAATACACAAAAATGCATAAAATTAAAACAAACAAAACCTAAAACTAGATTATTGACTAAATCAACAAGAATCCCCGGCAACGGCGCCAATTTGATCCGCTGTCGCACGCGGATCAAAACGAGTAGTTTGGAAAACGGTAGTTTAGCGACAATGACTCGAGTCGTATCGCAAGGATTCTTGTAGTGATTGACCAATAAAGTAACAGTTATGGGGGGTTTGGATTTTTGATTAAGAGAAAAAAAACTGAAAATAAGTGATTATCAAAATAAGCTGAAACGGTTAATCTGCTGTTTTAGTTTCCCAACTTATCATCGATCCTAATAATTCCCAATTCCTAAGCGGATTCTATCCCCTTTTCGATTATAGTAACAATCAAACAAGCGCAATTGGTATTATACGAAACATATTCCTAATTTCCGAATTAAGCAAACGGATAAAATATAGTAACCGTGAATTAAGCAAACACGAGAAACATACGCGGATTAAGCAAACGCGATTAGTGTATGATTCAACAGTAACACGAGTTTCCCCTAAAAAGAAAAACAAGTTCATAACCCAATTGGGTCGAAAACATCACCCAGGCCCAAAACATGACCCAAAACTAAAACAAATTCCTAATGCTATAACTTCAACGAATATTCTGGGAAAATATGCTCTGAATCTGACTTCGACTCCAACATAAAAGTCGTTGCTCTCTCTCTCTCTTAGCTTTCCGGCGATTTTTAGAACGCCTCAAACGGAATTCCGAAACTCCAGTTATGATCGTTTCCATGCAGACTGCTAAAGCTCAAAAATAAAGTGCAAAATCAAATTAAACCAAAAATAAAATAAAATATAAAAACATAATAAAACATAAAAATAATAAAAATAAAGTAAAGAAATGCCTAAGTAAAAATATAGGAGAATGTGCATAAAGATGCACTGATCAGGGAGTATAGCCTTTAGTGATTTTTCATGTGTAACTTTCAATGTATTTAAGGTCGATATAAGGGTTTAAGGGTTTTGAGGAGAATTATGGGAAAAAGGGAATTTGGCCTTCATGGCCAAATCCTATTTTGAGGTTTAACTTTGAACTGGGCCTTCATGGCCAAAACTCTGATTTGACATGTCTAACCCTTAGGGAAATTTGTTAATGAGAAATCTGATGTTTGTGGTGTAGTGGTAAGTATTCCTAAGAGTTAGAGCGTGGATATGAGAAATAGTGATTTTTGGCCTTTGTGGCCTAAATCAGTTATAGGTAAATCTAACCGTAGAATCCATTGGGAAAAGGAAGGTTAGGCTTTCGTGGCCAAAACTTTGAATTGTTATTTGTCTGAACCTGAAGGGATAAGAATATTATATAAGGAGTAACTCTAACGCCTTTGGGGGAAATTGTAGGAAATTTGTGATTTAGGGCGTGAATATGATACGGGATTGGCCTAATAAACCGTAGGTTTTGTGCCTTTATCGCCGTAAGACCTTAGGGATGATTTAGGGATGTTTTGGGGGCATTGGGGAAGTGAATCGTGTGGAATTTTGGGTGGATTTAGGTTCTGGTGCATAGCAGAATTTGCTGTCATCGCACGGTTTGCCTAGCGAATAATGCTTCACCTAGAGAACCATGTTGTTCCCATACTCGCCTAGTGAAGAATCTTTCGCCTAGCGAAGAAACTCGCCACAGACTCTCCTAGTGAACGTACCAGAGTTTCACGGATGTTGATCGTGTGCAGCGATGCCTTGATGTTTGATTCTGTGATGAGTTAACATGAGTATGACAGTGAGTTTTATGTGATGTGTACGTGATTACACGATGATTTCTATGACGTATGGATTGGAAAACTATGATGATATTACCATGACTTTGATGAATTGTATGATGACATGATGTATGATGATGCATATTATGATGAGCTATGATGAAATGATGTATGATGATGATTATTATGATGAGCTATGATGACATGATGTATGATGATGATTATTATGATGAGCTATGATGACATGATGTATGATGATGATTATTATGATGAGCTTTGATGACATGATGTATGATGATCATTATGATGATGACCTATGATGTTTGATGATGATAAATATGATGAATGAGGATGCACCTGTGATGTTATTATGAGGATGATTTGTGACGTGTGCATCATGCATTCATGTGCATCAGGACTTCAGTTCAGGACCTCGATTACTTTGGCTTCAATCCCATTGTGTGGATGTGAAGTATTTTGATGTGCTCTGATTCTCTAGTATAATTGATCCTATTGATGGGAATCTATGGAGGGTTGATGGCCCAGTGTCCATCGCGCTGTGATGATTCGTACCACATGTATTGAGTCTTGTTGCATTTGCATTTTTGAGATGATTGTGAATAATTTATGATGTTGTGGCCTTTGAGTCCTATTGAAGGATATGAATGTGTTGAATATGAAAATTACGTCGTTTTATATGTTGATTTTTATACTCACTCTGCCTGTTTGAATGTTACCTCCACGTGGGTGACGTGCAGATGACCAGGTTAGCCTTGGACGCCGTCGAGGTTATTTTTGAAGTCTTTGAGTTGTTAGCCTTTTGGTTAACTTAGAGGGTCTTGCTCTGATATGTAACATCGGGTTGGGATCTTTTGAGTTAAACTATGTTTTACTTTGAGTTTATTTTGATTATCTTCCCATATGAGGAAACCTTGATTTATGCCTTTTGAGTTCCGCTGCTTTGTGTAGTTTGATGTATTTTGGGAAAACCCGTTGTTTACGGAGCCTTGACCTATTTGAGTTATTGAGAAAATGTACGTCCTTTGAGGTGAATTTTATTGAGTTAAATATTTTACTCTAATATCTGTGTTATTTTTCCATAATATTTGTGGGGTAGAAAAGGGTGTTACATTAGTGGTATCAGAGCAGGTCGGTTCGTCCGGCCAAGTTGTCTATTGTTATTTGTTCCCTAGTACGCGACATGTGTGTACACTGTTGGCACACATTTGTTTTCTAACCTTTGTCTGCAGAAGTGGGAATGAAACAAGTGGGGGAGAAGCTTGTGCTTCTCCAGGATGCTTCAAGTGTGGAGTGGTGGCTCAGTGTGTCGATGAACGCTCTTATAGTTTGGTAAAGATGGTTTATGCCCCATCATGATTTTTTGCTGTCTATTGACAAATTGAGGAACTGATCACCCTTAATCTCTTGTTGATAGTGGACAGAGTCATGTTTGAGGGAATAGATGTGTCTTACAAGCTTAGATGGCGTGTGTAGTGAATTGTTTTGAGTTAAGCTAAATGCTTACAGATTATTTTGGTGAGTCTGTGCAGGATTGTGATGAGATGTTTATTTTGATGGAAACTTTGAGTGTTAATAAAGTGGGGAAGTTGGTGGTGCGCCAATTATTTGTGATTATCCAGAAGTTTTTCCTGATGAGATAAGTGATTTACCACCGGAACATGAAGTGGAGTTTACGATCGACCTAGCTCTTGGAACTAGTTTGGTAGTGATGGATCCATATCGTATGTCCACACCAGAATCGAAAAAGTTGAAGAATTAACTTGAATATATGCTTGATAAGAGGTTCTTTTGTCCGAGTGTGTCGCCGTGGGGTGCACCAGTTTTGTTAGTTAAGAAGAAAGAAGGTTATATGAGGCTGTGTGTGTGTTGCACCCTAAAATTTGCCCAACCTTTTCCTTCTTGTTTTTGCATTAGCATAACATCATCATAGCATTATCATAGCATTGCATTAGCATTTATGCAGGGGATCAAGTGTGATATACATCGAGAGAGGCCTATCTAAAGGTTTTATTCGAGCTTGAGGAGTCACTAAAGTCACCAGGAAGTGGTTCGTGCCCTTGAGAAGTTCAGATGCTTGTGTGGGGTTCATCCCCTGACTTAGAGGCCAACTGAAGATTATCAATGAGTTGGGAAACTATGATTACAGGTCATAAAATTACAGGTCAAGTTTAATACTTTGCATAACTCAAATGGACTTTTTTCCAACATGAAAGTTGCTCCGAATGGCGTCATTGGGTCAACTAAACCTCAAGGTTTTAATGGGTTAGCTCATGGTGGAAGTTTGATAAAAGTCACTTTGGTGAAAACATGTGAAAAGGCATAGTTTGGTATTTCTTCAAAATTTAATCAAATAAGTCCATGTTTGTACTTATTTTGAGTGGAAATCTCATTTTAAGAACAATGGCACTTTTACATTTTTCATTTGAAGCTTTCTTCATGACCTATTCCAAGATTTCTTCACACTTAAGTAACACTTTGAATTTAGGCCCTTAAGATTGAAACAAGGGATAATTTTAGACCCTAGATGTATCTTATGATGCAGGATATAAAACCAAATGGAGCCAAGGCAAAAATCCTCTTCCATGATCGTTTTTTCACACTTCACATATTTGAAAAAATTGAATTTTCAATCCTTGGATTCTCCCACTTTTCATTCATTTTCTCATTACCAATCAATCACACAACAATTATACACATTGTTCATCATCTTTTTGGAGAGAATTGGAGCAAGAATAGCATTGTAGCAACATGAAAAAGTGGTGAAAAACTCAAATTCGATTTTCAAGTTCCACTGCAATTCAAGGTTGTTCTTCAATTAAAACATCTCCACCAACAATTTTAGAACGTGTTCATACAATTTCCTTGAAGATTTAGTGGTTGTGTGAAGCTCTAGGAAGTCAAATTCGGAGGTAATGGAAATTCAAGTTTTCTCCCTAATTATGAGTCTCTTCCATGCCATTTTTACAGTATTGCATCACCCTTGAGTAGTACACCGTTTCTGGTAAAGAAAGATCCATTTTTATGTTCTTGAAAGTTTGAGATTCAAATACGGTTTTTGACTTAGAGGCAATTTCAATGGAAAGTAGTGGGATATTTGAATTCCTCTCGAAAAATCCCACAAGATTGGTCTAAAAAACGTTGCATTTGGTTGAGAAATGGAAGAGTTATGGGAGGAGAAAGAGCACCAGCGGAATTCCGGCCGATGGGGGGCTGCTCACGGTGCAGAAAATTCCAACGAAGAAAATTACGACGCCCCTCATCGTTCCACGCAAGCGCCACACACACAGCCACATAAGCCTCATTAAAACACATGGCGCGTCCACCTCAGCGAACCAACCTTCATCACTCCTGTTTGAATCCCAGCCATGACATTTCCATTAATTCACCTTGTTTATTTCCTTATGTTTTCTCATATTGTCAGGTGTTCATTTTATTTTCTTTTTTTATATGCTGACTTCAAATAATCATAAAAAATAGAATACTTAGTCTTTTTAATCCCTATGTTTTTGTGCTGAATCTTTAAGATGTCTAGAATTTAATAAAATTCGAATCACGATTTTATCACGTTCTGACATTTTATTAGAATTTTTTACATTTAAGTGGTCATAAAAAATATCCTAATCGAGTCATAATCTTGTGAATTTTCTTTGACCCATCAATATGTCATTTCAAGGCCTAACCTTTTGCAGGGATCTCATACACATGTTGAGGTATTGTGATATATTTTTGTGGGAATTTTATTGTACCATTTTAGTTGGTTTTGGATGCTTTCTTTAACATGCTCCATTTTAACCTTTCTTTTGGTATACATGACATAGTTTCAACTTGTTTGGCCATTTCTCTTTGGATATTTTTTTGGTATCTCTCACACCTGGTTTGTGGCTTGATGTAGGGCATTGGAGATTTTTATTTGAATTTTTTAGCATCTTTTGCTATTTTTCTTATATTTTTGTATTCGGACTTGTAATATGGACATTCGAACGGACTTTGGTTTCATTTCGGCTCCAACGGCCTCGATTTGTTTGTGTGGTGAACGATAGGGTTCCTATGGCTTGTTATAGACATTGTATAGGATGTGTAGATCATTTATTGGCTGGTTTTATCATACATGAATTGCCCATTAGGTTCCATACTTTCATGATAGTGCGTTATGATTCCAAATCGTGGTTTATGTATGTCATTCATAGGTTTCTGTTGCCTTGTATTTCTTTATATTCACTTGTGGCCAAGATTGCATGTTTATAATAGGCCACCTTCAATTCATTGTGGGCTTGAGGTTGAGATGGTTCTTCCTCCCTCGCTTGCATTCCATGTTTACTGTTATGAATTCACATTTCCTGTATGCTGTTTATTTCATCTGTTTCTGTTGCTTCCTTTGCCTTTCTCTTAGGATCTCCATTCTTGCTTGTAGAATGTGATAGAAATTAGGCTTTGCAACCATGTATGACAACATTAGGGTAGTCTTCCCCTTTGCAAACTTCAACCATAGGACGAACATTGCACGATAACATTTAGGGCTGTGTAGTTTCCCTTAGAGAGTCTCTTTCTCTTCCTTTCTTCAAACATTCGAAAATACTTAATAAAGGATAACGCGTGTTGTGCGCCACGAGCCTTAAGCTACTTGAGAAAGAGTTGTGGGAGGGTTTCCCTCACATAATTTGAATGTTTAGTATGGCACCCTTTGGGTGACATGCGACACATTCACTCTTAAGTCCAAGTCTTTAGTGCGACACGAGTTACAAACAAAACTCAAAACACTTCTTCTTAAAAGACATAAAAACAAACATCCAACATCTTTTTGTCCTCTTGGACCTTTAATCATTAGAAACCATTTTCATAAGAAGAGTTTCGTTAACTCT
Organism: Lathyrus sativus; assembly: GCA_963859935.3. Taxonomy (NCBI): domain Eukaryota; kingdom Viridiplantae; phylum Streptophyta; class Magnoliopsida; order Fabales; family Fabaceae; genus Lathyrus; species Lathyrus sativus. The sequence continues at coordinate 187,689,519 of OZ012739.1, forward strand.
CGGTTCTCTCGCAAACGGTAACGCCTAAGTCTCCAATGGTCAAGCTGCATACACCAAACTGCGAGAACCGTTTGTTAACCCTACTCGGGTTAAAAACAACTTGAACCAAACCTGTGGTCTAGTTAGCCCGAACTATGTTTGCTCTGATCTTTCATGCCGTGTGAAAGTACGTAGGCACGAGATGCGATATCTCGGCGAGCAACCTTCCCCCCTTTTACCCGTAGTTAGGCGAACTACGTTGACTCTGATTTCTCGTTCCAGACGGGAATACGTAGGCATAAAGTACGATACTTTGCCGAGTCACTTTTCTTTTCTTTTGTCCTTAAGCCTTTAGCTAGATAGTATTAATCAACCCTTCGAGATAAACAATTAAGCGTGGATCCCATCAAGTACGATGGATGTGAGGGGTGCTAATACCTTCCCCTTGCGTAACCGACTCCCGAATCCAGGACTTGGTTGCGATGACCATTCCTTTCCTCTTTCGTTAGGTTTTCTCTGAGCGTTTCCTTTCCCTCCTTTGGAATAAATAACGCACGGTGGCGACTCTTCTGTTCTGTCAGCGTCGATTTTCGCAGTAGCGACAGCTGGCGACTCTGCTGGGGAATCCAACGGTCCCCTATGCGAGTCAATCCTAGCGCTTGCTTGTTTTTCTTTTTTTTTTGGATGTTATATATATGCGCTTGTTCTCTTTTCGTATTTACTTTCCTATGTTATTGCTATTGTGCTAAGGGAGGGGATACCTTGAGTGAGAAGCCAGACCCAGGCTTGAGTGCATATAGAAGTAGAGTGGACTGGCGGAAGCTTGTGTGGCGTTTGGCCATGCAATAGATTGCGTGAAATTCACATTCAGACGAGGTCTTTCTTTCGAGATATTCTATCCTGCGCGTCTGGTGCAGTTGAGGGAATATCAACTTAGGGAGACTGTCGACTCTGGAGACCGATCATTTGGGATTCAGCTAAGTGAGGCCTCTTCAAGAGATGATGATGACACGCCTTCTGGGTATCGTATCATCACTCTTGAAAGTCTGTGACGCTGATGACCGCATAGGATGCCATACCTCGTCGGCGAATTAAGTCCATACCTGTGAGAGGAATTGGGTTTTGCAGGAAACCATAGCTCCAGATCACCCGGTTTTCTCTACAGTGTGAACTTTTGGTTTGATATCAGAGGTCTTCAGTATCAGTGATCTATGTCATGCAGTGATCTATGTTATGCAAAGGCGAAGCTCTGGTTATTCTCAAGCTACAGCACAATCAGCTTCTGATTATTATTGCTACAGCACAGCACATCTACCTTGATCCCTATAGCATCCTTGCATTTTTGCATTTCTCATCTGCATTGATTACATGACATTGCATTAACATTGCAGGTGTATATTCCCTTTGATTCTAGCTATCTCGCTTGCCGTCATTCGTGCTCAGATACTTGTGCTTGTAACTACCTATGTGGTCTTCCATCTGTATATGAGGAGTTTTTTACTATTGCTGTCTGAGGGGTTTCCATTGTCATGTGTTTCACCTGGAACTAGGATCAAGGGAAATATTCCATATATATGCATCGTTAGCATTTTTGCATATCATTCTTTGCATTTGAGGTACCTTCTTAAGCCTCGTTCTCATGTTCTGTTGTCTTTTCAGAGTTGTTTCAGGATTGCTGACCAGAGAATTCACTGGTATCCTACTAGAAACAATCTCAAGAAAGCCATGGATCACGTTCAGACTGAGATGCAAGAGATGAGGGAGCGCATGACTCAGCTCATGGAAGTCATGCAAGGTATGGCTCAAGGACAGGAGCAACTAAGAATAATGGTCCAGCCCCTGGTAGCTAGGGTTGATCTTAATGGAGTTCTTCGCGGAGGTATTGCTGCTAATACTCCCCGCAATGATACAGAGATTCCTAACGCCACCATTGTGCCTACCGGATGCACCCCAACTGCTGCAGAGACCGGGAATGGTAGTGATATTGGCGTCTGCCACGCTGGTCTGGGTAATGCTACTGGTAATGCAGGCTTTTATAATGCTGGTAATACAGGTCTTGGTAATACTGTTAACTTGGGTTGTGGTAACGGTGCTCATAATGTTGGGTTTGGACCTGGTGCTGCTAACCACGGTCTTGGTAACACTGGGTATGGTTACACCGTCAATCGAAATGTCTATGGTCCAGAGGGTGCCTACGCAGGGTATGGCAATGGGGACCAACGATGGAATGAAGATCGTCAGGACGACGTGTTCTCTATGAGGGATGTAGGCGCTGAGTTGCCTGCTGAAGCTGATCATAGATTCAGAATGCTGGAGGAACGGATGAGGAATATAACAAATCATAACTCCATGGGGCTCGACATGGCCAATTTAGGGCTGATCCCTGATTTATGAGTGTCGTACAAGTTCAAAGTTCCTACCTTCAATAAAATACAAAGGTGTCACTTGCTCGAGGGTGCACATACGTTCATATTACAGAAAAATGTCAGCCTATTCAAATGATGAGAAGATGCTCATGCATTTTTTCCAGGATAGCCTGTCAGGGCCGTCGCTCGAGTGGTATATGGGTTTGGAACCCTCTCAGGTTCGTAGCTGGAAGGGTCTAGCTGAAGCATTCGTGAAGCATTACCAGTACAATAGTGACCTTGCTCCCAACAGGGTCCAACTTCAGAATGTCGTCCAGAAGAACGGGGAATCTTTCAAAGAGTACGCCCAGAGGTGGCGTGAGCTTGCAGCCAGAGTGCAACCCCCAATGGTAGAGAGAGAGTTGATTGACTTGTTTGTATCGACGTTATCTGGGATGTACTATGAAAAGCTTGTCAACTGTATGTCCGGGAGTTTCTCTGACCTTGTCATCACCGGTGAGCGTATAGAAAACAACATCAAGATTGGGAAAATTCAGGCCGTAGAAGTACCTTCGTCAGGTGGAGGAAAGAAAGTGTTCGGAAATAAAAAGCGTGAAGGTGACGCTAATTCTGTATCAAGCTCTCGGGGTAGAGGCAGAGGCAGATATCAAGATCAGTGTCATCATCATCAGGCTGCAAGTGTTATCATTCCGATACCACAACAACAACAACAACAACCACAACAACAACAAAATCAGCAGGGCTACAGGAAGTACCAGAATTCGAGAGGAGCAAATAGAGTATTCGATACGCCGCTAATGCCGTACTCCCAGATGCTTCAGACATTACTACAACTGCAGTTAATTCAAAAGATAACCTTGGCCCCTCTGACAGGCTGACCACCACCTGGCTATGATGCAAATGCCCGCTGCGAATTCCACTCGGGGGCACCCGGGCACAACATTGACAATTGTAAGGCTTTTAAGCACAAGCTACAAGATTTGATTGACAGTAAAGCCATAAACTTCTCGCATGAAGCGCCCAACGTGGTACATGATCCTCTGCCAAACCACGGACAAGCCAGAAGCGGCTGAGTCGCCCACAAGTCAAGATACAAGAAGCCCAGTTCTCAGAAGCCGGCAATCTGGATTTTTCATGTCATTGCTTTACATTTGTAGTTTCTTTCCTGTTTAACTGCACATTTCGCTTGTAAAGCTTGTTGTTCTCAATTGATATTGAAAATGAAATAAATATGCATGTTTTGAATTAATCCATTCGTGTTCACTTTATTGCTTTCTTTTATTTCAAACGCTTGTTTAAGTGGAATCCGGGGAGGATGACGAAACCGAAAGACGTGTAAACTTCCGATTGTATGCTCTTGGATAGAAAAACCTGTTGACGATATACAGGCATTATTTCAAATCCATAAACACCGGAGATATAAGGAAGATAGTCCCTTGTCAACCCCTTTGAGCCTCGTAGTAGGAGTTTCTTTCTGAAAATGAAAAACCCTCAATCTTAACCTGGGGTAGGGTAGGTGTCGGTTAATTTGACCAAGCGTTCAAATTGCAAAAGGAATGTCCGTTCAAGGATAAATCACACCTGTATAGGTCGTGCCTAAAGGACCACAATGGTTAAACCTTGCCGATAAGGAGTGAAACAGTCACAATCTCTTTTAACAAGTCAGACAAGCCGGTGTCACATGATTTGTTTGAAAAGAAAAAAAAGTCAAAAGAAAAAACCCGCTAAGTCGAATCTTGAAAACAAGCGACTTAGGAAAAAATTAGGGTATCCCGCTGGACTTCAAAATCAAAAACTCAAAAGAGTTAGTCCAGACAAAAAATTAGGGAACAAAAAAGCGAAAAGGATTACAAGAAAAAATCCTCAAAGAAGAACGAAATCGTGTGACTCCAGGCACTATAAAGACGGAAAGGGAATGACTGTCACTTCAGAAAGCAGGTGGTTTCCTGAACCATCACTCCTATCATTCCGCTATTAAGAGGTGAGCGCTTGTGTCGAATTAGCTGGACGTAGGATTGGAGAACATCAAGGAGAATGGGTGGGTTAAAATGAATTTTGAGCCTTTATCCTTTCTTTCAAAACCGTGAACCTGACCATGTTACAACCTGAAAAAGTCCTAATTGAAACAGGTTTAGTTCGAGAGCATACTTCGGTAAAGATCGCATCAAAACTGAGTCCAAAAAGGATTCCTCTTTGTTGCACCCCAAAATTTGACCAACATTTATCTATCCAGAAAGTGTTTGAAGGTTGATACCTTTATAAGGAAGCTCAAGAGATCCTCAGAAGAATTGGTTGAAACCAAGGTTGTGTGCTTCATAACTTGAGAGTTGTAGGAGCTCCTCAGGTGATTCTGAGACTATGAGAGTGAACTTGAAGCTTTGAGAAAGCTTATGAGATGTCTTGAAAGTCATCATGAAGCCCAGAGAGGTCATTATGCAAGAATTCAGAAGATTCAACCATGAGTGGTAGAATTAGGGTTTTGACTGGGTCAACCCTAGGTTAGCTGATGTTTTGGAGAGGGTTGAGACCTAATACAAGAGCCATGAGATCATGGAATGATGTATTGAGATGTTATAAGGATGATTCCTAGACCAACTCATCATGATTGAGGAGTTTGAGAAGTTTTAAGCTAGGGTTTCTAAGGATTGACAGTGTAGAATCCCCTAGTTTGATCCCTATCTTCCAGGCAGTTTTAGCTCAAGATGTGATTGTTATCTCATCTTCCCCACAACATGAATGTTGTAGAGCTTGTTCTTAGCTTTAATTTTAGTGGTAGAAGTCCTTGATAGGATTAGCAGAGCTCAAGTTATGGTTTTGACAAATTACAGGTCATCTGAGGTATGTGAATCTGGGTCCTTGAAAGTCACCCAACTTGCAGACAACCCTAGTAGGATGATTCCTATGATCTCTTCGTCAACATGAATGTTGAAGAGCATCTTCTTAGCTTTCTATAGAGTACTAGAAGTCCTTGATAGGATTTGTAGAACTCAACTTATGGTTTGTACAAGCCAAGGGTATTTTGGTCATTTGGTGATTATAGGTCATTTTAAGCAAAGGCCATATCTCCTATTTCCAAGCCTCAAATGAAAAAACTCAAAACATCAAAGTTGTTCAAAATGGCATTTTAAGCCTAGAAAAGTGGTCATGAGTTGTTGGAAAAGCTTGTAGCAAGAATTGACAAGAATGGGTGAAAATAACCTAAAAATGGCATATAACTTGAAAAAGTTCAAGTTGGAAAATGGTTTGAGAGATCTACAAATCCAAAATAGGTCATGTAATATGTCATTTTGAATCTAAACATCATTTTAAAAACAATGGTTTAAACACATTTTTGATTTGAGGTCTAAAAATGGGGGTTTCTTTGTAATCATGTGACTTGCATCATAAGGCAACTTTGGAAAACTTCACACAAGGCAAGGAAATGCTTGTTTTTCACACATACACTCTCAATATCTCATGAAAGGAGATTTTAACACAAATTTGAAGGGATGCAAGCATGATATGAGATGGTTCAATATGTCATCACATGAGAATTTCCACATTCTTCCACTTCATACTAGAAGGTTCTAGGGACTTCTAAATTTGTTTATATATTGTTTGCAAAGTCCATGGGGTGAGGGTTGGTGGTTGTTGGTGGTGATAGTGAGTGTTAGTGCAAAAAGAGAGAGTGAAATACCTTTTCTTCCATTTTTGCAAATCAATATCAAACTCCACTTTCTTCTTCATCTCCATTTAATTTTTCTCCACAAATCAATTCTCTGGATCATACTGAACACGTGCATACAGATTGGAGTGGCCATTCATGAATGTTTGAAGGTGTGGCTTCAAAATTGCAAGAGAAGCAAGTTGGATCCAAACTCACAATCCAAGCACTGTCCATCCAAGATCTTGCAAACAGAAAGGTTATCATCCATTAAAGATCATTTGTGGCAAGTTTCAAGCATTGGATTGAAGGGTAACTACACTTGCCATCACCAATTTTCAGGTTTGCAAAAGCTATCGAACTTCTTTATTTATGCAGCATTAGATGAAATGGTTAGGATAAACATGATTAGAGACCATAGGTGATTGATTTCTGAAAGTTAGAGAGGGTTCCATGAGGTTCAATGGCAGGGTGCAGTTTCTTTGATGATCAAGATTAGGGTATGTAATGAGTATTAATCAATGTGTAATAGCTTGCTGAGATCAGTGAGACATGATGAACAAGATAGGACAATTAAAATCAAGAATTGTGAGGTTCCATTGCAGTGTGCAGTTGGTGGATCATGGAGCTTATGGTTATCGGGTTTCATTCTAGGGTTGGTTTCAATCCAAACTTGTGGCACCATCGTGTTCATGGGAGAGAGTAGAGCATTTTTGCTCTTTATAGTTTAGGTTTTCATGGCCAATCGAGTGAGAACAGAAGGGATGAAAGTGTGTGCATGGTGGAGGGTTTTTTTTTCTGAAACTAGGGTTTCGTTTAGGGACGATGAAGGAGGGCCGTAGATTCATGCTGGGACTTTTGACTGAAACTCAAATCCAATGGCTGAGATTCAAAGCTTCAAAAAGGAGGGAATTCCATAAAGCTAAACGCTGCGTTTAACTAAATGAAACTTCTGGGCCTGATCCAAAACGTGCTACTCACACCCCCTCACACGGCCCAAACCAATATTGAACTGAAACCTGTTGCTAATTGCACTGAGTCTTTAATGTTTTTCTTTTAATTTTTCAATTGATTTTTCTGAGCATATTGGGCCTTGCACGCATTACTATCTGCACCTCCCATCCCTGGCCCATCTGGAAAATGAACTGAGCGCAGTTGCTATTGATACCCCCTCCCCATTTATTTCAATTTCTTTTGGTTTTATTTTCTTTTATATTTTTAGCATCTTTAATAATTCATATAAAATAGGAAAATTAATATTTTTGATTCCTTGTTTTTGCATTAGGTTGATAATCATGTCTAGAAAAATACCAATAAATAAAATTGGCATTTTATTTTATTTTAATATTTTTAGTATATTTTCCATGAAAATAGCTTTCTTAGAAGTTTAGGTGTGTACTTCATTTTGTAGAATTTATTTTAGGACTTTCCCTAAGGCTTTTTAGTCCATTATTTTTAATATGATTAGATATTGAGCCTTAGTTCCCTCTAGATTTATTTCATGATTTTTAGGTTAAAATTTGATTAGTTTGTTTAGGCTAGCATTAGCATAACAAAATTAGGGTTCATGAAGCATGGTTGAATTTGAACAATTTTGTTTTGGGTTTTATAGGCCAAATTAGTGTATGGGGAATATATGGGACTTAAGGGTAGACATTTAGGGTCCCCTAGCATTTATATTAGGATTTAATGGAATAATATACTATTTTTGGTTGATTTTTGAATTGAATGATTGATTGTGTGGCCTTTAGGGCAAGTTTTGTTTAGTTTGTTTTGGTTTGGAGTTTCCTTTGGCTTGAGGAGCTTGGTATCTCTTTGAGGAGCTTGGTGGAGCATGCTAGACGATTGGAGGAGCTTGAGGAGCTTGTTCTTCTTCTTTTTGTTTTGTTTTAGGGATAGGATTAGGAAGAGCTTAGATAGATAATTTCTTTCTCAAACATGGATAGTATTCTTCACATCCATTCCTCCCTGTGATTCAAAGTCCTTCCAGGGTATACACCTCTCTCCTTTGGAGGGATTAGTGTTATACCCAGGAGGTAGAACTTTTGAGGGAACCCTTCACTTGATATTGAACCCTTATAGGTCACCTTTGGTGATTAGATAAGCAGTTCAATATCCCCCAGCTTATCCAGTAGTGATTCTCCCTGATTTGATTTGTCTTGAGAGCTGTCAGAGCTTGAGCATGAAGATGATGACTTCATTGAAGATTATTGAAGAGGATGAATCCTTGAAGACTGCCATTCCAGCTGAAGCTTGAAGAGCATGAAGACCAAGTTGATACTTGAAGATCCCTGAAGATGGTGAAGCCTGAAGGTGGAGCTGATCAAAGAAGCTGGAGCTTAAAGGAGAAGATGAGTTAAGACTCATGTTGTAAGGTTGAAACCTGGAAAGCAGTTGATGATTGAAGTCTGAAGCCTGAGTTGCTGCTGGAAGAGCTGAGGCTTTCTTCTGTTTTTCTTTTCTGTATTGTTTGTTTTGCTTGATTTGTCTGTTGCATTAGAATAAGTTCATCTAGAATAAGTTAAGTCTAGGAGCATGGTTGCATTAGAGGTTGAGTTGCTCCCTCTACTTGTATTGTTATTGTGTGGCTTTGCTTGCGGGTATTCGGTAGAGCCAAGCTCCCTTGCCCATGTGGGTTGTTTGCTTGATAGCATGTTTCATTTTATCTGTATGATTGCAGTTTACTGTTTATTGCTCGATAGCATGTTGTTTATTTTTCAGTATGATTACTGTTATTTCATGACTGGCTTGAGGTTGAGACGAGCTTGTGGAGGTTGAAGCCCCACACAAATTTCCTCCCTCACTTGCATTGCATGCATTTTACTGTTAAGCTGATGCTTTGTCTGTTTTGGTGTATCATTGACATGATCCCTTAGGACTCTCATTTCCTTTGATAAGGATTTGATGATAGACTTTCAGGTTGAAACCTATGCATGACAACATCTAGGAGTTCCCTGTTCAAACCTCAACCATAGGATGAATCCAGGGCATGACAACAGTACGACTTGATAGTCTCCCTCCTAGTTGGGCCTGTTCTCTTCTCATCTCAAAACAGTTTAAGATACAGTAATCATGAATGATTTCTTTCGTACGTTACGAGCCTTAAGCTATCTGAGAAAGGATTGTGGGAGAGTTCCTTTTCCATAGTCTGGATGTTTAGTATGGTACCCTTTGGGTGACATGCGACGCATTCACTCTCAGGTCATAGTCTCTAGTGCGGTTGAAATTGCAAACACAATAAAAAACACTTCTTTCGTAAAAAACAGGAAACAAACCGTAGTTTCCCGAACTACGTGAGCTCTGATCTCTCATACCTGTTGAGAGTACGTAGGCACAAGATGGCAATGTCTTGGCGAGCTACCTTCCCCCATAATCCTTCATAGGCCGAACCACGTTGACTCTGATTTCTCATTCTATGATGAGAATACGTAGGCATAAAGTGCGACGCTTTGCCGAGTCATTTTTCTTTTCTTTTTCAGCCAGCCTTGATAGGTAGATAGAATAAAACCAACCCGTCCAAGTAAACTAACAAGCGTGGATCCCGTCGAGTACGACGGACGTGAGGGGTGCTAATACCTTCCCCTTGCGTAACCGACTCCCGAACCCAGACAATGGTTGCGATGACCTTGTCTTACCCTTATTCGTCAGGTTTTTTCCGATCGTTTCCTTTCCCGCTCTGAGGGATAAATAACGAAAGGTGGCGACTCTTCTGTTGTGCCGGCACCTTATTTTCGCGCAAGCGACAGCTGGGGACTCCAACGGTTCCCTGTGCGAGTCAATCCTACCGCTTGTGTGTTTACTTGTTGGGTTGCGTTTATTTATCGCATTTTTACTTCTCGCACTTTATTTCCCGCATTTTATTTTCAGTATAGTATGATTATTTTTGTTGTTGTGGGATGGGAGTTCTGATGAGTGAGAAGCCAGACCCAGGCTTGAGTGCACCATAGACTTAGAGTGGAAATTAGTGGGCGTGTGCTTGCTTTGCAGGCACTAGTGTCTCATGAAATCCACGCTCAGACGAGGTTCATCCGGTTGGCTTCACTTTCAACCCTTTGGGTTGAGACGGTTGCTGGTTTGGTGGATTGTCGACTCTGGGGACCGATCATTTGTGATTCAGCTAAGTGAGGCCTCTTCAAGACTTGATGATGCCACTCCTTCTGGGAATCGTATCGTCAGTTTTGAAAGTCTGTGACGCTGATGAACGCATAGGATGTTGTACCTTGAGTCAGTTTAGGTCCATACCTGTGAGCGGGCTGGGTTTATTGCAGGAAACTTTGACCTTCAGACCACCTGGTTTTCTTGACAGTGAATCAGTTATGTTGGTACCAGGGGTTCTCAGTTGCAGATTTGTCTGTTCTTGGTAGAGCAGGTTTTGATCAGAGGATCTTATCATCAGGTGTATGTATGTTCTTGATAGGGCAGGTTTTGATCAGAGTATTATCATCAGTGGTTTGTTCTTGATAGAGCAGATTTTTGGGGTCTGAAGATCTCATCAGCAGATGCTGTTTGTTCTTGATAGGGCAGATTTTGAGTGGGGTCTGAAGATCTCATCAGCAGTTGTATGTTTGTTCTTGATAGGGAAGATTTTTGATTTGGGGTCTGAAGACTTCGTCAGCAGATATTTCTTGATCATACATCCGGGGTCCTTATTATCAGACATTTGTTCTCGACAGAGCAGAATTCTGATCCTGTGTATATGGTCATATCAGATGGTTGTTCTTAGCAGATCAGATTAGTGGTCTTACACTGGGGTTTTCTTCTCATCAGCGATTGTTGATACAGAATCTCCACAGCAGCTATCCTTATATATTAGTGCATGCCTGCATTTTGCATTAGTTCGCATATTCATCTTTGCATTCCATTAACGTGTGTCTGTGCTGCAGGTACCGTTTCCCCGATCCAGGATTTCTCGCCTCCTATTGTATTATTATGGCCTCTCTCAGGAAGACCGTTGCGTACAAGTTCCCGACCCCTGATGTGTCGAAGCTGACTGGTTTGATAGCTCTAGCAGGTGATTCTGTGAAGGATAGGTTCAGGAAGTCTTATGGCAGGTTGCTCAGTCTGGTTTGCAAACCTTCTACGTCCGAGTTGAATGGGTTACATGCTCTTCTGCAGTTCTATGACTTTCCTCTGAGGTGTTTCACTTTTTAGGACTTCGTTCTCGCGCCGACGCTGGAAGAGTATGCTGATTTGCTGGGTGTGCCTATCAAAAGGCAGATGCCTTTCGTCCACATGGATGCTGAGCCTGATCTGGCTGGTTTAGCTTCTTCACTCTATTTGGGCGCCTCTGAGTTAGTAGTGACGAGTTGGAACAAGGTTCCTGGGTTCTCTTTGCAGTTTCTGATAGCTAAGGCTCAGCAGTGTGCTAAGGACAAATGTTAGGACGCATTCAATGCCATCCTCGCTTTATGCATATATGGCATTATCCTGTTCCCCAACATGCCGGATTTCATAGACTTTGATGCATTTCACATCTTCGCTTCAGGGAATCCAGTCCCTACTCTGATCGGAGACGTCTATCACTCAGTGCACTACAAGAATGAGAACCGGAGAGGGAAGAATGTCTCATGCTGCATACCATTGTTGTACAAATGGTTTGATAGTCATTTGCCCAAGAGGGGTTCCTTTGTCTTATCTGCGGCCACAGCCGAGTGGCCTGAGCGCCTGATGAGTTTGTCTGCAGAAGATATTGATTGGTTCGTTGACAGAGACAGGTTAGGCACCGAGGTGATCTTCAGTTGTAACGGGTTTCCTAATGTACCCCTGATAGGTAGGAAGGGTTGCATCAACTACAATCCGTCATTGCTAGTTCGTCAATTCGCATATGCTTTGAGGACTCCGCCGAAGGAGGAAGAGGTACAGGAATCTCTGTACCTCACGGGTGCTTTAGAGGGGGATTTGTTGTCCAAGCTTCAGCGTGCATGGAACAGTATCAGCAAAAGAGGAAAGCCTTTGTTGGGAAAGAGCAACAGTCAAGCCTACCCTCCTTATTCAGCTTGGATCAGAGCCAGAGCCGACGCTATAGGGATGCCATTTCCTCATGCCAGACCAGAGAGTCCTCCACCAGTCGAAGAGCCTACTACTGTGTCCATTCATCAGCACAACCAGGTATTAGCCGAGCGGGATGAACTGAAGCGGGCGAACGCAGAATTGGAGAAGGAGTTAGCTCAGCTTCGAAGTGAAAGGAACGAAGCCGTGCATGCTTTCAAAAAGCAAACAGAGTCGGTAAACCAACTGGGTGCAGACTTGGCAAAGCAGATAGCTGACCGCGAACGCTTGGGTCAGGACTTCAGGGATTTTAATGATGTACTAGCTACGAAGAAGCAACATTTGGACGAGGCATATCGGAGGATATCTAAGTTCGACCAGCACTGGAAGGCTTCCCTGGCCACCAGGAAGGAGCGGGAGGACAAGCTAATGCTGCAGATCTCCAAGCTGGAGGCCGAGGTCAAGGAAAGTGAGCGGAGGTTTGATGAAGAGACCGCCCGCAGATACGCCGTCGAAGGCCAACTCAACAAAGCCCTTGCTAACCTGAAGGAGCATAAGCTGATGTTTGAGTCTAAGAAGCGGAAACTGGAGGATTGCTTTGGCGAAGGAGCATGGGAAAGTTCAATTCAGGGACTTCAGCATACCATTGTGCAGAGGGAACTACTCGTCGAGGGGTTGCTCACTTTGCCAGATCATCCAAAGACGAAGGAGTTATTAGCGGAGTATCGCGCCCGTGGCCGTACTTGACTAGTTGTATTCCTATTGTTTTGATCTTTGTTGTATGCTGACCATCACCAGACTTGTTGGCTGAGGTCATGCTGTTGATTTGTTTTGTACTCGCTGATACTGTGTACTGCCTTGACAGGCCTTTCCATATATATATGAGATTGATGTTTCCATGATTGGGCTCGGACTTCTTCTTATTATTATTGTCAGCACTGGCACTAAGGCACTAGGATCGGGGGGAAATCTCCCAAGCACACAGACACACGCATGCATCTGCATGAAGCATTTGCATGGCGTACATTTTGTTGCTTTTCCTAACCTTTAATGTTTTCAGGTTTTTCAGGTTCACAAGTTCCAAGATGCTTCCGGTCTCCAGGATTGATCAGAGACTCATTCACCGTTACTCAACTCGAGCTAATCAGACGAGGATCATGGATCAGGTGCAGTCAGACGTTCAAGAGCTCCGTGAGCGGATGGATCGTTTTATGGAACTGATGCAGGTAGTCGCTAATGGTCAGGACCAGCTCCGTACTTTGGTTCAACCTTTGATCTCCAAGGTTGATAGTAACGGCATACTTCATGGCGGGGCTGTGCCTACTCCTCCACCAGTTGATACTTCGCAGAATGTCGTTCCTGTTGCCGGGGGCAACGGCAGTGCTAATGGCAATATGATGGCCAATATCGGACTCAATGCGGCGGGCGTCGACAATGGTAGTCTGGGAGCTAATATCAACACCGGGCCGGTCAACGGCAACGCTGGCGTCGGAAATCTGTTGGTGCCTCAACCGTGGCTTGAGGATCATCAGGATGATATCTTTTTTCAAAGAGGTGTGGAAGCAGAGCTGAATGCTGAGGCGCGGCTCAGGTTCAAAGCACTGGAAGACAAAATGAGAGACATTGAGAATCAGAATACATTGGGTGTTGATATGTCCAAGCTGGGGTTAATTGCTGATTTCAAGGTACCTCATAAGTTCAAGGTGCCTGTCTTTGAGAAGTATAAGGGTACTACTTGCCCTCGTGTCCACCTTCGATCTTACTATAGGAAGATGTCGGCCTATTCCGACGATGAGAAGTTGCTGATGCACTTCTTCCAAGATAGTCTTTCGGGTCCATCCCTCGAGTGGTACATGGGTTTGGAGCCCACTACCGTGCGCACCTGGAAAGAGCTCGCTGAAGCGTTTGTCCTCCACTATCAGTACAATAGCGACTTGGCCCCCAACCGAGTCCAACTCCAGAACCTCTCGCAGAGAAACAATGAAGGCTTTAAGGAGTACGCCCAGCGGTGGCGTGAGTTGGCTGCTCGGGTTCAACCGCCGATGGTTGAGCGCGAGCTCGTACAGATGTTTGTTGCTAACCTTCCAGGGATCTGCTATGAAAAGCTAGTCTGTGGCATGTCTGGAACGTTCTCTGCTCTCATCACTATGGGCGAGCACGTCGAGAACGGTATAAAAATCGGAAAAATTCAAGGTGAATCATCCTCAGCTGGAGGAGGTGGGAAGAAACCTTACGCTGGTAAACGTCGAGAAGGAGATGCGAGTGCTGTCACCAACGCTCGGAGAAAGGGCAAGGGCCCTCAGCAGCAGATAGCTAGCATAAATATCCCAGCAGCTCCGCCGCAGCAGCAGCAGCAGCAACCGCAGCAACAGAATTAACAGGGATATAGAAAATATCAGAATCGGGCTCCTTTGGCAAACCGTCACTTCGAAGCACCACCTATGTCGTATGCGCAGCTCTTGCAAACTTTGCTTCAGCTTCAGTTAGTTCAAAAGAGGACGATGGCTCCCTTGACAGGGGCACCACCACCGGGGTATGACGCAAATGCCAGTTGCGATTTCCATACTGGGGCACCAGGCCATACGATTGAGAACTGCAAAGCCTTTAAGCACAAGGTGCAGGATCTGGTAGATGCCAAGATTATCAACTTCTTCGACAATGTGCCCAATGTTACCAAAAACCCCATGCCTCATCATAGGGGCGGCGGAGTGAACGCCATTATCGCAGAGGATAGTGCAGATATGTTGACTGACGTCAAAGACTTAAAGATGCCGCTTAGTTTCGTCAAAGCTAAGTTGTTGAAGAAGGGGTTCTTTCCAGGATGCGGAGAGTTATGCATGGCTTGTGCTACACATCCTGATGGGTGTGAGCAGCTGGTAGAAGGTATCCAAAGTCTGATGTCTGAGGGTATTTTGCAGTTCAGCCGGAGAGTTGAAAGTGTATCAGGGGAGATTGTGCTGAAGCAGGCAGATGAAGTCGCTACCATCACCATTCCTCGTCAACCTATTACCATTTCTGCGCCCCGACCGCCTACAATCACTATTACCAGAGCTGGGCCGATCCCATTCGAGAGCACTAACGCCGTTCCGTGGCATTATGGTGCCGAAGTCTATTGCAATGGTCAGAAGTTAGAGCTGGAGCCGTATGGGTCGACTGTGCAGAATCTCGCAAGAGTCAGTGGTATTACTCGAAGCGGAAGAGTGTTTGCGCCGACAGAGGTTGTGGCAGAGAAAGTGGTCAGAGCTGACGCTGTTGATAAGGGTAAAGGCAGAGCCGTCGAAGAGGTCCCTTGTGGGGCAGAGAAAGATTTGCTTGTCAAAGATGCCTAGGAGTTCATGCGGTTAATTAAAAAGAGCGACTACAAGATTGTAGACCATCTTCATCAGACGCCGTCAAAGATTTCTATTCTCAACTTGTTGCTGTGTTCTGAAGCGCACCGCAACGCGTTACTGAAGGTGTTGAACGCTGCCTACGTGCCGCAAAAGATATCATTGAATCAGCTAGAAGAGGTGGTAGCCCATGTTAATGCTGGCAATGGGCTAGGTTTCACAGATTTAGAGCTGACTCCTAAAGGGAGAAATCACAACAGCGCCTTGCACGTCTCGATAGAGTGCAGAGGCACAATCATGTCGCATGTCCTGGTGGACACGGGTTCGTCGCTTAATGTGCTTCCGAAAAAGGCATTAATGAAGTTGGACACTCGTGGATTGCTTTGCACGCCCAGTGATCTGGTGGTGAAAGCATTTGACGGAACTAAGCGCCACGTTTTCGGAGAGTTGACCCTGCCGATTCAAGTTGGTCCGGAGACGTTTGATACGGTTTTTTATATCATGGATATCATGCCTGCCTACAGTTGCCTCTTAGGTCGGCCATGGATCCATGCTGCTGGTGCCGTGACGTCCACGCTGCATCAAAAGCTCAAATATGCTGTCGGGGGAAGCATAGTAACCGTCTGTGGTGAGGAAGACATTATGGTGAGCCACTTGTCATCCTTTAAGTATGTTAAAATGGACGGCGAAATCCATGAAACTCTCTGCCAAGCATTTGAAGCCGTCAAGGTGAAAGAGGTAGCTCCTGTCGTCATGGAGAGACAAGGGATGAATCTCTCCTCGTTCAAAGAAGCACGGGCCGTCGTCGAAGCCGGTTCCACCCCAGGCTGGGGGCATATTTTGGAGATACCGATCAAGCAGGATAAGTTTGGATTGGGGTATTCTCCTGAAGCTGAAGCTTCATCTTCTTCATCTAGCAGTTCATCTCGTGGGAAGGGGCCGATCCTATTTACCAAGGGCGGAGTGATTTTCGAAAGCATCAACGCAGCGTCTGAGGATAGCGGGGATAGCGATTGTGATCTTGACGCTTGGATTCAGCCAAGCAAGCCGGGCGAGCGCCTCAACAATTGGACCACCAAGGAGATTATCCAGTTGACAAGTGAAGAGTAATGATTTACTTTTTACAATCTTTGTACAACCCTATGTCCTACCCGGGGCATAGTGGTTTTATTGTCAGGGCCTTATCGGATTATGTACATGCATTTTGTTAATAAATCAAAGGTGTTTTCTTCGTACTCAAATATTGTGTTCTCTGTTATTCCTGTTTTATGTTTATTTTGAAAAACAGTAAAATGGCAACGGGGTTTGTGCTAACCTACATATTCTTGCTTTAAACTTAACCCTTGTTATTACAGGATCCACATAACAGACGACATCGACTCTGGACCCTCTACGACTCACTACGACTTCGATTGCCCGATCTATCAAGCCGAGGATGAGATTGATGAAGATGAAGACCTTCCGGAAGAGTTGGCCCGCTTGTTGAGACAAGAAGAAAAGGTTATTCTGCCTCATGAGGAAGATATTGAGATCGTAAATCTGGGTTCTGAAGAGCTTGCCAGAAATGTCAGAGTAGGGGCTGCACTGCAGAATGATGTTAAGCATAGACTGGTCGAGATGCTTCGAGAGTATAGTGACGTCTTTGCTTGGTCCTACGAAGATATGCCCGGACTTGACACAGACATCGTGGTTCATCGCTTGCCGTTGCGAGAAGATTGCCCTCTAGTCAAGCAGAAGCTTAGGAGGACGAGACCAGATATGGCTGTAAAGATCAAAGAGGAAGTCCAGAAGCAGTTGGACGCAGGATTTCTAGCCGTTACCACTTACCCTCCGTGGGTCGCCAACATAGTGCCTGTACCGAAGAAGGACGGTAAGGTACGCATGTGCGTCGATTTTCGGGATTTGAATAGGGCGAGCCCTAAGGATGATTTCCCGTTGCCTCATATCGATGTGTTGGTCGACAACACAGCCCAGTTCTCTGTGTTTTCGTTCATGGATGGCTTCTCCGGTTACAATCAGATCAAGATGGCACCGGAGGACATGGAGAAAACGACGTTTATCACCCCCTGGGGAACATTTTGCTATAAGGTAATGCCCTTCGGTCTGAAGAACGCAGGGGCCACTTACCAGCGAGCAATGGTAACTTTGTTTCATGATATGATTCATCATGAGATCGAGGTCTATGTTGATGACATGATTGCGAAGTCCCAAACGGAGGAAGAGCATCTGGTCAACTTATTGAAGCTTTTTGAGAGGCTTAGGAAGTTTAGGCTGAGGTTGAATCCTAACAAGTGCACTTTCGGAGTGCGGTCCGGAAAGTTATTGGGGTTTATCGTTAGTGAACGAGGTATTGAAGTTGATCCTGCGAAAATAAAAGCTATTCAAGAAATGCCAGCGCCGAAAACAGAAAAAGAAGTTCGTGGTTTCTTGGGCCGAATAAACTACATTGCAAGGTTTATCTCTCAGCTCACGGCCACTTGTGAATCGATGTTCAAGCTTTTAAAGAAAGATCAGGCGATTACTTGGAATGAGGATTGCCAGAAGGCATTCGACAAAATAAAGCAGTATCTTCAAGAACCTCCAATCTTGATACCCCTAGTGGCTGGACGGCCATTAATCATGTACCTGACGGTTCTGGAGAATAGTATGGGGTGTGTTCTCGGTCAGCACGACGAGACGGGTAGAAAAGAGCATGCCATTTATTATTTGAGTAAAAAGTTCACTGAGTGTGAATCTCGATACTCGATGCTGGAGAAGACGTGTTGTGCATTAGCTTGGGCCGCCAAACGTCTGCGACAATATATGCTCAATCACACCACTATGCTAATTTCGAAGATGGATCCGATCAAGTATGTCTTCGAGAAGCAGGCTCTTTCGGGCAGGATTGCCAGATGGCAAATGGTGTTAACAGAATATGATATTCAGTACGTCTCCCAGAAGGCCATTAAGGGAAGCGTATTGTCTGATTACCTTGCCGAACAGCCGATCGAGGACTACCAGCCGATGAAGTTTGAATTCCCTGACGAGGATATTATGTTTCTCAAAGCGAAGGATTGCGATGAGCCATTGCCTGGTGAGGGGCCAGATAGGAAGTCTCAGTGGAAGTTGATATTCGATGGAGCGGTTAATTCCTATGGAAGTGGTATCGGGGCTATCATCACGACTCCTCACGGATCCCACATCCCGTTTACTGCGAGACTGACGTTTCCAGTTACCAACAATGAGGCGGAGTATGAAGCATGTATTATGGGTCTAGAAGAGGCAATTGATTTGAGAATCAAGAATCTAGACGTATATGGTGACTCAGCGCTTGTAATCAATCAGATTAAAGGGGAGTGGGAAACTCGTCAAGCGAATTTGGTGCCGTACATGAATTATGCTAGGAGGCTGCTTCCGTTCTTCAATCGAGTGGAACTCCATCATGTACCCAGGGCTGAAAATCAGATGGCTGATGCCTTAGCCACGTTGGCTTCAATGTATAAGGTCAATTTTTGGAATGAGGCTCCCAGAATTGTTCTTTCGCGTCTTGACAGAC
Source organism: Lathyrus sativus (assembly GCA_963859935.3). Lineage (NCBI taxonomy): Eukaryota > Viridiplantae > Streptophyta > Magnoliopsida > Fabales > Fabaceae > Lathyrus > Lathyrus sativus. Next base: position 187,708,359 of record OZ012739.1, read on the forward strand.
CGACATTTGTCTTTGCAATCGAGGATGCCGCCGACGGCAAGCCATGGTTCCACGATATCCAGACCTTCCTCATGACTAAGGAGTATCCTGCGGGTGCGTCAACCCAGGATAAGAAGACTCTGAGGAGGCTGTCTGGAAACTTTTATCTCAATTCTGATGGAGTGTTGTATAAGAGAAACCACGATCTCGTGCTACTCAGATGTGTAGATGAGAAAGAGGCAAGTATGCTCATGGAGGAAGTCCATGAAGGCACATTTGGTACGCACGCCGGCGGGCACGCCATGACGAGAAAGATCCTGAGAGCAGGATATTACTGGCTAACTATGGAGTCGGATTGCTTCAGATTCGCGAAGAAATATCATAAATGCCAGATTTATGCTGATAAAGTTCATGTGCCTCCGTGCCCATTGAATGTCATGTCCTCCCCTTGGGGCATCGACATGATAGGCAAGATCGAGCCCACCGCGTCCAATGGTCATCGCTTCATTCTGGTAGTTGTCGACTACTTCACCAAATGGGTGGAGGCAGCCTCGTATGCTAATGTGACCAAGCAAGTGGTAGCTAAATTCATAAAGAGGGACATCATCTGTCGTTACGGAGTTCCCGAGCGGATCATTACTGATAATGGTTCGAATTTGAATAACAAGATGATGAAGGAGCTGTGCCAGAGCTTCAAGATTGAACACCACAACTCATCTCCTTACCGGCCGAAGATGAATGGCGCCGTCGAAGCCGCCAACAAGAACATAAAGAAGATTGTTTAGAAGATGGTTGTGACCTACAAAGATTGGCACGAGATGCTGCCATTTGCATTGCACGGTTATCGTACGACGGTGCGTACGTCGACCGGGGCAACTCCTTTCTCCTTGGTGTACGGTATGGAAGTTGTCCTACCGTTAGAAGTGGAGATCCCTTCTTTGCGAGTTTTGGTCGATGTGAAGCTCGACGAGGCAGAATGGATTACGAATCGTTTGAACCAACTCAGCCTGATGGACGAGAAAAGGTTAGCATCGATTGCATTTGGTCGTTTGTACCAAAGCCGAATGAAGAAAGCTTATGATAAAAAGGTGCGTCCTAGAAGCTTTCAGACGGGTGATCTCATCCTGAAGAAGATTCTTCCGCCACACTCCGATCACCGGGGCAAGTTGACTCCGAATTACGAAGGGCCGTATATCGTCAGCAAGGTCTTCTCGGGAGGAGCTTTGTTGTTATCCACAATGGATGGGGAAGATTTTGCATCCCCAGTGAACGCGGACGCAGTTAAAAAATACTTTGCTTGAAAGAGACCCGCTGGACAAAAAAGAAAGAGTCCAGGCAAAAAAGGGGCATCCTGGCGAACCAAAAACAGAATAAAAGGTTCGGGCAAAAATTAGGGATATATTGAAAAATGTACACCCGCGAAGTCGAAAACCTACATTGGGCGGCTTCGGCAAAAAAGGGTATCCCGGTGAACTGAAAACCCGTAAAGGGCGGTTCACGCAAAAGTTAGGGATTTGAATAAGCAAATGACTGCGTTCCTCGTGTGGACTTTCATTGTTTAGTGGTTTGGAGGACCTGAGGGCCGTTTATCTGAATCAATCTCTTCCGAAGCTGGAGCGTCGGAGAAGTATCGAAGTCAAGTGGGTCTTAGAGGGGTCAACTCATGGTGTTCGTCTACGCCTCGTTGCCGACATTTGTATATACTAATGTATATTTATGTTTTATTTTTGCGCGGCTTCCTCATTCCAGGAGATTGCCTCTGTTGTAAAACATTTTGCCCATTCAGGGGTCACCATCAATAAAATGCATGTTATTCAGCAGTTCTGTTTGCCTGTTTAGCATTTATCTGTTTTGTTTGCGAATGGAAACGCCGATGTTTTTGATAAAATGCGCATACATAAACTCACGGGCCTAGGCCCATTGATTGTTGAAACAATTAATTACCTGAATATTGTCATGAGATAATAACCCTGATAGGCCCCTTTGAGGAGGGTATCTTGTCTGTTTGTTTGTGTTGTTACAGGTGTAGCACATTCCAGACGGTGCGCCGTGCGCATCCCCGAAGCAGGGCGAGTTCTCCTTCTCCGGCAGAGTTCAGTAGTCTCTCCTCCGCAGAGTCTGAATGCAAGATCGTGAGCATTGATATGTCTCCCCAGGCAGAGAGGATTCTCTTCCCCAAAGCAGACGCATCCTGAAGGAACGTCATTTCCCCGGCTGAGTTCGCAATCCCCAAGAGAGCCGAATCCTTGGTAGCAGTTGAGACCGTGAGTGGTTTTCCCTAGCAGAGCATTGAACAGTTGGTGCTGTATTTCCCCAGAGTCGCACTCTCTCCAGCGAAGTAGAATGACTTCTCCTTCCTCAGCCGAGTTTGCAGATTCCCAAGAGAGTCGAGTCCTTGGAAGTTGATCAGACCGTGTTTAGTTGTTTCCCCAGTGGAGTGTTGAGCAGCTGAAGTTGTTTCCCCACAGAGTTGTTATCCTCAGAAGAGTAGCCATGGCGGCCCCGCAGTTTAGTCCCGCGACGGATATCGTTTCTCTCAGCAAGTCCAGGTTCTCGTAAAGCTTCGTTCCCTGCAGCAATCAACTGAAGTTGTTTCCCCTGCAGCAGTCCAAGGAAGATCTTTTCCCCAGACGGAGTCCAATTGATGTTGGCGCGACCATGTTCTCTTCAGCAGGATGATTCCTCTATCTGAGTAGTTCTTTCTCCTTGACAGGAGAATTCCCCTTCGGCATTTACTTTGTTGACGGGACCGCATCATTGTGCATGATTGCATAGCATTTAGCGTAAATGCATAGCATTTAGCATAAACGCATAGCATTTCCACCGTGTGGAGCATGGTGCTGAAGCATATGCATCATAAACATGATCTAGGTTATTACCATTCTTGTTTTACAGGTGTTCCGCCGAAGGATCAGTTGCTCGGGATGATTCTTGACATTCTCCCCAACGAAGTCGCTTGCTCAAGATGATTCTTGAGATCCCCAGCGAAGTCTTCAGTTCAAAATGATTCTCGAATTCCTCAGCAGGGCCGTTTGCTTAAGATGATTCTTAAGACCCCAGTGCAGTCTCCAGAGTTGGTTGCTCAAGTTGATACTTGGAGCCCCCATCTAAGATCGCCCAGGATGATTCCTAAAGCCCCAAGAGAGCCGAATCCTTGGAAGCTGCTCAAGCCGTGATTGGTTTGTCCCCGACAAAAGTTGCCCAGGATAATTCCTGGAATCCCCAACAAAATGTTTCTCCAGAATGGTCATCAGTTCGAGGTGATTCTTGAAGGTGCCCGGCGGAGTTATTTGTTCAAGATGATTCTTGAAGTCCTCAGCAGAGTTGATTCCTCCAGAATGATTTCTGGACCCCCGGAGCGGAGTTGCTTGATAGTTCTCCAGATTCCCCAGCAGCGAAGCGTCATCCCCAGCAGGTTTTCCAACGACGAAGTTAGAATCTCTCCTGAAGACTCCATGATTGAAGTCAGACCGTGTTAATGAAGCGGTATGATCGACTATGAATTACCGGTTACCGTGTGACCTATTCCCCAATGAAGTTCTTCATCTTGACGGCGAGGTCAGATTATGTTTGGTTCCGGCGGTGATGTTGGATGTGTGGTTGACGGCGAGGTCAGATTATGTTTGTTTCCGGCGGTGAGGTTGGATGTTTGTTTGACGACGAGGTCAGATCATGTTTGTTTCCGGCGGTGAGGTTGGATGTTTGCTTTGACAGCGAGGTCAGATTATGTCTGTTTTGGCGGCGATGTCAGAAGATTATGTTCGATGGCGATGTCAGACTCTTTAAATCCTCAGCAGAGATGATGTTTGTACGACGGCGATGTCGAGTGTCTCTCAGAGTGATGTGTGTTTCCGACGGCGATGTCAGATTCAGTTCTCCAGCGGCGATGCAGGGTATTTTGATTGTCCGACGGCGATGTCAGATTCAGTTCTCCAGCGGCGAAGCAGGGTATTTTGATTGTCCGATGGCGATGTCAGATTTAGTTCTCCAGCGGCGATGCAGGGTATTTTGATTGTCCGACGGCGATGTCAGATTTAGTTCTCCAACGGCGACGTTGGGTGTTTTGGTTAATCGACGGCGATGTCAGATTGAGTTCTCCGGCGGTGATGTTGGATGTTTGTTTCCCCGAGTTATGGTTGTTTATGACGGCGATGTCAGGTGATTTGGTGTTCCAGCGGCGATGTTGGGTGTTCCTCAGAATTTTGTCTGCTTCTGACGGTGATGTCAGGTGGTTTAGTCTTCCAGCGGCGATGTTGGGTGTTTTGGTTGTTTGATGACAATATCAGAAGAATTTAATGTGGATGACTGACAGCGATGTCAGATCAGTATCTCTCCAGCTAGTTGCCGTGCAACTAGTATTGCAGTATTCGAAGATTTATTCCCCGCAGAGTATCGTGTGCTCGTGCAAATGGCAAATTTTCGGGTTTACCGGTATTCAACCGTCTCGCACCTTGATTGGCTGAGAGCCATTCGCTTCTCACCCAGTCAGGTTCAAGCCGTTTGAATAGGGGCAGCTGTTGCACCCCAAAATTTGACCAACATTTATCTATCCAGCAAGTGTTTGAAGGTTGATACCTTTATAAGGAAGCTCAAGAGATCCTTAGAAGAATTGGTTGAAACCAAGGTTGTGTGCTTCATAACTTGAGAGTTGCAGGAGCTCCTTAGGTGATTCTGAGACTATGAGAGTGAACTTGAAGCTTTGAGAAAGCTTACGAGATGTCTTGAAAGTCATCATGAAGCCCAGAGAGGTCATTATGCAAGAATTCAGAAGATTCAACCATGAGTGGTAGAATTAGGGTTTTGACTGGGTCAACCCTAGGTTAGCTGATGTTTTGGAGAGGGTTGAGACCTAATCCAAGAGCCATGATATCATGGAATGATGTATTGAGATGTTATAAGGATGATTCCTAGACCAACTCATCATGATTGAGGAGTTTGAGAAGTTTTAAGCTAGGGTTTCTAAGGATTGACAGTGTAGAATCCCCTAGTTTGATCCCTATCTTCCAGGCAGTTTTAGCTCAAGATGTGATTGTTATATCATCTTCCCCACAACATGAATGTTGTAGAGCTTGTTCTTAGCTTTAATTTGAGTGGTAGAAGTCCTTGATAGGATGAGCATAGCTCAAGTTATGGTTTTGACAAATTACAGGTCATCTGAGGTATGTGAATCTGGGTCCTTGAAAGTCACCCAACTTGCAGACAACTTTTGCCCTAGTAGGATGATTCCTATGATCTCTTGGTAAACATGAATGTTGAAGAGCATCTTCTTATCTTTCTAGAGAGTACTAGAAGTCCTTGATAGGATTTGTAGAACTCAACTTATGGTTTGTACAAGCCAAGGGTATTTTGGTCATTTGGTGATTATAGGTCATTTTAAGCAAAGGCCATATCTCCTATTTCCAAGCCTCAAATGAAAAAACTCAAAACATAAAAGTTGTTCAAAATGGCATTTTAAGCCTAGAAAAGTGGTCATGAGTTGTTGGAAAAGCTTGTAGCAAGAATTGACAAGAATGGGTGAAAATAACCTAAAAATGGCATATAACTTGAAAAAGTTCAAGTTGGAAAATGGTTTGAGAGATCTACAAATCCAAAATAGGTCATGTAATATGTCATTTTGAATCTAAACATCATTTTAAAAACAATGGTTTAAACACATTTTTTATTTGAGGTCTAAAAATGGGGGTTGCTTTGTAATCATGTGACTTGCATCATAAGGCAACTTTGGAAAACTTCACACAAGGCAAGGAAATGCTTGTTTTTCACACATACACTCTCAATATCTCATGAAAGGAGATTTTAACACAAATTTGAAGGGATGCAAGCATGATATGAGATGGTTCAATATGTCATCACATGAGAATTTTCACATTCTTCCACTTCTTACTAGAAGGTTCTAGGGACTTCTAAATTGGTTTATATATTGTTTGCAAAGTCCATGGGGTGAGGGTTGGTGGTTGTTGGTGGTGATAGTGAGTGTTAGTGCAAAAAGAGAGAGTGAAATACCTTTTCTTCCATTTTTGCAAATCAATATCAAACTCCACTTTCTTCTTCATCTCCATTTAATTTTTATCCACAAATCAATTCTCTGGATCATACTGAACACGTGCATACAGATTGGAGTGGCCATTGATGAATGTTTGAAGGTGTGGCTTCAAAATTGCAAGAGAAGCAAGTTGGATCCAAACTCACAATCCAAGCACTGTCCATCCAAGATCTTGCAAACAGAAAGGTTATCATCCATTAAAGATCATTTGTGGCAAGTTTCAAGCATTGGATTGAAGGGTAACTACACTTGCCATCACCAATTTTCAGGTTTGCAAAAGCTATCGAACTTCTTTATTTATGCAGCATTAGATGAAATGGTTAGGATAAACATGATTAGAGACCATAGGTGATTGATTTCTGAATGTTAGAGAGAGAGGGTTCCATGAGGTTCAATGGCAGGGTGCAGTTTCTTTGATGATCAAGATTAGGGTATGTAATGAGTATTAATCAATGTGTAATAGCTTGCTGAGATCAGTGAGACATGATGAACAAGATAGGACAATTAGAATCAAGAATTGTGAGGTTCCATTGCAGTGTGCAGTTGGTGGATCATGGAGCTTATGGTTATCGGGTTTCATTCTAGGGTTGGTTTCAATCCAAACTTGTGGCACCATCGTGTTCATGGGAGAGAGTAGAGCATTTTTGCTCTTTATAGTTTAGGTTTTCATGGCCAATCGAGTGAGAACAGAAGGGATGAAAGTGTGTGCATGGTGGAGGTTTTTTTTTCTGAAACTAGGGTTTCGTTTGGGGATGATGAAGGAGGGCCGTAGATTCATGCTGGGACTTTTGACTGAAACTCAAATCCAATGGCTGTGATTCAAAGCTTCAAAACGGAGGGAATTCCATAAAGCTAAACGCTGCGTTTAACTAAATGAAACTTCTGGGCCTGATCCAAAACGTGCTACTCAAACCCCCTCACACGGCCCAAACCAATATTGAACTGAAACCTGTTGCTAATTGCACCGAGTCTTTAATGTTTTTCTTTTAATTTTTCAATTGATTTTTCTGAGCATATTGGGCCTTGCACACATTACTATCTGCACCTCCCATCCCTGGCCCATCTGGAAAATGAACTGAGCGCAGTTGCTATTGATACCCCCTCCCCATTTATTTCAATTTCTTTTGGTTTTATTTTCTTTTATATTTTTAGCATCTTTAATAATTCATATAAAATAGGAAAATTAATATTTTTGATTCCTTGTTTTTGCATTAGGTTGATAATCATGTCTAGAAAAATATCAATAAATAAAATTGTCATTTTATTTTATTTTAATATTTTTAGTATATTTTCCATGAAAATAGCTTTCTTAGAAGTTTAGGTGTGTACTTCATTTTGTAGAATTTATTTTAGGACTTTCCCTAAGGCTTTTTAGTCCATTATTTTTAATATGATTAGATATTGAGCCTTAGTTCCCTCTAGATTTATTTCATGATTTTTAGGTTAAAATTTGATTAGTTTGTTTAGGCTAGCATTAGCATAACAAAATTAGGGTTCATGAAGCATGGTTGAATTTGAACAATTTTGTTTTGGGTTTTATAGGCCAAATTAGTGTATGGGGAATATATGGGACTTAAGGGTAGACATTTAGGGTCCCCTAGCATTTATATTAGGATTTAATGGAATAATATACTATTTTTGGTTGATTTTTGAATTGAATGATTGATTGTGTGGCCTTTAGGGCAAGTTTTGTTTAGTTTGTTTTGGTTTGGAGTTTCCTTTGGCTTGAGGAGCTTGGTATCTCTTTGAGGAGCTTGGTGGAGCATGCTAGAAGATTGGAGGAGCTTGAGGAGCTTGTTCTTCTTCTTTTTGTTTTGTTTTATGGATAGGATTAGGAAGAGCTTAGATAGATAATTTCTTTCTCAAACATGGATAGTATTCTTCACATCCATTCCTCCCTGTGATTCAAAGTCCTTCCAGGGTATACACCTCTCTCCTTTGGAGGGATTAGTGTTATACCCAGGAGGTAGAACTTTTGAGGGAACCCTTCACTTGATATTGAACCCTTATAGGTCACCTTTGGTGATCAGATAAGCAGTTCAATATCCCCCAGCTTATCCAGTAGTGATTCTCCCTGATTTGATTTGTCTTGAGAGCTGTCAGAGCTTGAGCATGAAGATGATGACTTCATTGAAGATTATTGAAGAGGATGAATCCTTGAAGACTGCCATTCCAGCTGAAGCTTGAAGAGCATGAAGACCAAGTTGATACTTGAAGATCCCTGAAGATGGTGAAGCCTGAAGGTGGAGCTGATCAAAGAAGCTGGAGCTTAAAGGAGAAGATGAGTTGAGACTCATGTTGTAAGGTTGAAACCTGGAAAGCAGTTGATGATTGAAGTCTGAAGCCTGAGTTGCTGCTGGAGGAGCTGAGGCTTTCTTCTGTTTTTCTTTTCTGTATTGTTTGTTTTGCTTGATTTGTCTGTTGCATTAGAATAAGTTCATCTAGAATAAGTTCAGTCTAGGAGCATGGTTGCATTAGAGGTTGAGTTTCTCCCTCTGCTTGTATTATTATTGTGTGGCTTTGCTTGCGGGTATTCGGTAGAGCCCAGCTCCCTTGCCCATGTGGGTTGTTTGCTTGATAGCATGTTTCATTTTATCTGTATGATTGCAGTTTACTGTTTATTGCTCGATAGCATGTTGTTTATTTTTCAATATGATTACTGTTATTTCATGACTGGCTTGAGGTTGAGACGAGCTTGTGGAGGCTGAAGCCCCACACACATTTCCTCCCTCACTTGCATTGCATGCATTTTACTGTTAAGCTGATGCTTTGTCTGTTTTGGTGTATCATTGACATGATCCCTTAGGACTCTCATTTCCTTTGATAAGGATTTGATGATAGACTTTCAGGTTGAAACCTATGCATGACAACATCTAGGAGTTCCCTGTTCAAACCTCAACCATAGGATGAATCCAGGGCATGACAACAGTAGGACTTGATAGTCTCCCTCCTAGTTGGGCCTGTTCTCTTCTCATCTCAAAATAGTTTAAGATACAGTAATCATGAATGATTTCTTTCGTACGTTACGAGCCTTAAGCTATCTGAGAAAGGATTGTGGGAGAGTTCCTTTTCCATAGTCTGGATGTTTAGTATGGTACCCTTTGGGTGACATGCGACGCATTCACTCTCAGGTCATAGTCTCTAGTGCGGTTGAAATCGCAAACACAATAAAAAACACTTCTTTCGTAAAAAACAGGAAATAAACCATAGTTTCCCGAACAACGTGAGCTCTGATCTCTCATACCTGTTGAGAGTACGTAGGCACAAGATGGCGATGTCTTGGCGAGCTACCTTCCCCCATAATCCTTCGTAGGCCGAACCACGTTGACTCTAATTTCTCATTCTATGATGAGAATACGTAGGCATAAAGTGCGACGCTTTGCCGAGTCATTTTTCTTTTCTTTTTCTGCCAGCCTTGATAGGTAGATAGAATAAAACCAACCCGTCCAAGTAAACTAACAAGCGTGGATCCCGTCGAGTACGACGGACGTGAGGGGTGCTAATACCTTCCCCTTGCGTAACCGACTCCCGAACCCAGACAATGGCTGCGATGACCTTGTCTTACCCTTATTCGTCAGGTTTTTTCCGATCGTTTCCTTTCCCGCTCTGAGGGATAAATAACGAAAGGTGGCGACTCTTCTGTGGTGTCGGCACCTTATTTTCGCGCAAGCGACACTCTTACAGCGTTGTATTAATTTTGACACTTTGATAATTGATTCGTTCATTATATGTCATAAATTTTTCCAGTGAACCGGATTGGGTTTTGAAAAAACTGTCATATGCATTGCATTTAATATATCTTTTATGCAGAACAACTCGTTTTACTTGCGAGTAAGCGCTCGACCACAGGAAAGTTTCCACAGTGGAATGTTTGATCAGGATAGAATGTAGAACGCCTGAATACTCCATTGAGCTGTGGCCAACATTATCAAATAATCCCCAGTAAGGTTAGCCGTCCAAGAATCAGTTAATTTGGGGCAATCAGGTCGAGATTTGGTAAGTCTCTCGCAATCGGGGGTACTGCTCCACAAACTAGTCAATCAGAGGCAAAGCCATTACAAGGCTGGGGCATGCCACCCTATGAGGAAAAGAATTGTTTCTCTCCATATCTCTAGAGCTTATTCGAACTATTCAACCAAGGACCCTCTCACGGTCCAGATTCTGGGGCAAGCCATCTCGGGGTCGTCTCATGGCAAGCTACTTTTCTCCTCAGCATAGACCTTCCCAAAAAATCAGACTGGGGCAGGGGCATTACGCCTGGGGAAAATTCTCGGAGAGATTTGGATGAAGCTCGTTTTTCTAACAATCGAAGATCATTCCCTAGCAGATGGAAGTTGCATCTTTACCCCCAGCAGTGGGTCAGGCGTACCTCTAATCCCCACAGAGTACGAGTATGGGTTTGTTCCCCAGCGAGTCGAGATCAGATTTCTCTCCACCATGCATGTGTGGAATATTCTCCGACAGGTCGTTCGTGACCCCAACAGTGTAACGTGTGTTCCAGGGAGGTCATGCATGACCTTTACTCCATCCCTTAGCAAGAGTTGCTCATCACCAACAGAGACTTGTTCATCTCCAGTAAAATTTGTAACTCCAAGTTTGTTGGCATGTCCCTCAGCAGAGTGGGGATTGCATCTTCCAAAGTTGTTCAGAGTTCTTCTCCCCAGTATGGAGCTGTAGTATTCAGACATCAGTTTTTACGGTGAGTTTTCAGGCTCCGGTCAGTATGTTGAGTGTTCAGACTCCGGTAAAATCAAGCAAGGGTCCAGACCCCTATTAGTGTTTGCGGCTATTCCGTCGAGTATCCAGGCTCCGGTAAATCTCCAGTTTGTATTGATTATTTCTCTCGTCGAGTATCCGGACTCCGGTAAAGATTTTGTGAGGTGATCTTGATAAGTATTTGTAGTATTCTCTTTTCGTCCAATTTGTTTGCTTTTTCGAGTATCCAGGCTCCGATTTGTTGCTTCGTTGAGTATCCAGGCTCCGATTTGTAGTTTCGTCGAGTTGTTAGACTCCGGTGTGTTTTCATTGAGTATCCAGGCTCCAATTTATTGCTTCGTTGAGTATCTAGGCTCTGATTTGTAGTTTCGTCAAGTTGTCAGACTCCAGTGTATTTTCGTTGAGTATCCAGGCTCCGATTTGTTGCTTCGTTGAGTATCCAGGCTCCGATTTGTAGTTTCGTCGAGTTTTCAGACTCCGGTTTTCTTCGTTGAGTGTTCAGACTCCGATTTGTTGCTTCGTTGAGTATCCAGGCTCCGATTTGTTTGTTGCGTTGAGTGTTCAAACCCCGGTTTATTGCGTTGAGTGTTCAGACTCCGGTTTGTTCACTTCGTTGAGTTTCCAGGCTCCGGTGTGTTTTCGTTGAGTATCCAGACTCCGGTTTGCTTCGTTGAGTGTTCAGACTCCGATTTGTTGCTTCGTTGAGTATCCAGGCTCCGATTTGTTTTTTGCGTTGAGTGTTCAGACTCCGATGTGTTACATTGAGCGTTCAAGCCCCGGCTCCTCCGTTGAATATCCAGATTCCGGTGAAATTTCCAATTTGTAACATTTTGCTTTGTCCGATAAAGGCAGTTGGCTATACAGATCCTAGTAAGTATTGTGATGGCACTCTCCCTCCGTTGAATGTCCAGACTCCGGTGAATGTTCGATTTGTGATGTATTGCTTCGTCCGTCGAGTATCCAGGCTCCGGTAAATCCCCAGTGAAATCACCAGTTGCGTCGAGCATCCAGGCTCCGGTCAGTGCGTTGAGTATCCAAATTCCGACAGATTTTGATATGGCCCTATCGTGCGTTGAGTATTCAGATTCCAACGATTCGAAAGATTGTTCTTTGGCCCATGTGGTGTTCAGACCATGCCCAGTTACGTGTTTCCTGAAGCAGAGTTACTTGATTAAGTTTCTCTTTCCCTTGGTGGGATGTTCAAGATGTTCATTATGTTCGGTTTCTTCGGAGATTCCATCCCAATCAGAGTTTGCAATTTATTTCTGCGGTTGGCAAATTTCCAGGTTCTTTCGGTATTCAACCGTCTTTTACCTTGATTGATTGAAAGTTGTTCGCTTTTCACTCATTCAGGTCCAAGTCGCTTAAATAGGGGCAGCTGTTGCACCCCAAAATTTTCCCAACCTTTTCCTTCTTGTTTTTGCATTAGCATAACATCATCATAGCATTATCATAACATTGCATTAGCATTTATGCAGGGGATCAAGTGTGATATACATCGAGAGAGGCCTATTTAGAGGTTTTATTAGAGCTTGAGGAGTCACTAAAGTCACCAGGAAGTGGCTCGTGGCCTTGAGAAGTTCAGATCCTTGTGTGGGGTTCATCCCCTGAGTTAGAGGCCAACTGAAGATTATCAATGAGTTGGGAAACTATGATTACAGGTCATAAAATTACAGGTCAAGTTCAATACTTTGCATAACTCAAATGGACTTTTTTCCAACATGAAAGTTGCTCCGAATGGCGTCATTGGGTCAACTAAACCTCAAGGTTTTAATAGGTTAGCTCATGGTGGAAGTTTGATAAAAGTCACTTTGGTGAAAACATGTGAAAAGGCATAGTTTGGTATTTCTTCAAAATTTAATCAAATAAGTCCATGTTTGTACTTATTTTGAGTGGAAATCTCATTTTAAGAACAATGGCACTTTTACATTTTTCATTTGAAGCTTTCTTCATGACCTATTCCAAGATTTCTTCACATTTAAGTAACACTTTGAATCTAGGCCCTTAAGATTGAAACAAGGGATAATTTTGTACCCTAGATGTATCTTATGATGCAAGATATAAAACCAAATGGAGCCAATACAAAAATCCTCTTCCATGATCGTTTTTTCACACTTCACATATTTGAAAAAATTGAATTTTCAATCCTTGGATTCTCCCACTTTTCATTCATTTTCTCATTACCAATCAATCACACAACAATTATACACATTGTTCATCATCTTTTTAGAGAGAATTGGAGCAAGAATAGCATTGTAGCAACATGAAAAGTGGTGAAAAACTCAAATTCGGTTTTCAAGTTCCACTGCAATTCAAGGCTGTTCTTCGATTCAAACATCTCCACCAACAATTTTAGAACGTGTTCATACAATTTTCGTGAAGGTTTAGTGGTTGTGTGAAGCTCTAGGAAGTCAAATTCAGAGGTAATGGAAATTCAAGTTTTCTCCCTAATTATGAGTCTCTTCCATGCCATTTTTACAGTATTGCATCGCCCTTGAGTAGTACATCGTTTCTGGTAAAGAAAGATCCATTTTTATGACATTTTTGTGTTCTTGAAAGTTTGAGATTCAAATACGGTTTTTGAGTTAGAGGCAATTTCAATGGGAAGTAGTGGGATATTTTAATTCCTCTCGAAAAATCCCACAAGATTGGTCTAAAAAACGTTGCATTTGGTTGAGAAATGGAAGAGTTATGGGAGGAGAAAGAGCACCGGCGGAATTCCGGCCGGTGGGGGGCTGCTCACGGTGCAGAAAATTCCAACGAAGAAGACGCAATCGCGTCCCTCCATTTGGGTGACCGGTCATCTAATCCGACGCCCCTCATCGTTCCACACAAGCGCCACACGCACAGCCACATAACCCTCATTAAAACACATGGCGCGTCCACCTCAGCGAACCAACCTTCATCACTCCTGTTCGAATCCCAGCCATGACATTTCCATTAATTCACCTTGTTTATTTCCTTAGGTTTTCTCATATTGTCAGGTGTTCATTTTATTTTATTTTTTTATATGCTGACTTCAAATAATCATAAAAAATAGAATACTTAGTATTTTTAATCCCCATATTTTTGTGCTGAATCTTTAAGATGTCTAGAATTTAATAAAATTGGAATCACGATTTTATCACGTTCTGACATTTTATTAGAATTTTTTACATTTAAGTGGTCATAAAAAATATCCTAATCGAGTCATGATATTGTGAATTTTCTTTGACCCATCAATATGTCATTTCAAGGCCTAACCTTTTTCAGGGATCTCATAAACATTTTGAGGTATTGTGATATATTTTTGTGGGAATTTTATTGTACCATTTTAGTTGGTTTTGGATGCTTTCTTTAACATGCTCCATTTTAACCTTTCTTTTGGTATACGTGACATAGTTTCAACTTGTTTGGCCATTTCTATTTGGATATTTTTGTTGTATCTCTCACCCCTGGTTTGTGGCTTGATGTAGGGCATTGGAGATTTTTATTTGAATTTTTTAGCATCTTTTGCTATTTTTCTTATATTTTTGTATTCGGACTTGTAATATGGACATTCGAACGGACTTTGGTTTCATTTCGGCTCCAACGGCCTCGATTTGTTTGTGTGGTGAACGATAGGGTTCCTATGGCTTGTTATAGACATTGTATAGGATGTTTAGATCATTTATTGGCTGGTTTTATCATACATGAATTGCCCATTAGGTTCCATACTTTCATGATAGTGCGTTATGATTCCAAATCGTGGTTTATGTACGTCATTCATAGGTTTTTGTTGCCTTGTATTTCTTTATATTCACTTGTGGCCAAGATTGCATGTTTATAATAGGCCACCTTCCATTCATTATGGGATTGAGGTTGAGATGGTTCTTCCTCCCTCGCTTGCATTCCATGTTTACTGTTATGAATTCGCATTTCCTGTATGTTGTTTATTTCATCTGTTTCTGTTGCTTCCTTTGCCTTTCCCTTAGGATCTCCATTCTTGCTTGTAGAATGTGATAGACATTAGGCTTTGCAACCATGTATGACAACATTAGGGTAGTCTTCCCTTTTGCAAACTTCAACCATAGGACGAACGTTGCACGATAACATTTAGGGCTGTGTAGTTTCCCTTAGAAAGTCTCTTTCTCTTCCTTTCTTCAAACATTCGAAAATACTTAATAAAGGATAACGCGTGTTGTGCGCCACGAGCCTTAAGCTACTTGAGAAAGAGTTGTGGGAGGGTTTCCCTCACATAATTTTAATGTTTAGTATGGCACCCTTTGGGTGATATGCGACGCATTCACTCTTAAGTCCAAGTCTTTAGTGCGACATGAGTTACAAACAAAACTCCAAACACTTCTTCTTAAAAGACATAAAAACAAACATTCAACATCTTTTTGTCCTCTTGGACCTTTAATCATTAGAAACCATTTTCATAAGAAGAGTTTCGTTAACTCTCGGTTCTCCCGCAAACGGTAACGCCTAAGTCTCCAATGGTCGAGCTGCATACACCAAACTGCGAGAACCGTTTGTTAACCTTACTCGGGTTAAAAACAACTTGAACCAAACCTGTGGTCTAGTTAGCCCGAACTACGTTTGCTCTGATCTTTCACGCCGTGTGAAAGTACGTAGGCACGAGATGCGATATCTCGGCGAGCAACCTTCCCCCCTTTTACCCGTAGTTAGGCGAACTACGTTGACTCTGATTTCTCGTTCCAGACGGGAATACGTAGGCATAAAGTGCGATACTTTGCCGAGTCACTTTTCTTTTCTTTTGTCCTTAAGCCTTTAGCTAGATAGTATTAATCAACCCTTCGAGATAAACAGTTAAGCATGGATCCCATCAGTACGATGGATGTGAGGGGTGCTAATACCTTCCCCTTGCGTAACCGACTCCCGAATCCAGGACTTGGTTGCGATGACCATTCCTTTCCTCTTTCATTAGGTTTTCTCTGAGCGTTTCCTTTCCCTCCTTTGGGATAAATAACGCACGGTGGCGACTCTTTTGTTCTTCCGGCGCCGATTTTCGCAGTAGCGACAGTGTGGATTATAGACAATTGAACAAGGTGACTATCAAGAATAAGTGTCCACTATCATTTGGTTGTTGCAAGTGTGTTCAATAAGATAGATTTAAGATCTGGGTATCATCAGATTCGGGTGAAGACTGGAGATATTCAGAAGACTGCTTTTAGAACGAGGTATGGACATTATGAGTATTTCGTGATGCCATTGGTGTGACTAATGCACCATGTGGAGTATATGAACAATATTTTCTATCCTTATTTGGAAAAGTTTGTGGTTGTGTTCATTGATGATATTTTGATATATTCGAAGAGTAAAGAGGATCGTACTGAGCATCTAAAAATTGTGTTATCAACATTGAGAGAGAAGCAGTTGTATGCAAAATTGTCAAAGTGTGAGTTTTGGTTGAAGGAAGTGAGTTTCCTTGGTCATGTGATCTCGAGTAGAGTTATTACGGTTGATATTTCGAAGGATGGACTTGTATCGCAATGGGAAAATCCAAAACCATTTTTGAGATTAGAAGTATTCTTGGGCTAGCAGATTATTATCGAAAATTCATTGAAGGATTTTTCCAAGTTATCTTTGCCATTGACGCAGTGGACTAGGAAGGTTCAAGCTTTTGTTTTGGATGCAAAGTGTGAAGAAAGTTTCAAGAGCTTTTGAGGAGGCTGACAGCAGCTCATGTTTTGATTTTGCCGAATCCGGCATAACCATTATTGTATATTATGATGCTTCGTTGTTGGGATGGGGAAGTGTGTTAATGCAACATCAGCAAGTTTCAGCAAGTGTTACATAAGAGGAATTATCTGACGCATGATTTAGAGTTGGTTGTTGTTGTGGTTGTGTCGAAGCTTTGGAAGCTTCATTTGTTTGGTTCGAGATTTGAGATGTTTAGTGATCATAAGAGCTTAAAGTATTTGGTTTATTAGAAAGAGTTGAATATGAGGCAGAGGAGATGATTGGGACTTCTGAAGGATTATGGTTTTGGTTTGAATTACCATTAGGATAAAGCAAACCTGGTAGCTGATGCATCAATCTGGAAATCTTTGCATAGACCGATGATGATGGTAAAAGCGTTAGAACTTATTGAGCAATTTCGTGATATGAGTTTGGTTTGCGAAGAGACTTCTTATGGAGTTAAGCTTTGTATGTTGAGGCTTACTAGTGGTATTCTTGATGAGATTCGAGGAGTTCAGAAATCTGATTTGAGTTGGTAGACCGGTTAAATTTGATGAATCAATGTCGAAGAGCTGATTTTCATATTAATGGGAATAGTATCATGAGACGTCGTGATAGAGTTTATGTTCCAGATAGTGTGAGTTGAATAAGAGTATTCTTGAGGAAGGACATCTAGGTAGTTGAGTATCCATCCCGGTGCTATGAAGAGGTACTAGGATTTGAAGGAAATTGTTTTAGTGGCCAGGGGTAAGGAAAGAAGTGGTTGAGTTTGTGTATGCTGGTTAGAGTGGCCAGAAGTCGAAGAATTAACATCAAAGACCGTTGAGCCTGATGCAACCGTTGGATATTCTAGAGTGGAAATGGGATAGTATTTCCATAGATTTTGTGTCGGGTTTACCGATGATTTTGAAGGGATATGGTTTAATTTGGGTGATTGTTGATAGGTTGACTAGATCAACTCATTTTATATCGATGAGGATCAATTATTCATTGCAGAAGTTGGCCGAATTGTATATTGACGAGATTGTGAAACTTCATGGTATTCCTTCAAGTATTGTGTCAAATAGAGATATGGGATTTACACCGAGGTTCTAGGAGAGCTTGCAGAAAGCTATGGGTACCATGTTGAGATTGAGTTCTGCCTGTCATCCGCAGACGGATGGACAGACAGAGAGAACTATCCAGTCTTTATAAGATTTTTTGAGAGGTTGTGTATTGGATCAAGGTGGATCGTGGGATAGTCATTTGCTGTTGATTGAGTTTATCTACAATAATTGTTATCATTCTAGTATTGGAATGACACCGTATGAGGCTTTGTATGGAAGGATGTGTAGGACTCCATTGTGTTGGTATGAGTCAGGCGTGGTGTGTTGTACTTAGACTTGAGATTTCACAAGAGACGACTGAAAAGATCAAGAGGATCCAAGAAAAGATGAAAGTTCCGCAGAGTCGTCAGAAGAGTTACCATGATAAGAGGAGGAAAGCACTTGAATTTCAAGAGGGAGATCACATGTTTTGAGAGTTACGTCAGTAACTGGTGTTGGTTGAGCTTTGAAGTCTCAAAAGCTCACACCACATTTTGTTGGTCCGTATCTGAGTGGCGCAGCGAAAGTGTGGGAGGAGTAGCATATTGTATTGTTTTACTGTTATCGCTTGCAAATTTACATGATGTGTTTCGTGTGTCTCAGTTGAGGAAGTACATTGATTCAGATGGATGATGTACAAGTGGGAGATATTTTGATTATTGAGGCATTGCTAGTTCAGATTGATGAACGAGAAGCAACTTTGAGGTAAGGCTATTTCCTTGGTAAAGGTAGTTTTGGGAGGACCAGCTAGAGAGAGTTGGACTTTGGAGCGTGAGGATCAGATGAGGGAGTCGTATCCGACTCTATTTCCTTGAGGCAATTTTCGAGGGCGAAAATTCTTTTAAGTGGGGGAGATTTGTAACACCCCAAATTTAATTGGAATATTTTAATTAATTAATTTAACTGAGAATATTCATTTTCGGTGATTTTTCGATGTTTTGTGGAATATTGGGAATTAATGCATTTTTGGGTTATTTATTTTGAATAATAGTATATAATATGGATATATTAATGATATATTGAATTAAAATAAATATAAGCTGAATAAGGGCAATTTGGACAATTAAGAGGAGTTAGTGAGGGTGTTATGGGAAAAGCCCAATTTTGAGGCCCAAGGCTAGGTTTAACAAAAAGGAAAATACGAAGGAATTAGGATTCATTTGTTAGACTGTGAGAAGAGTTGAGGTCAGAGCTCTGAGGAGGAAGATTGGACGCAAAAGCTTCGGAGGATTCCCAGAGATATTTGAGAAGGTTTTGATCGACAATTAAGGTATGGGGAGTATAGCCTTTCATGATTTTCCATGTGTAACTTTCAATATATTTAAGGTCAATTTAAGGGTTTAAGGGTTTTGAGGAGAATTATGGGAAAAAGGGAATTTGGCCTTCGTGGCCAAATTCTATTTTGAGGTTTAACTTTGAACTAGGCCTTCATGGCCAAAACTCTGATTTGACATTGGTCTAACCCTTAGGGAAATTTGTTAGTGAGAAATTTGATGTTTGTGGTGTAGTGGTAAGTATTCCTGAGAGTTAGAGCATGGATATGAGAAATAATGATCTTTGGCCTTTGTGGCCTAAATCATTTATAGGTAAATCTAACTGTGGAATCTATTGGGAAAAGGAATGTTAGGCCTTCGTAGCAAAAACCTTGAATTGTCATTTGCCTAACCCTGAAGGGATAAGAATATTAGATAATGAGTAAATCTAGTGCCTTTGGGGGAAATTGTAGGAAATTTTTTATTTAGGGCATGAATATGATACGGGATTGGCCTAATAAACCGTAGGTTTTTTGCCTTTATCGCCGTAAGACCATAGGGATGATTTATGAATGTTTTGGGGGCATCGGGGAAGTGAATCGGGTGGACATTTGGGTGGATTTAGGTTCTGGTGCATAGAAGAATTTACTGTCATCGCACTGTTCACCTAGCAAATAATGTTTCGCCTAGCGAACCATGTTGTTCTCAGACTCACCTAGCGAAGAAACTCGCCCCAGACTCGGCTAGCAAACATGCCAGCAAACGTAGCAAAGTTTCGCGGATGTTGATTGTGTGCAATGATGCCTTGATGTTTGATTTTGTGATTTCTGTGATGAGTTAACATTAGTATGACAGTGAGTTTTATGTGATGTGTACGTGATTACACGATGATTTCTATGATGTGTGGAGTGGAAAACTATGATGATATTACGATGACTTTGATGAATTGTATGATGATGCATGTTATGATGAGCTATCATGACATGATGTAAGTATGATAATTATTATGATGAGCTATGATGACATTATGTATGATGATGATTATTATGATGAGCTATGATGACATGATGTATGATGATGATTATTATGATGAGCTATGATGACATGATGTATGATGATGATTATGATGATGAGCTATGACGTTTGATGATGATGAATATGATGAATGATGATGCACCTGTGATGTTATTATGAGGATGATGTGTGACGTGTGCATCATGCATTCATGTGCATCCAGACTTCGGTTCAGGACCTCGATTACTTTGGCTTCAATCCCATTGTGTGGATGTGAGGTATTTTGATGTGCTCCGATTCTCTAGTAGAATCGATCCTATTGATGGGAATCTATGGAGGGTTGATGACCCAATGTCCACCACGCTGTGATGATTGGTACCACATATATTGAGTCTTGTTGCATTTGCATTTTTGAGATGATTGTGAATAATTTATGATGTTGTGGCCTTTGGGGCCTATTGAAGGATATGAATGTGTTGAATATGAAAATTACGCCGTTTTATATGTTGATTTTTATACATTGGTTATTATGAATCGTATTACTCACCCTGCCTGTTTGAATGTTACCTTCACGTGGGTGACGTGCCGATGACCAGATTAGTCGTGGACGCCGTCGAGGTTATTTTTGAAGTCTTTGAGTTGTTAGCCTTTTGGTTAACTAAGAGGGTCTTGCTCTGAAATGTAACATCGGGTTGGGGTCTTTTGAGTTAAACTATGTTTTACTTTGAGTTTATTTTGATTATCTTCCCGTATGAGGAAACCTTGATTTATGCCTTTTGAGTTCCGCTGCTTTGTGTAGTTTGATGTATTTTGGGAAAACCTGTTGTTTACGGAGCCTTGACCTATTCGAGTTATTGAGAAAATGTACGCCCTTTGAGGTGAATTTTATTGAGTTAAATATTTTACTCTGATATCTGTGTTGTTTTGCCATGATATTTGTGGGGTAGAAAAGGGTGTTACATTAGTGGTATCAGAGCAGGTCGGCCCGTCCGACCAAGTTGTCTAATGTTATTTGTTCCCCAGTATGCGACATGTGTGTGAAAACACTGTCGGCACACGTTTGTTTTCTAACCTTTGTCTGCAAAAGTGGGAATGAAACAAGTGGGGGAGAAGCTTGTGCTTCTCCAGGATGCTTCAAGTGTGGAGTGGTGGCTCAGTGTGTCGATGAATGCTTTTATAGTTTGGTAAAGATGGTTAATGCCCCATCATGATTTCCGGTTGTCTATTGATAAATTGAGGAACTGATCACCCTTAATCTCTTGTTGATAGTGGAAAGAGTCATGTTTGATGGGATAGACGTGTCTTGCAAGCTTAGATGGCGTGTGCAGTGAATTGTTTTGAGTTAAGCTTAAGTGCTTACAGATTGTTCTGGTGAGTCTGTGCAGGATGGTGATGAGATGTTTATTTTGATGGAAACTTTGAGTGTTAATAAAGTGGTAAAGTTGGTGGTGCGCCAATTATTTGTGATTATTCGGATATTAGAACTGATTGAGCAATTTCGTGATATGAGTTTGCGTTTGCGAATAGACTTCTTATGGAGTTATGCTTTGTATGTTGAGGCTTACGAGTGGTATTTTTGATAAGATTCGAGGAAGTCAGAAATCTGATTTGAGTTGGTAGACCGGTTAAATTTGATAAATCAAAGTCGAAGAGCTGATTTTCGGATTAATGGGAATAGTATCATGAGCCGCCGGGATAGAGTTTGTGTTCCAGATAGTGTGAGTTAAAAAAGAGTATTCTTGAGGAAGGACATCTAAGTAGTTGAGTATCCATCCCGGTTCTATGAAGAGGTACCAGGATTTGAAGAAATTTTTTTGGTGGCCAGGTGTAAGGAAAGAAGTGGTTGAGTTTGTGTATGCTGGTTAGACTGGCCAGAAGTCGAAGATTGAACATCAAAGATCGTTGAGCCTGATGCAACCGTTGGATATTCTAGAGTGGAAATGGGATAGTATTTCCATGGATTTTTTGTCGGGTTTAACGATGATTTTGAAGGGATATGGTTTAATTTGGGTGATTGTTGATAGATTGACTAGATCAACTCATTTTATACCGATGAGGATCAATTATTCGTTGCAGAAGCTGGCCGAATTGTATATTGAAAAGATTGTGAACCTGTATGGTATTCCTTCAAGTATTGTGTCTAATAGAGATCTGAGATTTACATCGAGGTTCTAGGAGAGCTTACAGACAACTATGGGTACCATGTTGAGATTGAGTTCTGCCTATCATCCGCAGACAGATGGACAGATAGAGAGAACTATCCAGTCTTTAGAGGATTTGTTGAGAGCTTGTGTGTTGGATCAAGGTGGATCGTGGGATAGTCATTTGTCGTTGATTAAGTTTATCTACAACAATAGTTATCATTCTAGTATTGGAATGGCACCGTATGAGGCTTTGTATAGAAGGAAGTGTAGGACTCCATTGTGTTGGTATGAGTCAGGCGTGGTGTATTGTACTCAGACCTGAGATTGCGCAAGAGACGACTGAAAAGATCAAGAGGATCCAAGAAAAGATGAAAGTTTCGCAGAGTCGTCAGAAGAGTTACCATGATAAGAGAAGGAAATCACTTGAATTTAAAGAGGGAGATCACATGTTTTGAGAGTTACGTCAGTAACTGGTGTTGGTCGAGATTTGAAGTCTCAAAAGCTCACACCATATTTTCTTGGTCCGTATCAGAGTGGCGCAGCGGAAGCGTGGGAGGAGTAGCATATTGTATTGTTTTACTGTCGTCGCTTGCAAATTTACATGATGTGTTTCATGTGTCTTAGTTGAGGAAGTACATTGATTCAAATGGATGATGTACAAGTGGGAGATATTTTGCTTGTTGAGGCATTGCTAGTTCAGATTGATGAACGAGAAGCAACTTTGAGGTAAAGAGATTTCCTTGGTAAAGGTAGTTTTGGGAGGACCAGCTGGAGAGAGTTGGACTTTGGAGCGTGAGGATCAGATGAGGGAGTCGTATCCGACTCTGTTTCCTTGAGGAAATTTTCGAGGGCGAAAATTCTTTTAAGTGGGGGAGAGTTGTAACACCCCAAATTTAATTGGAATATTTTAATTAATTAATTTAATTGAGAATATTCATTTTCAGTGATTTTTCGGTGTTTTGTGGAATATTTGGAATTAATGCATTTTTGGGTTATTTATTTTGAATAATAGTATATAATATGGATACATTAATATTATTATGAATTAAAATAACTATAAGCTTAATAAGGGCAATATGGACAATTAAGAGGAGTTAGTGAGGGTGTTATGGGAAAAGCCCAATTTTGAGGCCCAAGGCTAGCTTTAACAAAAAGGAAAATACGAAGGAATTAGGATTCATTTGTTAGATCGTGAGAAGAATTGAGGCCAGAGCTCTGAGGAGGAAGATTGGAGGCAAAAGCTTCGGAGGATTCCCAGAGATACTGTATGTTGTAATTGCGCCTAAGAGGGGGATGAATTAGGTTCTTTAAAAATTATTTGCAATCTTGTATGGTTCCTTGGTTCTTTTTCGGTTATTTGTTAGTAACTTGAAAGTAAAGGCAGGAAAGAAAAAGAGACACAGGAAATTTATAACGGTTCCCTTCACACTTCGAAGGTACTCTACTCCCCTTTCAACACGAAAGAGAATTTTACTATAGTTCAGAATAATTGCAAAGCCTAATCACACCAAAGGTGATGCTTACTATCTAAACCTATAGGTAATCAAAGTTTTTAAGAACAATCCTCTTCAAGACACTTCACTTGTTTCCAATAGTCCTGGATAACAAGGTAATACAAAAAACTGTTCTTGAGAAAAATGTGACAAAACGTTGTTATCAATCTTCAAGACTGATCTTCTTTTTGAAACAAGGTTGTGAGAGTGTGAAAGTTAAATCAATGGCTTCTTTCATAATTGGTTTTGAACAGTTAGAATGAAAATTCAGATTTTAAGAAACCGAGTAATTTGATTGAATTTGTTTCAAAAAAGGTTTCTGGGAGGTTGAATGTAATTTTGAAATTAAGATCAATTTATATGCATCAGAAACCTGTTCAAAAAGGTTTGGTTTTGATGCAACAAAAATAGCCAGTAATGAAAATATTAAACAATGCAATTTTCCATGAACATCTGCCATTTTTGCTTGCTGTTACAGTGTTAACCGATTAACCAAATAGGTTAATCGGTTAACGCCTTCACAGCGTTCAAAACATTCAAATTTTTCATGTATTAATCGGTTAACCCCACAGGTTAATCGGTTAACACTGTTATAAAAGCCCAAAATACTGAAATTTGAAGTGTGTTAATTGGTTAACCAAACTGTTAATCGATTAACACTGAAGGTTTTTGTGAAAATACTTAAATTAAAATAGAATGAGTATTTTAAAATGGTTTTGAAATTGTTAGTGATAATTGTGAAGTGAAAGGTGATTTTTAAGAACACTTGTATAAATATTCTAAGTAAAATATGTTATACCGTTCCTTTGAATTATCATCACCACTTGTAGGTTGTAGACGAAGCTTTGATCCATAAAGTCATACGCGAGTGAACTTCCTTGATCTTTGTATGGTTGCTTGCGTCTCTTACTTTTTGCGAAGAATTCAGAAGATTCAGAAGACAGGTGAGATACATCTGGTTTTATCTTCAATATATACCCCTACGGGTATATAGTATAAGCATCTTTCGTATATACCCCTACGGGTATATAGTATAAGTATCTTGCGTACCAAGCTTGTACTAGTTGTCTTCAACAAAACATAAAGGCCTTGAAGCTTGCTTCTACATATATTTGAGAAGGCTTTGATCGACAATTAAGGTATGGGGAGTATAGCCTTTCATGATTTTCCATGTGTAACTTTCGATGTATTTAAGGTCGATTTAAGGGTTTAAGGGTTTTAAGGAGAATTATGGGGAAAAGGGAATTTGGCCTTCGTGGCTAAATCCTATTTTGAGGTTTAACTTTGAACTAGGCCTTCATGGCCAAAACTCTGATTTGACATTGGTCTAACCCTTAGGGAAATTTGTTAGTGAGAAATCTGATGTTTGTGGTGTAGTGGTAAGTATTCCTGAGAGTTAGAGCGTGGATATGAGAAACAGTGATCTTTGGTAAATCAGTTATAGGTAAATCTAACCGTGGAATCCATTGGGAAAATGAAGGTTAGGCCTTCGTGGCTAAAATCTTGAATTGTTATTTGTCTGACCTTGAAGGGATAGGAATATTAGATAATGAGTAACTCTAATGCCTTTGGGGGAAATTGTAGGAAATTTTTTATTTAGTGCGTGAATATGATACGAGATTGGCCTAATAAAACGTAGGTTTTGTGCCTTTATCGCCATAAGACCTTAGGGATGATTTAGGGATGTTTTGGGGGCATTGGGGAAGTGAATCGTGTGGAATTTTGGGTGGATTTAGGTTCTGGTGCATAGCAGAATTTGCTGTCATCGCACTGTTTGCCTAGCGAATAATGCTTCGCCTAGAGAACCATGTTGTTCCCAGACTCGCCTAGCGAAGAAACTCGCCCCAAACTCGCCTAGCAAAAATGCCAGCGAACGTAGCAGAGTTTCGCGAATGTTGATCGTGTGTAGCGATGCCTTGATGTTTGATTCTGTGATTTCTGTGATGTGTTAACATGAGTATGACAGTGAGTTTTATGTGATGTGTACATGATTACACGATGATTTCTATGATGTATGGATTTGAAAACTATGATGATATTACCATGACTTTGATGAATGGTATGATGACATGATGTATGATG
The DNA here is from genome assembly GCA_963859935.3 of Lathyrus sativus. Classification (NCBI taxonomy): domain Eukaryota; kingdom Viridiplantae; phylum Streptophyta; class Magnoliopsida; order Fabales; family Fabaceae; genus Lathyrus; species Lathyrus sativus. The sequence continues at coordinate 187,733,832 of OZ012739.1, forward strand.
ATGCATATTATGATGAGCTATGATTACATGATGTATGATGATGATTATTATGATGAGCTATGATGACATGATGTATGATGATGATTATTATGATGAGCTATGATGACATGATGTATGATGATGATTATTATGATGAGCTATGATGACATGATGTATGATGATGATTATTATGATGAGCTATGATGACATGATGTATGATGATGATTATGATGATGAGCTATGACGTTTAATCATGATGAATATGATGAATGATGATGCACCCATGATGTTATTATGAGGATGATTTGTGACGTGTGCATCATGCATTCATGTGCATCCGGACTTCGGTTCAGGATCTCGATTACTTTGGCTTCAATCCCATTGTGTGGATGTGAAGCATTTTGATGTGCTCCAGTTCTCTAGTAGAATCGATCCTATTGATGGGAATCTATGGAGGGTTGATGGCCCAATGTCCATCGCACTGTGATGATTGGTACCACATGCATTGAGTCTTGTTGCATTTGCATTTTTGAGATGATTGTGAATAATTTATGATGTTGTGGCCTTTAAGGCCTATTGAAGGATATGAATGTGTTGAATATGAAAGTTACGTCGTTTTATATGTTGTTTTTTATACATTAATTATTATGAATCGTTTTACTCACCCTGCATGTTTGAATGTTACCTCCACGTGGGTGACGTGCAGATGACCAGGTTAGCCGTGGACGCCGTCGAGGTTATTTTTGAAGTCTTTGAGTTGTTAGCCTTTTGGTTAACTTAGAGGGTCTTGCTCTGATATGTAGCATCGGGTTGAGGTCTTTTGAGTTAAACTATGTTTTAATTTAAGTTTATTTTAATTATCTTCCCGTATGAGGAAACCTTGATTTATGCCTTTTGAGTTTCGCTGCTTTGTGTAGTTTGATGTATTTTGGGAAAACCCATTGTTTACGGAGCCTTAACCTATTCGAGTTATTGAGAAAATGTACTCCCTTTGAGGTGATTTTTTATTGAGTTAAATATTTTACTCTGATATCTGTGTTATTTTGCCATAATATTTGTGGGGTAGAAAAGGGTGTTAAAGGGGACATATCGAGAGTGGCCTCGTGAGTGGAAAGATTCAAGACGTCTCAGACATCTCAGTTAGTGAAATTAAATTAGTTGTCAGTTCTCAAGAAGAATGGGAGAAGTAAAGTAATTCCATTTGGGAAGCTGCGATACCTCAACCTCAGTCCTCAAATATTTCATCTATTCAGAGTCAACAATCTTCCGGGTCTTTGTATCAGACATCGTTCTCTCCACAGGGAAGATATCCTTCTCCAAATTAAGGACCTCCTCAGAGTTAACGGTCATATCACCGTTAGCCATGTCGGCGCGCCCGACAAAGACCTAGGAAGCCAGAGAGACATTTCACTCAGTTGCCAATGTCGTATAGTCAGATGTTTCCAAATTTGATCAAAGAAGGATTGATAGTGCCAAAGGAGATAAATCCTGTTATTCCTCCATACCCACCAGGTTTTGATGTCAATGCCCGTTGTGACTACCATGCTGGGACACAAGGGCATTCAACCGAAGACTGCAAGGTACTTAAGAGCAAAATTCAGACTCTATTTGACTCAAATATGTTGTCATTCACACCTCATGGTATTCAGATCAACAACCCTTCTTCATCCAGTCATGTGGGTTCATCAGACCATATTATGGAAGAATTCACCAAGAGCAGATGTTCAGACGAATATCAGTCTGACTTCGAAGAGCAATTCTGAAGATGGCTAGCCCGGTAGCGAATCAAGATTGGAAAGCCTATTCCTCGAAGTTGGAGATCTTTTATATCATGTCATTTTTTTTCATGTGATGTTTCTTTTCTTTTAAAGTGCAAACTTATTTGTAAAACTTGTTTGTTTTCGATTGATAATAATATAAACATGTTTGCATTACATTTTCATATTTATTTACACGCTAGGTGTTCAAGGCTGGTCTTTTGTTATCCTAATATGGTTTTCTTCAGAATTCCAGACTTAACTTTTCAAAGAAGCTAGAAGTTGACTATGGAGCAAGTTCAAGCAATGTTGAGGGAAGTATGAAGCCAGATGGGACAATTCATGGTGGACATGCAAGCTTTGTCTCAGGATCAGAAAATGCTAAGAGAAGAAGTCCATCAAGTGAAGACTCAGATGTGATTGATTATGGAAGTCATGAGAAACATGCTAAGAAAGGAAGGCAATCCTATGCCTGAAGCCGCAGCAGAAATGGTCATTCTTCCCTTGCCTGTGGAATCTCTTCCAGAGCGTGATGTGCCTCGTAGATCTTTTGCACGACCTGGGGTTCCAAAATTTCCCCGTCAGCTGCTGTCTTCTGTTTCACAAGATAATCCTAAGATTAAAAAGTAGACACAAAGGCCAAAGCAGCCCGAAAGATTCTTTGACCAGCTCCCTATGACTTATACTCAGTTGTTGCAACATTTGCTTCAGTTTCAATTGGTTGAACTTCAGACTCTAGCTTCATTTACTAGTAAGCCATCACCAGGCTATGATGCAAGTGCCCATTGTGATTTCCATTATGGGGAACCGTGTCATAACATGGAGAAATGCAAGGCCTTTAAGCACCAAGTTCAGGACTTAATCGATTCAAAGGCAGTTGAGTTCACGTCGGGCGGTATGAGCCTACAAGGTGATCTTTTTCTAGTTGTTACGAAAGAAGCGGATATTCATGTTTTCTCCCCTAAAGTTGCATCAGTTCAGGGGCATATCTTACAGTCTTTAGTTTCAGAATCTCCATGTCCATAGTTATTGCCGGTTCCTGGGCCAAGTCTGAGGATGGAAGTGCCTGAGCGTGAGGAATGTCCTAATCGGTATCAACAATAGACTAGCTCCCAGAAGAAACAACAAAGATCAAGAAGGCCTGAGAGAATATTTGATTTGATTTCTTTCCTTATGGTCAGCTGCTTGCTCGCCTACTTCATGGCTCCTTACTAAGAGAAGTTGTGCCTGTTCCAAATCCCTTCCCTCCAGATTATGACATGAATGCTAGGTGCGAGTACCACTCAGGAATGCAGGGGCATGCAATTAAAAATGGCAACGTGTTTAAGCACAAGGTGCAATATCTGGTCGACTCAAAGGTCATTACATTCACAATAGACGGTCTACGCATTAATTGAAGCCTCTCGAGTAAGCATTTAAGGTTGTGAAGACATCATCAGAAGGAATCAGTCCAGACAGAGCTGGGCCTCCTCAGCCATGGCATTTTTAATTTCTTTACCGCATTTTTTGTTTGTATTTTTCATTGTTTGTTAATGCCCTGTTTGCATGTAAAATCTTGTTTGTTTTTTAATGACGATCTTAATGCAATGAGTATAATTTTCTTGAAGTAATCCATTCGCGTTCACTCGTATAATATTTATGTGCATTGCAATACCAACTTTCTTTCTTAGACTCTTGGAGGGAGGATGATGAAGCAAAAACGCAAAATCTTGGGTTGCATACTTTTGGATAAAACCCTACTGATGATGTGCAAGAAATGAGGCAAACCCTTTTGATATAAGGGAGATAGATCTTCGTTAGCCCTTTTGAGCCTTGAAATATGATTTTATTTTATATGGAAAAACCCTCAATCTTAACCCAGGGGCAGGGTAGTCTTCAGTTAGTTTGACCAAGCGTTCAAATTTCAAAAGGAGTGTGCATCCAAGGATCCATTACCTTTTATCCTTCACAATCCCACAATGGTTATATCTCATTAACTAAGGAATGAGGCAATCAACCCTTTCAAAGAAATCAAGATAGTCAGTGTCATGCGAAAAGAGAAAAAAAGAAAAAGAAAAAGCCCGCTAAGTCAAAAACTTGAAAACAAGTGACTTAGGCAAAAATTAGGGCGTCCCGCTGGACTTCAAAATTGAAAATTTAAAAGAATCAGTCCAGGCAAGATCAGGGAAAATAATGAAGAGCTAAAAATGAAAGGGAAGACAAAAGAAAAATCCACAGAAAATAACAAAGTCGTGCGACTATAGACACAAAGACAAAAGGGGTGATCGTCGCTCCTAAAAACCTTGTGGATTCATTAACCGTCACTTCTGCCATTCAATAACATTTTTGAAAGGTGAACACTTATGCCAAATTAAGTTAACATAGGACTGGAGAACACCAAGGAGAATAGGTGGGTACAAACAATTTTGAGCCATAAATCCTTTTTTCTAAAACCGTAAACTAGGCCACGTTACAACCTTCAAAAGTCCTAATTGAAGTAGGGTTTATTTGAAGGCGTACTTCAACGAGATAACGTTCCTGACTCCCATGAGTTATGCTAAAAGACTTTGTTGGTATTGCATGTGCATGATGGCATTAAAAAAAATTTGTGTTTCATTTTTACTAGTGATTTGTTCACAAAGTTTGGCGACATCTTTTCAACAAAAAACTTCAAGAGTAGCATGTGCGTTGAATTAGAACTATCATTCTCAGAATAAACATTATCTGCGTGCATACAGGTATTTGTCATCAATGAGGTTTACATAATGAATGTCAGCCAAGAAGTTTTATCTTGGCAAGAGGAAATTTATGGACAGATATATCGAGGAGCATGTGGCCAAGAGACTCTGTCAGAAGATGCCAATCTAGGGCAGTTACGTTGAGAAATCTCTAAGGATCGATTAATCTGGGGAAATCAAGTCGAGACTCTGTCATACCATTGCATATCATCTATCATAGCATAGCATGAAGCCTTGTGAAGCCGAACAGATAACCCAAAGCCCAATCCATATTGGCACCTCATCCAAAGCCTAATCCCTATTGGCAACCTCCAAAAGTCCAATCTATTGGAACCTCTTCCCAAAATCCAATCCCCATTGGTACCCCGAAAATATCACATTCTATCAGGTTTTGCCCATCCTTACCAACAATGTCCAATCATACTCGGTATATCTTTTTTTCCCCGACAGAGTGGTCCTTTTGCATATCATAAGTATCATTGCATCGTATCCTCAAATGCGTAGTATTTCCATTTTATATGTAGCATTACACCATAGTAAGAAAAATCAAACATATGGATGTGAAGCATAATCCAGATTTGGTACCGTGCGTGAAGCTCAAATCATCTAATAATCAAGACAGTTACATATCCCTCAGTAGACATTCTCTCGATCGGTTTTCTTTCTGTCAAATACCTTTGACGATGTGTTTCTTCAGGTATATTTTCTTTCTATCAAATCCTTTTAACAATGTGGTCTTAGGTGGTCTTTCTTTCAAATCCCTTTGACGATGTGGTTCTGGGGTTCATTGTTCTTGCTTTGGGTATGTTTTCTTTTCGTCAAATCCCTTTGACGACGTGATTCTTCGGACATGCTTTCTTTCTATCAAATCCCTTTGACGATATGATTCTTCGAACAAGCTTTCTTTCCATCAAATCCATTTGACGATGTGATTCTTCGGATATGTTTTCTTTCTGTCAAATCCCTTTGACAATGTGATTCTTCGGACATGCTTTCTTCCCGTCAAATCCCTTTGATAATGTGATTCTTCGGACATGCTTTCTTTCCGTCAAATCCCTTTGACGATGTGATTCTTTGGATATTTTTTCTTTCCGTCAAATCCCTTTGACAATGTGATTCTTCGGACAGGCCTTCTTTCTGTCAAATCCATTTAACAATGTGTTTCTTTAGACAGGTTTTTCTTTCCATCAAATCCCTTTGACGATGTGGATCTCCGGTTAGGTGTTCTTTCCGTCAAATCCCTTTAAGGATGTGGTTCTAGGGTTCACTATTCTTCCTTTAGGCGTGTTTTCTTTCTGTCGAATTCCTTTGAAGACGTGTGGTCGGGCTCCAATAACATTTCTCCCCCCATGGAGTGAAAATTTTTGGGTTCTCTTGGTATTAAATCTCTGTGCACCTTGAATGTTTGAAAGTTGTTGCTATTACCTTCCAAGTTCACGTTGATTGAATAGGGGCAGCTATAGCACCCCAAAATTTGCCTCATCATTTCTTGCCTACTGGCTTGTGTTTCTTTTCATTTTGCATTTCTGCATATCATGGTATTAGTTCTCGAGACATGGGATCAAGGTGTTTTATATGTCTCATGGTTGTCTTTCATTACAAGAGTTTAAACAGTAAGCATAAGAGATTTTGGCATTATTTGCCCAGTAATTGAGTGGACGATTTTATTTTATTCAGCATATTATTCTCAGCACAGGAGACAGATCACAGGCTATTTCAAGCATTTTCATAGTTATAATATTCAAGGTCAAGTTTCAGAGGCTTAACGGGGCTCAGAACGGGTGAAAACAGGCGAATATGCAAGTTTCCCTCTAAATGGCGCATTTTTCAAAATTTGTGAGTGGTTAATTGATTAACTAATTTGCACTAGAAAATGGTTAATCAATTAACCATAGTAAACATGACCAGATGTGTGCATTTTCAATGCTGCCACTTTTGGGGTCCATTTTGATCACTTGTGAATTGGATTTTACACCAGAAGAAGGATCTAGAATCACTCTAAATTTGGATTAACTTTCAAAATCAACTCTATTTCCCTCCAACTTTCCATTCCTAATCTCATTCCAATTTTCAAAACCTCACTTCAAACCATAATTCTACTCCTAACCAAGAGCCTATTTAAGTGAATTTGCTCTCAAAATTCTTCAACTTTTCTATATTCCAAAACCTTCATTAGAGCTCTTTTCGCTTGAGTTCTTTGATTCTTCATTGAAATCATTGACTTCTAGAGCTAAACCTCCATCATTTATCTCCATCATCTTCAATTCATCACTTGATTTTTGTTTGGATTTGGATCTCATCTTGGAAGTAAGTTTTTAAGTGATTCTTGGATCAATTTTGGCTTGTTCTTCACTTCTATTGCAAGAAAGCTCTTGGATCTTGAATATTTCTTGGGTTTCTAGCTTGGATCTATCAATTTGCAGTGAATCAACACCTACCAAAGAATTTTCTCAGCTTTGAAGGTTGGTTAATTCTAGATCCAATTCTGTTTTGAGCTTATTTGGATAATCACAATATAAATCTTCCAGTTTTGTTTGATTTTGGTGGTCTTGATCTTTGTGATTTGAGATCTCAATGCTTGATTAAGTTTGATTGATGTTTGATCACTGATTTTTGGTGTTAAATTCATGCATAATTGATTACATCATCATTTTGATGATTGTGTTGCAACTGCGAAAAAGGGCCGGAGGAAACAAATATGAGAGTCGCCACCGAACATTATTTATCCCAAAGAGAGGGAAAGGAAATGATCGAAGAAAACCTGAAGAACAGGAAAAGACAAGGTCATCGCAACCCAATCTTGGGTTCGGGAGTCGGTTACGCAAGGGGAGGGTATGGGCACCCCTCATGTTCGTTGCACTCAATGGGATCCACGTTTATTGTCTATCAAAAGGGTGAGTTATCTAAAAGCTACTGCTAAACGGGAAAGGGAAAATAAAAAGGAGACTCGGATAGGACTTCGCCGTCCGATGCCTACGTATTCCCTCGTGCAATGGAAAAGTCAGAGTCAATGTAGTTCATAAAACTACGGGTGAAGGGGAAGAAGGTTGCTCGCCAAGATATCACTGTCTTATGCTACGTATCCTCATCTAGTATGTGAAATCAGAACAAATATAGTTCGGGAAACTACAGGAAAAGTCTCGATCGCACTAGGGCGAGAAAAAAGGTTCGAATAACAGGTTTATCTCGATCGCACTAGGGCGAGAAAAAAGGTTCGAATAACAGGTTTATCTAGATCGCACAGAGGCGAGAGAAAGGGGAAGTTAGTTATTAGTGTGCTCTCCAAGGATAAGAATCCTCGTGCCTACGTATCCTCATTAGGGAATAAGGAATCAAAGCATTCGTAGTTCACGCTACCATGAAAAAATGGGATTTCAATCGCACTGGGGCAAGACAAAAGAAACTGGGCCTCGAACGCCTTAACAAAAGTTAATTGACTTTGTTTGAGATACGTACTGCACTAAAGTCTATAACATAGGATCGAATGCATCTCATATCACCTAAGGGGCATACGCTAAACACTCTAGACAAGTAAGGAGAGACTCGTCACTCGTTATTTCTCGTGTACTTAAGGCTCGTGGCGCACAATACTCATCGTATTCATTAAGTGTTTTGATTATTGTTTTAAGAAAGAAGAGAGAGACGCACAAAAGGTCTAGGGGAAACTGGATCCTAACTGTTATCATACAAAGTGGCCTTAAGGTCAGGATTAGTAGGGAATTCAACCCAATGTTGTCATGCTTGGATTGAAAGCTTAATGTCTCTCATACCTCGAACTTAATCGAAAATTAAGTTGAGCTAGGAATCCTAAGTGATCATGTGAATATAGAGGTAATCAACAGTTAAACACGAAGCATCGCAATCACAAACAACATGAAGTATCAAAACTCAAGTAAATATTCAAGAAAACATATACAAGTGTCGTCAAATAAATATTCACAAACACGTTCGAGAATTAGTCGGAACTAAAACCAAAATTAAGAATATAATTAGTCAAAGTATTTAGGCCAAAGTTAAAACCAAAGTTGGTTAACTAAATCATAATCAAAAGTTAATCCTAACTAATTTCTAAATTAACTTCTAATCTAATTCTAAATGAATTAAATTAAAATCAAGTTAATAATATAATAAAAAACAAAAATAGAATTAATATTAAACTAAAATTAAAAACCACGTTAATCACAAATAAAATCAAAGTTAATAATAAAAGTCAATTTGAAATTAAAATCAAAATCTAATCAATAAAATTTTAAAGAGAAAATAAATATAATTAATTAAACAAAAACAAATGACAACAAAATAAAGGGTGCAAAATGACCTGGGAGTGCAACCAGCAATCCAGGCGTATGGGCTTCAAAATTCGGGCCCAACAGCTCTTAAATAGACATCCAAGAGAGGTGCACTAGTGAAAAATGGGTGCAGTGAGTGAAAAGTAAATTGGGCCTAAGGCCCGAACCAAATACCAAAAGAAACTTAAACCTAAAAAAAACAAAAGTTGTGCCTCTTATCCATCCATCACCTTCTTCTTCCACCCTGTTCTCCTCCTTCAATCGAACATCACCTTCTTCAAAATTCATCTTTGTGTCGATCCAAGCACTGTGACGACCACATCAGACTTTGTCGCGCCTTCATCTCTCTCTGTCTCATCTTCCTCTTTTTCCAGGTCGCATCGTTGTAAACACAGTCTCCGTCGCGACGAACCTCTCAACATACTCAACTTCGACCTTGCCTCTGTATGAATGATTCAGATTTGCATATACACGAACAAAAAATGAACATACCAGAATGAATCACTGTAGACACAAGAGAAAGCCAGTCAAAGTCAGGGTCGGGATTACCGAATTTACCCGACGATGATGAAGCGCTGCAACAGGTATGAAATTGTTACGTTCTTTCTTCGATTCTGCAAATTCTTCTTTCTACTTCTTGCTATGAAATTGGTGTTGCTGTTGCTCTTTGCTCGTCTCTCTTTTCTATTTTCAATCTCTCAATTTGTGGTTCATTTCTACAGGTTTGAACAAGTTATATTTTTCTCTGTAATGCAGGTTGAGGTTTGTTGTTGGCCAAAATTGAAGTGTTCGAGGTTGAAGGTTCAAAATTTTGGATCTATTTTTGAAGGCTCTTTTGTTTAGGCTAAACTTTTGAAGGCTATTAAAGAAGATGAAGAATGTAGGAGGATTTAGTTTTTGTTGTGTGGTTCTTTTATTGTCTATAAAGGAGCTTGTATTTATGGCCAATATAAGGTGATCGATTCCATTTTGTTGGTCGTTTCAATCCAATTTTCTGCGTTTTGCTTCATCTCTTTCTATACTAGTTGTTGTGTATGTTTTGTTGGCTAGGCAGGTCATGGTCTTGTGTGTGTTTGCTGATTCATTTGACAAGTAGAGTATTGTGCTGCGATGAAACAGACAAAAAGGAGAAGGAAATCGTATTGGGTCGTACCAATTTCATGTGCATTTGTATGGATTTGTGAGTGAAGAATGGAAATGTAGAATTAGTGGCTTGGTGAATGCAAAAACTCGTGCCGGCTTCATGGAACTTTTTTGATTTTATTTTTTTGATTTTTTTGTAACAAAGGCGGGCCCTTTTTATTTTGATTGTAATGGGTTTGTTTCAATAATATCTTGTATGGAATTTGCAATTGTGGTTATGAAACTTGAGAAGTGACTAGGAGTTTGAATCTTAAACTTGAATTTCAGTGGAATTGTGCATTTCCATGAATTAGAATTGAGATGGAATTGAAAATTGAATGTGGACTTTTGTAATGAAGAGATGGTTTAAAATGGTTTTAAAAATGTATAAACAAATGGCTTTAAAAAATGGATTGGAAAAAGGATATGAATTAAATTGGACTTGAACTTTAAAAAAAAATTATGGATTAATGGTTATGGATTTCTAAAAATGGAAATGGAAATGGACATCGATATTATGTGTGGATGAATGCATATGAATTTATATCCAACTGCATTGCCTTCCCACCTCAAATTGAATTAAACTCTTGATTACCATAAATGGTTAAGAACCTGATCATTCCTGAATCAATATTCCACTTGTAGATGAATCAAATTGCCTTTCATGAGAAATTCTCTTTATTAAAGAACTTTTGCCCAGTTCAAATACAAAGGGTATGGAAACCCCATTCACTTAGTCTTGAGTGCGCATAGATGAATGAGTGACTTGAATTGAGAGGGAGCCAAACCCTGATTCACACTAATGAATGTCTGACCTAATGCTTCCGATGACTACTCTGAATAGAAAGATAAAGTGAATTCAACTTGTGTCAATCTTGACTGAAGTAGTATTCAACTAAATCAACTCCGAATAGAGCAAGCACAAATAACGAGAAAATCCTTCGATCTCATGTCTTAGAGGACTATGCAAAGTATGATTATGAATTATAACCTAATGGGGATGCAAATGAACGCGGAGCAAAAGCCAAGTCAAGGTTAGAAAAAGAGAGGACAAATTTTAGGGTGCAACAACTACCCCTATTCAATCGACTTGGACCCGAAGGAATGATGGCAACAAATTTCAGACATTCAAGGTAAAAGGTGATTGAATACAAAAAGAACCTGGAAATTGCAAACTGTATGAATGTACAGAGTAAAGATTGTCAGCCAAAGGTGAACTTAAAAGTAACGGGTACCAACCAAAAGTTGGGATAACCGAAAAGGTAACTGATCAAGAAGATAACAATGGCTACTAACCAAAATTCAGAATCACCAGAGAGTAATATCCAAAAGTTGTAAGAAAGAGGCTATTGGCCAAGAGTTAGGATCACCCAGACGCCGACTAAGGGCGAATACACAAATAATAAAGACTACCAACCAAAAGTTGGGATACACGGGAAGTAGAATCAACCAACTTACAACTTGAAAGGAATATGACCCCGCTGGGGAAACAATAAGGGACTACCAACCAAAATTTGGGATAACATCTAAGAAACAACAGACTACCAACCAAAAGTTGGGATAACATCCACAAAATGATGGACTACCAACTAAAAGTTGGGATAACATCTACAAAACGATGGGCTACCAACCAAAGGTTGGGATAACATCCACAAAACGATGGACTACCAACCAAAAGTTGGGATAACATCCACAAAACAACGGACTACCAACCAAAATTTGGGATAACATCCATAAAACGACAGACTAACAACCAAAAGTTGGGATAACATCCACAAAATGACGGGCTACCAACCAAAAGTTGGGATAACATCCACAAAACGACTAAGCTAAGGATTATAAGAACACCAATTTTATCCATTAAAGAGTTAATGGAAGGACAACTGTCCTCATCAGAGGGACATATCATCAAAGAGTTGATGGAAAGGAAGCTGACATTGTCAAAGGGTTGGCGGGGAGAAAACCTAGAACATCATCATCAAAGGGTTGATGGCAAGAAAACTTCATTAGAGGGACACCTCGTCAAATAGTTGACAAAAGAATAACATTTGGAATGTCGTCATCAAAGGGTTGATGGCAGGAAATACTAACCTCGTCAAAGTGTTGACGGAATAGAAAAACTTCACCGAAGATACATATTGTCAAAGGGTTGACGGGAAGAAAACATGACTGAGGGTACACACCGTCAAAGGGTTGACGAAAAGAAGATTTGCTTGGAGAGATACATCATCAACGAGTTGATGGGAAGAAAAACTTTTCTAAAGGAACACATCGAGAAGAAGACCTACTTGGGATGTCGTCATCAAAGGGTTGATGGATAAGGATTGATCGAGGGTAATGAAATTCTAGTATGCAGATTTCAGATGTCCCAGACATAAGTAAGGACATTGATCTCTGCTAAAACAGAACAAGGATAGAACATGGCCATTTTAAATTCCTTTAAAAATTAACAATGTCATGACATCTATTGTAACATCTGCAGACTGACAGAACTATTTATCTAACCATTTATTTTGTTCAGAATTGTAAATATTGAAAGATAAATAACACAATGAATTGTTAACCCAGTTCAGTGCAACATCACCTACATCTGGGGGCTACCAAGCCAGGAAGGAAATCCACTATTAGTAGAATTAATTCAGAGCTAAACTCCCAGTTTATAACTCCTCACTTAATCTCTACCCAGTGCAATTTCTTCGTAGAACACACTAGACAAGAGACACCTCTCACTCCCCACAATCACAACAATGGTAAACAATTCAATACAAAAAGAAAAGACTTTCGAAGACACTCTTCAAAGTCACAATACTTGATTTTACTTAACAACTTCAATCAAGAATAATACACTCTCGCTTACAAGCTTTGAGTGAACAATTAACAATTTACAAATAATAACTAACAGCCTAAATAGGTCTACCATGATGCATCTAAAGATACAAAGGGTGACTTACAAAGTCACACACACAAGAGACTCTCAAAACACTAAACCCTTATTTGCACTCAAGATCTTCTTGTTGTGAATGCCTGCTTTTCCTTGCTTCTGCGCCTCCTTAAATAGTAATGCAAACTGGGTTTGGGCTGGTAAAAAATAGCGGTCGGAAGAGAATATTTCAATCTTCATAAATAGCAGCAGAAATTAGGGTTAACCAAGTTAAAACTAATATTCACTACTCAATCTGCTAACAAATAAGTCATAGGTGTTTCATGTTATGCTCAACACTGCCTAGAATCTCGCCTGAGATAACTAAGGAATCATAACAGGTTTCCTGAATTCTAGCCTGAGATAAATCAAGAACCATAACAGAAAAACAAACAGCGCCCTTGCTGGCAGCTACCAGATGTCATAACATTCAGCATGACATCCAATACACTCTGTTATTAGCTAACCAAACTTACCCTACAGTACACTCCTGCAAAATCTTCTTCATAACAGTAGAAACAAATATATTATAGTTTCCTAAAAAGTCTCAAAGATCCTTTTTATGAACACCAATTAAATCTGCACTTTATTCCTAATAAATCTCTTTGACCTGCACACACTGACGAGATATATCCAATAGGATCTCAACCACCTCTGTCATGAGATATAAAATAGAAGCTCCTGTTGTACCAGACAAAGATGTCACGACATCTGTCTTGACATCTTGATTAAAACCCATGACAGCAATTCTGTCACCACAGCAGATGGATGTCACGACATCTGTCTTGACATCTTGATTAAAACACATGACATCATTTCTATCACCACAGCAGATGGATGTCACGACATCTGTCTTGACATCTTGATTAAAACACATGACAGCAGTTCTGCCACCACAGCAGATGGAGATGTTATAACATCTTGCTTAACATCAGTGCAAAATTATGTTTTACCAAAATTTAGCCAATCATAGAACCATGGAACTAACAATCTCCCCCTTTGGAAAATTTTGGCTAAAACAACCAAACAAACTTGTCAGGGCAGCAACAACAGTAGTTTCCTCAAAAACATCCAGCCTCACAAACTTTCATGCTCCCCTTTAGTAGTTGTATTCAGCAAGTAACACCACTACTCTTTCCATAGCAGTAGCAACGGATAACAACACTTTAGCCTCACAAACTTTCATGCTCCCCCTTAGTAGTTGCATTCAGCAAGTAACACTACTACTCTTTCCATGGCAGTAGCAACAGATAACAACACTTTTACACCCCCTTTGCTTAGCCAAAAATTGACAAAAATTGGAGTAAATGTACACACATACACTAATAACACATTAGTCCCAACAATTAATAAAAACTGCACCACATAGCTCATTGAGAATACATCCTCCACATTATTTTCCATAGTAGTCCATACATTTCATCAAGACCTCAGAAGGACACAATAGCAGCAACTTAACAGTTTATCACAAACACCAGAGAATCAATCAGACTACAAGCACCAGGACATGGACTTAAGCTACTTCTCCTCATACTTTCTATCCACTCCCTTTTTGCATAGATCTATCAACAGTAAGGACACACAATTCTTCATCATGACCATTTCCATGACAAGCAATAAGAAACAACCTCCACAGTATCAACTCCACATGACTTTAACCCATGAACAATGTCATTGAGTCTTGAGTTCTTGCCTTGTCTAAAGGATAATCAATTGATTTTAAATCCTTAATTTGAGACACACAAATATTCTGTAGGATAATCAATTAAATACTTGCCTTGTCTAAAGGATAATCAATTAAATACTTGCCAAGTAACAATTGATTTTAAATCCTTAATTTGAGACACACAAATATTCTGTAGAGAAAAATAAATTCTCCCAGACAATAACCAATGTTGTTTCCTAGGTCATTCATAGTCACCTTGTCAAGGTAAAAGAGTACACCATACAACACAATGTCAAGATATCTTGTCTGACATTACACCTTCATGGAGACATACAATCACAAACTTCTAGAGACCACAAACAATCTTGAAACATAATTATACTATTATAGTAACAGATTCTAGATAGAGGTATAACTCCCTATATCAAGGATAACCAATGCTCTTTTTCAGATGCACGTGAATGGAAAACATAAGACTCATCTTCATGTCTTCAAGAGCGCACTCCTTGTTCAACACACCTGCTGAACGCATTCACTCACTGCTTGAACCACAAGCAACTAGTACACCCATCAGACAAAAGCTCTCCCCCTCTCTTTTACAAAAGCTGCTCCAAGATCACCACAATATCTCAAGACCAACCTCATGCTCATACAGTGAGAAGGTACCAAACTGCTCCACTTCTTACTAGAGTTACCACTTCTCCACAAGACTTCTAGCCTGAGTCAGAGAACAAGATAGACACCCCATAATCCAAGACATTTTTTCCTCATCATTCTCCCATATGATAAGTTAGAACATTTCTGGTTTAACTGGTGAATATTCACTTCCATATAGCACATCATAATTCAGACTTTCATGCAATCAACCAATGATCCACTCCAGTCTAGTACAATACCTTCACATCATATTCCAAGACAGTCCTTTTACCTCATCATTCTCCCGTATGACAAGATAGAGTACTTCTTAGTCAAGATGTGAATCACAAGTTCCACAACAGATCTTCAAGTCCTTCTCCAAGGGAAAACAAACCAGATGATATTGTCGCTACCGCGAAAATAAGGTGCCGGCAAAACAAAAGAGTCGCCACCTTTCGTTATTTATCCCTCAGAATGGGAAAGGAAACGATCGGAAAAACCTGACGAATAGGTATAAGACAAGGTCATCGCAACCGTTGTCTGGGTTCGGGAGTCGGTTACGCAAGGGGAAGGTATTAGCACCCCTCACGTCCATCGTACTCGATGGGATCCATGCTTGTTGTGTTTATCGGACGGGTTGGTTTTATCTATCTACCTATCAAGGCTGGCTTAAAAAAGAAAAGAAAATGACTTGGCAAAGCGTCGCGCTTTATGCCTACGTATTCTCATCAGAGAATGAGAAATCAGAGTCAACGTAGTTCGACTAACTATGGGTTACGGGGAAGGTGGCTCGCCAATACGTCAGTATTGTGCCTACGTACTCTCAACAGGTATGAGATATCAGAGCTTACGTAGTTCGGGATAATACGGATTACGGGAATTCAGATTCATCTGTTTTTTCGAGTAGGGTTAACAAACAGTTCCAGCAGTTGGATGTACGCAGCTCGACCCTTGGAGACTTAGGCGTTACCGTTTGCGGTAGAACTGGGAGTTAACGACACTCTTTTCTTCAGAAAAGCTTCCTTTGAATTATGGGCCCACGGGGCAAAAAGGTTTGAAGTTTGTTTTCTGTCTTTTACGAAAGAACTGTTTTTTATGGTTGTTTGCAACTAATATCGCACTAGAGACTATGACCTGAGAGTGAATGCGTCGCATGTCACCCAAAGAGTACCATACTAAACATCCAGACTGTTGAAAAGAAACTCTCCAACAATCCTTTCTCGGATAGCTTAAGGCTCATAACGTACGACGTCAGTTAACCTTTATTACTGTATTTTAATTTGTTTTGAGATGAGAAGAGAGAACGAACAGGTTCAACTACGGGGAGACTATCAAGTCCTATTGTCGTCATGCCAAGGATTCATCCTATGGTTGAGGTATGAAACAGGGATCTCCTAGAAGTTGTCATGCATAGGTTTCAACCTAAAGTTCTACTCATCACTTCCTTATCAAAGGAAATGAGGTTCCTAGGGGATCATGTCAATGATAAACAGAAACAGATAAATCATCAGCTTAAACAGATAAACAGATATACAGTAAAATGCATGCAATGCAAGTGAGAGAGGAAATGTGTGTGGGGCATCAGCCTCCACAAGCTCATCTCAACCTCAAGCCAGATATGAATAACTGCAATCATACAGAAAACACAACATGCCATCAACCAAGATATACCACATAGGCAAGGGAGCAGGGCTCTACCGAATACCCGCAAGCAAAGCCACACAGTAAAAATACAAGCAGAGGGAGCAACTCAACCTCGAGTGCAATCATGCTCCTAACTTAAATCAATCTAAATATGAACTTATTCTAATGCATCAAGCAAATCAAACAAGTCACATCAATACATTTGCACAGGAAGCGAACAGACAGGAAAGAAAACAGATCAACAGCTTCCACAGCACAACAAAACAATCTCCTGACAGCAGTTCAGTCCTCAGACCTCAACTGCTCCTCAGGTCTATCATCTTCAACAGCAAGTATCAACTTGCTTCTAATACATCCACATAAGTATCAACCTATTCTTTCTTCTTCAAGCTTCAGCTCTCCAATCAATTCCACCTTCAGGCTTCACTCCTAACTGCAAGTATCAAATTGACTCCTTCAGGCTCTCAATGCATCAACATAAGTATCAACTTATCCTTTATTCCTCAAGCCTCAACTCTTCACTCAATCTCAATTGGATCTTCTTCACAAATGTCAACTTGTTCTTCTTGGCCTTCAAGCTTCAGCTCTCTCTTCTTTACCAGTATCAACTAGTCCCTCCTCATCTACAAGCTTTAGCTTCTCAAAGTAATCCTCAAACACAAAGAAGTATCAACTTTATCCTTCAAACTCTTCAGGCAAGAAACTCCATCCTCTAACAAGGAAGAAAGATGCATCTATCAAGATCAAAGTTTGGATGACTGGTAGCAGAGTGAAGACCAAAGGTCACCACTAAGCATCCTATCATCAGAGAAAGGGACCCTCAAAGGTTCTACCAGCTTGCAAAGAGCCACACATCCTACCAAAGGAGGGATGAAGCCTTTACAAGGGGACCTTACATATGGAAGAATGGAAGTGATCAACATCATCCATGTTTATGAAGGAAAAGAATCTATCTAGAAGCTCTGCCTACAAAACCCTAATCTTAATACCTAATCAAAACTACACCAAAAGAAGGGAAGATCTTCAAATCCAAGCCTCTTCAAGCAATCCAATGCATCTTCAACTTGCCTTCATCATCATCCCAAAGCAAGCAAAGCAAAACCCTAATCTAAGGGAACTAAAGAAGTTAATCTAGTTGAATTAGTGCCTTAGAATCATCCAAAACTAGCACCTAAACTAAAATCAAACAAAAATCGTAAACTACATTGAAAATTCCTATAAAAATTCCTAAGGGACCATAATTCAATCATGAATCTATCCTACAAAAATCAGAGGTTGAATCATCCACCTAATTGTACAAATAAAATCTAAACTACAAGGTATCAACCATAAACCCTAAAAATGGAGCTTCTAAAGGTTTCAACCTAAACTACTACCTATGTTCATCACAAAAATGTGAGAAAACTCTATGGGTAGCATGCATATCTATGCTAACTACTCACAAAAAATCAAGATCAAAATCATCATCACATGATCACACCAAATTCCACAAAATCAAGTATCAAACATGACTATTTTAATATCAATTAAAATATAAAAATTCCCATAAAATCAGAAAATGCATGAAATAATAATATTTTTTATCTAAAAAATACTAGACCCTATCATGAATCCAATGCAAAAAGAATGGGATCAATTGAATTATTTTTCCATTTTTTATGATTTTATCAAGAACCATGAATAAAATGAAAAAATAAAGAAAATCAAAATAAAATGAACAAGCACACGGTGCAGATAGTAAGCAAAAGCAGTTCATTCTATGGATTGGGCCATAAGGGGGGTGCAGATATCAACTAATGCATTAAGCCCAAATCAGCAAATAAATGAAACGCATCGTTTCATTAAAGTTCAGACTCTTCACAAACTGAGGAGCACGTGTGGCCGTTGGATGAGGTTCCTAGTCCAAGTCAAACCATGATCCAAGGGCTCAGGGATCATCTTCCCCAATTCAAACTTCTGCAACTCAGGCCACCTGCGCACCCAAAACCACCGCCGGTGACTTTCTCCGGTCATCTTCTCACAACCCTAGTTTTCCATAGAGTCCACCATTGGCCACGATCCCTTAATGAAACATGTCCCAAATCTCACAAGGAACTCACTCATACCATTAAGTCACTATGAAACCTCAAGATTCGCAAGAACCAACTCTCAACCGAAAATGGTAACATCCCTAATTGGTCACTAATTCTCAAATTAATGATCTGAAATCCTTCCTACACCATTCTACAATGCATCTAACACCCTAATTCCTCTTAATTCTAACTAAAACAAGCTAGAGATTAAAGGTTACCAACCTGAAAAATTCGCGTGCACAGAAGTAGCAAACCTTTAAATCAAGCCTTCTAATGCTCCAGACTCCTTCAGTGAATTACTTCCAAGCTTCTGTATGCAATAGAATTGATTGAAATGGCTTCAATTCTTGGATCCAACTCTGAGTTGCAGGTGGAAAAATCTTAGTTCAAGAACACCAATCAGCCACGATTTTTCCTTGATTATGATCTGGAATCATTCTCTAGCATCCATGGAAGAGATTGCAATCAAGAAAATGGATGGAAAGTGAGTGAAATGATGTAACCGAATTCAGTTGCAAGAAATGAAATTTCAATCTCAATCTCTGCTCTCTCCTTCAATCTTCACCAACCTTGGCCTTGGATCACCTCTACTCAATATATAGACCATGTATGGATGATCTAGAAACCTCTAGATCCTTCTAATGAGAAGTTCAATCTCTCATGTCATGAGAATTTCAATCACATGCCATGGTATGCATAGTTCTGTTAGCAACTTGAAATCACACTCATTCCCTTCCAATTTCTCCCATAATGACATTTTGGATGTGTTTGGCTTGCAAGGGGCCTTGGTTATGCCCTGATTCTAGGTTTTGCAAATGTTACTTAAGATGTAAGTAACTACTTTTCAAAGCAAGTCCACAAATTACACTTCAATTCAAAAATGTGGCTAAACCAATGTTCTTAAAATGTGTTTTAGAGTCAAAATGACCTATTACATGCCTTGGTTTGGATATGTAGATCAAAAATATCAATTTCCAACTTTGGTTCATTTAACTTATACCCTTATTTTAGGTCATTTTTGCAACTTTGAGCTACAAGCATTTCCAACATCTCATGACCTCTTTACTAGCCTTAAAACATCATTTTGAACAAGTTTTATGTTGATCATTTTCCCATTTGAAGTTTGGAAATAGGAGTTATGGCCTTATGGTTGAAATGACCTATAATCTCCAAATAACCAAAATGCCCTTGACTTGTCAAAGCCATAACTTAAGTTCTACAAATCTTATCAAGGACTTCTAGTACTCTATAGAAAGCTAAGAGCATAAGGAACAACATTCATGTTGACCAAAAGTTCATAGGAATCATCCTTCTAGGGCAAACGTTTCATGCAAGTTGGACAACTTTCAAGCCCCCAAATTCACATACCTCAGATGACCTATAACTTGTCAAAGTCATAACTTGAGTTCTACAAATCCTATCAAGGACTTCTTGCACTCAAATTAAAGCTAAAATCATTCTCTACAACATTCATATTGGGGGAAAGATGATATGACAATCACATCTTGAGCTAAACTTCCTTGAAGATAGGGGTCAAACTAGGGGATTTTACACTGTCAAGCCATAGAAACCCTAGCTTGAAACTTCTCAAACTCTTCAATCATGATGATTTAACCTTGGAATCATCCTTAAAACATCTAAATGTATCAATCCATGATCACATGGCTCTTGAGTTAGGTCTCAACCTTGTTCAAATCCTCAGTTGACTTAGGGTTGACCAAGTCAAACCCTAATTGCACCACTCATGGCTGAGGCTTCTCAACCTTGCACAATGACTTGTCTAGGCCTCAAAGTGATATTCAACACTTCTCATGAGCTCTCTCAAGACCTCAAGTCCATCTTCATGGCTTCAGAATCATGTGATGGCTTTTCACAACTTTCAAGTTAAGAGACCTACACACTTCTTGGTTTCAACCACTATCTCTGTGGATCTTTTAACTTCTCTGTCAAGGATGTCAATCCGTGAACACTTGAATAATCTTATTAGATAGATTCATAGTCTTATATAGCTCTATATTGGTGATCATACCTCTTGATCTCCTGCATACATGCCAATGAAATGCAAATGATAATGCTAATGTGAATGAAATGAAACATAAGCTAGGTGAAGAAATGTTGGGCAAATTTTGGGATGCAACAGCTGTCCCTATTCAAGCGGCTTGGACCTGACTGGGTGAGAAGTGAACGGCTCTCAAACAATCAAGGTAAAAGACGGTTGAATACCAACAAACCCGGAAATTTTCCAACTGCACAAGTACACGGTACTCTGATGGGGACAAATCTTCGACAACTGAAATAATAGCTGCACGACAACTAGCTGGAGAAATACTGATCTGAATCTCCGTCAGGATGATTCTCTGATTTATCCGATATCATTGCATCCTCAAATCATCGAGGGGTCACCGATTGCGCGGTAGCTGGTGATTTTCCAACCGTACAGGTAAACGATACTCTGGTTGGTAGGAATGTCTTCAAGAACTGAGCATGACAATTGCACGGCGACTTGTTGGGGAATTTGCCACACGGTAACCGGTGAAGGGTCAAATCTCAAATCTTCGTCAGGATGATCATCTGATTTTGCTGTAGATCTTCGTCTTCAAGTCATCAAGGGGTCACCAGTTACGCGGTAACTGGTAACGGGTGGTTTATCATGCCGTCAGGCGTCATAATTCCTCGGGACTCATCAGGTCAACAATCAAGTTAATCCTGATGTCGGGTGTCCAAAGAAATTTTTGGGCGTCAACCGAACTTCATCACTAACTCGAGAATAGAATTCTCAGTCAATCATGAACCGATTGGGGATATCCAACCTTCTGCCATCAGGCACTCGCATCAGCTGAGAGAATTGCTTCGTTAATACGGTTGGACTTCCATCATCAAGTCTTCGAGGGAAGCTTCAACTTCTCTGTTTAGAAACCTGCTGGGGACGACGCACCTCCGCTAGGAATTCGGGAGAACTATCAAGTAAATCTGCTTCGGGGATCCAGAAATCATTCTGGGTGAATCAACTCTGTTGAGGACTTCAAGAATCATCTGGGACAAATAATTCCGCCGGAGACTTCAAGAATCATCCTGAACCAATAACTCTGCTGGAGATTTCAAGAATCATCCTGAGCAAACACTCTGCCGGGGACTCTAAGCATCAACTTGAGCAACCCTCTCTGGCGACTTCACTGGGGATTTTAAGAATCATCTTAAACAATCAACTTCACTAGGGAATTCAAGAATCATCTTGAACAAATAACTTCGCTGGGGAATTCAAGAATCATCTTGATCAAACCATTTTGCGGAGGAACACCTGCAAAAAAAGAACGGTAACACCCTAGCTCATGTCTCGTATGCATATGCTTTGACAATGGCGCAATGCTCCACACGGTGGAAATGCTACGCGTTTTTTGGATAAATGTTATGCAATCATGCAAAAAGCTATGACCCCATCAGCAAAATAAATGCTGAAGGGAGAATCCTCCTGTCAAGGAGAAAGAACCACTCTGGTGGAGGAAGGACTCATCCTGCCAAGGAGAAGAAGTCACACCAATCTCAATTGGACTTCGCCTGGGGAAACAAACTCCAGACGACTGCTGCAGGGGAATGAAGTTCTATGAGAACCTAAACCCGCTCCACTAGGTATTCAAACTGTCGCTTACGCGAAAATAAGGTGCCGGCACAACAGAAGAGTCGCCACCTTTCGTTATTTATCCCTCAGAGCGGGAAAGGAAATGATCGGAAAAACCTAACTAAAAAGGGTTAGACAAGGTCGTCGCAACCATTGTCTGGGTTCGGGAGTTGGTTACGCAAGGGGAAGGTATTAGCACCCATCACGTCCGTCGTACTCGACGGGATCCACGCTTGCTGTGTTTACTGGACGGGTTGGTTTATCTATCTACCTATCAAGGCTGGCTCAAAAAGAAAAGAAAATGACTCGGCAAAGCGTCGCACTTTATGCCTACGTATTCTCATCAGAGAACGAGAAATCAGAGTCAACGTAGTTCGACCTACGACGGGTTATGGGGAAGGTAGCTCGCCAATACATCAGTATTGTGCCTACATACTCTCAACATGCATGAGAGATCAGAGCTTACGTAGTTCGGGACACTACGCATTAATTTCCTGTCTTTTACGAAAGAAGTGTTTTTTATTGTGTTTGCAATCTCAATCGCACTAGAGACTATGACCTGAGAGTGAATGTGTCGCATGTCACCTAAAGGGTACCATACTAAACATCCAGACTGTGGAAAAGAAACTCTCCCACAATCCTTTCTCAGATAGCTTAAGGCTCGTAACGTACGAAAGAAATCATTCATGATTACTGTATCTTAAGCTGTTTTGAGATGAGAAGAGAACAGGCTCAACTAGGAGGGAGACTATCAAGTCCTACTGTTGTCATGCCAAGGATTCATCCTATGGTTGAGGTTTGAACAGGGAACTCCTAGAAGTTATCATGCATAGGTTTCAACTTAAAGTTCTAATCATCAATTCCTTATCAAAGGGAATGAGAGCCCTAAGGGATCATGTCAATGATACACCGAAACAGATAAAGCATCAGCTTAACAGTAAACAGCAATACAGTAAAATGCATGCAATGCAAGTGAGGGAGGAAATGTGTGTGGGGCATCAGCCTCCACAAGCTCATCTCAACTTCAAGCCAGAATGAATAACAGTAATCATACTGAAATAAAACATGCTATCATGCAAGATACAGTAAACTGCAATCATACAGATAAAATAAAGTCATGCTATCAAGCAAAACAAACCACATGGGCAAGGGAGCTGGGCTCTACCGAATACCCGCAAGCAAAGCCATACAGTAACAATACAAGCAGAGGGAGCAACTCAACCTCTAGTGCAATCATGCTCCTAGATTCTACCTAGTCAAGATATGGACTTATTCTAATGCATTAAGCAAGTCAAACAAGGCACATCAATACAGAAAAACAAACAAGAAAGCAGATCAACTCCTCTCTCAACTCCAAGCCTCAGCTCTTCTGACAGAACCTCAGTCTTCAGACTTCAATTACTCTTGACAAATATCAATTTGCTTTTCCAGGTTTCAACCCTTCAACATAAGTTTCAAATTATCTTCTTCTCTGAGCTTCAGCTCGTTGATCAGTTCCACCTTCAGGCTTCACTCTCACCACAAGTATCAACTTGATTCCTTCAGGATCTTTAAGCTTCAAAGTAAGTATCAACTTCCTTTGTTCTTCAAGCTTCAGCTCTTCAGTCAATCTCAACTGAATCTTCTTCCTAAGTATCAACTTAGTCCTCAAGCTTTCAAGCTCCCTTTGCTTTACCAGTCTCAACTTGGTCTTCTTTACCTGCAAGCCTCACCTTCTCAGAGTAATCTTTGATCACTTAGAAGTATCAACTTCATCCTTCAGTCTTTTAAGCCTCAGCTCTCCCTTCAGTCTTTACTGGATCTTCAAGTATCAACTTGCTCTTCTTGCTCTTCAAGCTTCAGCTGGAATGGCAATACTCAAGGAATCATCCTCTTCTACACTCTTCAATGAAGTCTTCATATTCACACTCAAGCTCAACATCTCTCAAGATTCTCAAACCAGAGGAAATCACTTAACTGGATAAGCTAGGGTGTTAAACTGCTTATTGACCACCAAAGGTGACCTATAAGGGTTCAACATCAAAGGAATGGTGCCCTCAAAAGTTCTACTTCCTAGGTACCAACACTTATCCCTCCCAAGGAGAGAGGTGAATGCCATGGAAGGACCTTGAATCATAGGGAGGAATGGAGGTGAAAGATACCATCCATGTTTAAGAAAGAAGTTAACTAGGTCTAAACTCTTCCTAATTCCTAACCCTAAAATAACAACAAAACAACCAAGATTCTCAAGCTCTCAAGCTCCTCAATCAACCTACAAGTCTTCTACTATGCTCCTCATTTCTCCTCAATGCTCCTCAAAGCAAGCCCAAGCTCTCCAAGCCCACAAAGCAAAGCAAACAAAAATAAAAGCCCACAAGGGCAACACAAACAATCATCAACTACAAAAATCATCTAAAAATAGTATACTATTATATTAAAATCTAGTATAATTCCTAAGGGATCCTACATACCTACCCTTAATACCCTATATGTCCCAATATCTATCTTGACCTAGAAACCCAAAATTCTAGTGTTATTGTAGACCTATGTTAAGGGTTGACCTAATTCTACACAACCTAAAGTCATCTAATCAAAACTAACCTATAATTCATCACAAAATTATGGAATAAATCCATAGGGGAGCTAATGTCCTAGTCTAACTATCCTAAAAAGAATGGCCTAAAACTATGAAGGGAACTAGCTAAACAAAATTCTACAAAACTATGTATCAACATAAAAGAATTAAAAAGCTATTAAAAGAGAAAATACACAAAAAATATTAAAAATGCATGAAATGCAAATATTATGGTTTTATAATTTTCTAGACATGAACATGAAATGGGAGAAAAAACCCCCACGCAAAAATCATTAATTTTCTATTTATTATGATTTTTCAAAGATTAATGAAAAATGGAGAAAAAGAAATTAAAATATGAAACCTTTGGTGCAGATAGCAAGTATTTTCAGTTCAAACTGCAGATGGGCTCAAAATGGGGGTGCAATTAGTGAGGCGCGCTAGGCCCAATTATCATCAGAAAAATCAATTAATAAAATGTAAAGAAAAAGAAAAACACACGGTGTAAAAAGTAATGAAATATAGTGCAAAACAAACATGGGCCAAGAAAGGGGGTGGGGATATCAATCAAGCCCAAAATCCCTTTTAATGAAACGACGCGTTTCATGGTCTTCAGATTTTCCCTCTTCAAGCGAAATTGAATCCCAGCCGTTGGATTCCCCACTCAGTCAATGATTCTAACATGATCTGATGGCCACGCCTTCTTCTTCTTCCACCAGCTAGGGTTCAGATGGAGAAGCCATGGAAACTCAGAGCTCCAAGCTCATCCTTCACCAAACTCGTTCCACCTCAAATCTCCATGGAAAATCAAAATTCCAAACCCTAATCTGTCCAGAATTTCTTCTTGAATCTAACCATGGTCTTGAAATCAATTGAAACATCCTAAATCTCCAAACCCGATCCAAGATCAAAGATATGCTCAAACATCAACTTCAACAATTCTTGCAATTAATTACCTCAGAATGATCACCACCTCACACTGATTAAATATTGACATCTAATTCATGCTATAGCTCACTATATCTTGAGTTCTTGGTCCAAACAAAAATGGTGACACCAACTGAAACTTCACCAATTGCTCTCAAACTCTTCAGAATCCATCTCCTATTGGTCTCTAACCATTCTAGCCTAACAATTCTTGCTAATTATGCCTAAATCATGGTGTAGAAGAAAAGTTACTAACTTGTTGAATCTTGATTAACAGATGGAGTAAACCTTCACTGCAAGCCTTCAAACTCTTCAGAATCGATCCTTGAATGATGATAGAGCTTCTGTTTGCAAAAGTTTTGATGGAGAATGCTTGAATCTCATAATTCGATGGTGACTTGCAACCTTCAAAATCCAAATGCCAACTCTCCAATTCTTCAAGAACTTGCCCTCAAATTGGTCTGCACAGCTTCAATATGATCAATGAAATGTGTTTGGATTGATAGAATGAATGGAATTGAATCAGAATGTGGATTTTGATTTCAACTTGCAATGGAAGCAAGTGAAATGGCTATCTCTCTCTTCTCTCAAATCTCTCACCAACCTTGCATCTGAGCAAGTTCTATACATTATATAGAGTGGTTTAGAATCATCTAGAACCATCTGGAACCATCCAATGAGAATTTGGAATTCTCATGTCATGAGTTTATGGTTTCAACTCATCTCATGCCTCATCTCATGCCAAGCCTCTTGCAGCAACCAATTCTGACTTGAAAATCTCCCTAGAAGAGATATAGGATATGTTAAGATACTTAGCAAGCTCATACATTGCCTTTCCTTATGTTTTGCATTTGAACCTTATTATGCAAGCAACCAATTTCAAAAGCAACCCCATGATCTAGGCCTCAAATCACAAACGTGGCTGAACCAATGTTTTTAGAATGTATTTTAGAGTCAAAATGACCTATTATATGCCATGGTTTGGATGTGTAACTTGGAATTTCCAATTTCCAACTTCAACTTATTTAACTTATGCCTCCATTTTAGGTCATTTTTACCACTTTTTGCTACAAGCCTTTTCAACATCTCATGACCTCCCTACTAGCCTTAA
The DNA here is from genome assembly GCA_963859935.3 of Lathyrus sativus. NCBI lineage: Eukaryota > Viridiplantae > Streptophyta > Magnoliopsida > Fabales > Fabaceae > Lathyrus > Lathyrus sativus. The sequence continues at coordinate 187,760,842 of OZ012739.1, forward strand.
AACATCATTCTAAGCAAGTTTGATGTTGAATAGTTTTCCATTTGAAGCTTGGAAATAGGAGATATGGCCTTATGCTTGAAATGACCTATAATATCCAAATGACCAAAATTCCCTTGACTTGCCAAAGCCATAACTTGAGTTCTACAAATCCTATCAAGGACTTCTAGTACTCTATAGAAATCTAAGAAGATGAGGAACAACATTCATGTTGACCAAGAGTTCATAGGAATCATCCTTCTTGGGCAAAAGTTGGATGCAGGTTGGGTGACTTTCAAGGCCCCAGATTCACATACCTCAGATGACCAGTAACTTGTCAAGGTCATAACTTGAGCTCTACAAATCCTATAAAGGACTTCTAGTACTCAAATTAAAGCTAAGAACAAGCTATACAACATTCATGTTGGGGGTAAGATGAGATGACAATAACATCTTGAGCTAAACTGCCTTGAAGATAGGGATCAAACTAGGGGATTTTACACTGTCAAGCCTTAGAAACCCTAGCTTAAAACTTCTCAAACTCCTCAATCATGATGAGTTGGTCTTGGAATCATCCTTGTAGCATCTCAATGCATCAATTCGGGATCACATGGATCTTGGATTAAGTCTCAACCCTCTCCAAATCACCAGTTGACCTAGGGTTGACCCAGTCAAACCCTAATTGCCCCACTCATGGCTGAGTCTTCTTAAACTTGTACAATGACCTCTCTAGGCCTCATGATGGCTTTCAAGACATCTTATAAGCTCTCTCAAAGCTTCAAGTCCATCCTCATAGCCTCAGAATCATCTGAGGGGCTCCCATAACTCTCAAGTTATGAGGCATACACCCTTGGTTTCAACCAATCTTTCTGAGGATATCTTAACTTCTCTGACAAGGATATCAACCCTTAATCATCTGAATATCCTTCTTGGCTAGCTTCAAAGTCTCATATAACTCTTGTTGGGTAGTCATACCTCTTGATCTACTGCACACATATCAATGAGATGCAGATGATAATGCTAGTGAACACAAGCTAGGTAGCAAAATGTTGGTCAAATTTTGGGGTGCAACAGCTGCCCCTATTCAAACGGCTTGAACCTGATTGGGTGAGGAGAGAAAGGCTCTCAGCCAATCAAGGTGCGAGACGGTTGAATACCGATAAACCCGGAAATTTGCCAACTGCACAAGTACACGGTACTCTGATGGGAACAAATCTTCGAGAACTGAAATATTAGCTGCACGACAACTAGCTGGAGAATTGGTTACACGGTAACCGGTAATACATGGTCGATCATGCCATCAGGCATCAAGATTCCTCGGGACTTATCAGGTCAACCATCAGGTTGATCACGTTAAATCATGCCGTCAGGCATTCAAGGAAAACTGTCGGGCATCAGCCGGACTTCATCAGCAAGTCGGGAATAGAATTCTTGGTCAATCATGAACCAATTGGGAATATCCAAACCTCTGCCATCAGGCACTCCGTATCAGCTGAGAGAACTGCTTCATTAACACGGTCGGACTTCAATCATGAAGTCTTCAGGGGAAGTTTCAACTTCACCGCTCAGAAATCTGCTGGGGATGACGCATCTCCGCTGGGGATTCTGGAGAACTATCAAGTAATTCCGCTTCGGGGATCCAGAAATCATTCTGGATGAATCAACTCTGCTGAGGACTTCAAGAATCATCTTGGACAAATAACTCCGCCGGGGACTTCAAGAATCATCTTGAACCAATAATCATGCTGGAGCTTTCAGGAATCATCCTGAGCAAACACTCTGTCGGGGACTCTAAGCATCAGCTTGAATGACCACTCTGGTGACTGCACTGGGGATCTTAAGAATCATCTTAAGCAACCGACCCTGCTGGAGAATTCAAGAATCATCTTGAACCGAAGACTTCGCTGGGGACTTCAAGAATCATCTTGAGCAAGCGACTTTGTTGGGGAGAATGTCAGGAATCATCCTCAGCAATCAATCCTGCGGTGGAACACCTGCAAAACAAGAACGGTAACAACCTAGATCATGTTTATTATGCGTATGCTTCGGCAATGGCGCAATGCTCCACACGGTGGAAATGCTATGCGTTCATGATAAATGCTATGCAGTCATGCAAAATGATGCGATCCCGTTAGCAAAATAAATGTTGATGGGAGAATCCTCCTGTCAAGGAGAAAGAACTACTCAGATAGAGGAATCATCCTGTTGAGGAGAACAAGGTCACGCCAATCTCAATTAGACTCCGTAGGGGATATAACTTCAGTTGACTGCCGCGGGGGAACGAAGCTCTACGAGAACCTGGACCTGCTGAGGGAAAGTAATATCAATCGCGGGAATAGACTGCATGGCCTTCACGGCTACTTCCCTGGAGATAACGACTCTGGCGGGGAAGTGCGGCATTAGCTATTCAACACTCCACTGGGGAAAACCAATCATGGTCTGAGCAGCTTCCAAGGATTCGGCTCTCTTGGGGGTCTGCAAACTCGGCTGAGGAAGGAGAAATCATTCTGCTTGCCGGAGAGTACGACTCTGGTGGGGAATCTCAATTCTGCTGGGGACTTCAGTCTGGAGCTATCAGTTGCTACATACTTCAGTGTGACTCAGCTGAGGGATGACGTTCCTTCAGGATGCGTCTGATTGGGGGAGAGAATCTTCTCTGCCCGGGGAGACATATCAATGCTCACGATCTCGCGTTTAGACTCTGCGGGGAGAGACTGCTGAACTTTGCTGGAGAAAGAGGAATCATCCTGCTTCAGGGATGTGCACGGCGCACTGTCTGGAATATGCTACACCTGTAACAACACAAACAAATAGACAAGATACCCTTCTAAAAGGGACCTATCAAGGTTATCATCTTGTGACAATGTTTAAGTAATTCATTGCTTCAATAATCAGTGGCCTAGGCCAGTAAGTTTATGTATGCGCATTTTATCAAAAACATCGGCGTTCTTTTTTCGCAAACAACACAGATAAATGCTAAACAGGCAAACAGAATTGCTGAATAGTATGCATTTTATTGATAATGAACCCCTGAAGGGGTAAAAATGTTTTACAACAGATGCAAGCTCCTGGAATGAGGAAGCCGCGCAAAATAAAACATAAATATACATCAGTATATACAAATGTCGACAACGAGGCGTAGACGAACACCATGAGTTGATCCCTCTATGACCCACTCGACTTCGATACTTCTCCGACGCTTCAGCTTCAGAAGAGATTGATTCAGATAAACGGCCCTCAGGTCTTCCGAACCACTAAACAAAGAAAGTCCACACGCGGAACGCAATCATTTGCTTTTTCAAATCCCTAACTTTTGCGTGAACCGCCCTTTGCGGGTTTTCAGTTCACCGGGATACCCTTTCTTGCCAAAGTCGCCCTTCCTGGTTTTCGACTTTGCCGGTGTACATTTTTTCAATTTATATCCCTAATTTTTGCCCGAACCTTTTTCCTTTTTTATGGTTCGCCGGGATGCCCCATTTTTGCCTGGACTCTCTTTTTACTGTCCAGCGGGTCGCTTTCAAGGAAAGTATTTTTTAACTGCGTCCGCGTTCACCGGGGATGCAAAATCTTCACCATCCATCGTGGATAACAAAAAAGCTCCTCCCGAGAAGACCTTGCTGACAACGTACGGACCTTCGTAATACGTACGGACCTCCCGAGAACAACAAAATCTTCTTCAGGACGAGATCACCCGTCCGAAAGCTTCTAGGACGCACCTTCTTATCATAAGCTTTCTTCATTCGGCTTTGGTACAGACGACCAAACGCAATCGATGCTAACCTCTTCTCGTCCATCAGGCTGAGTTGGTTCAGTCGGTTCGTAATCCATTCTGCCTCGTCGAGTTTCACATCAACCAAAACTCGCAAAGAAGGGATCTCCACTTCTAACGGTAGGACTGCTTCCATACCGTACACCAAGGAGAAAGGAGTTGCCCCGGTTGAAGTACGTACCGTCGTACGATAATCGTGCAGTGCAAATGGCAGCATCTCGTGCCAGTCTTTGTAGGTCACAACCATCTTCTGAACAATCTTGTTTATGTTCTTATTGGCCACTTCAACGACGCCATTCATCTTCGGCCGGTAAGGAGATGAGTTGTGGTGTTCAATCTTGAAGCTCTGGCACAACTCCTTCATCATCTTGTTATTCAGATTCGAACCATTATCAGTAATGATCCACTCGGGAATCCCGTAACGACAGATGATGTCCCTCTTTATGAATCTAGCCACCACTTGTTTGGTCACGTTAGCGTACGAGGCTTCCTCCACCCACTTGGTGAAGTAGTCGATAGCTACTAGAATGAAGCGATGACCGTTAGATGCAGTGGGCTCGATCTTGCTTATCATGTCGATGCCCCACATGGAGAACGGCCACGGGGAGGACATGATATTTAACGGGCACGGCGGCAATGAACTTTATCAGCATAAATCTGGCATTTATGACATCTCCTCGCGAATTTGAAGCAATCTGATTCCATCGTCAGCCAGTAATATCCTGCTCTCAGGATCTTCCTTGTCATAGCATGCCCGCCGGCGTGCGTACCAAATGCGCCTTCATGGAATTCTTCCATGAGCATACTCGCCTCTTTCTCATCTACACATCTGAGTAGCACGAGATCGTGGTTTCTTTTATACAACACTCCATCAGGATTGAGGTAAAAATTGCCAGACAGCCTCCTCAGAGTCTTCTTATCCTGGGTTGACGCACCCGCAGGATACTCCTTAGTCATAAGGAAAGTCTGGATGTCATGGAACCATGGCTTGCCGTCGGCGGCTTCCTCGATTGCAAAGACGAATGCAGGTCTATCAAGACGAGAAAGGACAATTCTTGGAGCCTCATTCCAAAAATTGACTTTATACATCGAAGCCAACGTGGCTAGGGCATCAGCCATCTGATTTTCTGCTCTGGGCACATGATGGAGTTCCACTCGATCAAAGAACGGAAGTAGCCTTCTGGCATAGTTCATGTATGGCACCAAATTTGACCGGCGAGTCTCCCACTCCCCTTTAATCTGGTTGATCACAAGCGTCGAGTCACCATATACGTCTAGGTTCTTGATTCTCAAATCAATTGCTTCTTCTAGACCCATGATGCATGCTTCGTACTCCACTTCATTATTGGTGACTGGAAACGTCAGTCTCGCAGTGAACGGGATATGGGATCAGTGGGGGGGTCGTGATGATCGCCCCGATGCCACTTCCGTAAGAATTAACCGCCCCGTCAAATATCAATTTCCACTGGGATTTCCTATCTGGCCCCTCGTCGGGCAACGGTTCATCGCAATCTTTCGCTTTGAGAAACATGATATCCTCATCAGGGAATTCAAATTTCATCGGCTGGTAATCCTCGATCGGCTGTTCGGCAAGGTAATCAGACAATACGCTGCCCTTGATGGCCGTCTGGGAAACGTATTGAATATCATATTCCGTCAACACCATTTGCCATCTGGCAATCCTGCCCGAAAGAGCCTGCTTCTCGAAGACGTACTTGATCGGATCCATCTTCGAAATTAGCATAGTGGTGTGATTGAGCATGTACTGTCGTAAACGTTTGGCAGCCTAGGCTAGTGCACAACACGTCTTCTCCAGCATCGAGTAGCGAGATTCACAGTCCGTGAACTTTTTACTCAAGTAATAAATGGCATGCTCCTTTCTGCCCGTCTCGTCATGCTGACCGAGAACACACCCCATACTATTCTCAAGAACTGTCAAGTACATGATTAGAGGCCGTCCAGCCACTGGGGGTATCAAGATCGGAGGTTCCTGAAGATACTGCTTTATCTTATCGAATGCCTTCTGGCAATCCTCGTTCCAAGTAATCGCCTGATCTTTCTTTAAAAGCTTGAACATCGGTTCACACGTGGTCGTGAGCTGAGAGATAAACCTTGCAATGTAGTTTATTTTGCCCAAGAAACCACGAACCTCTTTTTCTATTTTTGGCACTGGCATTTCTTGTATGGCTTTTATCTTCGCAGGATCAACCTCGATGCCTCGTTCGCTCACGATAAACCCCAGTAGTTTTCTAGACCGTACTCCGAAAGTACATTTGTTAGGATTCAGCCTCAACCTGAACTTCCTAAGCCTCTCAAAAAGCTTCAGCAAATTGACCAGATGTCCCTCCTCCGTTTGGGACTTCGCAATCATGTCATCAACATAGACTTCAATCTCATGATGAATCATGTCATGAAACAAAGTAACCATCGCTCGTTGGTAAGTGGCCCCTGCGTTCTTCAGACCTAAAGGCATTACCTTGTAGCAAAATGTTCCCCAAGGAGTGATAAACGTCGTTTTCTCCATGTCCTCCGGCGCCATCTTGATTTGATTGTAACCGGAGAAGCCATCCATGAACAAAAACACGGAGAATTGGGCTGTGTTGTCGACCAACACATCGATATGAGGCAGCGGGAAATCATCTTTAGGGCTCACCCAATTCAAATCCCGATAATCGACACACATTCGTACCTTACCGTCCTTCTTCGGTACAGGCACTATGTTGGCGACCCTCGGAGGGTAAGTGGTGACCGCTAAGAAGCCAGCATCAAGCTGTTTCTGCACTTCTTTGATCTTAACGGCCATATCTGGTCTCGTCCTCCTAAGCTTCTGCTTAACGGGGGGACAATCTTCTCGCAGCGGCAAGTGGTGGACCACGATGTCCGTGTCAAGCCCGGGCATATCTTCGTATGACCAAGCAAAGACGTCACTATACTCTCTTAGCATCTCGACTAATCTCTGCTTGACATCACTCTGCAATGCGGCCCCTATCCTGACGTTTCTGACGAGTTCTTCAGAACCCAGATTCACGATCTCGATTTCCTCTTCATGAGGCAGAATAACTTTCTCCTCTTGTTTCAACAAGCGGGCCAACTCTTCAGGAAGGTCTTCGTCTTCATCAATCTCTTCTTCGGCTTGATAGATCGGGCAATCGAAGTCGAAGTGAGCCGTAGAAGGTCCAGAGTCGATGTCATCTGTCATGTGGATCCTGCAATAACAAGGGTTAAGCTTAAAACAAGGATATGCAGGTTAGCACAAACCCCATTGCCATCTTATTGTTTTTCAAAACAAATATAAAACAGGAATAACAGAGATCACAATATTTGAATATGAAGAAAATGCCTTTGATTTATTAACAAAATGCATTTACATAATCCAACAAGGCCCTGACAATAAAACCGCTATGCCCCGGGTAGGACATAGGGTTGTACAATGATTGGAAAAAGTAAATCATTACTCTTCGCTTGTCATCTGGATGATATCCTTCACAGACCAATTGTTGAGGCCCTCGCCTGGCTTGCTTGGCTGGATCCAAGAGTCGAGGTCACAGTCGCTATCCCCGCTGTCTTCAGACACCGCGTTGATGCTTTCAAAAATCACTCCACCACTGGTAAACTGGATCGGCCCTTTACCTCGAGACGCGCTGCTAGAAGAAGAAGAAGCTTCAGCTCCCGGAGAATATCCCAACCCAAAGTTATCCTACTTATTGGGTATCTCCAAAATTCGCCCCCAGCCTGGGGTAGATCCGGCTTGGACAACGGCCCGAGCTTCCTTGAACGAGGAGAGAGTCATCTCTGGCTTTTCGGTGACCACAGGAACTACGTCCTTCACTTTGACAACTTCGAACGCTTGGCATAGAGTCTCATGGATTTCGCCATCCATCTCCACATACTTGAAGGACGACAAATGGCTCACCATTATGTCTTCCTCGCCACACACGGTTACGATGCTACCTCCGACAGCATATTTGAGCTTTTGGTGCAACGTGGAGGTCACGGCACCAGCAGCATGGATCCACGGCCGGCCCAAGAGACAACTGTAGGCAGGCATGATGTCCATAATATAAAAGACCGCGTCGAACGTTTCTGGCCCGACTTGGATTGGCAGGGTCACCTCCCCGAAAATGTGGCGTTTAGTCCCATCGAACGCCTTCACAACTAGATCACTGGGTGTGCAGATCACTCCACGAGTATCCAACTTCATTAATGCCTTCTTCGGAAGAACATTAAGTGACGAACCCATGTCCACCAACACGTGCGACATGATCGTGCCTCTACACTCTATCGAGATGTGCAGGGCGCTATTGTGATTCCTCCCTTTTGGCGTCAGCTCTAGGTCTGTGAAACCTAGCCCATTTCCAACATTTACGTGGGCTACAACCTCTTCTAGCTGATTTACCGATATTTCTTGCGGTACATAGGCAGCGTTCAATACCTTCAGCAGCGCATTGCGGTGTGCTTCAGAACACAGCAACAAGTTCAGAATGGAAATCTTCGAGGGCGTCTGATGGAGATGATCTACAATCTTGTAGTCACTCTTCTTAATCAACCGCATAAACTCCTCGGCATATTTAACAAGTAAGTCTTTTTCTACCCCACACGGGACCTCTTCAACAACTTTACTTTTACCCTTGTCGGCCGCATCAGCTCTGACCGCTTTATCCGCCACGACCTCTGGTGGTGCGAACACTCTTCCGCTGCGAGTAATACCACTGATTCCCGCAAGGTTCTCCACAGTCGACCCATACGGTTCTAGCTCCAACCTCCATCCGTTGCAGTATACTTCAGCCCCATAATGCCACGGAACGGCGTTCGTGCTTTCGAAGGGTATCAGCCCAGCTTTGGTAATAGTAATCGTGGGCGGTCTGGGCGCAGAAATGGTTATCGGCCGACGAGGGATGGTGATGGTGGCGACTTCATCGGCCTGCTTCAGCACTACCTCCCCTGACCCACTTTCAGCCCTCCGGCTAAACTGCAGAATCCCTTCAGTCATCAGACTTTAAATTCCTTCTACCAACTGCTCACATCCATCAGAACGTGTGGCACAGTCCATACATAGCTCTCCGCAACCTGGAAAGAACCCTCTTTTCAGCAACTTAGCTTTAACGAAGCTAAGCGGCGTTTTCAGATCTTTGACGTCAGTCAACAGATCTGCACTCTCGTCCTCGATAATGGCGTTCACACCACCTCCCCTATGATTCAGCATAGGATTCTTCGTGACATTGGGCACATTATCGGAGAAGTTGATGATCTTGGCATCCACCAAGTCCTGCACCTTGTGCTTGAAGGCTTTACAGTTCTCTACTGTGTGGCCTGGTGCCCCTGAGTGGAACTCACAAGTGGCATTCACGTCGTACCCTGGCGGAGGTGCCCATGTCAAGGGAGCCAACGTCCTCTTCTGGATCAACTGTAGCTGAAGCAAAGTCTGCAAGAGTTGCACGTACGACATGGGCGGTGTCTCGAAGTGACGGTTCGCCAAAGACGTCCGATTCTGGTACTTTCTGTATCCCTGTTGATTCGGTTGCTGCTGCTGCTGCTGCGGAGCTGCCGGGATATTTATACTGGCCACCTGCTGGTGAGGACCTTTACCCCTTCCTTCGAGCGTTGGTCACAACGCTCGCTTCTCCTTCTCGTCTTTTGCCAGCATAAGGTTTCTTTCCGCCTCCAGTTGAGGATGAATCACCTTGAATTTTCCCGATCTTGATCCCATTCTCGACGTGCTCACCCATGATAATGAGATCTGAGAACTTCCCAGACATACCGCTGACTAACTTTTCATAGTAAACCCCTAGGAGGGTGGCTACAAACATCTGCACGAGCTCTCGTTCAACCATCGGCGGCTGAACCCTGGCTGCCAACTCACGCCACGGCTGGGCGTACTCCTTAAGCCCTTCATTATTCCTCTGCGACAGGTTCTGCAGCTGGACTCGGTTCGGGGCCAAGTCGCTATTGTATTGGTAGTGGTGCACAAATGCTTCAGCAATATCCTTCCATGTGCGCACACTAGTGGGCTCCAGACCCATGTACCACTCGAGGGATGGCCCGAAAAGGCTGTCTTGAAAGAAGTGCATCAGCAACTTCTCGTCCCCAGAATGAGCAGACATCTTCCTGTAGTACGATTTCAGGTGGACACGAGGGCAGGTGGTGCCCTTATACTTCTCAAAGTCAGGTAGGTACCTTGAACTTAGGAGGCACCTTGAGATCGGCAATTAATCCCAGCTTGGATATATCAACGCCCAAAGTATTCTGATTCTCGATATCTCTCATTTTATCTTCAAGTGCCTTGAATCTAAGCCGTGCTTCAGCATTCAGCTCCCCTTCAGCACCTCTCTGAGAGAACACATCATCCTGACGATCCTCTAGCCATGGCTGAGGCACAAACAGATTCCCGACGCCTGCATTGCCGTTGCCCGGCCCGACATTGACATTAGCTCCCAGACTCCCATTACCGACGCCCGTCGTATTGAGTCTGATGTTGGCCATTACATTGCTATTAGCACTGCCGTTTCCCCCGGTCACGGGAACACCGTTCTGTGGAGTTTCAACTGGTGGAGGAGTAGGCACAGTCCCACCATGGAGTATGTCGTTGCTATCAACCCTGGAAATCAAAGGCTGAACCAAAGTTATGAGCTGATCCTGGCCATTGGCGACTGCTTGCATGAGCTCCATGAAGCGATCCATCCTTTCGCGGAGTTTCTAAACATCAGTTTTCACTTGCTCCATGATTCTGGTCTGATTAGCTCTAGTCGGGTAGCGATGAATAGGTCTCTGATCAATCCTGGAACCACCGGAAACAACCTGAAACAACCTGAAAAAACCTGCGACAACCTGTTAAACACAAAAGGGTTAGGAAAAACAACAAAGTGCTCGTCATGCAAATGCTTCATGCACATGCATGCGTGTGTCTGTGTGTTAGGGAGATCTCCCCACGATCCTAGTGCCTGAGTGCCAGTGCTGATAATAAGAAGAAGTCTGAATCCAATCATGGAAATAACAATCTCATATATAAAGAAAGCCTATCAAGGCAGTACATAGCATCAGCGAGTACAAGATGAATCAACAGCGTGACCTCAGCCAACAAGCCTGGTGATGGTCAACATACAACAATGATCAAAACAAAAGGAATACAAATAGTCAAGTACGGCCACGGGCGCGATACTTGATAACGAGAAAACGCATCGATTATATCGCTAGATTTCATTGACGTTTTATCGCATATTCACCGTTTTAACACTCGATTTCCCGAGTTTTTCTTACCATTTTGCAGGTACATCATCATATGGAGCTAAATCATGAATTAAGAGAAAAAGGAACAAAAGAGACACAAGGAGATGAAGAAATGTAGAAGCCTGCAAAAAGACTGCATAATTTGTTGCAGCCACGATCGTTACAAGGCTGTCACGACCGTGACACCCCAATTTGGGCCATCACGACCGTAAGAGAGTGGTCACGACCGTGACACTTAAAAACCTCAAATTACGAACGTGAAGACCTTGTCACGCCCGTGACAAGGATAAAACTTGGTTTTGACTCAGACTACGTGAAGGCACTACGTGAAGACCACTTCTCCTCTTATTTCTCCTCAAGGCATTACGTGAAGACCACTTCTCCCATTTTGTTGCCACGTTCCAGCATTCCTTCAACAACTTCAGCAAGGCCCATGCAACAAAGGACCAAGAATCCAGCCCATTAAGGACTCTATAAATAGCACAAGCTCTGTGAACACAGGGACAGACTTCATTATTCAAAATTCCTGCGGAAGCTCTGCCAAACTGCCTTACGAACCAGCATTTCCACTCCAGCATTATTTTTACTTTCTGTTTCGTTTTTATTTGTATCCAAACCAACCATATAACAATTTCCAACATCAGGAAATTGTTATACGTTTATCTGTTTCTAAACCATCAGCATTCGTTTATTTTTAATTTCCGCCTACTCCAAGCCTTCCGGTCTGTGGAAGAAGGAGTCCGTTCGAATATCTGTTAATCAGGTTTTTTTATTATATTGCAATTTAATTTAGTTATAATGCCTATTTATTTTTCTGCCATGAGTACGTTACTATTAAATTCTCTGTCTCTGCCTGGTCCAACATCGATGAGTAGCTAAACACCTTAGGGCGGTATGTAGTTATAACAAACTTAACCGGTAAAATATAACCATAGGCTGAAAATAATTAAGCACTTACATTCTGGCTGATACTTTTTAATTGAAATAGACCTTTTCGTTACGAGAGTAAGAAAAGAGTATTAGGTTAGGTCAAGACCACGAGAGTGTGAGATTTTAACCAGATAGCTAAAGTTAGGCATTTAAATTAAACACAGCGAGAGCGCTTTAAGATAAATTAGAATTACTTAGTTTCCAAAAATTACCTCTAAACACTTATGGGCTAGCGAGAGCAGGCATATGGCTTTAGAGATAAGATCTGATATAAGACCACGAGAGTGTGAGTTGAGGGTATTTAAACTGGTAATCTCTACCGAATAGATTAAGTGAACACCTTTATAAGCCTAGGTTAGATTGACCCACCTAAGTTAGTATAATTACATACCGACCGCCTTAGTATTACTTTATTAAAAAAAACTTAAATTTAATTCCGCCTTTAATAGTCTTAAAAACCAACAACAATCGTGACAACCATTCGCCTTAGCTAAACTAGAAGTTCATCTAGCACTGAGTGACCATAGAATCCCTGTGGATCGATAATCTTAAATATTACTTCGATAGGCTGTGCACTTGCAGTAAGATACCGCTAGACGCATAAGTAGACACGTCTTTAGCCCATCAATACTCTTCCAACAACTCCTTCGTTTCTGGATGATCTGGCAGTGTGAGTAACCCCTCGACGAGTAACTCCCTCTGCACAGTGGTATATTGAAGACCTTCGACCAAATCTTCCCATGCTTTTTCTCCGAAACAGTCTTCTAGATTCTGCTTCTTGGACTCAAACGTCAGTTTGTGCTCCTTCAGGTTAGCGAGAGCTCTGTTGAGCTGGCCTTCAGCGGCATATCTGCGAGCGGTTTCTTCATCAAACCTCTTCTCACTAGCCTTCACCTGGGCTTTCAGCTTGGAGATCTGTAGCATCAGCTTATCCTCCCGCTCTTTCCTGGTGGCCAGGGAAGCCTTCCAGTGCTGGTTGAACTTGGAGATCTGTAGCATCAGCTTATCCTCCGATATGCCTCATCCAAGTGCTGCTTCTTCGTTGCTAGTACGTCGTTGACAGCTTTGAAGTCTTGACCCATGCGCTCACGCTCGACTATCTGCTTAGTCAGGTCTGTCCCCAGCCGGTTCACCAGCTCTGTTTTCCTTTTGAAAGAATGAACGGCTTCGTTCCTCTCGCTTCGAAGCTGAGCCAATTCCTTCTCCAGTTCCTCGTTTGCCCTCTTCAATTCATCTTGCTCAGCCAACACCTGATTATGCTGCTGAATGGGCACAGTAGTAGGCTCTTCAATCATTGGAGGGCTTTCTGGCTTGGCAGGAGGGAACGACATCCCGATAGCATCTGCTCTGGCTTTGACCCAAGTCACATACGGAGGGTATGCTTGATTGTTGCTTCTTCCTAGCAATGGCTTTCCTCGCTTACTGATACCATTCCACGCGCGCTGAAGCTTGGATAACAGATCCCCCTCTAGAAGGCCAGTGAGGTACAGAGATTCCTGCACCTCTTCATCCTTCGGCGGAGTTCTCAAAGCATACGCGAACTGTCGAACCAGCAACGATGGATTGTAGTTTATACAGCCCTTCCGGCCTATCAAAGGCACATTTGGAAACCCGATGCAACTGAAGATCACCTCAGTACCCAACCTATCTCTGTCGAACCAGTCAATATCCTCTACAGATAAACTCATCAGACGCTCGGACCACTCAGCTGTGGCTGCAGACGAAACAAAAGGATCCCTCTTGGGCAGATGACTATCAAGTCATTTATAAAGCAAGGGTACGCAGCACGAGACATTCTTGCCCCTCCTGTTCTCGTTTTTGTTGTGGATAGAATGGTAGACATCTCCTATCAAGGTAGGGACTAGATTCCCTGATGCGAAGATGTGAAATGCATCGAAGTCTACAAAATCGGGCATATTGGGGAACAGAATGATGTCATATATGCACATAGCAAGGATGGAATTGAATGCGACCCAACATCCGTCCTTGGCGTACTGCTGAGCCTTTCCCACTAGAAACTGCAAGGAGAACCCGGGAACCTTGTTCCAACTAGTCAACACCAACTCGGAGGCATCCAGATGAAGTGACGGAGCTAAACCAGCCAGATCAGGCTCAGCATCCATATGAACAAAAGGCATCTGTCTCTTGATAGGCACACCTAGCAAATCAACATACTCTTCCAGCGTGGGTGCGAGAACAAAATCCTGGAAAGTGAAACATCTCAACGAAGGGTCGTACAACTGCAGCAGAGCATGTAACCCATTTACCTCGAACGTAGAAGGTTTATAAACCAAACTGAGCAACCTGCCGTAAGATTTTCTGAACTCATCCCTCACAGAATCATCTGCTAAAGCTATCAGACCAGTCAACTTAACCACATCAGGGGAAAGGAACTTGTAAGCCACGGTCTTCCTCAGAGAACCCATAACAATACAATAGGAGGCAAGAAATCCTGAATCGGGGGAAACGGTACCTGCAACACAGACACACGTTAATGAAATGCAAATGAATATGCAAACTAATGCAAAATGCAATCGTGCAATAGGAGGCCAAGGCAATTGCTGTGGAGATTCTGTATCAACAAAACCATAATCTTGCTCTATTAAGAACAACCACTGCATCTGATAGGAAGAAAACCCTGGTATCGGACCACAAATCTGCTCTGTCAAGAACAACCATCTGATAGGGCCATATACACAAGATCATAATTCTGCTCTGTCAAGAACAATCATCTGATAATAAAGACCTCTGATATAGGACCATAACTCTGCTCTGTCAAGAACAAATATCTGATAATACGGACCTCTGATATAGGACCAAAACTCTGCTCTGTCAAGAACAGACATACATCTGCTGGTGAGATCCTCTGATCCCATAAATCTGTTCTGTCAAGAACACCTACATCTGATGATAAGATCCTCTGATCAAAAACCTTCTCTGTCAAGAACCATCGTATATCTGCAGATGGGATCCTCAGATCCCAACGAAACTGATCCACTATCAAGAAAATCAGGTGGTCTGAAGGTAAAAGTTTCCTGCAATAAACCCAACCCTGCTCACAGGTATGGACCTAAAATGACTCAAGTTCGGCATCCTATGCGTTCATCAGCGTCACAGACATTCAAGAGGGGTGATACGATACCCAGAAGGTGTGGCATCACCAGCTCATGAAGCGGCCTCACTCGGCTGAATCATAAATGATCGGTCTCCAGAGTCGACAATCCACCAAGCTAGCAACCGTCTCAACCCAAAGGGTTGAAAGAGAAGCCAACTGGGAGAACCTCGTCTGAGCGTGGATTTCATGAGACACTAGTGCCTGCAAAGCAAGCACGCGCCCACTAATTTCCACTCTAAGTCTATGGTGCACTCAAGCCTGGGTCTGGCTTCTCACTCATCAGAATGCCCCTTCCCACAACAGCACAGATAATCATATCATACTGAAAATAAAGTGCGGAAATTAAAGTGCGATAAATAAACGCAACCCAACAAGTAATCATACAAGCGCTAGGATTGACTCTCGCAGGGGAATCAGAGAACCAGAGATTCTGGGTTCGGTCCCCAGCAGAGTCGCCAGCTGTCGCTTACGCGAAAATAAGGTGCCGGCACAACAGAAGAGTCGCCACCTTTCGTTATTTATCCCTCAGAGCGGGAAAGGAAACGATCGGAAAACCTAACGAAAAAGGGTAAGACAAGGTTGTCGCAACCATTGTCTGGGTTCGGGAGTCGGTTACGCAAGGGGAAGGTATTAGCACCCCTCACGTCCGTCGTACTCGACGGGATCCACGCTTGCTGTGTTTACTGGACGGGTTGGTTTATCTATCTACCTATCAAGGCTGGCTCAAAAAGAAAAGAAAATGACTCGGCAAAGCGTCGCACTTTATGCCTACGTATTCTCATCAGAGAACGAGAAATCAGAGTCAACGTAGTTCGACCTACGACGGATTATGGGGAAGGTAGCTCGCCAATACATCAATATTGTGCCTACGTACTCTCAACAGGCATGAGAGATCAGAGCTTACGTAGTTCGGGACACTACGCATTAATTTCCTGTCTTTTACGAAAGAAGTGTTTTTTATTGTGTTTGCAATCTCAATCGCACTAGAGACTATGACCTGAGAGTGAATGTGTCGCATGTCACCCAAAGGGTACCATACTAAATGTAACACCCCACTTCCCAAAATCAATTAAATTACTAAACATTATAAATAAACAAAATCAGAGTTCCAATTCTCCCAAGTGGGATATCACATAAAAACAACGTTTCCTTATAAAAAGGTTTTTCTCCAAATACAGCGGAATGTTAAATAATAAAATTCAATAAAAGTTTGATACGTTCACAGGGAAATAAAATATAAGTTCAACATAAAACAAATAAAAACTCCCAAGTCCCGTGCTACGTATCAGAGCATCCTAGACTCGACAATCACACCAATATCCAAGCTAGCTAAGCACCTGGATTATCTGTACTTCCGAAGAAGCACAGACCACAACAACAACAAAGGGGTGAGAAAACATGATCAAAAAATATAAAGGTAATGTAATACATGTAAATAAGGTAGTACAACACACCAACACACCAAGATTCACCCCTAACAACACCATATGACGAACCTACGGTTCAAATTACAATATAACATATTATAATGCAAAATGCAACTCAACACCATGCATGTGGTACCGACTCGTTGGTTCATTCAATCGAACCTGGATAGATCACTTACGCTCCTCCTGAGACATGATCTATCCCCCACCATTCTCCACAAAGGAGTACGGATGAATCACTTACGCTCCTCCTGAGACATGATTCATCCCACCAAAACACCATGATATGCACACACCAATGCATAACTAATATATTTAGGCACTCAACGTGCACACGATCCTCCTGATCATATCATCATACATCAATGCATATATGTACAAATATAACATACACCAACACCATATAAATCAACCAGATAGTAAACAAGTTCATACTTTAACACCAAGATATAAACATATCCCACCACTCGGGGGTACACGATCCTACTGATCACTACATACATATACCTCAACTAATTGTCCACCGACAATATCAAGGGAAACACGTACTATCACCAGTACGCAAGTTAAATCCCACTCTCACCAACCTTACAGTGCACCAAGGCCAAAACATCACAAAAATCACATTCTGGTTCTGCGACGTTCGCTGGCATTCGCCAGGGGAACCTGCTGGCGAAGCCCCCTTTCCAACTATCGTGCATTCGCCAGGCGAAGCATTCACTTGCCAGGCGAACCTTCGTTGGCATTCGCCAGGCGAAGTTCCTACCCTTTAGGTCTGGGACTTAGTTCTGAATTATTCGCTGCCACTCGCCTCAGCTCTCCAGGCGAACACTCGCCTCCACTCGCCAGGCGAAGCTTCGCCAACACTCGCCAGGCGAAGCCCAGCGAATGCTGCGATTTCACCAATTTCTCACAGTTCTGCAGAGTGCTTTCTAAGCCAAATGGGTTAAACTTCCTACTTCCAATTCACCTCTTAATATCAGTACTAACAACATAGATATCATAACTTATCGGTTTCTAGACTACATTCCCAATTCAACTCTTATGCATTCTATCGATATCCCAAAAGGTCACACAAAATTTTCCCTAAAACCCGTAAACCCAACCTATCCGCCAAATTAACCAAAAACCACAATTCATCAACAATCAACATCCAATTATCAGCAATAGTCAACAATCACAACATATCAATATGTAATATCATATATCGATCAATCTCCTACGGGGTTAAGGACTCCCCACTACCCTATACATGTATAAACCATTCCCAATCAGGTTTCTCCCCCCTTACCTTGTTAATCGGTTGATCGATGAAAGAACCCTCCAAGGTTTGGCCAATTCTGATTTTCCCCCGTTCCTTCGTTCTTCGCTCCCTTTTCTGTTCTTCTCACTCCTCTCCTTTCTATCGTTCTTTTTCCACTTTCTCTAACTTCTCACAATGTATCGTAAAAACTACTAACCCCTCACATTCTCTATTTTAATTCTCTAATCCCAATAATAATAATAACTTAATAATAATAATAACTTAATAAAATAATAATAATAATAATAATATTATTATTATCTCACCAAAATAATAATAATATTAATAACAATAGTAACTATAATAAATATAATAATAATAATAATAATATTCCCACCAATATTAATATTATACACTATATTATTGTATTCACCAAAACACCACCAATAATCCTCCCACGTTAAGGACACCCACCAAACATCACCAAATACACCCCCACCAAAGGGCACACCAACACATAATATTTAAAATAATAATAAAATGACTAAATAATTAAAATGGGTGTTACAACTCTCCCCCACTTTAATTATTTTCGTCCTCGAAAATTACCTGATGGAAATAGCTCCGGATACGCTTCTCGCATCCTGCTTTCCAACTCCCAGGTCACACTGCCTCCTGCAGCATCTCCCCACGCTACCTTCACCAAAGGTATTTCCTTCCCTCGGAGCTGTTTCATCTTACGGTCCTCGATCCTCAACGGCATCGTCTCAATAGTAAGATTCTCCCGAATCTGAACATCATCTCTCTGAATCACATGAGATGGATCAGAAACATACTTTCGCAATTGCGACACATGAAACACATCATGTAAGTTTGACAACTCAGGCGGCAACGCCACCCTATAAGCCACATCACCAATTCTCTGCAAAATCTCATAAGGTCCAATGAACTTAGGATCCAGCTTCTTGGACTTCAATGCACGACCCACACCAGTCATCGGATTAACTCTTAGGAATACGTGATCACCTACACAGAATTCCAACTCTTTCCTCCGATTATCATGATAGCTTTTCTGCCTACTCTGAGACACTTTCAATTTCTCACGAATCATTTGAATTGTCTCAGTAGTCTGCTGTACAATTTCTGGCCCAAGCACCATATTCTCACCAGTTTCATACCAACACAGAGGAATCCTACACCTCCTCCCATACAAAGCTTCAAACGGTGCCATTTCGATACTAGAATGGTAACTGTTATTGTACGTGAACTCAATCAATGGTAAATGAGTATCCCACGCACCACCCTTTTCTAACACACAAGCTCTCAACAAATCTTCAAGCGACTGAATAGTCCTCTCCGACTGACCATCAGTTTGCGGATGATAAGCTGAACTCAATTTCAATTTAGTTCCCAAAGCTTCCTGCAAGCTCTTCCAACATTCCAAAGTAAACCGTGGATCTCTATCCGACACAATACTGGACGGAACACCATGCAACTTCACAATTACCCGAATGTAAATATCCGCCAGCTTCGTTAACGGAAAACTAATATTGAGCGGCACAAAGTGTGCAGACTTCGTCAATCGATCCACAATCACCCATATAGCATCAAAACCTCTCGCCGTATTCGGCAAACCTGTCACAAAATCCATAGTAATGCAATCCCATTTCCAAACCGGAATCTCTAATGGTTGCATAAATCCAGAAGGTCTCTGGTGTTCCACCTTCGACTTCTGACATGTCAAACAGGCATACACAAATTGAGCTATGTCTCTTTTCATACCAGACCACCAAAATAATTTCTTCAAATCATGATACATTTTCGTAGCTCCCGGATGAATACTCAGGCTACTACGATGTCCTTCGCTCAAAATTGACTTTTTCAATTCTTCATCATCTGGTACACAAATCCTGCCTCTAAATCTCAACACACCTGTACTATCCAATTTAAAGTCACTATCGGAGTCACTCCCTACTCCAGGCATCAAATCTACCAATTTCACATCCAACTTCTGATTTTCTCTAATCATATCCAAGAAGTCATTATTTACCTGCAACATACCCAACATTACACTATCTGCAGTAGTCTCACAAACCATGCTCAAATCTTTAAACTGTTCAATTAACTCAATTTCTTTCACCATCAGAGCTGCCATATGAATTGCTTTCCTACTCAAAGCATCTGCCACTACATTGGCCTTTCCTGGATGATAACTCAAACTGAAGTCATAATCCTTCAAAAATTCCAACCATCTTCTCTGCCTCATATTCAGCTCTTTCTGATCAAACAGGTATCTCATACTCTTATGATCACTAAACACTTCAAATCTTGAACCATATAAATAGTGTCTCCAAATTTTCAACACAAAAACAACCGCAGTTAATTCAAGATCATGAGTCGGATAATTTCGCTCATGCACTCTCAATTTCCGCGATGCATATGCTACTACTTTACCATTCTGCATCAGAACCCCGCCTAATCCCATCTTAGACGCATCACAGTACACCACAAACGGTTCACTCGGAGTCGGTAACACTAACACCGGTGCCGTAGTCAATCTCTTTTTCAACTCTTCAAAACTTTCTTCACAAGCAGCATCCCATACAAAAACTTGGTTCTTTCTCGTCAACTGAGTTAATGGCAACGCCAAATTAGAGAACCCTTCAATAAACCTGCGGTAATAACCGGCTAACCCCAAAAAGCTTCTAATCTCTGTCGCTGTCTTCGGCGGTTCCCACTGCAATACTGCACTTACTTTTGACGGATCCACCACTATTCCATCTTCAAATATTACATGCCCCAAGAAACTTACTTTCTTCAACCAAAAGTCACACTTTGACAGTTTAGCAAATAATTTATTTTCCTTCAACACTTGCAAGGCAATTCTCAAATGTCCTGCATGCTCTTCATCAGATTTAGAATAAATTAATATATCATCAATAAACACTACAATGAACTGATCCAAGTAAGAATGGAAAATTCTGTTCATATACTCCATAAATACTCCTGGTGCATTAGTCACTCCAAACAGCATTACAGCATATTCGTAATGTCCATATCGAGTCCTAAAGGCAGTCTTCTGAATATCACCTTCTTTTGCTCTCATCTGATGATAACCCGATCTTAAGTCGATCTTACTAAATACACGAGCTCCCACCAGCTGGTCCATCAAATCATCAATCCTAGGTAAAGGATATTTATTCTTAATAGTCACTTTATTCAATTGACGGTAATCGATGCAAAGACGCATACTACCATCCTTCTTCTTCACCAACAACACTGGAGCTCCCCACGGCAATACACTTGGTCTAATAAACTTTCTATCCAACAATTCTCCAATCTGAGACTTCAACTCAGCCAATTCCACTGCAGACATCCTGTATGGCGCCATAGAAATAGGTCTCGTACCAGGAACAAGATCAATACCAAATTCTACTTCTCGCGTCGGAGGCAATTCCGTAATGTCGTCAGGAAACACTTCTGGAAATTAATTCACCACTGCTAATTCCTCCATTGGCACTTTGTTATCCATCGATAAAGTTGCAAATAAAGCAAACACTCTAGTTTCATCTTCCAACAAGGCCCTCAATTCTTTATTAGACAAAGAACTTGCCACAACTTCCTCTTCAGGGGTCAGGAACAACAATTCCTTCCGAAAACAATCGATGTAGACTCGGTTGAACTCTAACCAGTTCATACCCAGAATAACATCCAACTTACCAAGTGGTAGACAAATCAGATCCACTCCAAATTCTCTACCGAAAATAGTCAGCGGACACTTCAGGCATACCAAAGAAGTAGTCACTGAACCTATAGAGGGTGTCTCAATAGTCATCTGTATCTCCAGAGTGGACGGCACCAAACCTATCCTCTCCACACAATCTACAAAAATAAACGAGTGCATTGCACCCGTATCAATAATAGCAATCAAAGGAATATTATTGATAATACAAGTACCTCTGATCACACGCTCATCACTGGCAGCTTGAGTTCCTGCCAAGGCAAACACTTTTCCACCAGCCGGAGACGTTTGAGGCTTCTTCGGCTTCTCACAATGTGTACTGATATGACCCTTCTCACCACAGTTATAACAGGTCGGCATAGTTGCTCTGCAATCAGCTATCACATGACCTGGTTTCCCACACTTAAAACATTTCTTGGCCTCATTAGGACAATCATTAGCACGGTGTCCCATACCACCGCACCGAAACCATTTCCCTTCAGCAGATGCTCTCCCATCTCTAGGCTTCTTATCAACAACAGCTTTACGTTTTCCCTTATCAGCAGCAACACTATAAGGAGTACCACTAAACCTCTGCTTACCCTTACGGTCATTAACAGCTTTGTAGTGCGCAATCCTTGCTCGGTTATCATTATCATAGATTCTGCTCCTGCATACCAACTCAGGATAGCTCCTGATCTTCTGACAAGCAATCCCCAACTTAATCTCTAGACGCAGTCCATTCTCAAACTTTAAGCACTTAGAAGTCATTGCCCCCTCCACATTATAGTGGGGACAATACTGCACCAGCTCCTCAAACTTAGCAGCATACTCTGCTACAGTCATACTACCCTGTTTCAGCTCTAAGAATTCAATTTCCTTAGCGCTTCGGATATCTTCCGGGAAATACTTCTCCAGAAAACCTTTCCGAACCACCTCCCAAGTAATGGTAGTTCCAGCAGCTTCCAACCTTTGGCGACTATTGTCCCACCAGGCTTCAGCTTCACCCTCCAGCATGTGAGTACCAAACCTCACCTTTTGTTCATCGCTACATTCCATAGTCCTGAAGATCTTTTCAATTGCCTTCAGCCACTTCTGAGCAACTTCAGGGTCCAGAATTCCTCCTTCAAATGTTGGCGGCTTGTTGCTCCGAAACTGCGCCAAACTCCGGAATTGGGCATCTGCAGTTTGATTCTGATTAGCAACCGCCTGCGCCATTGCTTGCATAGCAGCAGCCAATGCAGCATCGTTCCTTCCCGCCATACTTCTCAAAAAGGACAACACCAGGTTAAAAGATATCCAACTACATCATAAAGGACAGACTCAACTCGACTCAACAACACTGGCCGGACGGACCGACCTGCTCTGATACCAATTGTAACACCCCACTTCCCAAAATCAATTAAATTACTAAACATTATAAATAAACAAAATCAGAGTTCCAATTCTCCCAAGTGGGATATCACATAAAAACAACGTTTCCTTATAAAAAGGTTTTTCTCCAAATACAGCGGAATGTTAAATAATAAAATTCAATAAAAGTTTGATACGTTCACAGGGAAATAAAATATAAGTTCAACATAAAACAAATAAAAACGCCTAAGTCCCGTGCTACGTATCAGAGCATCCTAGACTCGACAATCACACCAATATCCAAGCTAGCTAAGCACCTGGATTATCTGTACTTCCGAAGAAGCACAGACCACAACAACAACAAAGGGGTGAGAAAACATGATCAAAAAATATAAAGGTAATGTAATACATGTAAATAAGGTAGTACAACACACCAACACACCAAGATTCACCCCTAACAACACCATATGACGAACCTACGGTTCAAAGTACAATATAACATATTATAATGCAAAATGCAACTCAACACCATGCATGTGGTACCGACTCGTTGGTTCATTCAATCGAACCTGGATAGATCAATTACGCTCCTCCTGAGACATGATCTATCCCCCACCATTCTCCACAAAGGAGTACGGATGAATCACTTACGCTCCTCCTGAGACATGATTCATCCCACCAAAACACCATGATATGCACACACCAATGCATAACTAATATATTTAGGCAATCAACGTGCACACGATCCTCCTGATCATATCATCATACATCAATGCATATATGTACAAATATAACATACACCAACACCATATAAATCAACCAGATAGTAAACAAGTTCATACTTTAACACCAAGATATAAACATATCCCACCACTCGGGGGTACACGATCCTACTGATCACTACATACATATACCTCAACTAATTGTCCACCGACAATATCAAGGGAAACACGTACTATCACCAGTACGCAAGTTAAATCCCACTCTCACCAACCTTACAGTGCACCAAGGCCAAAACATCACAAAAATCACATTCTGGTTCTGCGACGTTCGCTGGCATTCGCCAGGCGAACCTGCTGGCGAAGCCCCCTTTCCAACTATCGTGCATTCGCCAGGCGAAGCATTCACTCGCCAGGCGAACCTTCGTTGGCATTCGCCAGGCGAAGTTCCTACCCTTTTGGTCTGGGACTTAGTTCTGAATTATTCGCTGCCACTCGCCTCAGCTCGCCAGGCGAACACTCGCCTCCACTCGCCAGGCGAAGCTTCGCCAACACTCGCCAGGCGAAGCCCAGCGAATGCTGCGATTTCACCAATTTCTCACAGTTCTGCAGAGTGCTTTCTAAGCCAAATGGGTTAAACTTCCTACTTCCAATTCACCTCTTAACATCAGTACTAACAACATAGATATCATAACTTATCGGTTTCTAGACTACATTCCCAATTCAACTCTTAGGCATTCTATCGATATCCCAAAAGGTCACACATAATTTTCCCTAAAACCCGTAAACCCAACCTATCCGCCAAATTAACCAAAAACCACAATTCATCAACAATCAAAATCCAATTATCAGCAATAGTCAACAATCACAACATATCAATATGTAATATCATATATCGATCAATCTCCTACAGGGTTAAGGACTCCCCACTACCCTATACATGTATAAACCATTCCCAATCAGGTTTCTCCCCCCTTACCTTGTTAATCGGTTGATCGATGAAAGAACCCTCCAAGGTTTGGCCAATTCTGATTTTCCCTCGTTCCTTCGTTCTTCGCTCCCTTTTCCGTTCTTCTCACTTCTCTCCTTTCTATCGTTCTTTTTCCACTTTCTCTAACTTCTCACAATGTATCGTAAAAACTACTAACCCCTCACATTCTCTATTTTAATTCTCTAATCCCAATAATAATAATAACTTAATAATAATAATAACTTAATAAAATAATAATAATAATAATAATAATAATAATATTATTATCTCACCAAAATAATAATAATATTAATAACAATAGTAACTATAATAAATATAATAATAATAATAATATTCCCACCAATATTAATATTATACACTATATTATTGTATTCACCAAAACACCACCAATAATCCTCCCACATTAAGGACACCCACCAAACATCACCAAATACACCCCCACCAAAGGGCACACCAACACATAATATTTAAAATAATAATAAAATGACTAAATAATTAAAATGGGTGTTACACTAAACATCCAGACTGTGGAAAAGAAACTCTCCCACAATCCTTTCTCAGATAGCTCAAGGCTCGTAACGTACGAAAGAAATCATTCATGATTACTGTATCTTAAGCTGTTTTGAGATGAGAAGAGAACAGGCTCAACTAGGAGGGAGACTATCAAGTCCTACTGTTGTCATGCCAAGGATTCATCCTATGGTTGAGGTTTGAACAGGGAACTCCTAGAAGTTATCATGCATAGGTTTCAACCTAAATTTCTAATCATCAATTCCTTATCAAAGGGAATGAGAGCCCTAAGGGATCATGTCAATGATACACCGAAACAGATAAAGCATCAGCTTAACAGTAAACAGCAATACAGTAAAATGCATGCAATGCAAGTGAGGGAGGAAATGTGTGTGGGGCATCAGCTTCCACAAGCTCATCTCAACCTCAAGCCAGAATGAATAACAGTAATCATACTGAAATAAAACATGCTATCAAGCAAGATACAGTAAACTGCAATCATACAGATAAAATAAAGTCATGCTATCAAGCAAAACAAACCACATGGGAAAGGGAGCTGGGCTCTACCGAATACCCGCAAGCAAAGCCATACAGTAACAATACAAGCAGAGGGAGCAACTCAACCTCTAGTGCAATCATGCTCCTAGATTCTACCTAGTCAAGACATGGACTTATTCTAATGCATCAAGCAACTCAAACAAGGCACATCAATACATAAAAACAAACAAGAAAGCAGATCAACTCCTCTCTCAACTCCAAGCCTCAGCTCTTCTGACAGCAACTCAGTCTTCAGACTTCAATTACTCTTGACAAATATCAATTTGCTTTTCCAGGTTTCAACCCTTCAACATAAGTTTCAACTTATCTTCTTCTATGAGCTTCAGCTCCTTGATCAGTTCCACCTTCAGGCTTCACTCTCACCACAAGTATCAACTTGATTCCTTCAGGATCTTCAAGCTTCAAAGTAAGTATCAACTTCCTTTGTTCTTCAAGCTTCAGCTCTTCAGTCAATCTCAACTGAATCTTCTTCCTAAGTATCAACTTAGTCCTCAAGCTTTCAAGCTCCCTTTGCTTTACCAGTCTCAACTTGGTCTTCTTTACCTACAAGCCTCAGCTTCTCAGAGTAATCTTTGATCACTTAGAAGTATCAACTTCATCCTTCAGTCTTTTAAGCCTCAGCTCTTCCTTCAGTCTTTACTGGATCTTCAAGTATCAACTTGCTCTTCTTGCTCTTCAAGCTTCAGTTGGAATGGCAATACTCAAGGAATCATCCTCTTCTACACTCTTCAATGAAGTCTTCATCTTCACACTCAAGCTCTACATCTCTCAAGATTCTCAAACCAGAGGAAATCACTTAACTGGATAAGCTAGGGTGTTAAACTGCTTATTGACCACCAAAGGTGACCTATAAGGGTTCAACATCAAAGGAATGGTTCCCTCAAAAGTTCTACTTCCTAGGTACTAACACTTATCCCTCCCAAGGAGAGAGGTGAATGCCATGGAAGGACCTTGAATCATAGGGAGGAATGGAGGTGAAAGATACCATCCATGTTTAAGAAAGAAGTTAACTAGGTCTAAACTCTTCCTAATTCCTAACCCTAAAACAACAACAAAACAAACAAGATTCTCAAGCTCTCAAGCTCCTCAATCAACCTCCAAGTCTTCTACTATGCTCCTCAATGCTCCTCAAAGCAAGCCCAAGCTCTCCAAGCCCACAAAGCAAAGCAAACAAAAATACAAGCCCACAAGGGCAACACAAACAATCATCAACTACAAAAATCATCTAAAAATAGTATACTATTATATTAAAATCTAATATAATTCCTAAGGGATCCTACATACCTACCCTTAATACCCTATATGTCCCAATATCTATCTTGACCTAGAAACCCAAAATTCTAGTGTTATTGTAGACCTATGTTAAGGATTGACCTAATTCTACACAACCTAAAGTCATCTAATCAAAACTAACCTATAATTCATCACAAAATTATGGAATAAATCCAGAGGGGAGATAAGGTCCTAATCTAACTATCTTAAAAATAATGGCCTAAAAATATGAAGGGAACTAGCTAAACAAAATTCTACAAAACTATGCATCAACATAAAAGAATTAAAAAGCTATTAAAAGAGAAAATACACAAAAAATATTAAAAATGCATAGGGCTGGAAATGAGTCGAGTAGAGTCGAACTCACCTCAGCTCGGCTCGACTCGTTAAGAATTGTTCGAATTCGAGTTCGAGTTCGAGTTCGACACGAACTTTTTTTTAAGCTCAAACTCGACTCGTTATAAGTTCACGAACAGTTCGATTCGACTCGTTAGGTTCATCTCATTAGGTTCAGCTCACATGGTTCACGAACTTAAAAACTATTTTTTAAAATATATATATTTTTTAGTATATTTGACATTTTAAATAAATATATATTTTTTAAATAAAATATTAAAATAAAATAAAAGTTATCATATTGATATTTAACTTTATCTTCGAAATCTACTAATTCAAAACCTACACAACTTTCAAGAGATACATTTGAGAGTCTAACTCAAAAACTACTAAATTGAAGATTAAATTTGTCTAAGATTTGAAGTAAATATTTAAACCTAATCTTAAAGACAGTATAATTCTTTTCATATGTAATCGAGTTGACTCATGAACCTAACGAGTCGAACTATGTATAGTTCAAGTTCAGCTCATTTAGTTAACGAACTTAATTTTTCGCTCATACTCAACTCATTTGGTTCATGAACCTAGTTCAACGATTTAATTGTCGAGTCGAATTCCGAACTATCTTCGAGTTGGTTTGGTTCATTGCCAGCCCTAAAAATGCATGAAATGCAAATATTATGGTTTTATAGTTTTCTAGACATGAACATGAAATGGGAGAAAAAATACCCATGCAAAAATCATTAATTTTCTATTTATTATGATTTTTCAAAGATTAATGAAAAATGGAGAAAAAGAAATTAAAATATGAAACCTTTGGTGCAGATAGCAAGTATTTTCAGTTCAAAATGCAGATGGGCTCAAAATGGGGGTGCAATTAGTGAGGCGCGCTAGGCCCAATTATCATCAGAAAAATCAATTAATAAAATGTAAAGAAAAAGAAAAACACACGGTGTAAAAAGTAATGAAATATAGTACAAAACAAACATGGGCCAAGAAAGGGGGTGGGGATATCAATCAAGCCCAAAATCCCTTTTAATGAAACGACGCTTTTCATGGTCTTCAGATTTTCCCTCTTCAAGCGAAATTGAATCCCAGCCTTTGGATTCCCCACTCAGTCAATGAGTCTAACATGATCTGATGGCCACGCCTTCTTCTTCTTCCTCCAGCTAGGGTTCAGATGGAGAAGCCATGGAAACTCAGAGCTCCAAGCTCATCCTTCACCAAACTCGTGCCACCTCAAATCTCCATGGAAAATCAAAATTCCAAACCCTAATCTGTCCAGAATTTCACCCTGAATCTAACCATGGTCTTGAAATCAATTGAAACATCCTAAATCTCCAAACCCGATCCAAGATCAAAGATATGCTCAAACATCAACTTCAACAATTCTTGCAATTAATTACCTCAGAATGATCACCACCTCACACTGATTAAATCTTGACATCTAATTCATGCTATAGCTCACTATATCTTGAGTTCTTGGTCCAAACAAAAATGGTGACACCAACTGAAACTTCACCAATTGCTCTCAAACTCTTCAGAATCCATCTCCTATTGGTCTCTAACCGTTCTAGCCTAACAATTCTTGTTAATTATACCTAAATCATGGTGTAGAAGAAAAGTTACTAACCTATTGAATCTTGATTAACAGATGCAGTAAACCTTCACTGCAAGCCTTCAAACTCTTCAGAATCGATCCTTGAATGATGATAGAGCTTCTGTTTGCAAAAGTTTTGATGGAGAATGCTTGAATCTCAGAATTCGATGGTGACTTGCAACCTTCAAAATCCAAATTCCAACTCTCCAATTCTTCAAGAACATGCGCTCAAATTGGTCTGCACAGCTTCAATATGATCAATGAAATGTGTTTGGATTTAAAGAATGAATGGAATTGAATCAGAATGTGGATTTTGATTTCAACTTGCAATGGAAGCAAGTGAAATGGCTATCTCTCTCTTCTCTCAAATCTCTCACCAACCTTGCATCTGAGCAAGTTCTATACATTATATAGAGTGGTTTAGAATCATCTAGAACCATCTGGAACCATCCAATGAGAATTTGGAATTCTCATGTCATGAGTTTATGGTTTCAACTCATCTCATGCCAAGACTCTTGCAGCAACTAATTCTGACTTGAAAATATCCCTAGAAGAGATATAGGATATGTTAAGATACTTAGCAAGCTCATACATTGCCTTTCCTTATGTTTTGCATTTGAACCTTATTATGCAAGCAACCAATTTCCAAAGCAACCCCATGATCTAGGCCTCA
This sequence comes from Lathyrus sativus, assembly GCA_963859935.3. Lineage (NCBI taxonomy): Eukaryota > Viridiplantae > Streptophyta > Magnoliopsida > Fabales > Fabaceae > Lathyrus > Lathyrus sativus. The sequence goes on from OZ012739.1 coordinate 187,790,259, forward strand.
AATCAAAAACGTGGCTGAACCAATGTTTTTAGAATGTCTTTTAGAGTCAAAATGACCTATTATATGCCATGGTTTGGATGTGTAACTTGGAATTTCCAATTTCTAACTTCAACTTATTTAACTTATGCCTCCATTTTAGGTCATTTTTACCACTTTTTGCTACAAGCCTTTTCAACGTCTATTGACCTCCCTACTAGCCTTAAAACATCATTCTAAGAAAGTTTGATGTTGAAGATTTTTCCATTTGAAGCTTGGAAATAGGAGATATGGCCTTATGCTTAAAATGACCTATAATATCCAAATGACCAAAATGCCCTTGACTTGCCAAAGCCATAACTTTAGTTCTACAAATCCTATCAAGGACTTCTAGTACTCTCTAGAAAGCTAAGAAGATGAGGAACAACATTCATGTTGACCAAGAGTTCATAGGAATCATACTTCTTGGGCAAAAGTTGGATGCAGGTTGGGTGACTTTCAAGGCCCCAGATTCACATACCTCAGATGACCTGTAACTTGTCAAGGTCATAACTTGAGCTCTACAAATCCTATCAAGGACTTCTAGTACTCAAATTAAAGCTAAGAACAAGCTCTACAACATTCATGTTGGGGGTAAGATGAGATAACAATCACATATTGAGCTAAACTACCTTGAAGATAGGGATCAAACTAGGGGATTTTACACTGTCAAGCCTTAGAAACCCTAGCTTAAAACTTCTCAAACTCCTCAATCATGATGAGTTGGTCTTGGTATCATCCTTGTAGCATCTCAATGCATCAATTCAGGATCACATGGCTCTTGGATTAAGTCTCAACCCTCTCCAAATCACCAGTTGACCTAGGGTTGACCCAGTCAAACCCTAATTGCCCCACTCATGGCTGAGTCTTCTTAAACTTGTACAATGACCTCTCTAGGCCTCATGATGGCTTTCAAGACATCTTATAAGCTCTCTCAAAGCTTCAAGTCCATCCTCATAGCCTCAGAATCATCTGAGGGGCTCCCACAACTCTCAAGTTATGAGGCATACACCCTTGGTTTCAACCAATCTTTCTGAAGATATCTTAACTTCTCTGACAAGGATATCAACCCTTAATCATCTGAATAGCCTTCTTGGCTAGCTTCAAAGTCTCATATAACTCTTGCTGGGTAGTCATACCTCTTGATCTACTGCACACATATCAATGAGATGCAGATGATAATGCTAGTGAACACAAGCTAGGTAGCAAAATGTTGGTCAAATTTTGGGGTGCAACACAAACCACAACTGCTGAGGAAAACGATGTCAATCGCAGAAATAAGCTGCGCAGTCTTCGCGGCTAACACTTTCCTGGAGGTAACGACTCCGATGGGGAGATACAACATCAGCTATTCAACACTCTACTGTGGAAAACCAATCATGGCCCGAACGGTTTCCAAGGGCTCGGCTCTCTTGGGGAACTGGAGACTCGGCTGGGGACGTAGGAATCATCCTGCATGCAGGGGAGAATACAACTCTGTGGGGAATTTCAATTCCGCTGGAGACTTCAGTCTGAGCTATCAATTGCTGCACACTTCAGTATATGACTCAGCAGGGGAGATGGTGATCCTTCAGGATACATCTGATTGGGGAGAGAATCTTCTCTGCCTAGGGAGACATATCAATGCTTTACGATCTCATGTTCAGACTCTGTGGGGAGAGGCTGCTGAACTTTGCTGGAGGAGAAGGAATCATCCTGCCTGGGGACGCATACGGCGTACTGCCTGGAGTATGCTACACCTGCGACAACACAAACAAACAGACGAGATACCCTTCTCAAAGGGACCTATCAAGGTTATCATCTTGTGACAATACTCAAGTAGTTCATTGTTTCAACAATCAGTGGCCTAGGCCAGTAGGTTTATGTATGCGCATTTTATCAAAAACATCGGCGTTCTTTTTCGCAAACAAAACAGATAAATGCTAAACAGACAAGCAGAATTGCTGAATAGTATACATTTTATTGATAACGAAACTCTGAATGGGTAAAAATGTTTTACAACAGATGCAAGCTCCTGGAATGAGGAAGCCGCGCAAATATAAAAACATAAATATACATCAGTATATACACAGATGTCGGCAATAAGGCGTAGACGAACACCATGAGTTGATCCCTCTATGACCCACTCGACTTCGATACTTCTTCGACGCTTCAGCTTCAGAAGAGATTGATTCAGATAAACGGCCCTCAGGTCCTCCAAACCACTAAACAATGAAAGTCCACACGCGGGACGCAGTCATTTGCTTTTTCAAATCCCTAACTTTTGCCTGAATCGCCTTTTCGGGTTTTCGATTCACCGGGATACCCTTTTTTGCCAAAGTCGCCCTTCCGGGTTTTCGACTTTGCGGGTGTACATTCTTTTCTTTTATATCCCTAATTTTTGCCCAAACCCTTTTCCTTTTTTATGGTTCGCCGAGACGCCCCTTTTTTGCCTGGATGTTCTTTTTCTTTCCAGCGGGTCATTTTTAAGCAAAGTATTTTTTAACTGCGTCCGTGTTCACCGGGGATGCAAAATCTTCGCCATCCATCGTGGATAACAACAAAGCTCCTCCCGAGAAGACCTTGCTGACGACGTACGGACCTTCGTAATTGGGAGTCCACTTGCCCCGGTGATCGGAGTGTGGAGGAAGAATCTTCTTCAGGACAAGATCACCCGTCTGAAAGCTTCTAGGATGCACCTTCTTATCATAAGCTTTCTTCATTTGGCTTTGGTACAGACGACCATATGCAATCGATGCTAATCTCTTATCTTCCATCAGGATGAGTTGGTTTAGTCGGTTCTTAATCCATTCTGCCTCATCGAGTTTTACGTCAACCAAAACTCGCAAAGAAGGGATCTCCACTTCTAATGGTAGGACAACTTCCATACCGTACACCAAGGAGAAAGGAGTTGCCCCGGTTGATGTATGTACCGTGGTACGATAACCGTGCAATGCAAATGGCAACATCTCGTGCCAATCCTTATAGGTCACCACCATCTTCTGTACAATCTTCTTGATGTTTTTATTGGCCGCTTCAACGGCGCCATTCATCTTCGGCCGGTAAGGAGATGAGTTGTGGCGTTCAATCTTGAAACTCTGGCACAGCTCCTTCATCATCCTGTTATTTAGATTCAAACCATTATCTGTAATGATCCGCTCGGGAATTCTGTAACGACAGATGATGTCCCTCTTTATGAATTTAGCCACCACCTGCTTGGTAACATTAGCATATGAGGCTGCCTCCACCCACTTGGTAAAGTAGTCGATAGCTACTAGAATGAAGCGATGACCGTTAGACGCAGTGGGCTCGATCTTGCCTATCATGTCGATGCCCCACATGGAGAACGGCCACGGGGAGGACATGACATTCAACGTGCACGGCGGCACATGAATCTTATCAGCATAAATCTGGCATTTATGACATCACTTCGCGAATTTAAAGCAATCTGATTCCATCGTCAGCCAGTAGTATCCTGCTCTCAGGATCTTCCTTGTCATAGCATGCCCGCCGGCGTGCGTACCAAATGTGCCTTCATGGACTTCTTCCATGAGCATACTCGCTTCTTTCTCATCTACACATCTGAGTAGTACGAGATCATGGTTTCTCTTATACAAAACTCCATCAGAATTGAGATAAAAATTTCCAGACAACTTCCTCAGAGTCTTCTTATCCTGGGTTGACGCTCCCGCAGGATACTCCTTGGTCATAAGGAAGGTCTAGATATCATGGAACCATGGCTTGCCGTTGGAGGCTTCCTCGATCGCAAAGACGAATGCAGGTCTATCAAGACGAGAAAGGACAATTCTTGGAGCTTCATTCCAAAAATTGACTTTATACATTAAAGCCAACGTGGCTAAGGCATCAGCCATCTGGTTTTCAGCTCTGGGCACATGATGGAGTTCCACTCGATCAAAGAACGGAAGTAGCCTTCTAACATAATTCATGTACGGCACCAAATTCGATTGACGAGTCTCCCACTCCCCTTTAATCTGGTTGATCACAAGTGCCGAGTCACCATATACATCTAGGTTCTTGATTCTCAAATCAATTGCCTCTTCTAGACCCATGATGCATGCTTCGTACTCCGCTTCATTATTGGTGACTGGAAACGTCAGTCTCGCAGTGAACGGGATATGGGATCCATGGGGAGTCGTGATGATTACCCTAATGCCACTTCCGTAAGAATTAACCGCCCCGTCAAATATCAATTTCCACTGGGATTTCCTATTTGGCCCCTCGTCGGGCAACGGTTCATCGCAATCTTTTGCTTTGAGAAACATGATATCTTCATCGGGGAATTCAAATTTCATCGGCTGGTAATCCTCAATCGGCTGTTCGGCAAGGTATTCAGACTATACGCTTCCCTTGATGGCCTTCTGGGAAACGTACTGAATGTCATATTCCGTCAACACCATTTGCCATCTGGCAATCCTGCCCGAAAGCGCTTGCTTCTCGAAGACGTACTTGATCGGATCCATCTTCGAAATTAGCATGGTTGTATGATTGAGCATGTAATGTCGTAAACGTTTGGCAGCCCAGGCTAGTGCACAACACGTCTTCTCCAGCATCGAGTAACGAGATTCACAGTCTGTGAACTTTTTACTCAAGTAGTAAATGGCATGCTCCTTTCTGCCCGTCTCGTCGTGCTGACCGAGAACACACCCCATACTATTCTCAAGAACTGTCAAGTACATGATTAAGGGTCGTCCGGCCACTGGGGGTATCAAGATTGGAGGTTCCTGCAGATACTGTTTTATCTTATCGAATGCCTTCTGGAAATCCTCGTTCCAGATAATCGCCTGATCTTTCTTTAATAGTTTGAACATCGGTTCACACGTGGCCGTGAGCTGGGAGATAAACCTTGCAATGTAGTTTATTCTGCCCAGGAAACCACGAACTTTTTTTTTCTGTTTTTGGCGCTGGCATTTCTTGTATTGCTTTTATCTTCGCAGGATCAACCTCGATGCCTTTTTCACTCACGATAAACCCCAGTAACTTTCCGGACCGTACTCCGAAAGTACACTTGTTAGGATTCAGCCTCAACCTGAACTTCCTAAGCCTCTCAAAAAGCTTCAGCAAATTGACCAGATGCCCCTCCTCCGTTTGGGACTTCGCAATCATGTCATCAACATAGACTTCAATCTCATGATGAATCATGTCATGAAACAAAGTAACCATTGCTCGTTGGTAAGTGGCCCCTGCGTTCTTCAGACCGAAAGGCATTACCTTGTAGCAAAACGTTCCCCAAGGTGTAATAAACGTAGTTTTCTCCATGTCCTCCGGCGCCATCTTGATCTGATTGTAACCGGAGAAGCCATCCATGAACGAAAACACGGAGAACTGAGCTGTATTGTCGACCAACACATCAATATGAGGCAGCGGGAAATCATCTTTAGGGCTCGCCCTATTCAAATCCCGATAATCGACGCACATTCGTACCTTACCGTCCTTCTTCGGTACAGGCACTATGTTGGTGACCCACGGAGGGTAAGTAGTGACTGCTAAGAAGCCAACATCAAGTTGTTTCTGCACTTCTTCTTTGATCTTAACGGCCATATCTGGTCATGTCCTCCTAAGCTTTTGCTTAACGGGAGGACAATCTTCTCGTAGCGGCAAGCGGTGGACCACAATGTCAGTGTCGAGTCCGGGCATATCTTCGTATGACCAAGCAAAGACGTCACTATACTCTCTTAGCATCTCGACCAATCTCTGCTTGACATCACTCTGCAATGCAGCCCCTATCCTGTCATTCCTGACCAGTTCTTCAGAACCTAGATTCACAATCTCGATCTCTTCCTCGTGAGGCAGAATGACTTTCTCCTCTTTTTTCAACAAGCGGGCCAACTCTTCGGGAAGGTCTTCGTCTTCATCAATCTCTTCTTCGGCTTGATAGATCGGGCAATCGAAGTCGAAGTGAGTCGTAGAAGGTCCAGAGTCGATGTCATCTGCTATGTGGATCCTGCAATAACAAAGGTTAAGCTTAAAACAAGGATATGCAGGTTAGCACAAACCCCATTGCCATTTTATTGTTTTTCAAAACAAATATAAAACAGGAATAACAGAGATCACAATATTTGAATACGAAGAAAAACGCCTTTTGATTTATTGGTAAAATGCAAGTACATAATCAAACGAGGCCCTGACAATAAAACCACTATGCCCCGGGTAGGACATAGGGTTGTACAATGATTGGAAAAAGTAAATCATTACTCTTTGCTTGTCATCTGGATGATATCCCCGACGGACCAGATGTTGAGGCTCTCGCCTGGTTTGCTTGGCTGGATCCAAGAGTCTAGGTCGCAGTCGCTGTCTTCAGACACTGCGTTGACACTTTCAAATATCACCCCGCCACTGGTAAACAGGATTGGCCCTTTACCTCGCGACGCACTGCTGGAAGAGGAGGCTTCAGCTCCAGGAGAATATCCCAACCCAAACTTGTCTTGCTTGTTAGGTATCTCCAAAATTCGCCCCCAGCCAGGGGTAGATCCAGCTTGAACAACGGCCCGGGCTTATTTGAAGGAAGAGAGAGTCATCTCTGGCTTCTCAGTGACTACAGGAGCTACGTTCTTGACTTTAACAGCTTTGAACGCTTGACATAGGGTTTCGTTGATTTCCCCATCCATATCAACATATTTGAAGGACGACAAATGACTCACCATTATGTCTTCCTCGCCACAAACAGTCACGATGCTACCTCCGACGGCATACTTGAGCTTCTGGTGCAACATGGAGGTCACGGCGCCCGCAGAATGGATCCATGGCCGGCCCAAGAGACATCTGTAGGCAGGCATGATGTCCATAATGTAAAAGACCGCGTCGAACGTTTCCGGCCCGACTTGGATTGGCAACGTCACCTCCCCAAAAACATGGCGTTTGGTTCCATCGAACGCTTTCACAACCAGATCACTGGGTGTGCAAATCACTCCGCAAGTATCTAACTTCATCAATGCCTTCTTCGGAAGAACATTGAGCGACGACCCTATATCCACCAACACGTGAGACATGATCGTTCCTCTACACTCTATCGAGATGTGTAGGGCGTTGTTGTGGTTCCTCCCCTTCGGCGTCAGCTCTAGGAAAGTGAACCCTAACCCATTTCCAGCATTCACGTGGGCTACGACCCCTTCTAATTGGTTTACCGATATTTCTTGCGGTACGTACGCGACATTCAACACCTTCAGCAGCGCGTTGCGGTGTGCCTCGGAACACAGCAACAAATTCAGGATGGAAATTTTTGAGGGCGTTTGATGGAGATGATCCACGATCTTGTAGTCACTCTTTTTAATCAACCTCATAAATTCCTCAGCGTCTTTAACAAGTAAGTCTTTTTCTACCCCAAGAGGGATCTCTTCAACGACTTTACTCTTCCCTTTATCAGTTGCATCAGCTTTGTCCGCCACGACCTCAGGTGGTGCAAATACTCTTCCGCTGCAAGTAATTCCGCTAACGCCCGTTAGGTTCTCCACACACGACCCCGATGGTTCCAATTCCAACTTCTGTCCGTTGCAGTAGAACTCTGCCCCATAATGCCATGGGACAGCGTTGGTGCTTTCGAAAGGTATCGGCCCAGCTTTGGTGATGGTAATTGTGGGCGGCCTGGGTGCGGAAATAGTTATCGTCCGGCGAGGGATGGTGATGGTGGCAACCTCGTCATCTTGCTTCAGCATTACCTCTCCCGATCCGCTTTTGGCCCTTCGGCTAAATTGCAGGATTCCTTCGGTCATCAGACTTTGAATCCCCTCTATCAGCTGTTCACATCCATCAGGACTAGTCGTGCAGCCCATGCACAATTCTCCACAACCTGGAAAGAAACCCCTTTTCATCAGCTTAGCTTTAACGAAGCTAAGCGGCATCTTCAGACTTCTGACGTCAGTCAACAAATCCAAGCTCTCGTCTTCAATAATGGCATTTACTCCACCTCCCCTATGATTCGGCATAGGGTTCTTCGTGACGTTTGGCACATTATCTGAGAAATTGATGATCTTAGCATCCACCATGTCCTGCACCTTATGCTTGAAGGCTTTGCAATTTTCTATTGTGTGCCCTGGTGCCCCCGAGTGAAACTCACAAGTTGCATTCACATCATAACCTGGCGAAGGTTCCCCTGTCAAGGGAGCCAAGGTTCTCTTCTGGATCAACTGTAGCTGAAGCAAAGTCTGCAATAGTTGAGCGTAAGACATGGGCGGAGTCTCGAGGTGACGGCTCCACAGAGGTGCCCTGTCCTGATACTTTCTGTACCCTTGTTGATTCGGTTGATGCTGCTGCTGCTGCTGTGGCTGGGGTTGTTGAACTGCCGGGATAGTTATACTGGCCACCTGCTGGTGAGGGCCCTTACCCTTCCTTCGAGCGTTGGACACGGCGCTCGTCTCTCCTTCCCTCCTTTTGCCACTATAAGGTTTCTTGCCTCCTCCAGCTGAGGATGAATCACCTTGAATTTTCCCTAGTTTGATCCCATTTTCAATGTGCTCACCCGTGATAATGAGATCTGAGAAGGTTCCGGACATACTGCTGACCAATTTCTCATAATAAACCCCTGGGAGGGTAGCTACGAACATTTCCACAAGCTCGCGTTTGACCATCGGCGGCTGAACCCTGGCTGCCAATTCACGCCACCGTTGGGCGTATTCCTTGAACCCTTCGTTGTTCCTTTGCGACAGATTCTGCAGTTGGACTCGGTTCGGAGCCAAGTCACTATTATATTAGTAGTGGTGCACGAATGCTTCAACAAGTTCCTTCCATGTGCGCACACTGGTAGGTTCCAAACTCATGTACCACTCCAGGGATGGCCCGGACAAGCTATCTTGAAAGAAGTGCATCAGCAACTTCTCGTCCTCAGAATGAGCGGACATTTTCCGGTAATATGATCTCAGGTGGACGCGAGGGCAAGTGGTGCCCTTGTACTTTTCAAAGTCAGGTACCTTGAACTTGGGAGGTACTTTGAAATCAGCAATCAGTCCCAACTTGGACATATCAACACCCATGGTGTTCTGGTTCTCGATATTCTTCATCTTGTCCTCGAGTGCCTTGAACCTTAGCCGTGCTTCAGCAGTCAGCTCCCCTTCAGCACCTCTCTGTGAGAACACATCATCTTGACGGTCTTCTAACCATGGATGAGGCCCGAACAGATTTCCAACACCCGCATTGCCGTTGCCCAGCCCAACATTGACGTTAGCTTCAAAATTCCCATTACCGACGCCCGTCGTATTGCCGTTGAGTCCCATGTTAGCTATCACATTGCCGTTGGCACTGCCATTCCCCCCGGTCACGGGGACTCCATTCTGAGGAGTTTCAACAGGTGGAGGGGTAGGCACGGTCCCACCATGGAGCACACCATTGTTATCGACCCTTGAAATCAGATGCTGAACCAAGGTTCTGAGCTGATCCTTGCCATTGGCGACTGCTTGCATGAGCTCCATGAAGCGGTCCATCCTTTCTCAGAGTTCTTGAACATCAGTTTGCATTTGCTCCATAACTCTGGCTTGATTTGCTCTGGTCGGATAGCGGTGGATAGGTCTCTGATCAATCCTGGAACAACCTGAAACAACCTGAAAAATACAAAAGGGTTAGAAAAAACGACAAAGTGCTCGTTATGCAGATGCTTCATGCAAATGCAAGCGTGTGACTGTGTGTTAGGGAGTTATCCCCGATCCTAGTGCCTGAGTGTCAGTGCTGATAATAAGAAGTCCGAGTCCAGTCGTCGAAATAACATCTCATATATGAAGAAAGCCCATCAAGGCAATACATAACATCACTGAGTACAAGCAGAATCAATAGCGTGACCTCGACCAACAAGCCTGGTGATGGTCAGCATACAACAATGATCAAAACAAAAGGAATACAAATAGTCAAGCACGGCCACGGGCGCGAAACTCTTCTAACAACCCCTTCGTTTCTGGATGATCAGGCCGAGTGAGCAACCCTTCGACGAGTAACTCCCTCTGCACAATGGTGTACTGAAGACCTTCGACCAAATATTCCCATGCTCCTTCGCCGAAACAATCTTCTAGCTTCCGCTTCTTGGACTCAAACGTCAATTTGCGCTCCTTCAGGTTAGCAAGAGCCCTGTTGAGCTGGCCTTCAACGGCATATCTGCGAGCGGTTTCTTCATCAAACCTTTTCTCACTGGCCTTCACCCGGGCTTTCAACTTGGAGATCTGTTGCTTCGGTTTATCCTCCCGTTCTTTCCCGTTGGCTAGGGTGACCTTCCAATGCTGGTTAAACTTGGATATCCTCCGATATGCTTCATCCAAGTGTTGCTTCTTCGTGGCCAATACATCGTTGACAACTTTGAAGTCTCGACCCATGCACTCACGCTCAGCTATCTGCTTAGTCAGATCCGTCCCTAACTGGTTCACCAGCTCTGTCTGCCTCTTGAAGGAATGAACGGCTTCGCTTCTCTCGCTTCTGAGCTGAGCCAATTCTTTCTCCAGTTCTTCATTGGCCTTCTTCAGCTCGTCTCGCTCAGCTAACACCTGATTGTACTGCTGAATAGGCACAGTGGTAGGCTCTTCAATCACGGGAGGGCTTTCTGGCTTGGCAGGAGGAAACGGCATCCCTATAGCATCTGCTCTGGCTTTGATCCAAGTCACATATGGAGCGTAGGCTTGGCTATTACTCTTTCCCAGCAACGGCTTTCCCCGCTTACTGATACCATTCCAAGCGTGCTGAAGCTTAGATAACATATCCCCCTCTAGAAGACCAGTGAGGTACAGAGATTCCTGTACCTCTTCATCCTTCGGCGGAGCTCTCAAAGCGTAAGCAAACTGTCGGACCAGCAGAGACGGATTATAGTTTATACAGCCCTTCCTGCCTATCAGAGGCATGTTCGGAAACCCGCTGCAGCTGAAGATGATCTAGGTACCCAACCTATCTCTATCAAACCAGGCAATATCCTCCGCTGACAGACTCATCAAACGCTCGGACCACTCAGCTGTGGCTGCAGACGAAGCAAAGGGACCCCTCTTGGGTAGGTGGCTATCAAGCCATCTATTGAGCAAGGGTACACAGCACGAGACATTCTTACCCCTTCTGTTCCCGTTTTTATAGTGGACGGAATGGTAGACATCTCCTATCAAGGTAGGGACTGGATTCCCTGAAGCAAAGATGTGGAAGGCATCGAAGTCTACAAAGTCCGGCATATTGGGGAACAGAATGATGCCATATATGCACAGAGCGAGGATGGCGTTGAACACGAACCAACATCCGTCTTTGGCGCACTGCTGAGCATTTCCCACTAAGAACTGCAAGGAGAACCTGGGAACCTTGTTCCAATTGGACAATACCAACTCGGAGGCATCCGGATGAAGTGAAGGAGCTAGACTAGCCAGGTCAGGCTCGGCATCCATATGAACAAAGGGCATCTGACTCTTGATAGGCACACCTAACAAATCAACATACTCCTCTAGTGTGGGTGCGAGAACGAAGTCCTAGAAAGTAAAGCATCTCAACGGAGGATCGTAGAACTGCACCAAGGCGTGCAACCCATTCAACTCAAACACAGAAGGTTTACGAACCAGACTGAGCAGTTTGCCGTAAGACTTTCTGAACTCATTTCTCACAAAATCATCTGCTAAAGCAATCAAACCAGTCAGCTGAACAACATCAGGAGCAGGGAGCTTGTAAGCCATGGTCTTCCTCAGAGAACCCATAATAACGCAATAGGAGGCAAGAAATCCTGGATCGGGGTGTCGCTACTGCGAAAATCGGCGCCGGCTGAACAGAAGAGTCGCCACCGTGCGTTATTTATCCCAACGGAGGGAAAGGAAACGCTCGAAGTAAACCTACCGCAAAGATGGGAAAGGAATGGTCGTCACAACCAAATCCTGGATTCGGGAGTCGGTTACGCAAGGGGAAGGTATTAGCACCCCTCACGTCCGTCGTACTCGACGGGATCCACGCTTGTTTTCTAGTACAGATTGTTATTCTATCTACTCTACAGGTTTGGGGTTAAAAAGAAAAAATGACTCGGCAAAGTATTTCACTTTATGCCTACGTATTCCCGTCTGGAACGAGAAATCAGAGTCAACGTAGTTCGCCTAACTACGGGTTAAGGAGGGGAAGGTTGCTCGCTAGGATATCGCATCCTATGCCTACGTACTTTCATACAGCAGGAAAGATCATAGCAAACGTAGTTCGGGCTACGGAAGACACAGATTTGTCTGTTTGTATTTTATCCTTCTGAAAAGGTTTTCTCCTGATTACGGGTCCAAGCGGACAAAAATGACATTTTTGATTGGTTTACAGTCTCTTACGCAAGAACTGTCTTTTATTGATGTTTGAAATCTTATTACTGTGTTTTTGATTATTTTGAGATAGAAGAGAATGAACTCTAAAACCTAGGGTTAAAATGGGAATCAAAACTATCCTAACGTTGTCATGCATGGATTAACACCTAATGTCTGTCATATTTCTCTCTTGCGCAGAGAGAAACAGAGATCCTAGGGGATAGACGGAAAAGAAACAGCAAATATACAGTAAAGCAGTAAAATGCATGAGATGCAGCAGTATAAGTGAGGCAAGGGAGTCCCACTCAACCTCGAACCTGGAAAACAATAGGCAAAGTGAAACGACTTCACTTCAGACCTAAGGGGAAAATTAACAAACAATACAACAAAGAAAAGAAACCCCAAAACCAGCTCTGACAGCACACCAGCTCCTACAGCAGCAGCTCTGAAAAATAATCCAACTCTGACAGTTGATTGACAGCAAAACAATAACATCTTCAATTGAACTCCAAAATCAAACTTATATGGCCTCCAAGCTACAACAAGCTTCCATCTCCACGAAATCACCAAGCTTAAGCAAGCACAGAATCTCAAACAGTTGACAACATCAGACAACAAATAGCTCCAGACAGCAGTAAAACCCTAATTCACCAGTTGCACAGCTCTGACAGCACAAGCTCCTCCTTCTTCAATCTTCAATGCACTAGGTCTTCTTCTACAAGCTTCTTCCTTCAAGGTAAGCACTCCAGCAAAGAATTGATTTATCAGGATAAATTGAATGTCAAACAGTTTATTGACAACCAAAGGAAGTCTATGAACAGTTGACATTGTAACAGACTGTTTCCCTCAAAGTTCTACCTCCTAGATAAAACCACTTATCCCTCCAAAGGAGGGATGTGAATATCATGGAGGGACTTTTAATCATTGAGAAGAATGGAAGCAAAGGAAGCTATCCATGTTTATGAAGGAATTTGTTCTATTCTAAGGCTTTACCTATCTCCTATCTCCTATGTCTTCAATCAACTCCAAGCACAAACAATCTTCAAGCTTCAACATTTGATTATCATCTTCAATCTTCTCTTTTGATGTCTTCATGCTCCATAAGCTCAAGCCAAGCCCCATACCCCATATCAAAGCCCAAAAGCCCAAGCACACAATTAAAAACCCAAGTGGGAACACCAAACAAACACTCTATTTGTAAAATATACTAAAAATAGTAATATAGTATTTAAAATTCTAAGATTAATTCTAAGGGGATTTCTACATCTACCCTACATACCCTATATGTCCCATAACCTAATTCATACTAAAAACCCCAAAATAAAATGTTATGATGCACCTATGTTCAGTTTAACACTAATACTATCACTCTAATGTTCTCTAATCAAAACTAAACAAGATTAAATCAAAAAAATGTGATAAATCTCTAAGGGAACCTATACTTCTAATCTAATCAACCCAACAAGAATCAACTCAAAACTATTCACCAATTGGTCACAAGCAAATTTACAAAAACATGTATCAAATGTACAAAATTAAAGAAATCAATAAAATGGTAAATATCAAATTAAATTGAAAAATGGGTGAATATGAAATTTATTATTTTCATAAAATCACAAATAAATCCAAGATCATGGAGGTATTTTTGAAATATTTTTCTGATTAATTTTGGATTTATTATGATTTTTGTAGTAAACTATATGCAAATAATATGAAAATTCAATAAAAATGGAAAAACAGGGGTGGCAACAGCAATTTCTTACACTGCAGAAATACATTGGGCCCAGGAGGGGGGTGCAGGCAGCAAAACCCACTAGGCCCATTGTTATTCCAGAAAACTAAAAAAAAACCAAGACTGAAAAATAATAGGGGGGAGCGAATAGCACAGATTTGCCTTGTGATTCACGTTTGGGCCCCAAACGGGGGGTGTAATCAGCAAACGGCCTAAGGCCCAAAACGCGTTCCCACATGGGAGAGGGGGTGCGAATGGTAAACGAAGGGGGATGGCTCATCAATCCCAAATGGGCCTAATACCCGAGCCCAATCCACTCACAACCTCAGCACAGCAAAACCTAAGTTCCTAATTCCTCTTCACACTGTTCACCGAACCACAACCCTAGACGGCGCTCCCTCCATCTCTCTCTCTGAAACAACTCTAACACACAATCCTTCAATCAACCTTCGTTTTAAATCCATTCTAACACCTTACGCCTCAAACTTTCAGTTCAACTCATTTCCTAATCTAAACTCGCCTCACAAAATCTTATCATTCAAACTCTCACTAGATGCCTTGACCTAATTCCATTTCAACACCTAACAATCATAAAACCTAAATCTCCAGCTAACTAACCAGCTATGAATGTGTAATGAGTTAAGGAAGAAGAATCAAAAACCTGGAGAATGCTACTGAAGATGACTTGACGTACGATAATCTGGAGATTCGCTGGAGAAATGCTATGAAGATCTGTGGATAATCAAGATCCCTGAAACTTTGACAAAAATCTGGAAAGGTCCGCTGAAGAACACGCGATGACGTTCTTGAATCTAGGATGCGCTTCTGAAGATCCTTGAGCAAATCTGGAGAAATTGATGAAGGCGTTGTATTTCTGGATATTTGGCGTAATCTGGCGATGAAGAGGAACGAGGATTGATGAAGATCTTGTAAGAATTTCTGGAGTTCTCGGTGGTTTGAGGAAGATCTGAAGAAACGGACGAAGAATGAATTTGATTCGTTGATGTTCTTGAGTTGCAGTTTTCTGGAAAAACTCAGATGAACGAGATGGTGGATGAACGAACGTGAAGGTGTTCTTGATGATGATCGGCTTGCTGGAAAAACGGCGAAGATTGATGGAGGCTGATCGGTGAGGATGATGAAGTTTGAAAGGTGCATGGAGGAATTTTCTGGAAAATTTCAGTTTCCGACGACGTTGCAGTTCTCCGACGACGGTTGCGGCGACTCCGGCGAGAAGTTACAGTGGATGAGACGACGGCTGCATGGCCGGCGGCGAAGGGAACCGGCGGGTCTCAGAGATAGACGCGTGGCGGAGGGAGGAGGGAGAGGAGGACACGTGGGAGTGGGGAGAAAGGAGAAAGAGACGCGTGTGGGTTGAGGTGGCGAGAAATTCTGAGTGGAAAAAAGTGAGGTGGCTGAAACCTGGGATACACGCGTGGCAACGTTCTTATAGTGACAAGTGTCACCAATTGGACTCTGACTGGACTCAATTAATGGATAAAAAGCCCACTAAGACTTAAACTCTGATTAATGACCCAATTAAATGCTAATGTTACCTAATTAACTAAACGAAAAACTTAATAACAAAAACCCTAATTAAACTAAAACGAAAATTAATAAAAACCTAATTAAAATCTCAAGTTAATCCTAATTAATCCTAAAACGAAAATTAATAAAAAAATCCTAATTAATCTAAAAAAAACAGAAAAAACTATTTAATATCTAAAAACTATTTAAAAAAATCTAATTAAATCTGAAGAAAATCAAATAAAATCTAATAAAAATCTAAAACATTTAATCCTTTTTTTTTAAAAACTATTCTATTAAATTTGAAAAATCAATAAAAATCTAATAAAATCTAAACACCTTAATATCTATTTTTTAAAATCCATTCTATTAAAAAACTTAAAATTTAATAAATTCTAAAAAATATTAAATTCTATTTAAAATCTATTCTATTAAAGAAAATTAATATCTAAAATTTTTAAAATCTATTAAATCTCTAAAAAAAAGGAATATTTATTTAAAAATCTAAAAAACTATTAAAAAAAACTATTAAATTCTAAAAACAAAATACTAACCTATTTACTATCTAAAAAGTAAACAAATAACCATATTAAAAATCTATTAAATGCATTAAAAATCTAGAAAATAAAAGAAAAATCCTAAAAATTGCCAGAAGGCCAATTAAATCGATTATAAAACGATTGCGCAACCATAACGAAACCCGGACACCGAGATGACCTGAAAATACAGGGAACGAGCACCAATTCTCAAAATACGCTTATTCAAACCAGCCTGAAACGCCAGGGGCTGCAATCCCAATAAAATCGATCTGACTGAGAAAAATGCAATGCATGCAGTATGCGAACGCGAATGCAGAATGCGTTGAAACATAAACCAGATATGGGAACCGGTTGGTCAAATTTCGGGGTGCAACAGCTGCCCCTATTCAAGCGGCTTGGACCCGACTGGGTGAAAAGCGAACGACCTTCAAACATTCGAGGTACGAGACGGTTGAATACCAAAGAAACCCTGAAATTTGCCAACCGCAGAAATAAACTGCACCACTGCTTGGGGAACCACATTCGTCGAGGGAACCTGATTGTTACGGTAACAACCGATCATTCATTAGAGAATAACTCTGATTTTGACTCCCACCACCCATGTAACACCACGGGTACTGAACTATCTTTGCAAAAACACCTATGTCCACAACTGGACTAACCTTGTCAACACCAGAAGAGAAACAAATTCGTCAACACGAGTAGAGATCCCATCATCACAGGAAAAATCTTGTCCACGATTGCCCTTAAATTTCGTCAACACGAAAGCCATAAATTCGTTATCACGGAGAAATCCTATCATCATAGGAATAAAACTTGCCCTCATCAGGACTCCTCATTCCGTCAACATGGAGAAATCAAACCTGTCCTCATCAGGACTCCATATTCCATTAACATGGAGAAATAAACTTGTCCTCATCAGGAATCCTCATTCCGTCAACACGGAGAAATCAAACATGTCCTCATCAGGACTCCATATTCCATTAACATGGAGAAATAAAACTTGTCCTCATCAGGAATCCTCATTCCGTCAACATGGAGAAATCCCGGCGACTTCGTTGGGGATGAGTTTTCAGCATCTCGTTGACACAAGGAGATCCTATCAGCATAGGTAATGACCTCTTATTTGCGTATTATCAACACGAGGAACTCCTATCAACGTAGGAATAAATTTTCCATGTTAGGCCTCACGTCTCGTCAACACGAGGAAAAAATAGATCCATCAACACGAATAAATCCTATCATCATAGGAATACCATTCTTGTACATATCTGAACTCCCATTTCGTCAACACGAAGAAATCCTATCCACATAAGCATAAATTGCCCTCATCAGGACGCACATTCCGTCAACACGGAGAGAGTAATTCGTCATCACGAATAAATCCTATCAACATAGGCATAAATTGTCCTCATCAGGACGCACATTCCGTCAACACGGGGAAATCAATCTTGGTCCTCAACAGGACTCCATATTCCGTAAACACGGGGAAATCGATTCGTCAACACAAAGAAATCCTCTCAACATAGGCATAACTTGTCCTCATCAGGACGCACATTCTGTCAACACGGGGAAATCAATCTTGGTCCTCAACAAGACTCCATATTCCGTCAACACGGGGAAATCGATTCGTCAACACGAAGAAATCCTATCAACATAGGCATAACTTGTCCTCATCAGGACGCACATTCTGTCAACACGGAGGGATAAAACTTGGTCCTCAACAGGACTCCATATTCCGTCAACACGGGGAAATCTATTCGTCAACACGAAGAAATCCTATCACCATAGGCATAAATTGTCCTCATCAGGACGCAAATTCCGTCAACGCGGAGGAATAAAACTTGGTCCTCAACAGGACTCCATATTCCGTCAACACGGGGAAATATATTCGTCAACACGAAGAAATCCTATCACCATAGGCATAAATTGTCCTCATCAGGACGCAGATTTCGTCAACGCGGAGGAATAAAACTTGTCCTCATCAGGACTCCATATTCCGTCAACACGGAGAAAGCAAACTTCTTCCTCAACAGGACTCTATATTCCGTCACCACGGAGAGATCAATCTTGGTCCTCATCAGGACCCCACATTCCGCCAACACGGGGACATCGATTCGTCAACACGACACAATCCTATCAACATAGGCATAAATTGTCCTCATCAGGACGCACGTTCCGTCAACACGGAGGGAGCAGTTCGTCAACACGAATACATCCTATCAACATAGCTGGGGATATTCTGAAAACCAATGACCGACATCCGTTCTGACAACAAGCGACCACTTCTGAAATTTTGATTCATGGAACCCTGAGATGCTACTGCAGCAACAAACTTGACAAAATAGTCCGCTGATCGGATACGAGAAAGCCTCAATCAGTAACTCTGTGGGGATAATAATAAACTGAATCACATCATCATATGTCTCACGGCAAGACCTTGATTGTCTAAAAAGACATCTGGGCTTTAGAACTCCATACTCCTGTTGAGAAACACACCTGAAAGCAAAAGGTTAACCAACCTGACTTATGTTTCAAAATGCGCATGTTTGACAATGGCGTAATGCTCCATACAGCATGGAAATGCTACGCGTTTTTTGGGTAGATGCAAACTTGATAATGCATGCAAATGCAAATGCAGGTTCAGGTTGCTGGGGAGCCCTGATAAGCTTGCTTCAACACGGATGCTGAGGAAAAATACCACCTTGCTGGGGAAGGAACGGGTACCACCAAGTATTCTGGCAAAATAAATGCCAGGACATACAACGAACTCTGTCGGGGAGAGCTTTAAACCTTCAATTTCTATTGGGAGGAAAGAATAACACCTGCTGGGGAGAGGAAACTCCGCTGGGGAAGAAACGACTCTCTCGGGGGGTATTAACCAACTCCGCTGGAAACAGGGAGTGACTCCGCTGGGGGAGAATAAACAAGCCTACTGGGGATAATGAACTGTATGGGCACAGTTTACAACTCTGGAATTATCAATCCACTGAAAACTAAACGAATCCGCTGAGGACGAAGAATCCTTTTGGAGAAACACCACTGTCTGAATACAGCTTACAAACTTTAAAGTTATCAAACTCTGCTGAGGGTAAACGACCCTGCTGGGGAAAGTAAACCATCTGGCCACAGTTTACAAACTCGGGACTGAGGATAGACATCCTGTGGCGAGCATTAATCTTGACCTGCTGGAGAATATCCTTTGGATAAGCTGCAACTAGCTGGGGAAATTGATCCTTCTTCCGTAAGGAACAGTGTCATCTCAGCTTCGGGGAATGAAGTGCGACCTGTGTGGGGGTTCACTTCACATAATGATCAAGTCTTTTCGTCACGAGCCTCTGGTTAGGACTACAATTTTCTGGTTGTCCACTTCACATGGGCAAGAACCCTGCAACACCATAAACGAGACAAAACAAGTCTATACAATCAAATCCATTCAAGTTAGCGTCAGTGACATCATTTTCAGTCAATTCGAAGTTTTAGCAATCATTGGCAAGGGCCAGCAACGTTATGCAACTGCTAGTTTTATCAAAACATTGGCGTTTTTCACATACAGAACAGTAAAGAATAAGCATCAAATACTGAATAACATGTTTTATTGATTGGGCCCCTGAATAGGCAGAGTTTTGTACACTGGATGTAACTCCTGAAAAGAGGAAGTTACGCACAACAAATATACAAGTATGCACAGGAAGCATAAATACAATGACAAATCAAATTTGCGCACATGTCGGCAACGTGGTGCAGACAAACATCATGAGCTGATCCTCCTATGACTCGCCTGACTCTGGCGATTTCCCGGTATTCAACTTTCTGAAGAGATTGTATCTGATAAACGAATCCCCAAAGTATTCTCCCAACCACCAAGCAATGCAGCATCAAATTCAGACCGCAGTCATTTGTTTTTTAAATCCCTAACTTTTGCGTGAACCGCCCTTTGCGGGTTTTCAATTCACCGGGATACCCTTTTTTGCCGAAGCCGCCCAGTGTAGGTTTTCGACTTCGCGGGTGTACATCTTTTTCAATTTTATCCCTAATTTTTGCCCAAACCTTTTATTCTGTTTTTGGTTCGCCAGGATGCCCATTTTTGCCTGGACTCTCTTTTTTTTTTGTCCAGCGGGTCAATTTTAAGCAAAGTATTTTTTAACTGCGTCCGAATTCACAGACGACGTAAAGTCTTCACCGTCCATGGTGGACAACAATAAAGCTCCTCCTGAAAAGACTTTTCTGACAACGTATGGCCCTTCGTAATTGGGGGTCCACTTGCCCCTGTGATCTGTTTGTGGCGGGAGAATCCTTTTCAGCACAAGGTCGCCAGTCTGAAAGCTCCGAGGATGTATCTTCTTATCATATGCTTTCTTCATCCGGCTCTGGTAAAACCGACTGTATGCTAGAGAAGCTAGCCTCTTCTCATCCATTAAACTCAGCTGATTCAACCTGTCTTTCACCCATTCTGCCTCGTCAAGTTGGATATCTCGTAATACCCTCAGAGAAGGAATCTCAACTTCCAGTGGTAACACCGCTTCCATTCCGTATACCAACGAGAACGGGGTTTCCCCAGTTGATGTGCGTACCGTCGTACGATAACCGTGCAAAGCGAAAGGTAGCATCTCGTGCCAGTCCTTATAGGTCACCACCATCTTTTGAACAATCTTCTTTATGTTCTTATTGGCCGCTTCGACAGCGCCATTCATCTTGGGTCGGTAAGGAGAAGAGTTGTAATGCTCAATCTTAAAATTCTGACACAGCTCCTTCATCATCTTGTTATTTAAGTTCGAACCGTTGTCGGTAATAATCCGCTCAGGGATTCCATATCTGCAAATGATATCTCGTTTGATAAACCTGGCTACCACCTGCTTGGTCACATTAGCATATGATGCCGCTTCCACCCATTTGGTAAAATAATCGATTGCTACCAAAATGAACCGGTGTCCGTTAGATGCCGTCGGCTCAATCTTTCCAATCATATCAATTCCCCACATCGAGAATGTCCATGGTGATGACATCACGTTCAGAGGACTCGGAGGCACATGGATCTTATCCGCATAAATCTGGCACTTATGACACCTCTTCGAAAACTTGAAACAGTCAGTTTCCATAGTTAGCCAGTAATAACCTGCCCGCAGCAGCTTTCTCATCATAGCATGCCCACTAGCATGTGTACCAAATGTACCCTCATGTATTTTCTCTATGAGCAGCTTCGCCACTTTCTCGTCTACACAGCGTAGTAGCACCAAGTCGTGATTCCTTTTATATAGGACACAATCCGGATTTAGATAGAAATTCCCAGCCAATCTCCTGAGAGTCTTCTGATCGCGGCTGGATGCCCCAGCCAGATACTCCTTGTTCTTCAGGAAATTCTGGATGTCAAAATACCAAGGCTTATCATCGGATGCTTCGTCAATGGCAAATACGAATGCGGGCCTGTCAAGCCGAGAGATAACAATCCTGGGAGCCTCGTTCCAGAAGTTAACCTTATACATGGAAGACAATGTAGCGAGGGCGTCATCCATCTGATTTTCTGCTCGCGGCACATGATGCAATTCAACCTTGTCAAAGAAAGGCAAAAATCTCCTTGCATAATTCATGTACGGTATCAAATTAGGCTGACGTGTCTCTCATTCTCCTTTTATTTGATTCACCACCAGAGCGGAGTCTCCGTATACATCCAGATTTTTGATTCGCAGATCAATGTCTTCTTCAAGCCCCATGATGCAAGCTTCGTATTCAGCTTCATTATTGGTAACCAGAAAGGTCAATCGAGCAGTAAATGGAATGTGCGACCCATGTGGAGTAGTGATGATTGCCCCTATTCCGCTACCATAGGAGTTTACAGCTCCGTCAAAGACCAACTGCCACTTGGAATCTGTCTTTGGTCCTTCGTCCGGCAACGGTTCTTCCCAATCTTTCATCTTCAGGTACATGATATCCTCGTCAGGAAAATCAAACCTCATCGATTGGTAGTCCTCAATAGGCTGCTCAGCAAGATACTCCGATACCATTCTCCCTTTTATAGCCTTCTGTGAAACATACTGAATGTCATATTCGGTCAAAACCATCTGCCAACGGGTAATTCTCCCAGATAGTGCCTGCTTTTCAAATACGTATTTGATAGGATCGATCTTCGAAATGAGCATGGTTGTATGATTTAGCATGTACTGTCTTAAACGCTTGGCGGCCCAGGCTAGCGCACAACAAGTTTTTTCGAGCATTGAGTATCGAGACTCACAGTCGGTAAACTTCTTACTCAGGTAGTATATCGCATGCTCTTTATGCACTGTCTCGTCGTGTTGACCGAGAACACAACCCATACTCCCCTCAAGAACCGTCAAATACATAATGAAGGGTCTCCCTGCCACTGGAGGAATCAAAATAGGAGGCTCCTGCAAATACTGTTTTATTTTATCGAACGCCTTTTGACAATTTTCATTCCATGTTACAGCCTGGTCTTTTTTCAACAGCTTGAATAACGGCTCACACGTAGCTTTTAGGTGAGATATGAACCGAGCGATGTAGTTCAACCTCCCTAAGAACCCGCGCACCTCTTTTTCTGTTTTAGGCGTCGGCATTTCTTGTATTGCTTTTTTTCGCAGGATCAACCTCTATTCCCTTTTCGCTCACGATAAACCCCAGCAGTTTACCCGATCTCACCCCGAAGGTGCATTTGTTAGGGTTCAGTCTCAGCCTGAACTTCCTAAGCCTCTTGAATAATTTCAGCAGATTCACCAAATGTTCTTCCTCCGTCTGGGATTTGGCAATCATATCATCAACATAAACCTCGATCTCTTTATGCATCATGTCATGAAAGAGAGTCGTCATTGCACGCTGATACGTTCCCCAAGGCATAATGAAAGTAGTCTTCTCCATGTCTTCTGGCGCCATTTTAATCTGATTATAGCCCGAGAAGCCATCCATGAAGGAGAATACGGAGAATTAAGCGGTGTTATCGACCAGCACATCGATGTGAGGAAGTGGAAAATCATCTTTCGGGCTCGCTTTGTTCAAATCACGGTAATCTACACACATTCTTACTTTACCGTCTTTCTTTGGCACTGGCATAATATTAGCGACCCATGAGGGATATTTTGTAACAGCTAGGAAACCAGCATCCCACTGCTTTTGAACCTCTTCCTTAATCTTCACAGCCATGTCCGGTCTAGTTCTTCGGAGCTTCTGCTTAACCGGCGGGCATTCTTCTTTTAGCGGCAGACGGTGCACAACTATATCCGTATCCAGCCCAGGCATATCCTCATACGACCAAGCAAAAATATCACTGTACTCTTTGAGCATTTCGACCAATCTTCGCTTGACGTCGCTCTGCAGCGCGGCCCCTATACGAATGTTCCTTTCAACCCCTTCGGACCCCAGATTGACGATCTCAATGACTTCCTCGTGAGGCAGAATGATTCTTTCTTCTTGTTTTACCAACCAAGACAACTCTTCTGGAACATCGCCATCTTCAACAAACTCTTCTTCTGTCTGAAATACCGGGTGCTCAAAGTCGAAGTGAGTCATAGGCGGTTCATAGATGTCATCTGAAATAGTAACCCTGCAAGGAAATGGTTAAATGCTTCAAAACACATACAAAGCAAATAACCACGTTGCCATTTTATTGTAAAAATAAAAACAGGAAAAACAGAGATCACAATATTTGTACATGAAAAACGCCTTTTATTTAACGATTACACAGTGCAATGTACATAACAGAATGGCCCTAAGCAAAATCACGATGCCCCGGGTAGGACACCGGATTGTTCAACAATTAAGAAAACAAAGCATTACTGTTTAGTTGTAACAGGAACAGTCTCCTGAATAGACCAATTGCAAAGCCCTTGTCCTGGCACGCTCGGCTGAATCCAGGCGTCCATGTCGCAATCGCTGTCTCCCTCTTCAAAATCTGAAACAGCGTTGACGGTCTCGTGATATACCCCACCAGCCGTAATTGTTATTGGTCCTTTGAAACGGGGTGCCCCTGCAGTAGGCGTTGATGATGAAGGTTGATATCCAAGTCCAAATCTGTCCATTTTCACGGGAATATCCAAAACCTTGCCCCAGCCCTTGGTCTCACCTGTCTTCACTAGAGCCTGAGCCTCTTTGTATGACGACACGACCACCTCTGATGCTTTACTTGGCCCTGGAACTTTGTCCTTAATGCGCAACCCCTCAAAGGCTTGACAGGGTGTTTCATGGATTTCGCCGTCGACTTCCACGTACTTGAATGACGACAAATGGCTGACCAGTATATCCTCCTCTCCACAAACTGTGACCACACTGTCCCCCACCATGTACTTCAGCTTTTGGTGTAAGGTAGATGTGACTGCCCCAGCACCATGGATCCATGGTCGTCCAAGAAGACAGCTATACGCTGGCTGGATGTCCATAATATAGAATTCAGTTTCAAAAACCTCCGGCCCCACTTGCAGAGGCAAAGTTATAGATCCAAAGACTGACCTCCGTGTACCATCAAATGCCCTGACCACCAAGTCACTAGGCGTACAAATGATCCCCCTGATATCCAACTTCATCATTGCTTTCTTTGGGAGCACATTCAAGGAAGACCCGGTATCTACCAACACATGGGACATGACCGTGCCCCTACATTCAACGGAGATGTGCAACACCATATTATGCTCTCTTCCCCTCGGGGTCAAATCAAAATCCGTAAATCCCAAACTATGGCCTGCGCTCACGTGCGCCATCACCCCCTCCAACTGATTCACAGAAACATCTTAGGGTACAAACAACGTGTCCAGAATTTTCAATAACGCATTCCTATGGGCTTCGGAACACAATAACAGCGACAATATGGAGATCTTCGACGACGTTTGTTGAAGGTGCTCGACAATTTTATAGTCACTCTTACGGATAAGACGCATAAACTCTTCTACATCTTTCAGTGACGTTTCTCTTTCATTCCTCTGCACAGGAACATTCTCATTCACTTTACCTTTACCTTTTGCCAATCGTTCAACCTCTAACTCAGGCGATATAAAAATTCTCCCGCTTCTTGTCATCCCTCCAGTCCCGACGACATTGTCCACAACCCCAGCTGGTCGCTTACCGATATCAATTTTCTCCCCATCACAATATGCTTCCAGCCCATAAGTCCATGGTACTGCCTTGGTGCTCTCATAAGGGACTGGCCCTGCCTTTGTAATAGTGATCGTCGGCCGTCTGGCTGGCGCTCTTATAGTTATCGTTTTCTGTGGAATTGTCACTGTAGCAACATCACTCTGCTCATCAGCCAACACCTCTGCCGGTTTCTCAACTGCCGTTCTATCAAATTGCAACGTGCCTTCGTCTATCAAGGTCTGAATACCCTTCTTCAATTCAGCATAACCCCCAGCTTGGGTCCAACATTCTAGACAAAACTCATCGCAACCCGAATACACACCTCCTTTCAATAACCTGCTCTTTACTTCACACAACGGTGTTTTCAGTTCATCAACATTCATGATCAGATTCAAACCCTCCTCAGTCAAAATAGCATTTGCCCCATGGTTGGGCATGGGCTGTTGTACTATATTTGGACCCGCTTGTCCAAAATTTATGGCCTTGCTATCCAGTAGATCCTGAACTTTATGTTTAAACGCATGACAGGCCTCTATGTCATGCCCGGGTTCCCCCGAGTGGAAGTCACAATGTTTGTTAACATCATACCCATAAGGAAGGGTTGGTCTCGTGGGCGGTGCCAAGGTCCTCTTTTCAACTAAATTCAGCCCCAACAGTGTCTGAAAGAGTTCCGCGTACGTGGAAGGAGGCGCTTCAAACACTCTTTTCGGCTTCGCATTCAGAAATCTTCTTTGGCCAGCATTCTGCCCCTGCTGCTGCTGTGGCTGCTGCTGTTGTTGCTGCGGTTGTTGTTGTTGTCTCTGTTGAGGAATCGGAATCGTGACACTAGCTATCTGTTGCGGCTGATTATACTGGTGTCTTCCTCTGCCCCTGCCCCGACCACCAAACACTGCACTAGAATCACCTTGACGTCGACCACCAAATGCTTTTCTATTACCTCCCGACGAAGTAGACTCCCCAGCTTGGAACCTTCCCACCTTAATACTATTCTAAATCACTTCACCCATCAAGATCAGCTCAGAGAAACTGCCCAACGCAACAGGAAACAACTTCTCGTAGAACAGCCCCGTGAATGTTCCAATGAACATATCGTTCATTTCCTTCTCCACTAGAGAAGGATTCACTCTTGCCGCCATGTCGCGCCACCTTTGCGCATATTCTTTGAAACTCTCCCCAGTTTTCTGTGACAAGCCTTGCAGCTGGACCCTATTTGGTGCCAGTTCACTGTTATACCTGTAATGAGTCACAAACGCCTCAGCCAGTTGCTTCCATGTTTTGATCTGAGTGGGCTCCAATCCCATATACCACTCAAGTGACGGTCCGGATAGACTGTCTTGGAAGAAATGCATCAGCATTCTTTCGTCGTTTGAGTAAGCGGACATCCGTCTGTAGTAAGAGCGAACATGCACCTTCGGACAAGTGTCTCCCTTATATTTATCAAAGGTGGGAGCTTTAAACTTTAGCGGTACCCTTAGGCCAGGCACTAAGCCCATTGTGGTCATATCTAACCCAGAAGTATTCTGATTCACTACACCCTTCATTTGTTCCTCAAGCATTTTGATCCTCTGAACAGGATCCACAGGTCCATCCATACCCCTACCAGAGAAGGCATCTTCTTGTTGGTCTTCCATCCAATTAACATTCTCATTTCCGTACCCATCATACCCATTGTTATGACCAAATCTAGTCTGATTCATCATAGGGCCCCGTCCTCTGTTACCATACCCTTGAGTGACCCCAGCAGGTCCAAAAGGCATCATTCCAGCACCATTTTCGTTACCGAATCCACCATAGGCCTGATTAGCATTACCAAAACCATCATATCCGAAACCCTGAGCGTTGAAGCCAAACTTCCCATCCTGATTGACATAATCAAACCCCTGGTCGTTATAGCCGAATCCGTTGTTACCAAAGCCATTACCTCCATTGTTATCACCACCCAAATTGGCGTCTCCGAATCCAACGTTGTTAATGACAGTCTCATTACCAATTCCTGTATTACCATTCCCGGCGCCAGCGCCATTGTTCACATTCACAGCAGGTATATTCACCACAGGTGGGGCTACAGGCGTAGGAGTACCATCCCCGTGAATGGTGTCAACACGTACAGAATTGTGGTCTTCGTTTCCATTCCCAGCATTTCTCGCCAGCAATGGTTGCACCAAAGTTTGCAAGTTTTCCTGCCCCTTCACAATTGTCTCCATCGTCTGCATGAAGAGCGCCAGCTTTTCACGCATCTCCTGCATCTCGTTTTGCATCTGGTCCATGACTCTTTTGCAGTTGGTACGAGTAGAGTATCGGTGAGGACGTTGACTTTCAATCCTGGAAAAACCTGGCGAGATGCAGGAAATGAGATACAGCTCAATAATCACCTGATAATGCAATATGAATGTGTATGCAAATGCAGCATGTGTCTGTGCATTAGGGAATATCACTCCCCGATTCTAGTGCCAATGTGCCAGTGCGGTGACAGTGATAGCAATAAGAAGCTCGAAACCCAATCATAGAAAAACATCTCATACATTGCGGAAAATCCTATCAAGTCAGGAATACAATATTAATGAGCGTACAATAAGAAGGCATGACCTCAACCAACAATCCTGGTGATGGCTAGCACAATGCAAATAAAGCATACACATCAATACATGAGATAGTCAAATGCGACCATACGCCTGGTACTCCTCTAATAATCTCTTAGTCTCGGGATGATTTGGTTGAGTAAGCAAACCCTCGACAAGTAGATCTCTTCGCTTGAGAACACGTCGTAAATCACCAATAGATTCCTCCCATGCCCCTTCTCCAAAGCGGCCATCTAACTTCCGCTTCTGAGACACAGCCTCCTTCTTGCACTCGATGGCTTTGTTCAATGAGTTCTGAAGACTATATCTTGTCATAACCTCCTCTTCATGCTTTCTCTTGCTAGCCTTCAACTGATCTTCGAGTTCCGAAATTTGCTGTTTCAATTTGTCTTCCCTCTTTTTGTTGTTGGTTAGCGTAGCATTCCACGTTCTGTTGCACGAAGAGATTTCCCGGTAGGCGGCATCAAGTGACTTCTTCTTGGATGCTAACATATCATGAGAGCTTCTGAATTCTTTTCCCAGACGTTCACGTTTCTTTGTCTCTTCTGTCAGTTCGGCATCTAGCCTGTTTACCAACTCAGTCTGCTGTTGGAAGGAATACACAACTTTGTTCTTCTCACTCCGGATTTGAGCCAATTCCTTCTCTAGCTCTTCATTGATCTTTATCAAGTCTTCTTTTTCTTTCACAACCCGCTCATAGACCTCAATAGCCACAATAGTCGGTTCCTCAACTGGAATAGGAACGGGACGTGATACTGCTGGAAAAGGCATCTGCACCTGTCTTACCCTTTCTTGAATCCACATCTTGTATGGCATATAGGCTTGACAATCATTCTTGCCTTGCAATGGTTTCCCTCTTCTGCAGATATGATTCCAAGCATGCTGAAGCTTGGACAATAATTCCCCACTTAAGTCACCAGTGAAATACAGAGATTCATGTATTTCTTCTTCCTTCGGCGGACTCTTCAAAGCATACCCAAACTGTCGAACCAACAAAGATGGGTTGTAGTTGATACATCTCTTCCTTCCAATCAAAGGAACGTTGGGAAACCCGGCACAACTGAAGATAATCTCTGACCCCAATAAATCTCTATCGGACTAGACAATGTCTTCTGAAGAAAGTCCCATTAGACGCTCGGACCATTCAGCTATATCTGCAGATTCAACAAAAGGACCCTTCTTGGGCAGATGGCTCTCAAACCACATATTCAGCAAAGGTACACAACAATGGACATTTTTCCCCCTTCTATTTTCATTCTTATAATGCAAGGAATGATAGAAATCTCCAATCAAGGTAGGCACCGGGTTGCCTGCAGCAAACAAGTGGAATGCATCCAAATCGACGAACTCAGGCAGATTAGGGAACAGTATAATCCCATAGATGCACAAGGCAAGAACAGCGTTAAACACGATCCAGCAGCCACTTTTGGCATATTCTTGAGCTTTGCCAACCAAGAATTTGAGAGAGAACCCAGAAACTCCATGCCAGGAAGTCAACAACAACTCTGCAGGATCCATATGCAAGGAAACAACTAAGTCTTCCAGCTTAGGCTTGGCGTCAAAGTGATTGAAAGGCACTCTGTTCTGAACTGGCAACTCTAGAAACTCAGCGTACTCCTCCATGGTCGGAGCCAAAATGAAGTCCTGGAACATAAAACATCTCAAGTAGGGATCATATAACTGCATCAACGTGTATAACCCATTCAGCTCGTAGGTGGTTGGTCTGCAAACCAAATTCAGTAGCTTCCCATAACTCTTTCTAAAGCTTCTCCTCACATCATCATCAGCTAGGGAAATCAGACCCAACAGAGAAGTCACATCAGGAGTAGGCAACTTATACGCAACAGTCTTCCTCAAAGTACTCATAATAACAGATAAAAGTCCGGAGCACTAGAATCGGGAAGTATGAAAATGCACCTGCAGCACAGACATACGTTAATGATATGCACATGATGATGCAAACAATGCAATATGCAAACAATGCAACAAGGGATCAAGCGCCCCTGGCTGAGAAGCCCAATCCACAATACTGGCCTCAAATAAACCCACAAACTGCTCAAGACCATCCACAATGCTCCAACCTGGTCTCTGACAGACCCAATAACATTGTCCTCAAATATCACACCACTGAATCTCAATCAAGAAAACCGGTAATCTGGAGGTCAAGTTACCTGCATGTCCCAACCCCTCTCACAGGTAGGTGTCCTAATAACTGACACAAGGTACGACATCCTATGCGGTCGTTGGCGTCACAGACTTTCAAGAGTGATGATACGATACCCAGAAGGTGTGGCATCATCATGTCCTAAAGAGGCCTCACTTAGCCAACTTCCAAATGATCGGTCCCCGGAGTCGACAATCCAACTAACCAACAACCCCCTCAACCCAAAGGGTTGAAAAAGAAGTCAACCAGAAGAACCACGTCCGAGCGTGGATTTCATGAGCGTGGCACGGTGGTAGGCTCTTCAATCACGGGAGGGCTTTCTGGCTTGGCAGGAGGAAACGACATCCCTATAGCATCTGCTCTGGCTCTAATCCAAGTCATATATGGAGTGTTGGCTTGGCTATTACTCTTCCCCAGCAACGGATTTCCCCGCTTACTGATACCATTCCAAGCGTGCTGAAGCTTAGATAACATATCCCCCTCTAGAAGACCAGTGAGGTACAGAGATTCCTGTACCTCTTCATCCTTCGGCGGAGCTCTCAAAGTGTAAGCAAACTGTCAGACCAGCAGAGACGGATTATAGTTTATACAGCCCTTCCTGCCTATCAGAGGCACGTTCGGAAACCCGCTGCAGCTGAAGATGATCTCGGTACCCAACCTATCTCTATCAAACCAGGCAATATCCTCCGCTGACAGACTCATCAAACGCTTGGACCACTCAGCTGTGGCTGTAGACGAAACAAAGGGACCCCTCTTGGGTAGGTGGCTATCAAGCCATCTATAGAGCAAGGGTACACAGCACGAGACATTCTTACCCCTTCTTTTCCCGTTTTTGTAGTGGATGGAATGGTAGACATCTCCTATCAAGGTAGGGACTGGATTCCCTGAAGCAAAGATGTGGAAGGCATCGAAGTCTACAAAGTCCGGCATATTGGGGAACAAAATGATGCCATATATGCACAGAGCGAGGATGGCGTTGAACACGACCCAACATCCGTCTTTGGCGCACTGCTGAGCCTTTCCCACTAAGAACTGCAAGGAGAACCCGGGAACCTTGTTCCAATTGGACAATACCAACTCGGAGGCATCCAGATGAAGTGAAGGAGCTAGACTAGCCAGGTCAAGCTCGACATCCATATGAACAAAGGGAATCTGACTCTTGATAGGCACACCTAACAAATCAACATACTCCTCTAGTGTGGGTGCGAGAACGAAGTCCTGGAAAGTAAAGCATCTCAACGGAGGATCGTAGAACTGCACCAAGGCGTGCAACCCATTCAACTCAAACACAGAAGGTTTACGAACCAGACTGAGCAGTTTGCCGTAAGACTTTCTGAACTCATCTCTCACAGAATCATCTGCTAAAGCAATCACACCAGTCAGCTGAACAACATCAGGAGCAGGGAGCTTGTAAGCCACGGTCTTCCTCAGAGAACCCATAATAACGCAATAGGAGGCAAGAAATCCTGGATCGGGGTGTCTCTACTGCGAAAATCGGCGCTGGCTAAACAGAAGAGTCGCCACCGTGCGTTATTTATCCCAACGGAGGGAAAGGAAACGCTCGAAGTAAACCTACCGCAAAGACGGGAAAGGAATGGTCGTCGCAACCAAATCCTAGATTCGGGAGTCGGTTACGCAAGGGGAAGGTATTAGCACCCCTCACGTCCGTCGTACTCGACGGGATCCACGCTTGTTTTCTAGTACGGATTGTTATTCTATCTACTATACAGGTCTGGGGTTAAAAAGAAAAAATGACTCGGCAAAGTATCGCACTTTATGCCTACGTATTCCCGTCTGGAACGAGAAATCAGAGTCAACGTAGTTTGCCTAACTACGCGTTAAGGAGGGGAAGCTTGCTCGCTAGGATATCGCATCCTATGCCTACGTACTTTCATACAGCAGGAAAGATCAGAGCAAACGTAGTTCGGGCTACGGAAGACACAGATTTGTCTATTTGTATTTTGTCCTTCTGAAAAGGTTTTCTCCTGATTACGGGTCCAAGCGGACAAAAATGACGTTTTTGATTGGTTTGCAGTCTTTTACGCAAGAACTGTCTTTTATTGATGTTTGAAATCTTATTACTGTGTTTTTGATTGTTTTGAGATAGAAGAGAAAGAACTCTAAAACCTAGGGTTAAAATGGGAATCAAAACTATCCTAATGTTGTCATGCACGGATTAACACCTAATGTCTGTCATATTTCTCTCTTGCGCAGAGAGAAACAGAGATCCTAGGGGACAGACGGAAAAGAAACAGCAAATATACATTAAAGCAGTAAAATGCATGAGATGCAGCAATACAAGCGAGGCAAGGGAGTCCCACTCAACCTCGAACCTAGAAAACAATAGGCAAAGTGAAACGGCTTCACTTCAGACCTAAGGGGAAAATTAACAAACAATACAGCAAAGAAAAGAAACCCCAAAACCAGCTCTGACAGCACACCAGCAGCTCTGAAAAATAATCCAACTCTGACAGTTGATTGACAGCAAAACAGTAACATCTTCAATTGAACTCCAAAATCAAACTTCTATGGCCTCCAAGCTACAACAAGCTTCCATCTCCACGAAATCACCAAGCTTAAGCAAGCACAGAATCTCAAACAGTTGACAGCATCAGACAGCAAATAGCTCCAGACAGCAGTAAAACCCTAATTCACTAGTTGCACAGCTTTGACAGCACAAGCTCCTCCTTCTTCAATCTTCAATGCACTAGGTCTTCTTCTACAAGCTTCTTCCTTTAAGGTAAGCACTCCAACAAAGAATTGATTTATCAGGATAAATTGAATGTCAAACAGTTTATTGACAACCAAAGGAAGTCTATGAACAGTTGACATTGTAACAGACTGTTTCCCTCAAAGTTCTACCTCCTAGATAAAACCACTTATCCCTCCAAAGGAGGGATGTGAATATCATGGAGGGACTTTTAATCATTGAGAAGAATGGAAGCAA
The DNA here is from genome assembly GCA_963859935.3 of Lathyrus sativus. Classification (NCBI taxonomy): domain Eukaryota; kingdom Viridiplantae; phylum Streptophyta; class Magnoliopsida; order Fabales; family Fabaceae; genus Lathyrus; species Lathyrus sativus. The sequence goes on from OZ012739.1 coordinate 187,823,040, forward strand.
AGGAAGCTATCCATGTTTATGAAGGAATTTGTTCTATTCTAAGGCTTTACCTATCTCTTATCTCCTATGTCTTCAATCAACTCCAAGCACAAACAATCTTCAAGCTTCAACATTTGATTATCATCTTCAATCTTCTCTTTTGATGTCTTCATGCTCCATAAGCTCAAGCCAAGCCCCATACCCCATATGAAAGCCCAAAAGCCCAAGCACACAATTAAAAACCCAAGTGCGAACACCAAACAAACACTCTATTTGTAAAATATACTAAAAATAGTAATATAGTATTTTAAATTCTAAGATTAATTCTAAGGGGATTTCTACATCTACCCTACATACCCTATATGTCCCAAAACCTAATTCATACTAAAAACCCCAAAATAAAATGTTATGATGCACCTATGTTCAGTTTAACCCTAATATTATCACTCTAATGTTCTCTAATCAAAACTAAACAAGATTAAATCACAAAAATGTGAGATAAATCTCTAAGGGAACCTATAATTCTAATCTAATCAACCCAACAAGAATCAACTCAAAACTATTCACCAATTGGTCACAAGCAAATTTACAAAAACATGTATCAAATGTACAAAATTAAAGAAATCAATAAAATGGGAAAAATCAAATTAAATTGAAAAATGGGTGAATATGAAATTTATTATTTTCATAAAATCACAAATAAATCCAAGATCATGGAGGTATTTTTGAAATATTTTTCTGATTAATTTTGGATTTATTATGATTTTTGTAGTAAACTATATGCAAATAATATGAAAATTCAATAAAAATGGAAAAACAGGGGTGGCAACAGCAATTTCTTACACTGTAGAAATACATTGGGCCCAGGAGGGGGGTGCAGGCAGCAAAACCCACTAGGCCCATTGTTATTCCAGAAAACTAAAAAAAAACCAAGACTGAAAAATAATAGAGGGGGAGCGAATAGCACAGATTTGCCTTGTGATTCACGTTTGGGCCCCAAACGGGGGGTGTAATCAGCAAACGGCCTAAGGCCCAAAACGCGTTCACACATGGGAGAGGGGGTGCGAATGGTAAACGAAGGGAGATGGCTCAGCAATCCCAAATGGGCCTAATACCCGAGCCCAATCCACTCACAACCTCAGCACAGCAAAACCTAAGTTCCTAATTCCTCTTCACACTGTTCACCGAACCACAACCCTAGACGGCGCTCCCTCCATCTCTCCCTCTGAAACAACTCTAACACACGATCCTTTAATCAACCTTCGTTCTAAATCCATTCTCACACCTTACGCCTCAAACTTTCAGTTCAACTCATTTCCTAATCTAAACTCGCCTCACAAAATCTTATCATTCAAACTCTCACTAGATGCCTTGACCTAATTCCATTTCAACACCTAACAATCATAAAACCTAAATCTCCAGCTAACTAACCAGCTATGAATGTGTAATGAGTTAAGGAAGAAGAAACAAAAACCTGGAGAATGCTACTGAAGATGACTTGACGTACGATAATCTGGAGATTCGTTGGAGAAATGCTATGAAGATCTGTGGATAATGAAGATCCCTGAAACTTTGACGAAAATCTGGAAAGGTCCGCTGAAGAATACGCGATGACGTTCTTGAATCTAGGATGCGCTTCTGAAGATCCTTGAGCAAATCTGGAGAAATTGATGAAGGCGTTGTATTTCTGGATATTTGGCGTAATCTGGCGATGAAGAGGAACGAGGATTGATGAAGATCTTGTAAGAATTTCTGGAGTTCTCGGTGGTTTGAGGAAGATCTGAAGAAACGGATGAAGAATGAATTTGATTCGTTGATGTTCTTGAGTTGCAGTTTTCTGGAAAAACTCAGATGAACGAGATGGTGGATGAACGAACGTGAAGGTGTTCTTGATGATGATCGGCTTGCTGGAAAAACGTTGAAGATTAATGAAGATTTCGGCGAGGAGTAATTTTGCGGCGAAGATTGATGGAGGCTGATCGGTAAGGATGATGAAGTTTGGAAGGTGCTTGGAGGAATTTTCTGGAAAATTTCAGTTTCCGGCGACGTTGCAGTTCTCCGACGACGGTTGCGGCGGCTCCGACGAGAAGTTACAGTGGATGAGACGGCGGCTGCATGGCCGGCGGAGAAGGGAATCGGCGGGTCTCAGAGATAGACGCATGGCGGAGGGAGGAGGGAGAGAAGGACACGTGGGAGTGGGGAGAAAGGAGAAAGAGACGCGTGTGGGTTTAGGTGGCGAGAAATTCTGAGTGGAAAAAAGTGAGGTGGTTGAAACCTGGGATACACGTGTGGCAACGTTCTTATAGTGACAAGTGTCACCAATTGGACTCTGACTGGACTCAATTAATGGATAAAAAGCCCACTAAGACTTAAACTCTGATTAATGACCCAATTAAATGCTAATGTTACCTAATTAACTAAACGAAAAACTTAATAACAAAAACCCTAATTAAACTAAAACGAAAATTAATAAAAACCTAATTAAAATCTCTAATTAATCCTAATTAATCCTAAAACGAAAATTAATAATAAAATCCTAATTAATCTAAAAAAAAACAGAAAAAACTATTTAATATCTAAAAACTATTTTAAAAAATCTAATTAAATCTGAAGAAAATCAAATAAAATCTAATAAAAATCTAAAACATTTAATCCTTTTTTAAAAAAAAAACTATTCTATTAAATTTGAAAATTCAATAAAAATCTAATAAAATCTAAACACCTTAATATCTATTTTTTAAAATCCATTCTATTAAAAAACTTAAAATTTAATAAACTCTAAAAAACATTAAATTCTATTTAAAATCTATTCTATTAAAGAAAATTAATATCTAAAATTTTTAAAATCTATTAAATCTCTAAAAAAAAGGAATATTTATTTAAAAATCTAAAAAACTATTAAATTCTAAAAACAAAATACTAACCTATTTACTATCTAAAAAGCAAACAAATAACCCTATTAAAAATCTATTAAATGCATTAAAAATCTAGAAAATAAAAGAAAAATCCTAAAAATTGCCAGGAGGCCAATTAAATCGATTATAAAACGATTGCGCAACCATAACGAAACCCGGACACCGAGATGGCCTGAAAACACAGGGAACGAGCACCAATTCTCAAAATACGCTTATTCAAACCGGCCTGAACTGCCTGAAACGCCAGGGGCTGCAATCCCAATAAAATCGATCTGATTGAGAAAAATGCAATGCATGCAGTATGCGAACGCGAATGCAGAATGCGTTGAAACATAAACCAGATATAGGAACCGGTTGGTTAAATTTCGGGGTGCAACACGGGGGAAACGGTATCTGCAACACAGACACACGTTAATGAAATGCAAATGAGTATGCAAAGCAATGTAGAATGCAATCATGCAGCAGGAGATCAAGGCAACTGTACTATTGAACATATGAAGGCCCTGTATCAACAAAACCACAACACTGCTCTGTCAAGAACAACCATAGATTTGATGAGAAGAAAACCCTGATATCGGACCATAAATTTGCTCTGTCAAAAACAAAACATCTCTGAAGATACGGACCTCTGGTACAGGACCAAAACTCTGCTCTGTCAAGAACAAACATACATCTGATAATGAGATCCTCTGATCTCAATCATAAACCTGCTCTGTCAAGAACGAATACACATCTGCTGATGAGATCCTCTGATCTCAATCATAAACCTGCTCTGTCAAGAACGAATACACATCTGCTAATGAGATCCTCTGATCTCAATCATAAACCTACTCTGTCAAGAACAAATACACATCTGCTAATGAGATCCTCTGATCCCAACCAAACTGATTCACTATCAAGAAAACCAGGAAGTCTGAAGGTTAAGGTTTCCTGCAACAAACCCAACCCTGCTCACAGGTATGGACCTAAACTGACACAAGTTCGGCATCCTATGTGGTCATTAGCGTCACAGACATTCAAGAGGGGTGATACGATACCCAGAAGGTGTGGCATCACCAGCTCATGAAGCGGCCTCACTCGGCTGAATCCCAAATGATCGGTCCCCAAAGTCGACAATCCTCCAAACCAATAACCCCCTCAACCCAAAGGGTTGAAAAAGAAGTCAACCGGGAGAACCTCGTCTGAGCGTGGATTTCATGAGACACTAGTGCCTGCAAACCAGATGATACTGTCGCTACCGCGAAAATAAGGTGCTGGCAAAACAAAAGAGTCGCCACCTTTCGTTATTTATCCCTCAGAACAGGAAAGGAAACGATCGGAAAAACCTGACGAATAGGTATAAGACAAGGTCATCGCAACCGTTGTCTGGGTTCGGGAGTCGGTTACGCAAGGGGAAGGTATTAGCACCCCTCACGTCCATCGTACTCGATGGGATCCACGCTTGTTGTGTTTATCAGACGGGTTGGTTTTATCTATCTACCTATCAAGGCTGGCTTAAAAAAGAAAAGAAAATGACTCGGCAAAGCGTCGCGCTTTATGCCTACGTATTCTCATCAGAGAATGAGAAATCAGAGTCAACGTAGTTCGAGTAACTACGGGTTACGGGGAAGGTGGCTCGCCAATACATCAGTATTGTACCTACGTACTCTCAACAGGTATGAGATATCAGAGCTTACGTAGTTCGGGATAATACGGATTACGGGAATTCAGATTCATCTGTTTTTTTGAGTAGGGTTAACAAACAGTTCCAGCAGTTGGATGTACGCAGCTCGACCCTTGGAGACTTAAGCGTTACCGTTTGCGGTAGAACTGGGAGTTAACGACACTCTTTTCTTCAGAAAAGCTTCCTTTGAATTATGGGCCCACGGGGCAAAAAGGTTTGAAGTTTGTTTTCTGTCTTTTACGAAAGAACTGTTTTTTATGGTTGTTTGCAACTAATATCGCACTAGAGACTATGACCTGAGAGTGAATGCGTCGCATGTCACCCAAAGGGTACCATACTAAACATCCAGACTGTTGAAAAGAAACTCTCCAACAATCCTTTCTCGGATAGCTTAAGGCTCGTAACGTACGACGTCAGTTAACCTTTATTACTGTATTTTAATTTGTTTTGAGATGAGAAGAGAGAACGAACAGGTTCAACTACGGGGAGACTATCAAGTCCTACTGTCGTCATGCCAAGGATTCATCCTATGGTTGAGGTATGAAACAGGGATATCCTAGAAGTTGTCATGCATAGGTTTCAACCTAAAGTTCTACTCATCACTTCCTTATCAAAGGAAATGAGGTTCCTAGGGGATCATGTCAATGATAAACAGAAACAGATAAATCATTAGCTTAAACAGATAAACAGATATACAGTAAAATGCATGCAATGCAAGTGAGGGAGGAAATGTATGTGGGGCATCAGCCTCGACAAGCTCATCTCAACCTCAAGCCAGATATGAATAACTGCAATCATACAGAAAACATAACATGCCATCAAGCAAGATATACCACATAGGCAAGGGAGCAGGGCTCTACCGAATACCCGCAAGCAAAGCCACACAGTAAAAATACAAGCAAAGGGAGCAACTCAACCTCTAGTGCAATCATGCTCCTAGCTTAAATCAATCTAAATATGAACTTATTCTAATGCATCAAGCAAATCAAACAAGTCACATCAATACATTTGCACAGGAAGCGAACCGACAGGAAAGAAAACAGATCAACAGCTTCCACAGCACAACAAAACAATCTCCTGACAGCAGTTCAGTCCTCAGTCCTCAACTGCTCCTCAGGTCTATCATCTTCAATAGCAAGTATCAACTTGCTTCTAATACATCCACATAAGTATCAACCTATTCTTTATTCTTCAAGCTTCAGCTCTCCAGTCAATTCCACCTTCAGGCTTCACTCCTAACTGCAAGTATCAACTTGACTCCTTCAGGCTCTCAATGCATCAACATAAGTATAAACTTATCCTTTATTCCTCAAGCATCAGCTCTTCACTCAATCTCAATTGGATCTTCTTCACAAATGTCAACTTGTTCTTCTTGGCCTTCAAGCTTCAGCTCTCTCTTCTTTACCAGTATCAACTAGTCCCTCCTCATCTACAAGCTTTAGCTTCTCAAAGTAATCCTCAAACACAAAGAAGTATCAACTTCATCCTTCAAACTCTTCAGGCAAGGAACTCCATCCTCTAACAAGGAAGAAAGATGCATCTATCAAGAGCAAAGTTTGGATGACTGGTAGCAGAGTGAAAACCAAAGGTCACCACTAAGCATCCTATCATCAGAGAAAGGGACCCTCAAAGGTTCTACCAGCTTGCAAAGAGCCACACATCCTACCAAAGGAGGGATGAAGCCTTTACAAGGGGACCTTACATCATAGGGAAGAATGGAAGTGATCAACATCATCCATGTTTATGAAGAAAAAGAATCTGTCTAGAAGATCTGCCTACAAAACCCTAATCTTAATACCTAATCAAAACTACACCAAAAGAAGGGAAGATCTTCAAATCCAAGCCTCTTCAAGCAATCCAATGCATCTTCAACTTGCCTTCATCATCACCCCAGAGCAAGCAAAGCAAAACCCTAATCTAAGGGAACTAAAGAAGTTAATCTAGTTGAATTAGTGCCTTAGAATCATCCAAAACTAGCACCTAAACTAAAATCAAACAAAAACAGTAAACTATATTGAAAATTCCTACAAAAATTCCTAAGGGACCATAATTCAATCATGAATCTATCCTAAAAAAATCATAGGTTGAATCATCCACCTAATTGTACAAATAAAATCTAAACTACAAGGTATCAACCATAAACCCTAAAAATGGAGCTTCTAAAGGTTTCAACCTAAACTACCACCTATGTTCATCACAAAAATGTGATAAAACTCTATGGGGAGCATGCATATCTATGCTAACTACTCACAAAAAATCAAGATCAAAATCATCATCACATGATCACACCAAATTCCACAAAATCAAGTATCAAACATGACTATTTTAATATTAATTAAAATATAAAAATTCCCATAAAATCAGAAAATGCATGAAATAATAATATTTTTTATCTAAAAAATACTAGACCCTATCATGAATCCAATGCAAAAAGAATGGGATCAATTGAATTATTTTTCTATTTTTTATGATTTTATCAAGAACCATGAATAAAATGAAAAAATAAAGAAAATCAAAATAAAATGAACAAGCACACGGTGCAGATAGTAAGCAAAAGCAGTTCATTCTATGGATTGGGCCATAAGGGGGTGCAGATATCAACTAATGCATTAAGCCCAAATCAGCAAATAAATGAAGCGCATCGTTTCATTAAAGTTTAGACTCTTCACAAACTGAGGAGCACGCGTGGCCGTTGGATGAGGTTCCTAGTCCAAGTCAAACCATGATCCAAGGGCTCAGGGATCATCTTCCCCAATTCAAACTTCTGCAACTCAGGCCACCTGCGCGCCCAAAACCACCGCCGGTGACTTTCTCCGGTCATCTTCTCACAACCCTAGTTTGCCATAGAGTCCACCATTGGCCACGATCCCTTAATGAAACATGTCCCAAATCTCACAAGGAACTCACTCATACCATTAAGTCACTCTGAAACCTCAAGATTCGCAAGAACCAACTCTCAACCGAAAATGGTAACATCCCTAATTGGTCACTAATTCTCAAATTAATGATCTGAAATCCTTCCTACACCATTCTACAATGCATCTAACACCCTAATTCCTCTTAATTCTAACTAAAACAAGCTAGAGATTAAAGGTTACCAACCTGAAAAATTCGCGTGCACAAAAGTAGCAAACCTTTAAATCAAGCCTTCTAATGCTCCAGACTCCTTCAGTGAATTACTTCCAAGCTTCTGTATGCAATAGAATTGATTGAAATGGCTTCAATTCTTGGATCCAACTCTGAGTTGCAGGTGGAAAAATCTTAGTTCAAGAACACCAATCAGCCACGATTTTTCCTTGATTATGATCTGGAATCATTCTCTAGCATCCATGGAAGAGATTGCAATCAAGAAAATGGATGGAAAGTGAGTGAAATGATGTAACCGAATTCAGTTGCAAGCAATGAAATTTCAATCTCAATCTCTGCTCTCTCCTTCAATCTTCACCAACCTTGGCCTTGGATCCCCTCTACTCAATATATAGACCATGTATGGATGATCTGGAAACCTCTAGATCCTTCTAATGAGAAGTTCAATCTCTCATGTCATGAGAATTTCAATCACATGCCATGGTATGCATAGTTCTGTTAGCAGCTTGAAATCACACTCATTCCCTTCCAATTTCTCCCCTAATGACATTTTGGATGTGTTTGGCTTGCAAGGGGCCTTGGTTATGCCCTGATTCTAGGTTTTGCAAATGTTACTTAAGATGTAAGTAACTACTTTTCAAAGCAAGTCCACAAATTACACTTCAATTCAAAAATGTGGCTAAACCAATGTTCTTAAAATGTGTTTTAGAGTCAAAATGACCTATTACATGCCTTGGTTTGGATATGTAGATCAAAAATATCAATTTCCAACTTTGGTTCATTTAACTTATACCCTTATTTTAGGTCATTTTTGCAACTTTGAGCTACAAGAATTTCCAACATCTCATGACCTCTTTCCTAGCCTTAAAACATCATTTTGAACAAGTTTTATGTTGATAATTTTCCCATTTGAAGCTTGTAAATAGGAGTTATGGCCTTATGGTTGAAATGACCTATAATCTCCAAATGACCAAAATGCCCTTGACTTGTCAAAGCCATAACTTGAGTTCTACAAATCCTATCAAGGACTTCTAGTACTCTCTAGAAAGCTAAGAGGATAAGGAACAACATTCATGTTGACCAAAAGTTCATAGGAATCATCCTTCTAGGGCAAACGTTTCATGCAAATTGGACAACTTTCAAGCCCCCAAATTCACATACCTCAGATGACCTGTAACTTGTCAAAGTCATAACTTGAGTTATACAAATCCTATCAAGGACTTCTAGCACTAAAATTAAAGCTAAAATCATGCTCTACAACATTCATTTTGGGGGAAAGATGAGATGACAATCACATCTTGAGCTAAACTGCCTTGAAGATAGGGGTCAAACTAGGGGATTTTACACTGTCAAGCCATAGAAACCCTAGCTCGAAACTTCTCAAACTCTTCAATCATGATGATTTAACCTTGGAATCATCCTTAGAACATCTCAATGTATCAATCCATGATCACATGGCTCTTGAGTTAGGTCTCAACCTTGTTCAAATCCTCAGTTGACTTAGGGTTGACCCAGTCAAACCCTAATTGCACCACTCATGGCTGAGGCTTCTCAACCTTGCACAATGACCTGTCTAGGCCTCAAAGTGATCTTCAACACTTCTCATGAGCTCTCTCAAGACCTCAAGTCCATCTTCATGGCTTCAGAATCATCTGATGGCTTTTCACAACATCCAAGTTAGGAGACCTACACACTTCTTGGTTTCAACCACTATCTCTGAGGATCTTTTAACTTCTCTGTAAAGGATGTCAACCCTTGAACACTTGAATAATCTTCTTAGCTGGATTCATAGTCTTATATAGCTCTAGATTGGTGATCATACCTCTTGATCTCCTGCATACATGCCAATGAAATGCAAATGATAATGCTAATGTGAATGAAATGAAACATAAGTTAGGTGAAGAAATGTTGGGCAAATTTTGGGGTGCAACAGATACATATCACAGACACAAAATCCAATGGTTCTTTATCTGCCCACAACTGGACTTACTACTTCCTAGTAATCTAACTGAAGATCTTCAGAGAACACAACTCCACTAGCTTGATCAAATCCATCTCCAAAAGAAGGTAATCTTCCATAAGCAACTTAGGGCATCTACCACAAGCACTAATATATGAACAGAATCAGAACCTCCTTCGGTCTTCGACCAACTACCCTTCTGCACAAGAGTAATTCTTAAATAACTAAATGCCACTATTTGTTTAACACAACTTCTTTCTAAAAAATCTTCTGACCCACCAAACAAACTTGATCTTCATATCCTTCATGCTCCACAGCAAGGCAACTTGGATACACCAAGACTTGGACCTGTAACATCTACTCCTTCTGACAGCTCCTTCACACTGAAGTTTCTGCTTGATATCACAACATCTGATCAGACATCCTGCTGGAGAGTTTAGGCTTTCATTCTGCCACTTAGAATAACCTTCTCCATATACCAGAAAAGGGTTCCATGTTCTTATAGACTTGAGTAGACAAACTTCGTCCTGTATTTCTATACACTCCTTAAGGAACTACTCTTTAGTGAACCCAAACATGCCAAGGTTTGACTCTTCAAAGAGGAATAGTCACAGAATCTTTACAAAAGGACTCCCGCTTTCCTTAAGTAGAGACTTCTTCAGAGATAATTGCCACTTACTCTTGACCTCTAAGATGAGCAAGGTCACATGCTCCTATGCACTTAGATCAGAAATAAACTGACCCAAGCAGTGCTATCACCAACACCATCTTCTAGACAAGTTTCTTGCCAGGAAACTTTATAGATAAAGATCAGATGCTTCTAGTAGAAACCAGAACACACCTGCTGCACTCCAATACTTATAGATTATATATAAACAGATCTAAGATAGATGTATTCATCTTCACTTCCATCAACACTACATTCTAGCCTTAGTTTCTTGCCAAGAACCTTACTAGAATAAAGACAGATCCAGCTATATCTCTGTTGATCTAGTGATTCACTCCTTGAATCTACAGAATTCTGCACAATCTCTGCTGATGGAATGTCTTCACATCTGGTTGAACGTCAGATCCTTGAACTAGACCAAACAAGTCAGGGTCCTGACACTTGTGCAACAACTGATGAGACCACTTGATCATCAACTAAGAATAATCCATTAAATATTTGAGAATATCTCAAATAGCAATGAATCTTAAATACTTATAATAAATCCTTCTCTGAACTTCAGCAATCTTGAACTTCATGGATAACCAATTAAATACGTGTGTAGTCCATAAATAGCAATTGATCTTAAATCTACACAACTTGTCGAGAAGACCATCTGATAGATATTTACACTTTAGTAATACCAATAGTATTCTTTAGTATAAGTATCTCTAATGTTGAAACATCAAGGCTAACACCCTTGACTCAACTTTCCTATGACTTCCTCTTGCTAATAGATCTCTTGCAAAACATGAATGGTGAAAATAAATCACCTCCCATTATATCATCTATCAACACCAGGGATCTTCAGAAATCCATTTTTAACATGAGAACCAGATTATCTCCCTGAAAGAGCTCTTCTCTTCAAATTGATTTCAAGGTATATGATAAATCCAAACTTCCAAGTATGAAGTCAACAATGACATATATCAACAAACAACTCTCTTCATTCCATTGCACCCGACGTTGGAATGATTAGAGTTTTCAGAAATGTTGATATCTTCAAGAATAACAGGTCTATCAGAGTTCTTCCATCAGAAAAATATGCAGCAGAACCACCAAAAGAACATCTTCAACATGCCCTAAACAAGATGTCATAACATCTTATAGGACATCACACAGAAGAAACAACCACTCCTCCTGCAGTTGTTGTAGACACTCATATATCAAAGAGCACAACAGCAGATATACAGAATCCTTCAAAAACAGGAGTAAGCACACACTCCCCCTTAACTCCATAAGCAACAGCTCAAACATTTGGCAAGATCAGCAAATCAGCTACGACTTCTCCTTGTTCAAAAACACCAGAAAGTATGTCTTTATATCTCATCTAGAATTGACAGTATGCCTGCTCTGATACCAATTGAAATTCTGGTATGCAGATTTCAGATGTCCCAGACATATGTAGGGACATTGATCTCTGCTAAAAAAGAACAAGGACAAAACATGAACATTTTAAATTCCTTTAAAAATTAACAATGTCATGACATCTATTGTAACATCTGCAGACTGACAGAACTATTTATCTAACCATTTAAATTGTTCAGAATTGTAAATGCTGAAAGATAAATAACACAATGAATTGTTAACCCAGTTCGGTGCAACATCACCTACATCTAGGGGCTACCAAGCCAGGAAGGAAATCCACTATTAGTAGAATTAATTCAGAGCTAAACTCCCAGTTTACAACTCCTCACTTAATCTCTACCCAGTGTAATTTCTACCTAGAACACACTAGACAAGAGACACCTCTCACTCCCCATAATCACAGCAGTGATAAACAATTCAATATAAAAAGAAAAGACTTTCGAAGACACTATTCAAAGTCACAATACTAGATTTTGCTTAGCAACTTCAATCAAGAATAATACACTCTTTCTTGCAAGCTTTGAGTGAACAATTAACAATTTACAAATAACAACTAACAGCCTAAACAGGTCTACCACGATGCATCCAAAGATACAAAGGGTGACTTACAAAGTCACACACACAAGAGACTCTCAAAACACTAAACCCTTATTTGCACTCAAGATCTTCTTGTTGTGAATGCATGTGTTTCCTTGCTTCTACGCCTTCTTAAATATTAATGGAGACTGGGTTTGGGCTGGTAAAAAATAACGGTTGGAAGAGAAGATTTCAATCTTCATAAATAGCAGCAGAAATTAGGTTTAACCAAGTTAAAACCAATCTTCATTATTCATTTTGCTAACAAATAGGTCATAGGCGTTTCATGTTATGCTCAACAATGCCTAGAATCTCGCCTGAGATAACTAAGGAATCATAACAGATTTCCTGAATTCTAGCCTGAGATAAATCAGGAACCATAACAGAAAAACAAACAGCACCCTTGCTGGCAGCTACCTGATGTCATATCATTCAGCATGACATCTAATACACTCTGTTATTAGCTAACCAAACTTACCCTACAGTACACTCCTGCAGAATCTTCTTCATAACAGTAGAAACAAATATATTATAGTTTCCTAAAAAGTCTCAAAGATCCTTTTTATGAACATCAATTAAATTTGCACTTTATTCCTAATAAATCTCTTTGACCTGCACACACTGACGAGATATATCCAACAGGATCTCATCAAACCAAACCACCTCTGTCAAGAGACATAAAATAGCAGCTCCTGTTGTACCAGACAAAGATGTCACGACATCTGTCTTGACATCTTGATTAAAACCCATGATAGCAATTTTGTCATCACAACAGATGGATGTCATGACATATGTCTTGACATCTTGATTAAAACACATGACAGCAGTTCTGTCACCACAGCAGATGGATGTCACGACATCTGTCTTGACATCTTGATTAAAACACATGACAACAGTTTTGTCACCATAGCAGATGGAGATGTTGTAACATCTTGCTTAACATCGGTGCAGAATTATGTTTTACCAAAATTTAGCCAATCATAGAACCATGGAACTAACAGGTAAGATTGACATTTGATCTAAGACCCAAAAGAAAGTAAGCATATGAGTTGACTGAAATGTCTACTGGGGAATGGCTCGACATTGTCTTTGAGGATGTGTCACTGCCTTGACTAAAAAGCTGATTCGGGTTCCCACACAAAGTACCAAAACTAGTTTATGTTTCGCGTGGATATGTTTAAATATGGCGTAATGCTCCATACGAAATGGGAATTCTACGCATTTGAGGATATAATGCAAACTACTGTATGTAGAATGCAGACGCAGGCTCGGGCCGCCGAGGAAAGAAGGATGTACTAAGTATGATTGGACTTACTAGGAAGGACAGGTGAAACCTGATGGTTGTTTATTCTTCGAAGGTGATATCTTTCTGGGTACCAATGAGGATTGGTTTTTGGAATAAGGTGCCAATAGAGATTGGACTTTGGTGGTTGCCAATAGGGATTGAGCTTTGGTTGAGGAGACGATGCCAACAAAGTGGGCTTTTGGTTTAAGAGACACCAATAGGAATTGGGTTTTAGATGAAGGTGCCAATATGGATTAGGCTTTAGATTATTTGTTCAGTATCACAAGGCTTCATGCTATGCTAAGATAGATGAGATAAAGTGATATGACGGCTCAATCAGTGGTTACAAGGTAGGTCAGGTATGACTGACGTTAAGACATGTCTTGTTTGGATACAAGGTTGGAAAGTGTCTTGTCTGGATACAAGGTTTATGGTTGAAGGGTCAGGGAATGGTTAACATGAATTCCCAACGTTCATCTTGAACTTGAAAGTTGACAGAACCTGCTTGATTAGCTTTGAGTAGTTATGAAAATATGGAGAGGAAGCGTTCTTTTGTTTCCAATCTTTCCCCAGCCAGTGGGATCTTAGTAAAATATTTCCTTGAAAGGATGCATGAAATCTCTGTACCCTGATGGTTTAAGATGGACGGGCCTAACATTCTGAACCTAAGGATAACTTATGTGCTCTTGGGGTGGTCTGGCCCAGCCTTGAAGTGATTTTGCCCCTGTCTGACTAATCTTTGAAGAAGTGCCTCTAACTAACTGACCTTCGAGAGATTTATCGAATCTCGACCTGATTTCCCCAGATTAATTGAATCTTGGATTCTTGACCCTCCTGGTGTGATCATTTGATATGACTTGCCCATGTTCAACAGAGTACTCAGGTGCTTTGCATCTTATCTTGATTAATCTCTCCATTGCAAAAACTCTCCTGATGTCAAGTACTTACTCACAAGTAAAACAACTTGTTTTGAAAATGATGATCTTAATGCAATGCATATGATCGTTTTGAAATCCAAGTCTATTCACTGGAAAAAAATGTTGTGACATATAGTGAACGAAACACTTATTAAAATGCCAACATCAATACCAACATGGTAAAAAAATCTTTTTAGGAGTCAGTTTCAACGCGAAACAACCGTGCTTCAATTAAGTCTTTTGAAGGTTGTAATGTGGCTTGGTTCATGGTTTAAGAAAGAAAGGATATAAGGCTCAAAGTTTTGTTTTAGCCCATCCATTCTCCTTAATATTCTCTAGTCCTACGTTCAACTAACTTGACACAAGCACTCACCTTTCAAAGATTATTGAATGGCAGGAGTAATAGGTACAAAACCCACAAGGGTTTTGGATTGACAGTCACTCGCTTTTCGTCTTTAGTGTATGGAGTCATACGACTTGTTCTTTATCGAGGATTTTTCTTTTGTAATCCTTTTCATTTTCATCATTTTTTGCTTTTGATTTCCCTGCTTTTTCCTGGACTGACTCTTTGATTCCCTTTTTTTGATTTCGATGTCCAGCGGGATGCCCTAACTTTTGCCTAAGTCACTTGTTTTCAAGTTTTCGACTTAGCAGACTTATCTTTTTTTTTTCTTTTGATTCTCTTTTTTTGGAACAATTCGTGTAACACCGGCTTGTCTGAATTGCTTGAAAGGGTTGTGAGTACCTCACTCCTTGGTTAGTGATGGATAACCACTATAAATTTATGAGGTACGACCTTTACAGGTGTGATTGATCCTCGAACAGGGACACTCCTTCTGCAATTTGGATACTTAGTCAAATTAACTAACACCTACCCTACCTCAGGTTAAGATTGAGGGTTTTTTCGTTTTCGAAAAGGAACTCCTACTACTAGGCTCAAAGGGGTTCATAAAAGTTTATCTTCCTTGTATCTCCAGTGTTTAGGTATTTGAAACAATGCATGTACATCATCAGCGAAGGTTCTGTTCAAAAGCATACGATCGAAAGTTTTGTGTCTTTCAATTTCGTCATCCTCCCTCGGATTTTGCTTAAACAAGCGTTTTACATCAATAAAAAGTATGAATGAACATAAATGGATTTAATAAAAACATGCATATTCATTTCATTATCATTATCAATCTAAAACAGACAAGTTTTACAAATAAGATTCGCACTTTAACAGAAAAGAAACTACAAATGCAAAGAAATGACATGATATAAAAAACTTCCAGCTTCGGGGAACTGGACTTTCCAATATTGAGTTACTACTGAGCCAACCATCTTCAAAATTTCTCGTTGAAGTCAGTTTGATAATCTTCTGAACATCTGCTCTCTGTGAATTCTTCCATAACATGAACTGCTGAACCCACATGACTGGATGGAGGAGGATTGTTGATCTGAATACCCTGAGGCGTGACAGAGAACATATTGGAGTCAAGCAGTGTCTGAATCTTTCTCTTAAGAATCTTACAATCTTTAATTGAATTCCGCTATGCCCCAGCATGGTAATCACAACGGGCGTTGATATCAAAACCTGGTGGATATGGAGGAATCACAGGATTTATCTCCTTTGGCACTTTCAATCCACCTTTGATAAAATCTAGCAACATCTGACCGTACGACATTGGCAACTGAGTGAAATGCCTCTCTGGCTTCCTATGTCTTTGTAGGGCGTACTGACGCAGCTGACAGTTGTATGACCGTTGACTCTGATGAGGTCCCTGATTTAGAGAAGAGTATCGTCCCTGTGAAGATAATTGTATCTGATATGGTGACCCAAAAAATTACTGACTCTGAACAGTTGAAATGCCTGGAGGCTGAGGCTGAAGTATCAGAGATTCCCAGGTGCAATTACTTTCTTTCTCCTATTCTTCTTGAGAACTGACAATTGATTCACTTCCACTGGTTGAGATGTCTGAGACTTCTTAAATCTTTCCACTCTGGAGTCTGTAACACCCCCTTCTACACCCCTAAATAATCAAATAAATCAATTAAACACATATTAAAATTTCATCAGAGTAAAATTAAAACATGGTATAAAAGGAGCATGTCACACAATACATGAAATAAAACATACAACACCTGCTCAATAGAGATATGCAATAGTGGGGTAGCTTCAACATAGGAATTTAGTCCTTACACCCACATCTCAATATTTAGGATTAAAAGCGGAAAATTTAAACATTAAATCATTTTAAACATGTAATCATATAAATACATATCATTCAGTTTGATTCACCACATCATTCATGTTTACATAAACATTTGTCAGCAGATACATATACAAATGTATCACAAAAGAATTCTATACAATCCTAACTACCCGGTGCTACATATCAGAGCTAACCGACCAAAAGAATGAAGCTATACTTCACAAAAGACCTCCAGCAAACCTAATCTGCAATGCCTCATATGGCATTATAAAACAGCAGAAGGGTGAGAAATATTATCATAATAATCAATGCATATATATATATATATATATATATATATATATATATATATATATATATATATATATATATATATATATATATATATATATATATATATATATATATATATATATATATATATATATATATATATATATATATATATATATATATATATATATATATATATATATATATATACAAGCATAAAATACACATAATCCGCATTTCTCACCACAATTCATTATCATCATCATATACATCACAATATATGTATAAACAAACATGCCAAACATGCTTCACCATGCACACATCCATAATCCTCAATTCAACAATTCATACACAAGCATACTTTCATATAACAATGATATCTATGCTATGTGACTCATATAAAACTCATTAATTCTCAACAATCCCTATTTGGGATTATGGGTACATCGTTTATACCCCACCAGGAACAACATCTCAGTTATTCTACCCTGGTGATTATTCCACTAGGAACGACATCTTAGTCATTCTACACCAGTGTATACGACCATGCCACTCTACCTCACTAGGAACAATATTTGTCATTCTACCCAGTGATTACTCAACTAGGAACAACATCTTGTTATTCTACCCAAGTGATTACTCCACTAGGAACAACATGTTGTTGTTCTACCCCAGTGAGTACAAGCCTTACACATATACATATTTTCATATATTCACACAACATTTTGTCAACCAATGCATACATATTCACTAATATGTTCCCACGCATTCTTCACATACAGTCACATACAATCAATATGCATTAACAGCAATTATTCCAAACGGCAACCGAACGCTCTAATTATTTAAGCCTCACTTAAAATAGTTAATCTCGATTAATCGGTAAAATTGGATAAAATTCGGCTAAAAATAATATTTCTTTTCACCAAGTTATATAACATATTATTAGCTTCAGTTTGATATAAAAAACGACAAAATCCGATAAACGGTGAAGAAGTTATGAATTTTCAAAGTTTTGAAAAATAATATTTTTCTCACACTTACAGTGTTAACCGGTTAACCCTTTCTGTTAACCGGTTAACGCACCCAGATTTTAAAAATCCTGGCGCATTAACACTCCGTTAATCGGTTAACAGAAAGTGTTAACCGGTTAACGACTCCAAAAACTCAGTTTTTCAGGCCATTTTTAATACCGTTAATCGTTTAACCCAAAGTGTTAACCGGTTAACACCTGAAAAATTTGGAAAAACAAGCTACGAGTTTGTGCCTAAAACCTCCAAAAACCCGACCGATTTAATTATTTTCTCCCGATTAAATACCTACTCATCATTACCAATCATATAGTAAAAATTTAGGAACATAAAACACAAATCCTACGACTTCCGATTTTCATCCAAAATCTTAACCTCCAATTGTCCAAAAATGTCAAAACTCACAAATTCAACCAAATTCAGTCAAACAAAGTCCAATAATCACGGATAAACATTACCCGACTAAACTACGCAATTTATTTCGAGTTTCATCCGCGAAAACATCGGTTTCTATCGATTAAACTCATTTCTGCCCTAAAATGGAAAATGAGCAAACACTCTCCAACAATCCAAACCAATTCAACAAACACATACATAATCATACACATTGATAAAATAATAAGATTTCACACCCTTACCTTGATTAAATTGAAGCTAGAAGTTGTTCTTGAACTTTCCATGCTTTCCCCTCTTTTCTCCTCTTCCTCTTTCTTTCTCTTCTCTTTCTCTTATGTTTCTATTCTTTCCTTTTCCTTATATGTCTTTCTATTCTATTTCCTTCCATCATATTTCTCCTCTCAAATATCTACCAATAATTCCAATAATTAAAATCACCCAAATAAATCAATTAATTAATATAAATAATTAATTATTGAAAAATTGGGCTGTTACAACCCTCCCCCACTTTAGGAATTTTCGTCCTCGAAAATGTTACCTGATTCAAACAACTCTGGATAAGACTCCTCCATCTGACTCTCAAGTTCCCAAGTCACATTTCCACCAGCCGGTCCTCGCCAAGTGACCTTCACCAAAGCAATCTCTTTTCCTCGAAGTTGCTTCAACTCCCGATCCTCTATCCGCATAGGTGATGTCTCCACAGTCAGGTTATCTCTCACCTGCACATCATCTACTTGGACTACGTGAGACGGATCCGCAATGTATTTCCTCAACTGAGATTCATGGAACACGTCATAGAGATTAGCAAGCGACGGTGGTAAAGCAACACGATAGGCTACCTCTCTTATCTTCTGCAAAATCTGATAAGGACCAATGAAATGTGGCGTCAACTTACGCGACTTCAATGCCCTACCAACACCAGTCATCGGAGTGACTCGAAGAAACACACGATCTCCCTCCTGAAATTCAAGTGTTTTCCTCCTCTTTTCATGATAACTCTTCTGACGACTCTGAGAAATCTTCATCTTCTCTTTAATCATCTTAATCTTATCGGTAGTCTGCTGGACTATCTCGGGTCCAACCACAGAACTCTCTCCGGACTCATACCAACACAATGGCGTCCTACATCGTCTACTGTACAATGCTTCAAACGGTGCCATACCAATAGTCGAATGAAAACTGTTGTTGTAAGTAAATTCAATCAAAGGTAAGTAGCTATCCCAAGCTCCTCCCTTCTCTAACACACAAGCTCTCAAAAGATCCTCAAGTGATTGAATCGTTCTCTCAGTCTGACCATCGGTCTGCGGATGATAAGCTGAACTCAAACGCAACTTCGTACCTAAAGCACTTTGCAAACTCTCCCAAAATCTCGAAGTAAACCTCGGATCTCTATCTGACATAATGCTAGATGGAATACCATGCAAACTGACAATCCTTTCAATGTACAGCTTTACCAATTTCTCCAACGGGTAATCCATTCGCATATGATTAAAGTGAGCAGATTTGGTCAATCTATCCACAATAACCCAAATAGCTTCAAAGTTACTCGGCGTTCTAGGTAAACCAGACACAAAATCCATAAAAATGCTATCCCATTTCCACTCAGGAATAAACAACAATTTCATCAAGCCCGACGGTTTCTGATGCTCAATCTTTGACTTCTGACAAGTCAAACAAGAATACACAAACTCGGCAATATCCTTCTTCATATGAGGCCACCAAAATACTTTCCTCAAATCTTGATACATCTTAGTAGCACCCGGATGAATACTCAATCCACTACGATGTCCTTCTTCAAGAATACTCTTCTTCAGCTTAATAACATCAGGAACACAAACTCTATCACGACACCTCATGATACCATTTTCATCAATCCGAAATTCACCACCTTGACCTTGATTGATCAAAGTCAGCCGATCAACTAAACCCAAATCAGATTTTTGTCCTTCTCAAATCTTGTCCAGAATACCATTAGTAAGCTTTAACATACCAAGCTTAACTCCGTAGGAAGTCTTCTCACACACTAAGCTCAAATCGCGAAATTGCTCAATCAATTCCAACTCTTTCACCATCATCATCGACATATGCAACGATTTCCTACCCAATGCATCAGCTACCACATTTGCTTTACCTGGATGGTAATTCAAACCAAAATCATAATCCTTCAGAAGTTCTAACCATCTCCTCTGCCTTGCATTCAATTATTTCTGATCAAAGAGATACTTCAAACTCTTATGATCACTAAATACTTCAAATCTCGAACCAAACAAATAATGCCTCCAAAGCTTCAGCACAAATGCAACGACGGCTAACTCTAGATCATGTGTCGGATAATTCTTCTCATGCACTTTGAGTTTCCTCGAAGCATAAGCTACAACTTGTTTATCTTGCATCAATACACCTCCTAAACCCATCAAAGAAGCATCAAAATACACAACAAACGGTTCTTCCGGATTCGGCAAAATCAAAACAGGGGCTGTCGTCAATCTCCTCTTAAGCTCTTGAAAACTTCCTTCACACTTTGCATCCCAAACAAAAGCTTGACCTTTCCTAGTCAACTGCGTCAACGACAATGATAACTTGGCAAACCCTTCAATGAACTCCCGATAATATCCCGCCAAACCAAGAAAACTTCTAATCTCAAAAACAGATTTCGGAGTCTCCCATTGCGATACTGCTTCAACCTTCGACGAATCAACTGCAATACCTCTACTCAAAATCACATGACCAAGGAAACTCACTTCCTTCAACCACAATTCACACTTAGAAAGTTTAGCGTATAACTGCTTCTTTTTCAACACAGGTAACGCAATCCTCAAATGCTCGACATGTTCTTCTTCACTCTTCGAATAAATCAAAATATCATCAATGAACACCACCACAAACTTGTCCAAATAAGGATGGAAAATCCTATTCATGTACTCCATAAATACACCTGGTGCATTAGTCACACCAAATGGCATCACAGAATACTCATAATGTCCATACCTCGTTCTAAAAGCAGTCTTCTGAATATCCTCAGCCTTCACACGAATCTGATGATACCCAGATCTCAAATCTATCTTACTGAACACACTCGCACCAACCAACTGATCCATCAAATCATCAATCCTCGGAAGTGGATATTTATTCTTGATAGTCACCTTGTTCAATTGTCTGTAGTCCACACAGAGTCTCATAGAACCTTCTTTCTTCTTAACCAACAACACTGGTGCACCCCACGGTGACACGCTCGGACGAATAAATCTCTTCTCAAGTAGGTCCTCAAGTTGACTCTTCAACTCTTTCAATTCTGACGCAGACATACGATATGGAGCCATCAATATCGGACTAGTTCTAGGAATTAAGTCGATTGTAAACTCCATTTCTTGTTCCGGCGGTAAACCTATTATCTCCTCAGGAAAAACTTCCAGAAAATCACGGACAATTGGTAAAGCATCAATTGTTCCACTTTCACCAATGTTCAAAGTTTCCATCAACATAAATACCTTCGCACCATCTTGCATTGATTCCTTCACTTGCTTAGTAGTCATAAACAAATCCCCTTCATCTTCAGGTTCAGGAAAAATAACCGTTTTGTCAAAACAGTTAATATAGACACGATTGAATTCCAACCAATTCATCCCAAGAATAACATCAAGTTGATCTAAGTGAAGACAGACTAAATCAACTCCAAAGTCTTTACCAAAAATACTCAACGGACAATTCAAACACACATACGGGGTAGTTACCGAACCCATAGTAGGAGTATCAATAACCATTCCACCACTCATAACAGACAACTCAAGATTTAATCTCTTAACACAATCCAAAGAAATAAGAGAATGTGTAGCTCCAGTATCAATTATAGCGATCAAAGGTATACCATTAATGAAGCACGTACCTCGGATCAATCGATCTTCACTAGCAGTCTCCGATCCTGATAGAGCAAACACTTTCTCATTCCCTTGAGTCTTATTTGGCTTGTCACACTTGGTACTAATGTGCCCTTGCTCACCACAGTTGTAGCAAGTCACATTTGCACCGCTTCTGCACTCGAAAGCCTTGTGGCCTGGCTTGCCACACTTGAAACACTTTTTCTCAACACTCGTGCACTCAGGAGCACGATGTCCTTCAACACCACATTTAAAGCACTTCACTGGAGTGGGAGATCCTCCCCCACTCGGCTTCTTGCCGTAACCAGCTTTCTGTTTCCCCTTATCATCAGGAGTCACATACGGCTTCCCTCTAAATTGACCTTTTCCCTTCTTATCATTTAAACTCTTGTAGTGACTAGACCGAGCCCTACTATCTTCATCATAAATTCTACTTT
Source organism: Lathyrus sativus (assembly GCA_963859935.3). Taxonomy (NCBI): domain Eukaryota; kingdom Viridiplantae; phylum Streptophyta; class Magnoliopsida; order Fabales; family Fabaceae; genus Lathyrus; species Lathyrus sativus. The sequence continues at coordinate 187,845,700 of OZ012739.1, forward strand.
TGTTCACCAACTCAGAAAATCGCCTAATTTCCTGATAACTAATGGCTTGCTTGATTTCAGGCCTCAAACCATTCACAAACTTGAGACACTTGGATCTCACAGCATTAGTAGTGTTGTAATGAGAACAAAACTTCATCAACTCCTCAAATCTTTCCGCATACTCGGCTATAGTTGAGTTACCTTGCTTCAGCTCAAGGAATTCAATTTCCTTCTTACCACGCACATCTTCTGGAAAATACTTCTCCAGAAATGCCTCTCTAAAAACATCCCAAGTAACCACAATCTCATCCTCTTCAAACCTTTGGCGAGTATTACCCCACCAGTCCTCAGCTTCCTCTTCAAGCATATGAGTGCCAAACTGCCCCCTCTGCGCATCCGAACAGTTTATGACTCGAAAGATCTTCTAAATTGCTTTCAGCCATACTTGTGCTTTGTCAGATTCATGGGTTCCCTTGAAAATTGGCAGATTGTTCCTTTGAAACCTTCCCAAAGCACGAAACTCATCATCAGCGTTGTTTCCAGCATTCACACTGGCTTGTGGATTCTGCCCAATCGCTCCAACCAACATCGCCAAAGCTTCGGCAATCGCTTCATCATTTCTGCCTGCAACCATTGTTCTTGATTCCCACAACAAATCCTCGTTAGAACAACCATATGGATAGTGCTACACACACATACCGAATGCATAAGGGAATAAACAAAATAACAACTTGGTCAACTGACCGACCTGCTCTGATACCACTAATGTAACACCCTCTTCTACACCCCCAAATAATCAAATAAATCAATTAAACACATTAAAATTTCATCAGAGTAAAATTAAAACATGGTATAAAAGGAGCATGTCACACAATATGTGAAATAAAACATACAACACATGCTCAATAGAGATATGCAACAGTGGGGTAGCTTCAACATAGGAACTTAGTCCTTACACCCACATCTCAATATTTAGGATTAAAAGCGGAAAATTTAAATATTAAATCATTTTAAACATGTAATCATATAAATACATATCATTCAGTTTGATTCACCACATGATTCATGTTTACATAAACATTTGTCAGCAGATACATATACAAATGTATCACAAAAGAATGCTATACAATCCTAACTACCTGGTGCTACATATCAGAGCTAACCGACCAAAAGAATGAAGCTATACGTCACAAAAGACCTCCAGCAAACCTAATCTGCAACGCCTCATAGGGCATTATAAAACAGCAGAAGGGTGAGAAACATTATCATAATAATCAATGCATATAATTATATATATATATATATATATATATATATATATATATATATATATATATATATATATATATATATATATATATATATATATATATATATATATATATATATATATATATATATATATATATATATATATATATATATATATATATATATATATATATATATATATATATATATATATATATATATATATATATATATATATATATATATATATATATATATATATATATATATATATATATATATATATATATATATATATATATACATACACAAGCATAGAATACACATATTCCGCATTTCTCACCACAATTCATTATCATCATCATATACATCACAATGTATGTATAAACAAACATGGTAATCACCAAACATGCTTCATCATGCACACATCCATAATCCTCAATTCAACAATTCATACACAAGCATACTTTCTTATAACAATGATATTTATGCCATGTGACTCATATAAAACTCATCAATTCTCACCAATCCCTATTTAGGATTATGGGTACATCGTTTATACCCCACCAGGAACAACATCTCAGTTATTCTACCCTGGTGATTATTCCACTAGGAACGACATCTTAGTCATTCTACCCAAATGTATACGACCATGCCACTCTACCTCACTAGGAACAACATTTGTCATTCTACCCCAGTGATTACTCAACTAGGAACAACATCTTGTTATTCTACCCCAGTGATTACTCCACTAGGAACAACATCTTGTTATTCTACCCCAGTGAGTACAAGCCTTACACATATACATATTTTCATATATTCACACAACATTTATCAAGCAATGCACACATATTCACTAATATGTTCCCATGCATTCTTCACATATAGTCACATACAATCGATATGCATTCACAACAATTATGCCAAACGGCAACCGAAGGCTCTAATTATTTAAGCCTCACTTACTTAAAATAATTAATCTCGATTAATCGGTAAAATCGGCTAAAAGTCGGCTAAAAATAATATTTCTTTTCACCAATTTATAGAATATACTATTAGCTTCAGTTTGATATAAAGAACGACAAAATCCGATAAACGATGAAGAAGTTATTAATTTTCCATGTTTTGAAAAATAATATTTTTCTCACACTTACAATGTTAACCGGTTAACCCTTTCTGTTAACCGGTTAACACACCCAGATTTTAAAAATCCTGGCGCATTAACACTCTTTTAATCGGTTAACAGAAAGTGTTAACCCATTAACGGCTCCAAAAACTCAGTTTTTCAGGCCATTTTTAATACCGTTAATCGGTTAACTCAAAGTGTTAACCGGTTAAGACCTGAAAAATTTGGAAAAACAAGCTACGGGTTTGTGCCCAAAACCTCCAAAAATCCGACCGATTTAATTATTTTATCCTGATTAAATACCTACTCATTATTACCAATCATATAGTAACAAATTAGGAACATAAAACGCAAATTCTACGACTCCCGATTTTCATCCAAAATCTTAACCTCCAATTGTCCAAAAATGTCAAAACTCACAAATTCAACCAAATTCAATCAAACGAAGTCTAATAATCACGACTAAATATTACCTGACTAAACTATGCAATTTATTTCGAGTTTCATCCGCGAAAACATCGGTTTCTATCGATTAAACTCATTTCTGCTCTAAAATGGAAAATGAGCAAAAACTCTCCAACAATCCAAACCAATTCAACAAACACATACATAATCATACACATTGATAGAATAATAAAATTTCACACCCTTACCTTGATTAAATTGAAGCTAGAAGTTGTTCTTGAGCTTTCCAAGCTTTCCCCTCTTTTCCTTCTCTTTTCTCCTCTTCCTCTTTCTTTCTCTTCTCTTTCTCTTATGTTTCTATTCTTTCCTTTTCCTTATATGCCTTTCTATTCTATTTCCTTCCATCATATTTATCCTCTCAAATATCTACCAATAATTCCAATAATTAAAATCACCCAAATAAATCAATTAATTAATATAAATAATTAATTATTGAAAAATCGGGCTATTACAGAGTCCGCTCTCGATACGTTCCCCAACTACTATCAAGTCAGAAAAGTTTAATTACGTATTGCTGATCATCTTATCCAAGTATGGACCTTACAAAGTACCCATGAATAGGTCAACCAATTATCTGTCTAGAACTGGTGGTTGAACACGAGCAGCTAACTCTCTCCGCCTCTGAACATACCCTCTGAAGGATTCATTGTCCACTTGAGATAAGTCTTGCAACTGCATGCGACTGGGAGTCATGTCGAGATTGTAATTATATTGCTTCACAAAGGCGTTGGCTTGGTCTAACCATGAACAGATGCAACCACTCTCTAACTGCATGTACCAACTCAATGACGCTCCACTCAGACTATCCTGAAAACAGTGAATCATAAGCTTGTCGTTATGAACATACGAGGTCATTCTTATGCAAAACATCAGTAAATGTTGTTTCAGACAACTATCCCCTTTGTACTTCTCAAAATTCGGTGTCTTAAACTTTGGAGGAATTGCAAGGCCGAACACCAAACATATACTTGAAGCATTCAGATTAAGAGCATCACGACCCTCTAGAGCATCAAGTTTCTCTTCCAACAAACGATATCTTCTCCTAAACTCAATAGTCTGTGGGTCTCTAGGTTTCATCTTTGGAACTACCCTTTAGAAGTTTGGTACTGAGAATGTGAAACTCTGATAGCCCGTGGCATTAAGAGAAGAGGAATTTCTATCTCGGACAATTGTACGATCTTGTATAACTTGATCCTCAACAGGAATCCGCACATGCTGAGCTTGAGTAACGTTGTTCACTGGCAGTGGTTAACTGGAGTCCTTTGAATATTGGCCCCTCCCCTTGTCATGATTGTCATGGCTTCCATGAGTTGATCCAACTAATTCTTCATCAACTTAAAATCTTCCCTTGTAACTACCTAATTCTGCTTTCATGAGTTCATGACTCTTCCAAAGGCTAATTCAAATCCAATACGAGTGTCGGGAAATCAACAGTGGGTTGGACAAAAGATGGATGAGCTCTCTGTTTCTGGCTGAGGAAGGAAATTCAACAAAAAAAGATGCACAAATGGTTATGCAATGCAAAATGTTATGGATGCAACAGACATGGGATCAAAGCTTCCACAAATAGTTTGAATAACTATTGTGCTACCGACTGAATAAGCTCATAAGTCTACTATGAAGAAAATACCAGAATACCAAATACCAGAATACCAGAATAATCAGACTACCAGAATACCAGGCTGATAAGTTCACACTGATAAGAAAACCAGAAAACCGAGTTGGTTGAAAGTCAAGATTTCCTGAAAAACCCATTCCCTCTCACATGTGGGTTCTAGTCTTGGATGACATGGAAGTACTAACAGGTCGTCAGTATCACAAACTCTCAGATCGAGAAATGATGATACGTTCACCATTTCTGGTTTGACATCATGGTCAATCAAGGAGGTCTCAATTGACTTCCCAATGAACGGTCTCCTGAGTCGTTAGCTTTCAGATCTAACACCCCCTCAATTGTCCAAGATGCACAAGATAGGATGTCTTCAAAGAAAACCTCGTTTGGACGTGAATTTCGTGTAGTCTCTTGTGAGGCAAGATGTGACACAAGTCCACAATACTCTCCATACTAATCCTATGTGTATACTCAAGCTTGGGTATTAGGCTTATCTCTCATGGAACAACCCACCCAACAGCACAGCAACAATGGTACAATATGATAACAATAATAAAGTGCAGAAAGTAAAAATGTAAATGCAACAATATACAAATTTAAACATACAAATACAACATACATATGCACAAATATAAGTACCCAAAGATAAAACAGACAAGCATTAGGATTGACTCGCATAAGGAACCAATTTTCCCCAACAGAGTCGCCAACTGTCGCAACTGCGAAAAAGTGCCGGCGGAAACAAACAAAAGAGTTACCACCGAACGTTATTTATCCCAAAGAGAGGGAAAGGAAACGATCAAAGAAAACCTAAAGAACGGGAAAAGACAAGGTCATCGCAACCAAATCTTGGGTTCGGGAGTCGGTTACACAAGGGGAAGGCATGAGCACCCCTCACGTCCGTTGTACTGAACGGGATGAACGCTTGTTGTCTATCAAAAGGGTGAGTTACCTAAAAGCTACTGCTAAATGGTAAAGGGAAAAGAAAAAGGAGACTCGATTGGACTTCGTCGCCCTATGCCTATGTATTCCCTCGTGCAATGGGAAAGTCAGAGTCAACGTAGTTCAGAAAACTACGGGTGAAGGGGGGAAAGGTTGCTCCCCAAGACATCCCCGTCTTGTGCCTACGTATCCTCATCCAGTATGAGAAATCAGAGCAAACGTAGTTCGGGAATTTATGGGAAATGTCTCGATCGCACTGGGGCGAGAGAAAAGGCTTGAATAACAAGTTGGTCTCGATCGCACTAAGGCGATAGACAGGGGAAGTTAGTTGTTAGTGTGCTCGCCAAGGATAGGAATCCTCGTGCCTACATATCCTCATTAGGGAATAAGGAATTAAAGCATCTGTAGTTCACGCTACCACAGGAAAACAGGATCTCGATCGCCTTAGCAGAATTGAATTGACTTTGTTTGTGATGCATACTGCACTAAAGTCTATGACATAGGAGCGAATGTGTCGCATATCTCCCAAGAGGCATACTCTAAACACTCTAGACAAGTAAGGAGAGACCCCTCACTCGTCATTTTCCATGTACTTAAGGCTCGTGGTGCACAATACTCATCGTATTCATTTAGTGTTTTAATTATTATTTTGAGAAAGAAGAGATAGACGCATCAAAGGTATAGGGGAAACTGGATCCTAACTGTTATCAAACAAAGTGGCCCTAAGGTCAGAATTAGGAGGTAAATCTACCCAATATTGTCATGCTTGCACCGCAATCACAAACAACATCAAGTATCGCATCTCAAGTAAATATTCAAGAAAATATATACAAGTGTCGTCAAATAAATATTCACAAACACGTTCGAGAATTAGTCGGAACTAAAACCAAAATTAAGAACAAAATTAGTCAAAGTATTTAGGCCAAAGTTAAAACCAAAGTTTGTTAACTAAATCCTAATCAAAAGTTAATCCTAACTAATTTCTAAATTAACTTCTAATCTAATTCTAAATGAATTAAATTAAAATCAAGTTAATAATAGAATTAAAAACAAAAATAGAATTAATATTAAACTAAAATTAAAAAACCACGTTAATCACAAATTAAATCAAAGTTAATATTAAAAGTCAATTAGAAATTTAAATCAAAATCTAATCAATAAAATTTTAAAGAGAAAATAAATCTAATTAATTAAACAAAAACAAATGACAACAAAATAAAGGGTGCAAAATGACCTGGGAGTGCAACCAACAATCCAGGCGTATGCGCTCCAAAATTTGGGCCCACCAGCTCTTAAATAGACAGCCAAGAGAGTTGCACTAGTGAAAACCGGGTGCAACGAGTGAAAAGTAAATTGGGCCTAAGGCCCGAACCAAATACCAAAAGAAACTTAAACCTAAAAAAAAACAAAAGTTATGCCTCTTATCCATCCATCATCTTCTTCTTCCACCTTGTTCTCCTCCTTCAATCAGACATCAACTTCTTCAAAATACATCTCCGTGCCGATCCAAGCACTGTGACGGCCACATCAGACTATGTCGCACCTTCATCTCTCTCTGTCTCATCTTCCTCTTTTTCCAGGTCGCATCTGTTGCACCCTAAAATTTGACCAACCGATTCTCCTATCTGACTCGTGGTTTAAATTCATATTCGCAACTCAGGCATATGATTTTTGTGCAAACAGGGGATATCAGGGTTACAGCTTGATTTTCGTCTATCAGATATGGCAGATCCAGTCCAGATCACCAGGGTTTTATTTTCGGGAAATTGTGCGCTCCTCAGTGATTTTCAGCTTGCACAGTAATTTTGGGGATATTCTGATGCCCGGGGTTCTCTGTTCAATTCGATCTGGTCTCGTGCGCTCTTTTATGGTGGTCATTTGCATTTGTCTGCATTTTTAGGATTTTAATAGACTTTTGTGAATTTTCAATAGGCTTTATAGATTTTTCTGGAATTTAAATAGAGTTTTTGTATTTTTTTCAATAGTTTAAATCATTTTTAGAATTTTATATAGATTTTAAAATAGGTTTAATAGTTTAATTCTCATTTTTAGAATTTTATATAGATTTTAAAATAGGTTTAATTGTTTTTTTTATCATTTTTAGAACATGCTAGATTTTAGATATAGTTTTAATTGTTTTAGATAATATAGGAAATATTATAGATTTTTTCTTATTAGTTTCAAATAGATTTTAATAATGGTAGAACTTTAATAGAAGTTAGTAGAAATTTAGAGTCAATTAGATCTTAGTCATTTTTAGATTTAATTAGGTTAATATAGAGTTAATTAGGTTTTTAATCATTTTTTAGATTTAATTAGGATTTTAATCATGCTTAGGTCTAATTAGGATTAAGATAGTTAATTTTTGGATTAGTCAGTTAATTAGGCTTTAATTGAGTTCATTTAGTTTTAAGTAAGTTTCTTTAATTCAGTTTTTTTACAGTTTTTTGGTCATTTTCGTATGGGCCAGAGTGCAGTTTTTTAAGGCCCAACTCGCAGCCCAATTGTCCAGAAGTTGTCCAAATAATCCAGCAAATTTCCAGAGTTTTCAGCAAGTTTCTAGAAGGTCCTAGAGTGGTCCAGAAAATGCCAAGTCTTTAAATAGCTCCCGCCACGTGTTCACTCGGGGCTGGCCCACGTTTCACTCACGCAGCACAACACCTCACACACTCAGACTCCCTCACGCTCTCCCACGTGTCCCACCAGAGCTCACCCTCTCTCTCTGCTGCCACCCGTCCTGACACGCGCTCCCCATGCAGCAACCCCCTGAGACACTTGGCACCACCACAGCTAGTCACCGGAGCATCGCCGGGACTTCGCCGCCGGGCATGCAGACGCCCTGAGCCGCCGTCCAACCGTCTTCCGGCCACCGTCTTTCTCGCCGGAATCCCCAAACATCCAGAAATCTCCAGAAATCCATTTCTTCACTCCGATCGTCTCCGATCGTCTCCGTTCTCCTCCGTCTCCACCTCGCCGGAGACATCAAGCTTCGCCGGAAACTTCATACGCTTTTCCCAGAACATCATCAACATTCATCATCTGAAATTGCCAGAAACCTCCATCCACCAACGAACGTCAATAATCTTCAAAGAAGATCCTCGTGGTTCGTTTTCCCTCATCAAGATACTCAAAATCTTCTGGAGATTTCCCTCAGAACAGTTACGCCACTCAAAGGATCTTCAAGATCCATCAGCTCCAGAACCATTGCCTTCATCAGTCCTTGCAAGTTTCTTCCCATTTGCTCAATTCCCCCCCCCCCCCTGTGTAAGAAACCAGAGTGAATTAGTTTGGGCCTTAGGCCCTAATGCTAGCTGTACCCCCCCTGGGCGTAAGCCCAATGAAGAATAGCTGGGAAACTGCTAGTCTGCACCCCCCCTGCGTTCATTTCAGTTTTTGTTGTTTTTTCTGGTTAATAAGCTTGGGCCCTGCGCCCAGTGCTTTTAGCACCCCCATCTCTGGCCCAGCTTGCATTAATAACTCAGAAACCTTGTTGTTTGAACCCCCTCCCCCATTTTTATTTCATTTTGTTTTTTCTTTTATATTTTCATGTTTGCATAAATCATAAGAAAATGTAAATAATTGATTTTTTTAATTCTTCTTTTTTCTACCATTTCATCATAATGTCTAAAAAATTGTATAAAAATAAAAATGCCATTTTATTTTTGTTTGCTATTTTTTGTATATTTTCCATTTAATTGACTTTTTTAATATTCTTTAGTGCATACATATTGTTAGAAAATTCATGGAAAATAGTAGATTTAGTCAAATAATTCCGTTCTTTTTTCTGTAGACTCGTAATTCAATATAGAATTTTATAGTGCAAAAACATTAGCTTAATCATGCATTTTTAATTTAATTGCATTTTTTTGTATTGGTTTGTGGATATGTCTGTGTTGCTGATTTTAGTTCTTTCATCTGGTAATGAATTTTGTTCTGATTTTTCAGTATGTTGTCTTAGAGCCATGTAGGTTTCCCATTAGATTTTTGATAGATTTGTGTAGGATGTTCTGATATGATTAGTCTAAGCTTGAAGATAGGAGAAGTCTTGATGACTTCTGACTTTGAAGTTCAACTGTGGTTGAACTTCAGAGATAGTTTCTATTGGTTTGGTGGCCTGTGGGTTCTTCTCAAGGTGGAAGCTGATTGAGGTCCTGTTGGAGCTTGCAGGGATGCAGTGGATTGAGGCTTAGTCTAGGAGCTTGTTATCTGTTTGTGAGGTTCGAGATCCTGAAGCTTGAAGGGAGTTTATGGTACTTTCCTGAGGAAGGCACTATGAATGACTTTCATTCTTTCTTCTCACCTCTTTCTTAAGTATCCAATGATGTTGGAGCCAACTTGTGAGTTTAATTTCTCCTGAGGAGGAATGTAAACTGATCACATGTTGTTGAGCCACATGGGATACGATTCCTAAGTGGAAGCCCCCTAGTACCTTCCCGAGGAAGGTCCTATGGGTCTATTCACTTAGTTCCATTAGTTTATCTAGGGTTTCTCAAGTATCCAGTGATGTTGGAGCCAACTTGTGAGTTTAATTTCTCCTGAGGAGGAATGTAAACTGATCACAGTTGTTGAGCCACGTAGGATACGATTCCTAAGTGTCAGCCTCCTAGTACTTTCCTGAGGAAGGTCCTATGGGCCTGTTCACTTAGTTCTCTTAGTGCATATAGGTTTTCTTAAGTATCCAGTGATGCAGGAGCCTTCATGTGAGTTTAATTTCTCCTGAGGAGGAATGTAAACTGATCACAGTTGTCGAGCCGCATAGGATATGACTCCTGAGTAGTAATCTCCTGGTACTTTCCTGAGGAAGGCACTATGAGTTTGTCTGCTTAGCTCCCTTTCTCTGGTAAGCTTGTTCTGAAGCTTGGAGACTGGGATTGATTCCTCTTGATTAGGGTTCTGGTTAGATTTTTTTGCTTAGATCTTTGCTTAAGGTGTTGCATGGAGTTTTGTTTAGAGATAGATTAGGAGCTTGTTTCAGGTTTGTTAGGGGCCTTGCCCAGGATTGGTTTCTTGTTTTGTAGATAGAGGCCTGTCAGGTTAGCTAGCCTTCTCTTCGTGTTGTTTGACTTGTATGATGTTATGTTGCATTAGACTTAGGTGTTCATCTAGATAGTTCTGAGTAGGTGCATCTTAGAAGTAGACTTTGTGTGCATGAGAAGTTGAGGTGGTCCTCCTTCTGCTTGTTTGTTATTGCGTGGCTTTGCTCGTTGGTATTTGGTAGAGCTGAGCTCCCTTGCCTTTTTGGTTTGCGGCCTTTGCGCCTTGTTTGTTTAGTTGTTGCATTCATGCATATTTCCGTTATTTCTTTACTTTGCAGTTTCTTGTTTGTAGTTTAATCCTGTTGCCATGATCCCTTAGGAGTTCTGACTTCTCCGCTGCGGAGCTGTTATGATAGACATTAGGATGGTCAACCAGGTGTGATAGCAGTAGGTAGATTCCCCTGTTTCTCAGCTATAGTTCTAGGGTTCCCCTTTCCTTCCAGTAGGAGCTTTTGAGTAGCTTGACCCGTAGTTAGCCGAACTACAGCTGCTCTGATTCTTCGTACCAGACGAAGATATGTAGGCATAGGATGCGATATCCTAGCGAGCACTCTAACAACTAACCTTTTGTTCTCTCGCGGCTGTGCGATCGAGACTTTCCCGCTAACGACTAATTGTTATCCCTTTCTCCTGCCCGAGTGCATTTGAGACCAGATCGTAGTTGTAGGTCCCCGAGCCTTTAGAATCAGTTTGTTTTCTCACTGCTGTGTGAGAACCCCCTGTTTAGCCGTAGTTAGTCGAACTACGTTTGCTCTGATCTTTCATACCAGATGGAAGTACGTAGGCACAGGACGCGATGTCCTGGCGAGCAACCTTTACCCCGTTTAGACGTAGGAAGTCGAACTACGTTGACTCTGACTTTCCCATTGCACGAGGGAATACGTAGGCCCAGAACACCGTATGTTCTGTCGAGTCCTGTCCTTTTATTTCCTTTTCAGACCAGCCATTAGCGTAGATAGATAATACACCCTTTACCTATAAACATCAAGCGTGGATCCCATCGAGTACGATGGACGTGAGGGGTGCTAATACCTTCCCCTTGCGTAACCGACTCCCGAATCCAGGTTTTGGTTGCGATGACCATACCTTTTCCCGTCTTTGCGAGGTTTACTTCGAGCGTTTCCTTTCCCGCTCTGAGGGATAAATAACGCACGGTGGCGACTCTCCTGTCAAGCCGGCGCCGATTTTCGCAGTAGCGACAGCTGGCGACTCTGCTGGGGATGTTATAGCATCTAGGGACTCTTCCCATCCCTTATGCTGGGACCGTTTCCCATCCCCTACGCGAGTCAATCCTAGCGCTTGGATGTTTATTTGTTGGGTGTTGTGCATATTGTGTTTTACTTTTCTGCACTTTACTTTTCTGTACCTTTACCTTTCCGCATTTATTTTCCAGTATTATATTATTGTGATTATTGCTGTGGGCAAGGGAGGTTACTGTGAGTGAGAAGCCGGACCTGGGCTTGAGTACACACCTAGATATAGTTGCGGAGAAGTAGTAGACGAACCTGTCTGCTGAGCAGGCACAGTTCCCTACGAAAATCTGCGCTCAGACGAGATTCTTGCAGAGGTGCTCCTTTCCGGTCCTAAGGATCTGAGGGGAGTCCAGACGTGAGGATTGTCGACTCTGGGGACCGATCATTTGGAAGTCAGCTAAGTGAGGCCTCTTCATGACTTGATGATGCCACTCCTTCTGGGAATCGTATCGTCATTCATGAAAGTCTGTGACGCTGATGACCGCATAGGATGCCGTACCTTTGTCCGTGGATTAGGTCTATCATACCTGTGAGAGGGATGGGGTTATTGCAGGAAAACTGGCCTTCAGAAACCATGATTCAGTACCTTTATCAGATGGTGTTCTTGATTCATCTCCAGGTGTGTTGTCTGGATCAGATGTGTTTCTTATCTGAGGTTGATGCTATTATCAGATGGTTTTCTCGTCAGATACAGAGGTTCAGATGGATTTCTTACCAGGGGATTGATATTTTGAGTATCAGATGATAGTTAATGTCATGAGGTTCTGGTAACTATGGTGGTTTTCTGTTTATTGATCACAGAGATATTCCTCTTCAGGCTACAGCATAGCCCCTGTGTTCGCAGATTGCATTATTTATCATATTGCATCATTACCATCTGCATTCAACTAACGTGTGTGTATTGCAGGTACATATTTTCCCTTCCAGTTCTGGTGTTTGTTCCTAGCAAGACATGGAAACCCTGAAGAGAGTATTGCCATATAAGTTTCCGTCTCCGGATATCAGTCTATTGCTAGAGTTGATTACTATTGCTAAGAAGAGGGTAATGGGTGACTTCAGAAAGAGATATGGGAGGATTCTGACCTACGTTTATCAGCCATCTGCCTACGAGACCAGCGGCATCTATACTCTGTTACAGTTCTACGACGCGGAGCTCAGGTGTTTTGTATTTCCCGACTTTGTTTTGGCTCCTACCCTGGAGGAGTATTCTGCACTTCTGGATATACCGATCCGTGAGCAGATGCCTTTCTATCGTACGGACGCTGAGCCTAATCTGGCTGAGCTTTCTGCCATCCTATGCTTGAGGGAGTCTGAGCTGTCTGGGAAGATGATCAGAAGAGGAGACGTATGGGGATTTCCATTGGATGTCTTAGTGGAGAAGGCTCGAGAGTATGCCCAGAAGGGTAGCTGGGGTGTTTTTGACGTCATCCTTGCTGTATGTGTTTACGGCATCGTGTTGTTCCCAAACATTCCTGATTTTGTTGACTCAGATGCCTTCTATATTTTGGCTGCGAAGAACCCAGTCCCTACTCTGCTGGGAGATATCCACCATTCAACCCACTACCAGAATGAAAAGCGGCGAGGAAGGAATGTGTCTTGTTGTGTACCTCTCCTGTGCCGGTGGTTCACCAGTCATATGCCTAAGTCAGGCCCGTTTGTCACCTCTATTGATTCTCTAGGATGGCCCGAGCGCTTAATGGGATTGACTTCTAAGGACGTGGTATGGGTCAATGAAGAGGTATTCGGAGCTGAAGTCATACTCAAATGCGAAGGATTCCCAAATGTCCCGTTAATAGGAAGGAAGGGATGCGTCAATTACAACCCTTCCTTACTGATCAGGCAATTTGGGTATATACCTCAGGGAGCGCCAAAACCCGAGGAGATACAGGAATCTCTGTATCTCACCGGGGCAATAGGGAAAGAGATGCTGACCAAGCTCGAGAAGGCATGGAAGAACTTGCACAAGAGAGGGAAGCTTTCAGGTAACAGAGGGGATACTCGAGTTCCTGGCCCGTATATGGAATGGATTCGTGAGCGAGCTGTGAAATTCCTTATGCCGTATCCAGCGGTTCAGCCATTGCATCCTTCTCCGGTGGAGGAGCTTACCACAGTGGACATTCAGGTATTCAAGCAGCTGATGGCGGAGAAAGAAGAGCTAGCAAGGGCTAAAGAGGCTTTAGAGCAGGAGAATGCCCAGCTTCGGCATGAAAAGATTGAAACAGGATATGTTTCTAAGCAACAGGCTGAAACTCTGAAACATCTGAAGACTACGCTATTGGAATTGACTGAAACCAAGAAGCGTCTGGAGTTAGATGTAGACTCAGTTAGTAGTGTGTTGGCTACTAAGAAGCAGAAGCTGGAAAGGGCCTACATGAAGCTGGCTAAGTTCAGAGAGCACTGGGATCTCGCTATGACCAAGCGCAAGGAGCGAGAAGAAGAGCTGAAGACACAGATTGCTCAGTTAGAGGAACAGGTCAAAGTGAAGAACGAAGAGCTTGAAGAAGAAGCCTGTCGCCGATACGAGGCCGAGCGCAAGTTGACAGATGCCATGAAGAATTTGGAAGATTTCCAGCATAGAGCAGATGCCAAGAGACCCAAGCCTGGGGATGGTGCCAATGATAAGGCTTGGGAAGACTTTGTCAGAGACATCCAAGGGACGGTCAGGAAGAGGGATCGGCTGATAGAAGGTTTGATTTATCAACCGGATCATGCAGAGACAAAGAAGATGGTCGAGGACTTCCGCAACCGTACCCGTGCTTGATTTCTCTCTTGTATTCTGTTATGATGAGATCACCACCAGGCATGTTGGCTGGGATCCTCCTTTATCGTATCAGCTGTATGAAGCATAGTTATGTAACTTCTTGACAAGACTGTTATTCTAATCAATATATGAGGGTTTTTCCAAATATTGTCTTTATGGTTTATCTCGTCTTGCTACCACTGACACTGGAATTGGAGGGAAAATATCTCCAATGCACACATGCACGTTAGCATTTTTGTATTTCTGTTTGCATAAATCATATTGCATAGCATTTCTTTAGCAGGTCAGAGCACTTATCCAACCTTTGTTTTCACCAGAGGGTGATTCTCGGGGAATTGTCTGAGGCAAGAATGGAGTGTTGAAGACGACCAAGGGGCTGAAGCAGATTTGAGCAGAATCAAGCAGTGAAGTCAGTTACAGATAATTGGTAACTATGGCTGAAGGCAATTTCCAGGCTCCTAACGCCTTGACAAGGTTTACTATGGCGTCCAACCATCAGTATGATTCTACGGAAGGCTTCCCGCAAGCGAACAACCTTACTGCAGACCAAGTTGTACAACCTACTGTCCAGAACCGAGATCGGCATGAGCCGTTTGTTGCCCGAAATGAACGTTATCCTCCTGTTAACAATCAAAGTGTTGCTTTCCCTGTGATGAATTACCAGAGAGATATTCCAATGGCCGGGATAGTAGATCCAAGAGCTCTTGAAGATGGTAGAAGACTCCGAGCATTGGAAGAAGGTATGAAAGCCTTGGAAGCGAAAGATGCCGTTAACCTGGATGCTGTGGCCATGTGTTTGGTTCCTGACCTGGTGTTGCCGTACAAGTTCAAAATGCCGGAATTTGAAAAATACACGGGAGATAGCTGTCCAAAGTTGCATTTGATGATGTTCTGTCGAAGGATGACTTCGTTTGTGCGAAATGACCAACTAATGATCCATTGCTTCCAGTATAGCCTGACGGGGGCATCCCTGAGATGGTATGTGCAATTAGAGAGTAATCAGATTCGATCATGGGTGGATTTAGCCAGAGCTTTCATGAAGCAGTACGATTACAACCTGGATTTGACTCCTGGTCTCGTAGATCTGCAAGAATTGTCTCAGGCGGAGAATGAATCATTCAGAGCGTATTTACGAAGATGGAAAGAATTGGCTGCTAGTGTTCAACCACCACTTCCGGAAAGGGAACTGGTTGACATCTTCTTGGGTACTCTGAAAGGCCATTATTTTGACAAATTGTTCAGTTGCACAAACTTTGTGGGCCTGATGAGGCTGGGAGAGATTGTTGAGAGAGGACTCAAGAGTGGAAAGTTTCGAGATGTTCCTTACGTCCCAGTTGATAAGGTTGAGTCAGTTGTCAGTTCCCAAGAAGAGTGGGAAGAAAGAATTGACGCCACCTCGGAATCTCTAGCATCTCAGGATCAGTTTTCAGACACTTCAAGTCAACGATCATCTTACCGCCGATCGCGTCAGCATGCTCCACGAAGACCAAGGAAACCTGAAAGGCAGTTTACTCAGCTACCGGTGTCGTACAGTCAGTTGTTGCCAGATCTGGTCAGAAGTGGATTGATAGTGCCGAAAGAGACTAAGCCGGTGATTCCACCGTATCCTCCAGGTTTTGATACCAGCGCCCGCTGTGAGTACCATGTTGGGGCACAGGGGCATTCAACAAATGATTGTAAGGTACTTAGAAGCCAGATTCAGGATCTGTTAGACTCTAACCGTATTTGCATCACTCCTCAGGGTTTTGTTCAGATTAATGATTTTCCATCATCCAGTTGTGTGGGTTCGTCAGTTAATGTCATGGAGGACTCCGCAGGAAGTGTGTGCTCTGAAGATTGTCAATCAGAAAGTTCAGTTGTATGGGAGAAGTTTCTAGAGGTTTTCGCGCCGAATGTCGCATCTGTTTTCTCTGCTTAATCCGTTTAGCTTTTTGTGCACTGGTGTCTGCCGACCACCACCAGGATTGTTGGTTGGGGTCGTTATATTCGTACTCATTTGTGCTTACCTGCTGATTTTGTTGGTTGTACATATGTGGGAGATGTTTGTCTGTATGCTTATAGCTTGAGTTTCTCTTTGTCTCGTTATGAATGTGTGCTTGCTTTCTACGCTGCATTATCATTTAACAGGTACATCAGAACCGTGGGCCTTATTTCCTCATCCTCCAGTTGTTGCAGGAATTCCTTCAGAGATATGGAACAGAATCAGTTCGAATTGATTGAAGTCCGAAGCCAGCTGGGACAGATGATGAGAGACATGCAAGAGATGCGTCTGGAGCAGAAGATTCTCAAAGAGGAGAACAGTCAGCTGAAGACCCAAGTGAGCTTGATCATGGAGGTAGTCAAGAATGTGCTTAGGAAAGAAGACGATCAGCTATTTGAAGCCGCAATGAAGAAGCTCGCGCCACCCGTGCACGTGGAACCTGAGCAGCAGCAACAGAAGATACATCCGGCTCAGCGGAGGATCCAGGAAGGGAAGCCAAAGAGAATGTTTGAGGCACCGCCTATGACATATGCTGAGCTCTTGCAGACTTTATTGAGGTTTAATCTGGTTGAGAAAAGAACGTTGGAACCACCAACGAGAGCGTTTCCTCATGGGTACGATGCCAGTAAGCAATGTGAGTTTCATTCTGGGGCATTCGGACACGACATCGAGGGTTGTCATGCTTTTAAGCACAATGTTCAAGACCTGATTGACTCGCACGATATTGAATTCACGTCGGGCGGCGTAGCTGTGCGTATTGCTCCTGTCTCAGTCGATGCTAAGATGACAGATGTTTCTAAAGCTGCAGTGGGTCAGAAGCGTATCCTGGACTCCATGGTGTCAGAATCTCCAGGCCCACAACTGTTGCCTATTCCTGGGGCAGATCTGAGAAAGAAAATGGCTAAGCATAAGGAGGGCGTTAATCAATACATTGAAGGCCAAGAAACCGATGTTGCATCTGATACGAAGGGTGTTCAAGAGTCAACCCGATACCAGCAGCAGAACCAGCAGGGGTATAAGAGATATCAGAATCGGGCTCCCCTGGCAAGCCGTCATTTGGAAACTCCTCCTATGCCGTATGCACAGCTTCTGCAAACGTTGCTTCAGCTCCAATTGGTTCACAAGAGGACAATGACTCCCTTAACGGGGGCACCACCACCGGGGTATGATGCCAATGCTACTTGTGAATTCCACACTGGGGCACCTGGCCATACGGTTGAGAATTGTAAAGCTTTTAAGCACAAAGTGCAGGATCTACTTGATAGTGCAGCAATCAGCTTCGGGCAGAAAGGTCCCCAAATCATCTGAATGAAGGAGGAAGGGCTCTATAATTTGGTTGGGTCGTTGCTATAATTTGGTTGGGTCGGTGAAAGCAGATCAGGACAGCATCGAATTGTCTCTAATAAAGATAGCTGGTTCAGCAGCAGGGCAGATGTGAAAGCCCGGTTCTCGGAAGCTAGCATATCTTCTTTGTTTTAGCTTGTCATTTCTTTACATTTGTAGTTGCTTTCCTGTTTGAATTTGTAATCTTGTTTGTAAAACTTGTTGTTTTCATTCAATTGATGATAATGAAATAAATATGCATGTTTTGATTGAATCCATTCGTGTTCACTAACTGTTTTTTACAAATGTCCAACGCTTGGTTAAGAAGAATTTGGGGAGGATGACGAAAATGACCGACATGCAACTGCCGATATTGTATGCTTTTGAAATAAAACCTGTTGATGATGTACAGACATTGTTTCAAATCCCTAAACACCGGAGATATAAGGAAGATAATCCCTTGTTAACCCCTTTGAGCCTTGTAGTAGGAGTTTCTGTCTGCAAACGAAAAACCCTCGATCTTTAACCTGGGGCAGGGTAGGTGTTAGCTAATTTGACCGAGCGTCCAAATTGCAAAAGGAGTGTCCGTTAGAGGAGCAATCACGCCCCTAGAGGTCGTGCCTAAAAGACCACAATGGTTCAACCAAGAATGGGACAGCCACATCATTTCCCAAAGAGTCAGACAACCAGTGTCACGCGACTTGTTCGAAAGAGAAAAAAAATGAAGGAAAAAAAAAACGAAAAAAAGAGAATCAAAAGCCCGCTAAGTCAAGAAAACTTCAAAACAAATGACTTAGGCAAAAATGAGGGCATCCCGCTGGACTTAAAGAAACTCAAAAGGAGTCAGTCCAGGCAAAAGTTAGGGATATGAAAAGAAAAAGATGAAAAGGATCAAAAGAAAAATCCTCGATGGAAATACGAGTCGTGTGACCTCAAGTGTCAGAGACGAAAAGTGAGTGGCTGCCACTCCCAACGATCATAATTTCTCGAACGATCACTCCCATATTTCAGCCTCCGAGAGGTGAGCGCTAAGGTCGAATTAGCAGGACGTAGGATGGGAGAACATCAAGGAGAATGGGTGGGTTAAAATAAACTTCGAGCCTTTATCCTTTCTTTCAAAACCGTGAACCTGACCACGTTACAACCTCCAAAAGTCCTAATTGAAGCAGGTTGTTTCGAAAGCATACTCCGGTAAAGGTCGCGTCGATTTTGACTCTTAAAAGGGTTCCTCTTGCCATGTTGATACTAAGGTTGATAAATGTTTTGTGCATTATATGCCATAAACTGTTTTTCCTTTTCCCAGTGAACAGATTGGATGTCAAAGCTGTCGTATGTGTTGCATTAGTACATCTCTTATGCAGAACAACTTGTTTTACTTGCGAGTAAGCGCTTGACAGCAGGAAAGCTTCCTACGATGGAAAGTATGGTCAAGATAGAATGCAGAGCGCCCGAATGTTCCGAGAGCAGGGGCAAGCTATTACCGTGATTCCCAGTCCGGGCAGCCTTTCGAAATCAGTCATCCTGGGGCAGTCAGGTCGAGATTTGGCAAATCTCTCGTAGTTGGAGGTACTACTCTGAATCAGATAATCAGGGGCAAGGTCATTGCAGTCAGGGGCAGGCCATCTTAAGAGCGCAGAGGTTGTTCTTTATTCAAGGAGCATTTGATGGGAAGCATCTCTCCGAAGCTCAGAATGCTGGGGCATGTTATATCAGACCATCAGGGCTCATATTTGCACATTTCCTTTCAAGGACTATCCCCACAGAGATCCCGCAGGCCGGGGCATATCAGGAGCGAAAGGATTGTTCTTCTCCGTATCTACAGGGTCATTCAGAGTTAGATGCAGTCGATTTTCGAGAGCGAGATGAATGCGGGAAGTCGTGTTACTATCCCTTGACTCTTCACCCGGAGACTATGTATTCAGGCAAAATGTTTTCCAGCGTCAGTTGTACATGACCCATCACAGACAGCCTAAGAGTTCAAATCCATGTTTGCAATCACTGGGAGGCCCATCCGTGTTGGCGCATCGGTTTCCAGATCCGAAGCTTCATCAGAACGCGGGAAGACTCCCTCCATTTTCTCCAGCAAAGTCCAATTTGTCATTGGCATGGATAAGCTATCCCTAGAGGAGTCTAATCATATTCAGCACGTCTGTTATTTCACAGCGGAGTTATATTCCCTAGCAGGGTATTACTTCGTCGAGGTGTCCGGTTAAGTCCTCAATATCCCCAGCGGAATTGATTTCACTCTCCCAGCGTTTATTTTGCTGGGATAATCCTGTGATATCCGGTTTATCCCCAGCGGAGTTGGCTTCGTCTTCAGCGTTTATTTTGCTGAAGTGGTTCTGTACCTAGCTCTCTCTGGCAACTCGAGCCTGCATTAGCATATTGCATGCATCATCATATTTGCATCATACTTGCATATCATGGTCAAAATGCGTAGCATTTCCACCCAGAATGGAGCATTACGCCATAGAAAGATTAAAGCATATGCATATGCATACGAAGCATAAGTCAGATTTTCTATCAGCCTCATATGGCGCGTGAATTACTCTGTGATCAGTTCAGGGGCATTTATCCAGCAGCAGTATTCAGACAGTTCAGCAGATTATTTGTATCTCAGATCATACAATAGTTATGCTTTGATCAATCGGTCATCTGATATCGACAGACTTTTCTTCCCGTCAATTCATATTGGCGATGTGTTCCTCCAATGAATGGACTTCTCCGTCTATCATTAGACGTCTTGAGTACGAATGTGGTTTTCTTCCCGTCTATCAGTAGACGATGTGAAGTTTCGGGCAATCTTCAATGGAGTTCAAGACAGAGCTTCTCTAGTAAGTAGCTTTTCTTTCCGTCTATCAGTAGACGATGTGAAGTTTCGGGTTACCGTTCAGCGGGTTTTCTTATTGCCAGATCATCCGTATGATGAGGTGTTTCCCCAACGAGTCTTCCCCGGCTATCCTTGCTTGTTGAAGGGTTTCAAAGCGATATTTCGGCTAATGATTTTCTTTCTGTTTACTGGATGAGATGACGTTTCAAGGGGTACTTTTCTGACTGTCAATCCTTATTGATGTCGAGGCTCTTCGAAGAATGCTCAGTTTTCGTGATCGTTGATTCTTATTGACGACATGGTTCTTTAAAAGGTGGTTTTTCTTACCGTCGGTCCATACTGACGATGTAGCCCCTTCAAGGATATCGATCTTTCCATCAATTCCCGTAGACAGAAGGATTCTGAAATTCAAGGGATGGTGTTGAATTGCGTTATGGTGTCTTCCCGTCTAACCGTAGACAATGTGAATATGGAGATTATGAATTTCTTCCCGTCTACCCTTAGACGATGTAAGTACGGAGATTATTTCTTCCCGTCTATCCTTAGACGACGTGAATTGTTTTGTGTCATCAATCAGGATGATCCCGTCTATCCTTAGACGGTGCGAATATGGAGATTAATGGTGTCTTTCCGTCTACCCTTAGACGATGCGAACGGAGATTATTTCTTCCCGTCTATCCTTAGACGATGTGAGTATTTGATTATGGTATCTTTCCGTCTATCCTTAGACGACGTGAGTATGGAGATGATTTCTTCCCGTCTATCCTTAGACGATGAGAATATTGATTTGTTTCATCAATCAGGATGATCCCGTCTATCATTAGACAATGTGAGTATTCGATCAAGGTGTCTTCCCGTCTATCCTTAGACGATGAGAATAGTGATTTGTTTCATCAATCAGGATGATGCCGTCTACCCTTAGACGATGTGAATTTGGAGATTAATGGTGTCTTTCCGTCCATCTTTGGACGATGTGAGTATATTTCTCTTCCTGCCTATCAGTAGGCAATACGAAAGGATCAGGTATTTTGTTGCAGCCTTCGGGTTTTGTTACATGGGGCATCACAAGTAATGGGTATTCAAATCAGGAGTTCTTCATCAGATGATCGATCAGTTTGGTGCCGTAATAACTGGACTCGGTTTTCAGGACTTTATTCCCCAAGCAGTTTACAGTATATGCTCGCGGTTGGCAAATTTTCGGGTTTTATTTTGTATTCAACCGTCTCGTACCTCCGAATGTTTGAAGGCTGAGCGCTCTTCAAACCCTTCAGGTCCAAGTCGCTTGAATAGGGGCAGCTGTTGCACCCTAAAATTTGACCAACCGATTCTCCTATCTGACTCGTGGTTTAAATTCATATTCGCAACTCAGGCATATGATTTTTGTGCAAATAGGGGATATCAGGGTTACAGCTTGATTTTCGTCTATCAGATATGGCAGATCCAGTCCAGATCACCAGGGTTTTATTTTCGGGAAATTGTGCGCTCCTCAGTGATTTTCAGCTTGCACAGTAATTTTGGGGATATTCTGATGCCCGGGGTTCTCTGTTCAATTCGATCTGGTCTCGTGCGCTCTTTTATGGTGGTCATTTGCATTTGTCTGCATTTTTAGGATTTTAATAGACTTTTGTGAATTTTCAATAGGCTTTATAGATTTTTCTGGAATTTAAATAGAGTTTTTGTATTTTTTTTCAATAGTTTAAATCATTTTTAGAATTTTATATAGATTTTAAAATAGGTTTAATAGTTTAATTCTCATTTTTAGAATTTTATATAGATTTTAAAATAGGTTTAATTGTTTTTTTTATCATTTTTAGAACATGCTAGATTTTAGATATAGTTTTAATTGTTTTAGATAATATAGGAAATATTATAGATTTTTTCTTATTAGTTTCGAATAGATTTTAATAATGGTAGAACTTTAATAGAAGTTAGTAGAAATTTAGAGTCAATTAGATCTTAGTCATTTTTAGATTTAATTAGGTTAATATAGAGTTAATTAGGTTTTTAATCATTTTTTAGATTTAATTAGGATTTTAATCATGCTTAGGTCTAATTAGGATTAAGATAGTTAATTTTTGGATTAGTCAGTTAATTAGGCTTTAATTGAGTTCATTTAGTTTTAAGTAAGTTTCTTTAATTCAGTTTTTTTACAGTTTTTTGGTCATTTTCGTATGGGCCAGAGTGCAGTTTTTTAAGGCCCAACTCGCAGCCCAATTGTCCAGAAGTTGTCCAAATAATCCAGCAAATTTCCAGAGTTTTCAGCAAGTTTCTAGAAGGTCCTAGAGTGGCCCAGAAAATGCCAAGTCTTTAAATAGCTCCCGCCACGTGTTCACTCGGGGCTGGCCCACGTTTCACTCACGCAGCACAACACCTCACACACTCAGACTCCCTCACGCTCTCCCACGTGTCCCACCAGAGCTCACCCTCTCTCTCTGCTGCCACCCGTCCTGACACGCGCTCCCCATGCAGCAACCCCCTGAGACACTTGGCACCACCACAGCTAGTCACCGGAGCATCGCCGGGACTTCGCCGCCGGGCATGCAGACGCCCTGAGCCGCCGTCCAACCGTCTTCCGGCCACCGTCTTTCTCGCCGGAATCCCCAAACATCTAGAAATCTCCAGAAATCCATTTCTTCACTCCGATCGTCTCCGATCGTCTCCGTTCTCCTCTGTCTCCACCTCGCCGGAGACATCAAGCTTCGCCGGAAACTTCATACGCTTTTCCCAGAACATCATCAACATTCATCATCTGAAATTGCCTGAAACCTCCATCCACCAACGAACGTCAATAATCTTCAAAGAAGATCCTCGTGGTTCGTCTTCCCTCATCAAGATACTCAAAATCTTCTGGAGATTTCCCTCAGAACAGTTACGCCACTCAAAGGATCTTCAAGATCCATCACCTCCAGAACCATTGCCTTCATCAGTCCTTGCAAGTTTCTTCCCAGACCTTCATAGAACTCATTGAGTTCTTCATTGTTCGCCCAGAAATCTCCAGAACGCGAAGAGGTGCCTCCATAGCAATCCAACTGGTCCCTCAAGAAGGTTACAACGCTGTTCGTCGCCCTCAGATTCAAGATTCTCCAGTTCTTCATCTTTCGTCAGTAGATCCAGGAGTCATCAAATCGTGTCAACACCTCCAGGTTCTTGCTTCTTCCAACTCTTCTTTTAAGCGTTTGGATTATGAAATCTGTTAGCGGTTATGTTAGCATTTAGGATTAGGAGTTTTCGGATAGTTTAAGCGAAGAGGATTTTGGTGAAATCTGGGATTTGAGGATTAGGTTTTAGTGGAGATTCCATGAGATAGGTGTGAAGGTCATTTGGGGTTTTCTGGGAATGGATTGAGAGAGGAAGATGAGTTGCAGAGAGACGGACGATACGGCTAGGGTTCAATGATGAACAGTAGCCAGAGAGATTGAAGGGGATTAGGTTTTGTGGTTAGGGTTTCATTGGGTTAGGGTTAGGTTTGGGCTTAGGCCCAAATGTGTTCTGCTGAACACTACCCCCATTTGCTCAATTCCCCCCCCCCCCTGTGTAAGAAACCAGAGTGAATTAGTTTGGGCCTTAGGCCCTAATGCTAGCTGTACCCCCCCTGGGCGTAAGCCCAATGAAGAATAGCTGGGAAACTGCTAGTCTGCACCCCCCCTGCGTTCATTTCAGTTTTTGTTGTTTTTTCTGGTTAATAAGCTTGGGCCCTGCGCCCAGTGCTTTTAGCACCCCCATCTCTGGCCCAGCTTGCATTAATAACTCAGAAACCTTGCTGTTTGAACCCCCTCCCCCATTTTTATTTCATTTTGTTTTTTCTTTTATATTTTCATGTTTGCATAAATCATAAGAAAATGTAAATAATTGATTTTTTTAATTCTTCTTTTTTCTACCATTTCATCATAATGTCTAGAAAATTGTATAAAAATAAAAATGCCATTTTATTTTTGTTTGCTATTTTTTGTATATTTTCCATTTAATTGACTTTTTTAATATTCTTTAGTGCATACATATTGTTAGAAAATTCATGGAAAATAGTAGATTTAGTCAAATAATTCCGTTCTTTTTTCTGTAGACTCGTAATTCAATATAGAATTTTATAGTGCAAAAACATTAGCTTAATCATGCATTTTCAATTTAATTGCATTTTTTTGTATTGCTTTGATATTGAATAATTGGTTTGTGGATATGTCTGTGTTGCTGATTTTAGTTCTTTCATCTGGTAATGAATTTTGTTCTGATTTTTCAGTATGTTGTCTTAGAGCCATGTAGGTTTCCCATTAGATTTTTGATAGATTTGTGTAGGATGTTCTGATATGATTAGTCTAAGCTTGAAGATAGGAGAAGTCTTGATGACTTCTGACTTTGAAGTTCAACTGTGGTTGAACTTCAGAGATAGTTTCTATTGGTTTGGTGGCCTGTGGGTTCTTCTCAAGGTGGAAGCTGATTGAGGTCCTGTTGGAGCTTGCAGGGATGCAGTGGATTGAGGCTTAGTCTAGGAGCTTGTTATCTGTTTGTGAGGTTCGAGATCCTGAAGCTTGAAGGGAGTTTATGGTACTTTCCTGAGGAAGGCACTATGAATGACTTTCATTCTTTCTTCTCACCTCTTTCTTAAGTATCCAATGATGTTGGAGCCAACTTGTGAGTTTAATTTCTCCTGAGGAGGAATGTAAACTGATCACATGTTGTTGAGCCACATGGGATACGATTCCTAAGTGGAAGCCCCCTAGTACCTTCCCGAGGAAGGTCCTATGGGTCTATTCACTTAGTTCCATTAGTTTATCTAGGGTTTCTCAAGTATCCAGTGATGTTGGAGCCAACTTGTGAGTTTAATTTCTCCTGAGGAGGAATGTAAACTGATCACAGTTGTTGAGCCACGTAGGATACGATTCCTAAGTGTCAGCCTCCTAGTACTTTCCTGAGGAAGGTCCTATGGGCCTGTTCACTTAGTTCTCTTAGTGCATATAGGTTTTCTTAAGTATCCAGTGATGCAGGAGCCTTCATGTGAGTTTAATTTCTCCTGAGGAGGAATGTAAACTGATCACAGTTGTCGAGCCGCATAGGATATGACTCCTGAGTAGTAATCTCCTGGTACTTTCCTGAGGAAGGCACTATGAGTTTGTCTGCTTAGCTCCCTTTCTCTGGTAAGCTTGTTCTGAAGCTTGGAGACTGGGATTGATTCCTCTTGCTTAGGGTTCTGGTTAGATTTTTTTGCTTAGATCTTTGCTTAAGGTGTTGCATGGAGTTTTGTTTAGAGATAGATTAGGAGCTTGTTTCAGGTTTGTTAGGGGCCTTTCCCAGGATTGGTTTCTTGTTTTGTAGATAGAGGCCTGTCAGGTTAGCTAGCCTTCTCTTCGTGTTGTTTGACTTGTATGATGTTATGTTGCATTAGACTTAGGTGTTCATCTAGATAGTTCTGAGTAGGTGCATCTTAGAAGTAGACTTTGTGTGCATGAGAAGTTGAGGTGGTCCTCCTTCTGCTTGTTTGTTATTGCGTGGCTTTGCTCGTTGGTATTTGGTAGAGCTGAGCTCCCTTGCCTTTTTGGTTTGCGGCCTTTGCGCCTTGTTTGTTTAGTTGTTGCATTCATGCATATTTCCGTTATTTCTTTACTTTGCAGTTTCTTGTTTGTAGTTTAATCCTGTTGCCATGATCCCTTAGGAGTTCTGACTTCTCCGCTGCGGAGCTGTTATGATAGACATTAGGATGGTCAACCAGGTGTGATAGCAGTAGGTAGATTCCCCTGTTTCTCAGCTATAGTTCTAGGGTTCCCCTTTCCTTCCAGTAGGAGCTTTTGAGTAGCTTGACCCGTAGTTAGCCGAACTACAGCTGCTCTGATTCTTCGTACCAGACGAAGATATGTAGGCATAGGATGCGATATCCTAGCGAGCACTCTAACAACTAACCTTTTGTTCTCTCGCGGCTGTGCGATCGAGACTTTCCCGCTAACGACTAATTGTTATCCCTTTCTCCTGCCCGAGTGCATTTGAGACCAGATCGTAGTTGTAGGTCCCCGAGCCTTTAGAATCAGTTTGTTTTCTCACTGCTGTGTGAGAACCCCCTGTTTAGCCGTAGTTAGTCGAACTACGTTTGCTCTGATCTTTCATACCAGATGGAAGTACGTAGGCACAGGACGCGATGTCCTGGCGAGCAACCTTTACCCCGTTTAGACGTAGGAAGTCGAACTACGTTGACTCTGACTTTCCCATTGCACGAGGGAATACGTAGGCCCAGAACACCGTATGTTCTGTCGAGTCCTGTCCTTTTATTTCCTTTTCAGACCAGCCATTAGCGTAGATAGATAATACACCCTTTACCTATAAACATCAAGCGTGGATCCCATCGAGTACGATGGACGTGAGGGGTGCTAATACCTTCCCCTTGCGTAACCGACTCCCGAATCCAGGTTTTGGTTGCGATGACCATACCTTTTCCCGTCTTTGCGAGGTTTACTTCGAGCGTTTCCTTTCCCGCTCTGAGGGATAAATAACGCACGGTGGCGACTCTCCTGTCAAGCCGGCGCCGATTTTCGCAGTAGCGACAGCATCGTTGGAAACACAGTCTCTGTCGCGATGAACCTCTCAACATACTCAACTACGACCTTGCCTCTGTATGAATGATTTAGATTTGCATATACACGAACAATAAATGAACATACCAGAACGAATCACTATAGACACAAGATAAAGCTAGTCAAAGTTAAGGACGAGATTACTGAACTTACGCGACGACGATGAAGCGCTGCAACAGGTATGAAATTGTTATGTTCTTTGTTCGATTCCATAAATTCTTCTTTCTACTTCTTGCTACGAAATTGGTGTTGTTGTTGCTCTATGTCCGTCTCTCTTTTCTGTTTTCAATCTCTCAATTTATAGTTCATTTCTACAGGCTTGAACAAGTTATATTTTTCTCTGTAATGCAGGTTGAGGTTTTTTGTTGGCAGAAATTGAAGTGTTGGAGGTTGAAGGTTCAGAGTTTTGGATCTGTTTTTGAAGGCTCTTTTGTTTAGGCTAAACTTTTGAAGGCTATTAAAGAAGATGAAGAATGGAGGAGGATTTAGTTTTTGTTGTGTGGTTCTTTTTTGTCTACAGGGGAGCTTGTATTTATGGCCAATATAAGGTGAGTGATCGATTCCATTTTGTTGGTCGTTTCAATCCAATTTTTTGCATTTTGCTTCATCTCTTTCTGTACTAGCTGCTGCATACGTTTTGCTGGCTTGGCAGGTCGTGGTCCTGTGTGTGTTTTGCTGATTCAGTTTACAAGTAATGTATTGTGCTGTGATGAAACAGACAAAAAGGAGAAGGAAATCATATTGGTTCGTACCAATTTCATGTGCATTTGCATGGATTTATGAGTGAAGAATAGAAATGTAGAATTAGTGGCTTAGTGAATGCAAAAACTCGAGCAGGCTTCATGGAAATTTTTTATTTTATTTTCTTTGAATTTTTTGTAACAAAGGTGAACGCTTTTTATTTTGATTGTATTGGGTTTGTTTCAATAATATCTTGTATGGAATTTGCAATTGTAGTTATGAAACTTGAGAAGTGACTAGGAGTTTGAATCTTAAACTTGAATTGAAGTGGAATTGTGCATTTCCATGAATTAGAATTGAGATGGACTTGAAATGTGAATGTGGACTTTTGTAATGAAGAGATGATTTAAAATGGTTCTAAAAATGTATAAACAGATTGCTTGAAAAATGGATTGGGAAAAGGATATGGATTAAATTAGACTTGAACTTAAAAAAACGTTTATGGATTAATGGTTATGGATTTCTAAAAATGGAAATGGAAATAGACATAGAAATTATGTGTGAATGATGACATATGAACTTATATCCAATTCCAATTCCTTCCTCAACTTGAATTAAACTCTTGATTTCCATAAATGTTTAAGAACTTGATCATTCCCGAATCAATACTCTACTTAAAGATGAATCAAATTGACTTTCATGAGAAATTCTCTTTATTAAGGAACTTTTGCCTAGCTCAAATACAAAGGGTATGGAAACCCCATTCACTTGGTCTTGAGTGTGCATAGATAAAGGAGTGACTTGAATTGAGAGGGAGTCAAACTCTGATTCACACAAATGAATGTTTGACCTAATGCTTCTGATGACTACTCTGAATAGAAAGATAACATGAATTCAACTCGTGTCAATCTTAACTGAAGTAGTATTCAAATAAATCAACTCTGAATAGAGTAAGCATAAATAACGAGAAAATCCTTTGATCCCATGTCTTAGAAGACCATGCAAAGTATGATTATGACTTATGACCTAATGGGGATGCAAATGAACGCGAAGCAAAAGCCAGTCAAGGTTAGAAAAAGATAGGGCAACATTTGGGGTTCAATAGATTGCACATTGAATTAATTGCTGAAAATGATTTTGAATTGTTGTTTTTTTTGTTTCTGATGCAGTGTTAATCGATTAACCAGTTGCAATATAAAACTGGTTAATCGATTAACCAGAGCAATTTCTGAAATTTTTTAGTGGTTAATCGATTAACCATTTTGCACTAGCAAATGGTTAATCGATTAACCCTAGACCAAAATGTAATTTTTGGTTGTTTTCAAGAATGTTTTGATTTCTTTCCACCTCTATCCTTCATGGATTGATAGGATGCATTTGTGTGGACTGTTTTTGACTTGTTTCATCATGCTTGATTGTTTGATCTCAATTTTTTGATGCGTGACTTTTGGTTTCTGTTTGAATGCTTAACATGTTCATGTTGCTTGATTAATGTGATGATCATATTCTTTGCTTGCTTATATCATGTTAATGATTAATTTCAGATGATTATCTTGCGGGACTTGTGATGCATGTGTCTGTTTGCTTCCAATTCCGCTTGTCGCATGATCGTTTAATTGTGCAATTGGTATGTATAAAGCATATTAATCTTGTTGATTCTTGATGATGCATTCTTGTTACACATTTGTGTTTGATTTTTGATGCATGTCCATCCTTGCATGATAATTGTTCATGATTGGTGTTTGCTCATACTTGATTGCATTGAACATTATTGCTGCCCTACTTTCTACAGTTGTCTTATTCTGAATTTGCATGTTGTCTTTGCTATTGCTTGTTGTCTTCCTTTTACACCTACTTTTGTGCTGAATTAGTAGCTGTTAAATATTGTTGTGATGCCTTGCTGGATTTTGTTGTTGTTTTATGCAGGAAGCGTTGTTGTAGCTATTTTTTTTACCTTGTTTTCTTGCCTTTTTCTTGCATTTGCATGCTCCCTTATGATTCCTATTCCAATTTAATTTCCAATTAAATTTTGGATTAGGATAGCCATTAGGAGTGTACTCCATGCATGATAGCAAGTAGGCTAGTCCCTTTAAACCTCAATCTTAGGTCAATCTTTTGCATGCTAACATTAGGATAGATTTTCCTTTTGCATCCCGATCTTAGGGCCACTTTGCATGACAACGTTAGAACCGAGTTTCCCCTTAGACCTTTCGTGCATCTTTCTCTATTCTCATCTCAAAAAAATGCTAACACACTTAATAAAGATGATGAACGATATGCGCCACGAGCCTTAAGCATATGGGAAATGATGAGTGAGGGGTCTCCTCTAGCTTGTCTAGAGTGTTTAGTATACATCCCGTCTGGAGGCGATATGCGACGCATTTGTTCCTATATCATAGTCTTTAGTGCAACGTGAATCACAAAGCAAACTAATTCACTTCAATAAAACTCACAAACAAAATTCAAACCTTTTTATCCTTCGGAATATATTTTGTTTCAAACTCATTTTCAGAAAGAGTACGTTACTTTTCCGTTCTACTGCAAACAGGCATCAACCCTAACTGCTGGAATGAGAACTTAACGTCGCTCATAGAAAATACTTAACCAACCAGTGGTTTCGTAGTATCTCGAACTACGTTTGCTCTGATTTCTCATACCAGATGAGGATACATAGGCACAAGACGACGATGTCTTGGTGAGCAACCATCCCCGTCACCCGTAGTTTTTCGAACTACGTTGACTCTGACTTTCCCATTGCACGAGGGAATATGTAGGCATAGGGCGGCCATGTCCTATCGAGTTTCTTCTTTTCTTTTACTTTGTTCTCGTTTCCATTTAGCAGTAGCTTATAGATGATATACTCTTTTATTAGACAACAAGCATGAACCCTTTTGAGTACAACGGACGTGAGGGGTGCTCATACCTTCCCTATGCATAACCGACTCTCAAAACCAAGATTTGGTTGCGATGACCTTGTCTTTTCCATTTCTTCAGGTTTTTTTTTATTGTTTTCTTTCCCTGCTTTAGGATAAATAACGTTCGGTGGCGACTCTTCTGTTTTTCCACCGGGTGTTTTTCGCAGTTGTGACAGCATGTTGCCTAAAGACTCTTCTAAACAAGGGCAAGTTGTTTCCCATATGTTGCTTCCACAGTCCAACTATCCCTAAGGGGAAAGTTTAAAGTTTTAGCTATACGGTATGCGGTCAATCTGGGGTAGCTATGCCGAGATTCGATAAATCTCTCTGAGAGTTTGAAGACATTGGAACAATTTGGATGCCATGTTTTCTGTAAAATCCTCTTGAGATGACTTATAAACCATGTGATTTTGGGAATTTAAGAATTAAAGATTATTTTATCCATTCACAATAATTGTTGTTCGAAATGGCGACCACCATGCAGTTCATCAATGCAGAACTACTTTGTTCTCACAACATTCTTCACCCATGTCCCGGGTAAGTCTCTACTTCAGGTGGTCATGACAATTCCCTGATGAATCTCTACTTCAGGCCGTTATGGCAGAAGTGATGCAAGAATTCTCCAGTTGGTAACCTAAGCCTACGCTAGTGAATTTCCTTGGCTTTAACCTTCCTAGTGAAATGGATGTTATTTCACTCCTTAGTGGATTTCTTACAACTTCAATATTCTCCAGCAAAGTGGATGTTTATTTTATCCCGATGAAGTCTCAAATCTAACATCTTCAGCTTGCAACGTTGATCCGAGCCTCCCCATTAAAGTGGATATTTATTATCCCTTGTGAGGCCTCAGCTCTAGCATCTCCAGTTACAACTTCCTTCCAGACTACTTCAGTTTGTAGTGGATATTTATTTTATCCCCGTGAAGTCTCTCCAATCATGAGTGTAATCCTTTCCCAATGGATCTTTCTCATCCCCAACAAAGTAGCAAGGTTCATCTTGATAGTCCCCTAAGTGAAGTCATGATGTCCATCCTCAAGTGGAGTGCTCTCTTTTTCCCAGAGAAGTTTGAAGTCTTGATGCAGGACTTTGGTCCTAGATATAACTCTCCATCCATCCCCAATGATGTTGCTATCTTGTGAATTTTGGCTCAGTATTCGTGTTACGATGTTTATTTCACCTCCAGTTTACTTCTTTTCGTTTGTTTTGTCAGCATAAGCATAACATGACATACATTCATTCATATGGTTACATGTCATTTGCGCATTTTTCATTTTTGTGATGTTTATTTGATTCATTCACTTTGGCTATGTTTATCCCCAAGTGACTTCGTTTGTCTTCTCTCCCCAGTAGAGTCATCAACCTTAAGCAGAAAGTACACATCCTTTCTAAACTGAGATTGATCCTCAGGGAAGATTTGTTGCTTTAGTTATCTTTCCACTTTTAGATAAAGATAAACCCCAATTGAGTTCATTCCTAAATGGATAGAATCTTGCTTGACCGTTTCTCTTCAGTTATTTCCTGGATTGAACTTTGGTCTTTGACAATCACAGTCTCCAACTACTTTAGGCTGTTAAAGTTAGATCGAGCGTGCATTTAATTTTTAGTTTATCTCCCTAGGAAGAATTTGTTTACAGATCCCTAGTTGGAGACGATCATACTCCACAAAAATGTTTATACCTAGATGACAAGGGGCAACCTCTTTATTTGAGCAGCTTGTTTATTCTCAGATTTTCTATTTGGATGGCGAATGGCAGTCTCTTTTCAAGACAGTTTGTATATCCCCAACAAATTATCAAGATAATCAACTTATTTTCCATCAAATTGAATCTCTCCGAAAATCCGTCAGAGAAGTTTGTTGAAGACTTCATAAGTGTTTCTCTTTATTTGAGAATTCCAGATACAAGGATTTTATTTGCTCCAATGTAATTTCAAGCTACAATAATATTTCTCCTCAGTGATGTTCTCCCCAGTGAGTCCACTATTCAATTTTCTTCCATCAAATGGCATCTCTCTGAGAAGTTTGATGAAGATTCAGATGATCTTTCTCTTTATTTGAGAAGACATATTTTGCAAATCAACCGGCTTGCATCTCTTTTAGGTCCCCGGTGATGTTTTCTAATCTCCAGTAAATTATGGATCTCCACTGAAGTCATAAATCTCAAGTAAAACTCCAATCCCCTGTGAATATACTCTCCCATAAGTGTTCACTTTTCCAAGAAGAAACTGAGACTCGTTTGTGGCTTATAACCCAAGAAGAGCGGAGGTTTAGTTTACCCTTTTCAAGTGGAATACTTGATTAAAGAAGAAAATGAGACCCACTCATGGCATACAACTTTGAAGCGTTGGGGAGGTTTATTTACCCTTTCTAAATGGATTATTTAGTTAAAGAAGAAGCTGGATCATACCCTGGTCATGGAAGCTTATGTTAGTCTATTACCTTTGCTTAAGCCATCATATGTTTTGATAGTAGGTAATACACATTTCTTTTGGTTAGACACCTTTGCTTAGGCTGCCACATGTTTGGTAGTAGGTAATCTCTCCTTTCAAGTATATTACATCTACTTAGGCTATCATATGTTTGATAGTAGGTAGTATGTCTATCTCTTTTTGGTCAGATACCTTTGCCTAGGCTACCAAGTTTGGTAGTAGGTCATCTTTCCTTTTGTTTTTTTTACCTTTGCTTAGACTATCATATGTTTTGATAGTTTGTAGTACACCTTTCCTTTTGGTCAGTCACTCTGTGATTAGTAGTTACTTTCATTTAACAAAACCTCGACAGCGGGTGTTTCTTTTAATTTCTAGCAAACCTCGGTAGAAGGTGGCTCTATTTCATATTCTTTGGTAAATCTCGGCAGTAGATTCTCTGGTAAATTTTAAAAACAGAATTTTCATCAAACCTAGGCAGAAGGTATTTTATTTTTATTTCCTGGCAAGTCTCGGCAGAAGATTTCCAATTTAACCTTGGCATAAGGTATTTTCTTTTCATTTCTTGGCAAGTCTCAATAGAAGATTTCTAGTAGACCTCGGCAGAAGGTGTCTCATTTTGTAAATTCTCTTGTTATTCTCGGCAGTAGATCTCCAATATACTTCAACAGAAGATATTTCTCTATTTCTAGGACCTCGGCAGTAGATTCTCTAGTTAACTTTGATGCTTCTTTAAACTTCAGCATACAGTTGCTTCTTTTCAGAATCTCGGCAGTAGATTCTCTGGCTAATCTCGACAGCAGATTTTCCAGTAAATTTTGATAGTTGACACATTTTTTAATAAAACCAAGGCGGAAGGTATTCCCAAATGAGGTCTTAAGTCTCGAGAATAGACTCCTCCAATTGATATCTCTTGAAATCCTCATAGTTGACCTTGACAGTAGGTTCTCCAAGTGGATTTTGTTAAAAATATTTTGTCATAAGTTCATCACCATGTGTTTAAGATACCTTGTGATTGTCAGTTGGTAATCTCTTCCCAATGGAGTTGAGTCTCATCCTCGGTGGTGTTGGATCTTTTCCCCATGGAGTCTTGCTTTTCTAAGATGTTCCCCATAGGATCTTCCATTCTTTAACTATGTTTCAGCGTTGTCCGTATACAGTTATCTCCTGTGGCATCTTTTTCGACACAAATCTCTGTCTTGCATTCATATCATTTTGTCATATCATGTGCATCTTGTGGCATCTTAGGGCCAAGAATTGTGCATGTTTGTATTTAATTCTCTCCTATCATGTCGACGAAGATTTCAATCTCCATATCTCCGGATAGAAGAAACTTAAATAGGAGCATCTGTCATATCCTAATTTTTGACCCTAAGATTCTGTTTTTCGTTTTGCATCATCTGCATAGCATAACATGCACTTCATCTTGCATAGTGTCTGAAATGTCAATCAGAATAAATTTGTTGGATTTACAAACAAACCGGTCTAAATTTATTTCAAAATCTGACCAAACACTATATTTTTCCAATATGTTATTTCGCGCTGGTTATTTTGGTGTGTTCATTTTATTTTTTCGAGCACTTTTCTGCGCGACTTTTTATTTTGTTTTTTGATCAATTTTATTTAAATAATCATTTAATTTATTTAGATTTAATTGGATATTTAATATAAATTTGTATTTTTATTAATTAATTTTATTTTTAATTTGTTTATTAATAGTTTCTTTTTAAAAAACACAAAAACATAATTTTTAATTCTTTTAATTCTTGTCTTATTATAAAAAACACAAAAACATGATTTTTAATTCTTTTTATTCTTGTCTTATCATAAAAAACACAAAAATATGATTTTTAATTCCTTTTATTCTTGTCTTATTATAAAAAAACAAAAACAAAATATTATGTTAATTGTTATTATCATTCTTGTCTATTTTCTAGTCCTATATATATGCATTAGAAAAAATAAAGAAAATAGACAAGAAAATCACTCTCACGCATAATTTTTTCATGCATTACAAAGGGTGAGTGCATACATTGCAAAAGCAGAGACAACAACAACAACCACACGCTGTCAAAAGAAATTATTGCATAAAGATGAAGGGTATTTGAGTCATACTTGTATAGAACCCAGGTTTCTTCTTATTCGCATTACCGCCGAAGACGCGTCGGACGAACTCCGACAGGTAAGTTCCTTTTACCTTCGTGTGTTGCTCAGTTGTTTTTATTGATATGGGTCTGTGTGGGTCTAGTCCCACCGGCCCATATATTTTATTTTTGTTTTTTATTTTATTTTTTATTTTTATATTTCATTGTTTTTTTATCTATTTTTATTTTCTTATTTATTTATTCACTTTTGTTTTTATTTATTAATTTAGTTCAGTTTGGTTTTAACTTCGGTGTTAATTTATTATTAGTGAATTAATTATATTTTTATGATAATTTGATTTTTAAATGTTGATTCTAATGTTGATGTTAATTTCGATGATGATTCAGATTAATCGTGATGTTAATGCTAGTTTAACTAAATTCTGGTGTTAATTCTAACATTGATTTTTGAACTGGTTTCAATGTTAATATAGATTGTGTTTAGATCGTGATCAAATCTTCTTGTTAATTACTTGTGAATATCTTCCTTGATAATACTTGATTTAATCTCGATCCTTGTATTGACTATGTCGTTGTTCATTATGTTGTCTTTATCCATCTGATGCATGCATTTTTTGTCATATTATTTTATTTTTCCTGATTCTTATTTTGTGCCTATCACTTTCATGACTTAATCCTATTTTCTTGTATTAATGGCCTATACCTGATTCTAAAAGAAATGATTCTCCTTGTTGACTGCCATGTCATACCTAGGATAGCCTTGTCCACATTTCCCTTGAGACCTTAATAAAAACACTTAGCTCCCTTTCAACCTAGCCTTAGGTTTAGAGTTTCTTAACACTATGTAGGTGTTTTGCCATAGACACATATCTCTCCCCCTTGGAACCTTGACCATAGTCAAGAGTTCCTCACCCTTATTGAGAGGAACTATGAATGCTCTGATTCGATTCCCGTCAAGATACGTAGGCAAGAGATGTGATGTCTTGGTGAGCATACTTAGGACTAACACCTTAGGTCTCTCCCCCTTTACCTTTTCACCCTTAGCAGACAAATAGTAAATAACACAATAAAACAAGAGGTTCGTGTAGAGTACTACAAATACTTAGGATGCTAACACCTTCCCTAGGTATAACCAACCCCCGAACCTTAGATTCTCTTTTACTTTGTTTTTGCATTACCTACTTATGGGTTTATTCGTTCTTTTCCCTTCCTTTGGATAAATTAAGATCGATGGTGAATTATAATTTGTAAGCATGGTTAATTCAATAGCTATGGTATCCGATTCTCACCACGACAGGTGATCCCAAATTGATTTTAACATGATTACTAATTATAGGTCGTGGTTCGAGACAGAGCTCAGGGTACCATGTTAATGCCTATGCTAATTGAAATCTACTTGTGTGTTTTGTGAATTTTCTTGAGCCAAATGATCATTTCATGGAGAAGAAAATAGTGCAATAAGATCAAACTCAAAAGGAGGCTTGATGTGAAAATGGCATGAGTTGAAAGTTGTGGTCGTGGCACTGAAAAATAGGTCTGACATTAGGTCAAACATGTCACGGACCTAGTTTTGTGCACATATAACCTTTGAAAAACTTCAAAAATTGATGGACTTAGAGGCTGAATGGAGTCTTGATCCTTGAAGAAAAGTTTTAGAGGACATCAATTCTAACATTTGGCTTAAAGAAAATCCCAAAAAGGTTGAAAAATGAGAAAGTTATGGTGTTTGGACCAAGAGGCATGCCATACTTGACTTTAGGCCAACCTACTATGTACCAACTTGAATTTTCTTGAGTTTCCTAGCATCCAAAGGCTCAATATTGATTACTTGAACACCCAATGAAGTAAGATTGACTATACTTTGAAGGACCTTGATGATTTATTTATGAATTGGATGAAAATGGCATGGAAACAAACACATGAACCATACTTGAGTCATCTTTGATAACATGTACCAAACTTGAACTTCTCTTGATCAAATGATGTTGAATGGATCTTGACATGAATGTGGCCTAGGATTAGGGATCATGCTTTGAAACACAAGCTCTTATGGACCATTTATTGGACATAACTTTGGCTTAAGGAACCAAAACCTTAATTTAGAAACCATTCTTGATCTCTTGATTATAAGCCCTTACCTTGCATAATAAGAAAAGAAAATTACACATATTTTTGTAATTTAAATATGGGTTAGTAAGCATAAACAACATAAAGGCAAAAGGAACACAATGGGTGCTTGGTAATCTCCTAAAAAAGTCAAACCCAAGGAGGGGATTATGAGGGCACCATGCTTGTGATTTTGATGTAATGAAAATGATATGATTGGTGGAACCTTAGGGGTAAAAATTATGGTATCACAAATGCCCCTATTTAAGTTTATTCTATCCGGAGATATGGAGATTAGAAATCTTTGTATAGACGGGATCAAAGAGAGTAAAATACAAAAGACCCAATTTTTAGCCCTAAGATGCTACACAATGCTGATAATATGAATGAAAATGATACATACTCTGCAAGGAAACATTGTAGGATCCATAACAGGTGTTGTTGGAGAAAAAATAGAAGAGAGCCTACTAAAGAGATACAACCCACTAGGGAGTGGAAATACTCCATAAGGATACATGCTGGGAAAAACCCAAAGTACTTCTAGAAATGAAAGGCGATAATGGAAACCTCTATTGGGGAAGAGGCCAACAAGGAGAACACTGAGCTTACTAGGGAAAACCCCTGAGTAGTAAGTTGAATAATGAATTACTACCAACTGTCATACCCTAAATTTGTCCTACCCTTTTGTGATTATTTTTGCATTTTTTTGTTCCGTGCCATTTAGACACGTGTCATCTCGCAATTGGTCGATTTTTCAAAAAATTTATCTTTTGGCCAATCAAAATGTGACATGGGGCCTAAAAGGACATTTTTTGTGTATTTTATTTCTTCTCTTAATTTCATAAACCCTTTTCTTTTTTTTAAGAAAAAAAGGAGGTATTATTAATACCAATATTTTATGCACTTATGTATTTTCTTTAATTTGTAAATATCTTTTTATTCTTGTTTTATATACATTTATTGACATTTTTTTTATATATATATATTTTATTTTCTTTTTTAAATAGCTATTAGTTTAGTTTAAGTTAATCTAGTCATTTGTTAGTATTTATTTGTTTTGTTTATTATTTAACTATGTTAATTAGCACTTTAATTATTAATTTATAGTTGTTTATTATTATTTATTTTCAAGATAATTAGGAAAAAGGAATCAGGTTATGGGAAATAGAAACAAGTGGGGGGGGAGCCCAATCGCATCGGCCCATTAGGTTTCTGGCCACTGGCTGTTTATTTAAGAAGAGAGAACTGAGAGAGGGGGGGGGGGCATTGTTCACCTTCCCTAAAACTCAGAAAACCCTAATGAAAAATCTCAAAACGGCGCCGCAAACCCTAAATTTTGATTTCCACTGTTCATCTCCTAGAACAGCAAAATTCATCGCCTGGAAACCCAAACCCTTGCCATCATCACTCCGACCAAGCTCCATCGCCTTCTCCTACCTTTCATTTCTGCCGTTAACCTCAACGAAAACCCACCATCATCATGATTGTGCTTCATCATCATCATAAAACCTAACGGTCGTGACCACCCCTTTCCATAAACCCTCAAATCCCTCACCACCATTCTCTTGTAACTCACCATCCTCACCAAAATCTACTCCTCTTTCCGTCGCCGCGAAATCCACAATCTCTTTTTCTTTTCATTACCATCACCGGAAAATACCACCGTAACTTAACATCGACCATCATCTTTTGCCACCGCGATTCACCGCAAATATTGACACCGTCGAATTACTATTCACGAGTTACAACTGAGCTCAATCTCACCAACCTCGTACACTATCGTATCTGCTCCGAGCTAGGATGCGACATCCCCAACTCATAGCGGCAAAATACTTTGTTTAATCAACAAACTTAATCGACTTCGACCTCGCAGCTTCTCTTCTCGATTCCAGTTGTGCTCCTCACGAAGCCGCTGAAGACCATGATGTTTAGACGTCGGTTTTGTTTCATAAATGTCGCTTTTGTTACATTGAATTTCATAGCTTAGAACTTCAACAATTTGACAAGTTCAGCAACAATATAGTCAACAACAACACGACAGTTCTGGTGAGCTCCCTTGTTTTGAATCCACAACAACACGCATCAGCAATAATAATGTCAGCAACGAGGATATCAGGACAGCCAACTTGGTGCTATTATGCAACTACATCTCGTTTCGGTTGGTTTTCTTTTTCTTTCCGATTTATAACTCTGTTACGATTCAATTATTACGGTTGTATTAGTAATTTTTATGATGCGTTCGAGTTGGTTTTTTTTTTTGTTTCAATTGAATGATTTGGTTCGAATTATAGCTGCCGTTGTTATCGAAATTATAGATCATTTGCCACCTGTGGTTATAAGGTTGTTTCAATGATGGA
Organism: Lathyrus sativus; assembly: GCA_963859935.3. Classification (NCBI taxonomy): domain Eukaryota; kingdom Viridiplantae; phylum Streptophyta; class Magnoliopsida; order Fabales; family Fabaceae; genus Lathyrus; species Lathyrus sativus. Next base: position 187,885,401 of record OZ012739.1, read on the forward strand.
ATCTCTTTCTGATATTATTGGCGTGTTGTTGATAGCAATAGTTTTGTGTTTATGATGTAGTCTCATTGTTTTACTGCTATGGTTTTGTGTGTATTTAACATCACAGTGTACTGCTGCTCAATTTTTGTATATAATTTCGTTGCATTTGTGACTTTTACTAACACCATATCATATTCTCAATGTAACAATCATGTAATACTGCTACTTCTCATGGATATCTCGAAATTCAGTTTTATTTGGATTCTAAAATAGAACAATTATGTGGAACTGCAGTTCTTTTCATTATCTTTTGAACATGTTCAGTTAATTTTTGAAGGCAGATGTTGATTACGGCATTCTTGTTATGTGACTTTGTTTGATGCAGTTTTAACCTCTAATTTGCCTTAACTTCAATCTCACAAGCTTTAGATGTTACTGTCAATTAGTGAGCATTGTTATTAATTTATGTTAATATATCTAATTTTCTAGGCAATGCTGTGAATAATTTTTAAGCAATAAAATTGTTGAAATTCTCAAGTTATAGCTCATTTGTTTTTTTCTATCAAATTCTATGATAATGTTAGTTTAAATTGCTTTCTACTATTATTAGAAATTGATTTATGTATATTTTATTATTTCAATTGTTTTATTTTCAAGAGTTGATTTGTGTAAATTATTAGTTATAATATGGTTGCGTTGTTACAGCTATCAGTTTACGAATTCACACGCGAATATCGTTTTTGCGGTTTGAAAGTAACAGAGTAGTAGCTTTTCGGTTCATGACATTTGGTTTGAATAGTCTGTTGGAATCCAATAGTTAATTAAATGATTAATCATATTATTGTCTTTGAATTATTGTTTTAAGTACTATTAGACTAATTGATAATGGATCTTATGCTAATTAGATAACTAAATACATAATTTTGACTTTACTCTATTTTTTTTTTTTTATATAATTGATTAATCAATTTTATATATGAAAATTAAAACTTTTTTTTCCTAACCAAATTAAACTATCTTTCTAAAACAAATTTCAAAACAATTAAATTCTTGGATCTCGCCTTCCTTGAATTTTTAAGCGACCGCTCTCGAGGTGCACACCTTGAGTTGTGATCCTTCCGATCTTATTTTCTAGAATACCTAGCGCGCCTAGTCCGAGTACGCTAATCCATTCAAATTATTTTCTAATCAAATCATGAAAAATTAAATCTTTGAAGTCTAGCATTTCTTGGATGATCATTAGCGAGGTGTACACCTTAAATTATGTATTATTCAACTTTTCATTCTAATATACTCTTTTTGAACAAAGAAATATCGTAGGAATCTAGCATTCTGTGTGATATTTCTATCGTTCATTCAAATATTCTCCAAATGAAAAAGGTGTCGTCGAGATCCAGCATTTCGGTAATACCCCAATTAATTGGTTGTGAGGCCTACGTCTCATTTATCAAATAATTGTCATTTCTCTCATTTTCAAATCCAATCTCATGTCCTCACATCTCGTACCTCAAATTATTTTCATACCTCATTTCACTTCAAATATTTTTCAAACATTTTTCTCGATCAAACTTCGAAAGAAGGAGGTTCTTGGAGTCTAGCATTCCTTGAATTTTCGAGTGAATAATTCTCGAGGCACGCCCTTTGAGTTATTATCCATTCAATCTTTCGACCTTTTTAAATATCTTTTTTCGATTCACACCTCGAAAGAAGGAGGTTCTTGGAGTCTAGCATTCCTTGAATTTTCGAGTGAATAGCTCTCGAGGCACGCCCTTTGGGTTGTTATTCACTCAACCTTTCGACTTTTTCAAACTCAATCATTCTCAATATTCTCCTGAGACGATTGCTCGTCCGCATTCGCAACCCATTTCATTCATAATTCCTCGTGGTCTCGATATTAGGAGCACCCTCAGGGACTAATATTGTTTCTCACAATCCTAACACTTGACACGTCGTCAAGTCGGTTCCATCTTCGATCAAATCCTCGACTCGTCGTCGAGCCAGTTCAAAACAACTTCCTTTTGGCCTCGCATGCCATTCTTCGATTCAATCCTTTCACAAACTTACGAAAGAGGGATATTCTTAGAATCCAGCACTCTTTGAATATTCGAATGAGTAACTCTTGGGCTCGCCCCCGAGTTGTTATTAGTTCATTCTTTCGATTTCAAAACATCCAATTCTTATCTTCAACTTATTTAACTCAATTTCCGAAAGAACTGAGTTCTTGGGATCTCGCATTCCTTGAATTCTTGAGTGACAAGCTCTTGAGACGCGCTCTTGGGTTGCCTGTCAGTCATCCTTTCATCTCCTTCGCAAAACTTTCAACTCATTCAACCTTTTCTTTTCGTGGTTGTTACCACGAACTACGGACGCTCTGATTCTTTATTCATTCTTGAATATAAGATACGTAGGCACAAGATTGCGATGATCTTGGCGAGCACACTTCTATCCATCTTCTGTTTTCCCAACCTTTCTCGTAGTCGAACTACGACGCTCTGATTTCTCATTCTCGTCCGAATGAGCATACGTAGGCACAAGGGCCCCAATCCTTGGCGAACACCCTATCTTCTAACCACCCATCTCTCCTTAGCGTCTTTAACCTTTTTAACCTACCAATTCTACCTTTAACAACGAGAAGAAAACAAGTAAACCTAGACAACACTCCCCACAATTACCTTAAGAGGTTCCCGTCGAGTACGACGGACGTGAGGGGTGCTAATACCTTCCCCTCACGTAACCGACTCCCGAACCCGGAACTTGGTTGCGACAGCCCTGTTCCTATCCTTTCGTTTTCAAGAGGTTTTCTCGATATTTTCCTCTCCCGTTTGTTCGGGAAAAATAAAGTTCGGTGGCGACTCTGTCGAACCGCATTTCCGCGCCTTTCGCGCGAGGGTCGTTTCTCTGAAATGTCTCCGTGATTTTTCGAGGTGCGACAGGTGGCGACTCTGCTGGGGACGCATTGCTCCATGCAAAGAGAGAGTCGAGCCTATCTTTTGGTTTGTGAGGAGTGTTTGTTTTTTATTTGTTTTCTTTTTGTTCTCTTATAGATTTTATTTGTGCTTTGTCGCCTGTTGGTTACTGGGATGACATCATGAGTAAAGCTCTACACCCGAGCTTTGGTAAAAGCAGAGAAAACACATAGTTTAGAATTGGTAGTCGAGTAGTGTTAGTCTCCGAGGACTTGCTCCTTGTGGGCCTAGCATGAAAGCTCCTCCAGAGGAGACCTATTCGTAGATCTTGTTGTAACGCAGCTAGCCTGTTGCACGACTTGATTAATGAAGGGTCCGTGATTCTGGGAACCTTTTGTTAGCACCAGTTCCGATATTGGTGGTCGTGTAGTGTTAGTCTCCAAGGACTCGCTCCTTGTGCGCCTAGCATGAGGACCCCGCTCAGGAGAGACCTTATCGTCATTATCGTCGTAATACAGCCAGCCTGTTGCGTGACGCTAATACGACTAGTGTCCGTGATCCTGGGAACCAAACATAGAAACCATCCCGTAAGAGGGTTTATGGGTAGAATGTTTAGACCTTCCCGTATAGGTTGTACCTGTCAGTTTTCTTTGAGCAGGAATTATGGTTATTTACCTATTACGGTTACCAGCTTCAGGAGTTGTTGGAGTTGTGATCCTGTGATCCTGGATCTTGTATCTTGCATTGCATCTTGCATATCATTTGCATTTCATATGTTGTGCATTTTGCATTTCCGGTCCTTCAACGGAATCTTATGTCTCCGTTCCTTCTTCTCCAGTAAATCAAGCTGATTCCTCGACACCAGTACGCAACTAGAGCCAATACCAGACGAGTGATGGAGCAGATTCAACAGGAGCAAGTCGCCTTCAGGGAAGAGTTGGATTCCATGAAAGGAAAGATCGACCAGATCCTCGAAGCCATCCTCACAGCCAGGAGAGAAGAAGAACAGCGTGAAGCCGCCGCTGTTGTCAATGGACAAGGGTCTACTGCCATCCCTTTGGTCCCAATTCTGAATTCTCAGGGAATGCCGTTGAACTTCAACAACGCAGTCGAGGGAAACACTTCTCAGCCAATCCCAGCGCCTGGAGTTACCGTTGGAGTTATCCCACACGCCCAGCCTGCTGCTGTGCAGATCCCAACTCCCCATATCGAAGATACTTTGATGGATCAGTATGACGATGTTCAGAACTATCATGCTGCTATCCCCATTGCCAGTCCTGTTGCCGCTCAGGATTCTGAAGCCATGAAGATGTGCCGAGATTTAGCCGAGAAACTCCGAGCCATGGAGGGGCACAATTCAAATTCTTTCAGTGCTCTGGAATTGTGCTTGGTGCCTGATGTTGTCATTCCTCCAAAGTTCAAGGTGCCCGAATTTTCAAAGTACAAAGGTCTCAGCTGCCCAAACATTCATCTGAAGATGTACTGTCGCAAGATGGCTGCCTATGCCAGAGACGAGAAGCTCATGATCCATTGCTTCCAGGATAGCTTGTCTGGGGCATCACTCGAATGGTATATGCAGCTAGAACGTAATAGTGTGCGCACTTGGGCCGAGCTAGAGGATGCATTTGTCAAGCAGTACAAGTACAACACTGACCTTGCTCCTAACCGTACTCAGCTTCAGAGTATGACTCAGAAGGACAACGAATCCTTCAAGGAGTACGCACAACGATGGAGAGAGCTAGCCGCAAGGGTGCATCTGCCTCTTGTTGACCGTGAACTGATTGACATCTTCATGGGCACTTTGCAGGGCCAGTATTATGAAAAGCTGATCGGTAGTGTCTCCGCTGGATTTTCTGACTTGGTGATCGTCGGTGAGAGAATTGAAGAAGGACTGAAGAGTGGGAAGATCCCAGGAGGTTCTAACAGCCAGGCTAATGCCAAGAGGCCTTTTAATGGATACAAGAAGAAGGAGGGCGAAACAAATGCCATCTTCGTGCAGAAAGGGCAAGCTTCTCAACAAGCTCCTCCTATGCCTTATCAAGTTCCCTACTATCAGTATCCATATGTTGCTGCTGCGCAATATGCTTCAATGCCTTATCAGCCAGCTGTTCAAGCAGCGCAAGCTCAGATACCACGGCAACAGGCTCCTCAGCAACAAGCCTACAACCAGCAAGGATATCAGTATCCTCCTCAGCAACAGCAGATGCAAGCAACTCAGCAACGACAAGGTGCTCGCCCACAGCGTCCGCAGAGAACATGGAGACCAGATAGAGTCTTTGATCGTCTACCAATGTCATATGCCAAAATCTTTGCTCAGTTGATGGAGAAGAAGGCTATTGTTCCAAGAGACTTGGCTCCCCCAACTGTCATTCCTGCCGACTATGATGCAAATGCTCATTGTGAATTTCATAAGAGCGCTCCAGGTCACACCATTGAGGATTGCAGGGCTTTCAAGCACATAATTCAAGACATGATCGACCGGGATGCTATCAACTTCAATGGGAAGTCTCCAAACATCATCAACAACCCGATGCCACCAGTCAACTAGTGCCAACAATCACTTCCAGTCAAGTTCATTCCCCGAAGAAGGCAGTCATGTTGCCATTTCATTATTCGCAGTTTCTTATGTTTTGTCTTTATTTACTTAAGTACTGTATGCTTTGAACAATTGCCATTCGTATTTGGTTTTTTTCATTAATGTATTGTTTATGCATGTTTTGATCTAGTTATGTTGTGTTCACTCTTTTTTACTTATCACCGACACATTTATTCGCTCCACTCTATTCACTGTTGTTTAGCATGATTTGAGGGAGGATGATGAAAACGAGATACCCATAATTGCAAATCGTATGCTTTCAGACCGAGTCTCGTCAATGATGTACAGGCATTGCTTCAATTCCCCAAACACCGGAGATATAAGGAGTTAATCCCTAGTAAACCACTTCGAGCCTAGGAGTAGCAGTTTCCTTCGGATATTCAAACCTTTACACTCAACCTGGGGAAGGGTAGTGTTCAGTTAATCCAATTCCGCACTCGAATCAACAAAGCAAAATCCTGAAGACGGTTGTTCATCAAGGACCCATGATATGGCAGTCACAACAAAATCAAAAAAATCAAAAGCCAGCTAAGTCAGGCACCTCAGAGGGGACTTAGGCAAAATCAAGGTAATCCCGATGGATCTGACAAACGAAGTCAATCCATGCAAAAGTTAGGGATCAAAACAAAATCAAAAGAGGACCCGAAACCCTCAACAAAAAATAAAATAAGATTCAGTGGCCACCCAAGTCAAAAGGGACACTGGCATCCATCAAAAAACCAAAATAAGGTGACTGCCACGTCAAGCAAGTCTTGCACCATCAAGTTTACACTGTCAAAATAAATGCAGAATTAACTGAGCGTAGGACTGGAGATCATTAAGAAGAAGGGGTGGGTACAAATCATACTTTGAGCCTAATATCCTTTGTTTCATAACCGTGAACCAGACCACATTATAACCCTCGAAAGACCTAATTGAGGTGAGGTTTATTCTGAAAGCATATTATCGCAAGGTTGCGTAACCTGACTCCTCACATGATTTCTAATCATCAGCATTGGTGCCATTATCCTTGCTATATTTCACATCAATCAAAACTAGCATAATGTTTGGACTAATGGTCCATTCATTTCATTACCACGACACTTCAATAAAACGATACTTTTTCAAATCTTGCATCGAACTTTGCATTAATGTCACCATTTATGAAATGTACAATTTTATTTGCAAATCAGTGATAGGTATTCAAAGACACTCCAGCAAGGGGCAATCGAGGAGAAACTTGACTTTCAGTGGCGTACACGAAGCAAGATTATTTCAAAGCCTACAGGCTGGGGCAAATCATTCAACAGCTCGGGCAGGGGCAAGCCATTAACAAGTTCCGACTGGGGCAGAACTAAGTTACCCTGATCATCAAGCAGAGTTGCAGCCTTCTCTGAAGCAAATTCACAGGAAACCACCAAGTACTCATACTTGGGGCATCTGGAGCATCATCGTCTGCCTCAGTCAAGACGTCTTCAACAAACTGTGTGTCGAGGAAGTCACACCCTCCCACCACCCGAAGTCCAATCCGCATTGGCAAGTACCAAAAATCCACCAACGCTGGCGTCTCCACCTTACATTTCCAAATTACCCGTCTGCGTCATGTGCATCATACGCATTGCATTCGTTATCATAAGCATCTTGCATCATATGCATACTAATCATATCATACTTCCCTAGCTCTTGCATCTCCGCGCATCAGCATTTGCATTTGCATGTCCACTCATATAGAATATCATTTATCATCCAACATTCATATATGCAAGTCAAGGTCCAGGATCAATCCCGAAGATTTCCAAGACAATTGCCAGCCCAGTCAGGGGCATCTTCCACAAGACGGTGGGTTTATCCCATGATTTTCAGGAGGTTCAAAGCAATCATCAGCCTAGTCAGGGGCAATCTTCTGCAATTGTGGGTCTCTCCCATCAAAATTTGAAGTTATTCAAAGCAAGATTCAGCCCAGTCAGGGGCATCTTTTTCAAGACCATGGGCGTCTCCCGTGACGAATTTCAACCTCGTGGTTGATCAAATATGCAAATCAACATTCAGCCCAGGCAGGGGCATACCATTCAAGACCGTGGGCTTTCCCCACGAAGTTGTTCAACCTTTTATTGGGCAAATCCAAGAAGTTCAGTGCAAGATCCAACCCGAACAGGGGCATCTTCAGCAAGACCGTGAGCGTCCCTCATGAAGTTGTTCAACCTTTTGTTGAGCAAGACAAGACATCAAGACAAATTCAGCCCAGTCAGGGGCATCCTCTTCAGAATTCATGGGCGTAACCATGAAATCATTTCAGCAAATTATGATCTCCAAGCAAGACGGTGGGCGTACCCCGTTGTTTCATTTCAATCCAATCTTCCTCTTGGGTGTTTCACAATGAGTTGTATCCAGCAAGCGTGATCGTTGTCAATTGCCTTACTATCATCCTTTTGGTGATAGTCGAACCTCGTCAGTTCAACTTAAACCGCATCCTTTTGGTGTTGGTAAACTTCAAATCTGTGTTGTCCTATTATCCTTTTGGTGATAGCAACCTTTGTTTTTGTTTTCGCTCTACCATCCTTTTGATGGTAGGTCTGGTACTTCGTCGGTATCAGATTGCGCGATGTTTTCTTTTATGTTTTCGCTCTACCACCCTTTTGGTGGTAGGTCCAGTACTTCGTCGGTATCAGATTGCGCGATGTTTTCTTTTGTGTTTCCGCTCTACCATCCTTTTGGTGGTAGGTCTGGTATTTCGTCGATATCAGATTGTGCGATGCTTTCTTTTGTGTTTTCGCTCTACCATCCTTTTGGTGGTAGGTCTGACATTTCGTCGATGTCAGATTGTGCGATGTGTTTCGTGTTTCGCTCCGTCATCCTTTTGGTGAGGGTCTATCATGGTCATTAGTGATAGATTGTGCGAATTTTGTTTGTCTCGCTCCGTCATCCTTTTGGTGAGGGTCTATCATGGTCATTAGTGATAGATTGTGCGAATTTTGTTTGTCTCGCTCCGTCACCCTTTTGGTGGGGGGTCTATCATGGTCATTAGTGATAGATTGTGCGAATTTTGTTTATCTCGCTCCGTCACCCTTTTGGTGGGGGGTCTATCATGGTCATTAATGATAGATTGTGCGATTTGCTTTGTGTCTCGCTCCGTCATCCTTTTGGTGGGGGTCTATCATGGTCATTAGTGATAGATTGTGCGAATTTTGCTTGTCTCGCTCCGTCATCCTTTTGGCGGGGGGTCTATCATGGTCATTAATGATAGATTGTGCGATGTGTTTATTTGTGTTTTCGCTCCGTCATCCTTTTGGTAGGGGGTCTATCATGGTCATTAATGATAGATTGTGCGATATTGTTTGGCGTGTGTTTCGCTCCGTCATCCTTTTGGTGGGGGGGGGGGGGTCTATCATGGTCATTAGTGATAGATTGTGAGAATTTTCCTTGTTTCGCTCCATCATCCTTTTTGGTGTTGGGTCTGATACTTCGTCGGTATCAGATTGCGCGATGTGTTTATTTGTGTTTCGCTCCATCATCCTTTTGGTGAGGGTCTATCATGGTCATTAGTGATAGATTGTGCGATATGTTCGTGTGAGTTTCGCTCCGTCATCCTTTTGGTGGGGGGTCTATCATGGTCATTAATGATAGATTGTGCGATATTGTTTGGCGTGTGTTTCGCTCCGTCATCCTTTTGGTGAGGGTCTATCATGGTCATTAATGATAGATTGTGCGATAGTTTATTTGTGTTTCGCTCCGTCATCCTTTTAGTGGGGGGTCTATCATGGTCATTAATGATAGATTGTGCGATAGTTTATTTGTGTTTCGCTCCGTCATCCTTTTGGTGGGGGGGTCTATCATGGTCATTAGTGATAGATTGTGCGATATGTTCGTGTGAGTTTCGCTCCGTCATCCTTTTGGTGAGGGGTCTATCATGGTCATTAATGATAGATTGTGCGATGCGTTTATTTGTGTTTCGCTCCGTCATCTTTTGGTGGGGGGGTCTGTCATAGTCATTAATGTCAGATTGTGCGATTGTGTTGCTCTACCATCCTGTTAATGGTAGTAGCCATGTGTGTTTCATACCATCATCCTTTTGGTGATGGCGACCTTTTTTCCGGTTGCTTACAGTTTGCTCAGAGGTTTACATCATCCAGTATTTTCAACTCTCTAGCGTCTCACTTTCATTCGGACAAATTCAGGGTCTTTTTATATCTAATAGACTTCTACCTCAGGGATGTGAACGCCAATGCAATTCATCCTCCTAGGTTTAAGCCTATTAGATAGGGGCATCTGTCATACCCTAAATTTGTCCTACCCTTTTGTGATTATTTTCGTATTTTTTTGTTCCGTGCCATTTAGACACGTGTCATCTCGCAATTGGTCGATTTTTCAAAAAATTTATCTTTTGGCCAATCAAAATGTGACATGGGGCCTAAAAGGACATTTTTTGTGTATTTTATTTCTTCTCTTAATTTCATAAACCCTTTTCTTTTTTTTAAGAAAAAAAGGAGGTATTATTAATACCAATATTTTATGCACTTATGTATTTTCTTTAATTTGTAAATATCTTTTTATTCTTGTTTTATATACATTTATTGACATTTTTTTTATATATATATTTTATTTTCTTTTTTAAATAGCTATTAGTTTAGTTTAAGTTAATCTAGTCATTTGTTAGTATTTATTTGTTTTGTTTATTATTTAACTATGTTAATTAGCACTTTAATTATTAATTTATAGTTGTTTATTATTATTTATTTTCAAGATAATTAGGAAAAAGGAATCAGGTTATGGGAAATAGAAACAAGTGGGGGGGGGGAGCCCAATCGCATCGGCCCATTAGGTTTCTGGCCACTGGCTGTTTATTTAAGAAGAGAGAACTGAGAGAGGGGGGGGGGGGGGGGGCATTGTTCACCTTCCCTAAAACTCAGAAAACCCTAATGAAAAATCTCAAAACGGCGCCGCAAACCCTAAATTTTGATTTCCACTGTTCATCTCCTAGAACAGCAAAATTCGTCGCCTGGAAACCCAAACCCTTGCCATCATCACTCCGACCAAGCTCCATCGCCTTCTCCTACCTTTCATTTCCGCCGTTAACCTCAACGAAAACCCACCATCATCATGATTGTGCTTCATCATCATCATAAAACCTAACGGTCGTGACCACCCCTTTCCATAAACCCTCAAATCCCTCACCACCATTCTCTTGTAACTCACCATCCTCATCAAAATCTACTCCTCTTTCCGTCGCCGCGAAATCCACAATCTCTTTTTCTTTTCATTACCATCACCGGAAAATACCACCGTAACTTAACATCGACCATCATCTTTCGCCACCGCGATTCACCGCAAATATTGACACCGTCGAATTACTATTCACGAGTTACAACTGAGCTCAATCTCACCAACCTCGTACACTATCGTATCTGCTCCGAGCTAGGATGCGACATCCCCAACTCATAGCGGCAAAATACTTTGTTTAATCAACAAACTTCATCGACTTCGACCTCGCAGCTTCTCTTCTCGATTCCAGTTGTGCTCCTCACGAAGCCGCTGAAGACCATGATGTTTAGACGTCGGTTTTGTTTCATAAATGTCGCTTTTGTTACATTGAATTTCATAGCTTAGAACTTCAACAATTTGACAAGTTCAGCAACAATATAGTCAACAACAACACGACAGTTCTGGTGAGCTCCCTTGTTTTGAATCCACAACAACACGCATCAGCAATAATAATGTCAGCAACGAGGATATCAGGACAGCCAACTTGGTGCTATTATGCAACTACATCTCGTTTCGGTTGGTTTTCTTTTTCTTTCCGATTTATAACTCTGTTACGATTCAATTATTACGGTTGTATTAGTAATTTTTATGATGCGTTCGAGTTGGTTTTTTTTGTTTCAATTGAATGATTTGGTTCGAATTATAGCTGCCGTTGTTATCGAAATTATAGATCATTTGCCACCTGTGGTTATAAGGTTGTTTCAATGATGGAATCTCTTTCTGATATTATTGGCGTGTTGTTGATAGCAATAGTTTTGTGTTTATGATGTAGTCTCATTGTTTTACTGCTATGGTTTTGTGTGTATTTAACATCACAGTGTACTGCTGCTCAATTTTTGTATATAATTTCGTTGCATTTGTGACTTTTACTAACACCATATCATATTCTCAATGTAACAATCATGTAATACTGCTACTTCTCATGGATATCTCGAAATTCAGTTTTATTTGGATTCTAAAATAGAACGATTATGTGGAACTGCAGTTCTTTTCATTATCTTTTGAACATGTTCAGTTAATTTTTGAAGGCAGATGTTGATTACGGCATTCTTGTTATGTGACTTTGTTTGATGCAGTTTTAACCTCTAATTTGCCTTAACTTCAATCTCACAAGCTTTAGATGTTACTGTCAATTAGTGAGCATTGTTATTAATTTATGTTAATATATCTAATTTTCTAGGCAATGCTGTGAATAATTTTTAAGCAATAAAATTGTTGAAATTCTCAAGTTATAGCTCATTTGTTTTTTTCTATCAAATTCTATGATAATGTTAGTTTAAATTGCTTTCTACTGTTATTAGAAATTGATTTATGTATATTTTATTATTTCAATTGTTTTATTTTCAGGAGTTGATTTGTGTTAATTATTAGTTATAATATGGTTGCGTTGTTACAGCTATCAGTTTACGAATTCACACGCGAATATCGTTTTTGCGGTTTGAAAGTAACAGAGTAGTAGCTTTTCGGTTCATGACATTTGGTTTGAATAGTCTGTTGGAATCCAATAGTTAATTAAATGATTAATCATATTATTGTCTTTGAATTATTGTTTTAAGTACTATTAGACTAATTGATAATGGATCTTATGCTAATTAGATAACTAAATACATAATTTTGACTTTACTCTAATTTTTTTTTTTTATATAATTGATTAATCAATTTTATATATGAAAATTAAAACTTTTTTTTCCTAACCAAATTAAACTATCTTTCTAAAACAAATTTCAAAACAATTAAATTCTTGGATCTCGCCTTCCTTGAATTTTTAAGCGACCGCTCTCGAGGTGCACACCTTGAGTTGTGATCCTTCCGATCTTATTTTCTAGAATACCTAGCGCGCCTAGTCCGAGTACGCTAATCCATTCAAATTATTTTCTAATCAAATCATGAAAAATTAAATCTTTGAAGTCTAGCATTTCTTGGATTTTTGGATGATCATTAGCGAGGTGTACACCTTAAATAATGTATTATTCAACTTTTCATTCTAATATACTCTTTTTGAACAAAGAAATATCGTAGGAATCTAGCATTCTGTGTGATATTTCTATCGTTCATTCAAATATTCTCCAAATGAAAAAGGTGTCGTCGAGATCCAGCATTTCGGTAATACCCCAATTAATTGGTTGTGAGGCCTACGTCTCATTTATCAAATAATTGTCATTTCTCTCATTTTCAAATCCAATCTCATGTCCTCACATCTCGTACCTCAAATTATTTTCATACCTCATTTCACTTCAAATCTTTTTCAAACATTTTTCTCGATCAAACTTCGAAAGAAGGAGGTTCTTGGAGTCTAGCATTCCTTGAATTTTCGAGTGAATAATTCTCGAGGCACGCCCTTTGAGTTATTATCCATTCAATCTTTCGACCTTTTTAAATATCTTTTTTCGATTCACACCTCGAAAGAAGGAGGTTCTTGGAGTCTAGCATTCCTTGAATTTTCGAGTGAATAGCTCTCGAGGCACGCCCTTTGGGTTGTTATTCACTCAACCTTTCGATTTTTTCAAACTCAATCATTCTCAATATTCTCCTGAGACGATTGCTCGTCCGCATTCGCAACCCATTTCATTCATAATTCCTCGTGGTCTCGATATTAGGAGCACCCTCAGGGACTAATATTGTTTCTCACAATCCTAACACTTGACACGTCGTCAAGTCGGTTCCATCTTCGATCAAATCCTCGACTCGTCGTCGAGCCAGTTCAAAACAACTTCCTTTTGGCCTCGCATGCCATTCTTCGATTCAATCCTTTCACAAACTTACGAAAGAGGGATATTCTTAGAATCCAGCACTCTTTGAATATTCGAATGAGTAACTCTTGGGCTCGCCCCCGAGTTGTTATTAGTTCATTCTTTCGATTTCAAAACATCCAATTCTTATCTTCAACTTATTTAACTCAATTTCCGAAAGAACTGAGTTCTTGGGATCTCGCATTCCTTGAATTCTTGAGTGACAAGCTCTTGAGACGCGCTCTTGGGTTGCCTGTCAGTCATCCTTTCATCTCCTTCGCAAAACTTTCAACTCATTCAACCTTTTCTTTTCGTGGTTGTTACCACGAACTACGGACGCTCTGATTCTTTATTCATTCTTGAATATAAGATACGTAGGCACAAGATTGCGATGATCTTGGCGAGCACACTTCTATCCATCTTCTGTTTTCCCAACCTTTCTCGTAGTCGAACTACGACGCTCTGATTTCTCATTCTCGTCCGAATGAGCATACGTAGGCACAAGGGCCCCAATCCTTGGCGAGCACCCTATCTTCTAACCACCCATCTCTCCTTAGCGTCTTTAACCTTTTTAACCTACCAATTCTACCTTTAACAACGAGAAGAAAACAAGTAAACCTAGACAACACTCCCCACAATTACCTTAAGAGGTTCCCGTCGAGTACGACGGACGTGAGGGGTGCTAATACCTTCCCCTCACGTAACCGACTCCCGAACCCGGAACTTGGTTGCGACAGCCCTGTTCCTATCCTTTCGTTTTCAAGAGGTTTTCTCGATATTTTCCTCTCCCGTTTGTTCGGGAAAAATAAAGTTCGGTGGCGACTCTGTCGAACCGCATTTCCGCGCCTTTCGCGCGAGGGTCGTTTCTCCGAAATGTCTCCGTGATTTTTCGAGGTGCGACACCAACTCATAGATGAAGGCAATAAATAAGATAATACCTGTCATACCCTAAAGTTTGCCCTACTCTTTTTCATTTTATCTGGATTATTACTACATCCATCAACACCATATAACAATATTAGGTAAGAGGTTCTTTGGTATGATTTCAACTACTTTGAGGAAATTCCTAATACATGGACTATTGCTTGATAGTCAGATGATCTATAAATTAGGTTTTATTTCCCTATCCATGTCATGATCAGATGAATTCGCTTGATGCTTACTTGGATAGGTGCTTAGAGGATCTCTGGATTAGGGTTTATTGCCCTAAGTATTCTTGGTCAAACATCTCTCCTTGTTATGATCAATATGGGGATTACTTGCAATTTGATGTTAGGGTTCATTTTCATCTGCGATTTGTGAGATAAGATCCAATCTCATTTATTACTTATGGTACAAGACTCAAATTCGTCCATTTTTTGTGTTACAAGTCACAATGCTCATTGTTCTCTCATCTTTGAAAGATAATATTAGGATTTGATACAAGCATTGATATTGAGAAACTTTTAGATTGAAGATAAGAAAGCGATGCAAATTAGATTTATAAGTCAAATGTCAAAATGGAAAGACATTCATTCATTACACAAGGAAAAAGAAAGGTTACAAAAAAAGAGAGGATGAAAAGATTACAAAGGAAAAGTCAATTTTAACTTTTGGTCAAAAGTTGACTTCTAATCAATCAAGTCGGGCCTTTGACCAAACTTAGTTGACTACCTAGACCTAATCTTACAATTTTTCATCATTGTGTTTCAAAACAATCCACTCTTGCATCTTCCTCAACCTTTCATGAAAAACCTAAATTAGAACTGGATGGATACACAGTAGATTCACTAATAGGTGACAGGTGCAGACTTAGAGGCAAGGCTAGTATCAAGCAATAAGAGACTAAGAAACAGGTGATACAATTAAAGGTTTGCACAACTTGCAATATTTTGCACACAAGTCATGACACGTATATCAAACATATTGCTAACAAAAGAACCACACAGGGCAGGTTGGCTTGATGTCTAATGGTAGCATTAGTCCATCTATTGCTGAATGCAAGCATAACGGAGTTCCTCCATTTCAAAAAGCCTCTAAGAAAATTAAGGTTTCTCAATATGCATGGTACGAAAGTTGTAATATTATTTGTGACAGCAGAAATATGTACATTTCACACTTAGTCAGAAAGAAACACTTGAACTTACTAGAACATAGGTCTATTTTCTTCAAACGGAGAAAATAATACGATCTCAGGCTCATACTCTTCAAAGGTTGGGTATCCGGTTTGAAAATCTTTCTGACATGACAGGTCATGTATCTTGCCTGGTTAACATAGAAACGCTCGTTATAAGTAGTCCCAGAATAGTTCAAATTCAAACAATAATACAAACGCACCAATAATAATGATGTTAGCTAAAGCCTTATTCGAGGTTCTAAATGAAATTCACCAGTAATCAGTGGCTCTATCTTCCCGCCCTTCTGTTTCTTCTATCGGGTCTGTTCTCGCGCCTGTTGAAGTTGTCAAATTCTTACCTTTTAAACTATGACGCACAAGTAAAGGAACTGAGAATAGGAAAAGTCTGAAGCCTCTCGAATAAATATAAATGAAAAGTTAAGAATCTGCAAGTGGTTTAATATTTAAATCAGCTGGAGACTCTGTTGGGGATTCCTTGCTCATTGCAAGTAGGAGTCAAGCCTAATTTTGTTTGTTTCCTTGTTTGTTTGGATGTTTTATCTTTATGCTTTACTTGTTGTATCCATATGTTATTTATTGCTTCCTTTTACTGCTTTAAATATTCATCTGTTATATCCCTGATATACCAGTTATATTTTTCTGTGTGGGATGGGTTCTATGATGCTATTATGAGTTAAGCCCAATACCCAGGCTTTGAGAGTACACCTGAGATAGTTTGGAAGCTTTGTACTAACTCGTCAGGATGTAGTTATCTTGGTAGGAAGGTAAGAAGACCCCGCCTAGAGTATATTCCTTTTGAAGTTTTGCTGGCACATGAGTCATTTCGCGTTGACGATTGTCCTACTCTAATTTTTAACCCTAAGATTTTGTTTCGCATCGTCTGCATGGAATATCACGCATCTCATCTATCATACCCCAAATTTGTCCTACCTTTCTCAGCTTTCTCTTTGTAAGATCATCTAGCCTTTTGTCATGATCTTCTAAAAGTCGGGTCATGAGATCTTATGTATGTTCAGTGTGATTACAGGCTCTTCTTGCACGGGTGTTGAGTTCAAATGAAGAAGGTGTCCACATTACAGCCTGTAACACCCTGAGCTTTAGCGATGCAGAATTTCCGAACGAAGGACGCAATCACAACCGTGCATTGCACATATCTGTCAGGTGCCAAGAAGACACAATGGCACGAGGTTTAGTCGATACTGGATCCTTATTGAATGTATTGCCCGCAAGGTCGCTCACAAGGTTAGCATATGCAGGGGCAGAAATGAAACCAATGTCTTTGATTGTAAAAGCTTTTGATGGTTCAAGAAGGACGGTTGTTGGAGAGGTAGAATTGCCAATCATGATCGGACTTCAGGTGCTCGATATTACATTCCAAGTCATGGACATTAACCCAGCTTATAGGTGTTTGTTGGGACGACCATGGATTCACGCCGCTGGGGCAGTAACTTCCACCTTACATCAGAGAATGAAATTTGTTGTGAATGATAAATTAGTGATTGTACACGGTGAAGAAGACCTAATGGTGAGCAATTTGTCATCGTTCAAGTATATCGAAGCAGATGAGGGCGCGTTAGAAACTTCCTTTCAGGCACTCGAGATAGCTAATGCAGTGATGTTGGAAGAAACAGTGGCTAAGAGTGGTCCGTCTTTTGCATCCGCTCGGAGCATCAAGTCTACACTGGAAGAAGGCACTCCTGCAGGTTGGGGAGAAATTATCGAAGTAAAACCAAAGATGGATCGCCGAGGGTTGGGTTACAAACCAACTCATGATGAAGCACCGACACATGACAAAGGACATCCAAAGACTATACAAGAAGTATTCATCAATGGAGGGTTCCAAATCAGTACTGTGGAGGAAGATTCCGAAGATGAAGGCCTTGAACAGTTAGTGTATCATTGCAACTCTGCCTTGAGTAACTGGGAAGCTATTGAGATTCCTCTGGTTATTCCTGAGTTAAAGTAATTTGTTTGTCTTTCTTTTCTTGATGTTGTTTTGAATCTCCTAAGCCTTGCCCCAGGCTATAGGAATGTTTTGTAAGGGCCCCGAGCTTTCAAGAAAATCAATGAAAAACGAACTATTTTGTTAATTTCCTTGTGTTATTTCCTTTACTGCTTTTGCTTTCATTTTAAATGAAAAATGGCAATCTTAAAAAACCAAAACAATTTTTCTCTTTTGTGTGCTGCATTTGTCTTTGTGTGTTTTAATAAATTAAGCCATTCCAACGTGCAGTGATGTCCTAAAACCCATTGAATCCTATGACTTTGCATTCCCTCCTGACTTTGATTCACCAATATACCAAGCTGAAGAGGAGGACGAAGATTTTGAAATACCTGATGAACTGGTAAAGTTGGCACACCATGAGTATGCAGAGCTTCAACCCTACAAAGAACAGATAGAAGTCATTAATCTTGGCACTGAAGAAGACAAGAAGAAGTCAAGATTGGGGCAGCTCTAGGGGCATAATTCAAGCAGCAACTAGAAGAACTTTTGAAAAATATATGTGGATGTATTTGCTTGGTCGTACCAGGATATGTCGGGTCTAGACACTGACATAGTGGTTCACAAGTTACCGCTTCGACCAGAATGCCCACCGGTTAAGCAAAAACTCCGAAGAACAAGACCTGACATGGCTCTCAAGATTTGAGATGAGGTGACAAAACAGATTGATGCGGGTTTCTTAGCAGTGTCCAAATACCCCGAATGGGTGGCCAATATTGTACCTGTGCCAAAAAAGGATGGGAAAGTCAGAATGTGTGTGGATTACAGGGACCTAAACAAGGCCAGTCCGAAGGATGATTTCCCTTTGCCGCATATCGACACGTTGGTGGATAATACGGCTCGTTTTGCAGTGTTCTCATTTATGGATGGGTTCTCCGGTTACAATCAGATTAAGATGGATCCCGATGACATGGAAAAAACTACTTTCATTACTCCGTGGGGGACTTACTGTTACAAAGTTATGCCTTTCGGTATAAAGAACGCAGGTGCTACTTATCAAAGGGCCATGGTAACTTTGTTTCATGATATGATGCACAAGGAGATAGAGGTATATGTTGATGACATGATAGCCAAATCTCAAAGCAAGGAAGACCATTTGGAACATCTTGTGAAACTATTTAAGAGACTCAGAAAATATCAGTTGAGACTGAATCCAGCCAAGTGTACCTTTGGAGTAAGACCTGGGAAGTTACTCAGTTTCATTGTCAGTCACCGAGGGATTGAGGTGGATCCAGACAAAGTCCGAGCCATTCAAGACATGCCAGCTCCACAAACGGAAAAGCAAGTCAGAGGTTTTCTTGGAAGACTGAACTACATATCCAGATTTATTTCCAATATGACTCCTACTTGCAAGCCCATCTTCAAATTATTACGCAAGGACCAGACGGTTGTTTGGAATTCAGATTGTCAGCAAGCGTTTGATAAGATCAAGGGTTATCTTCAAGAGCCTCCAATCTTAATACCACCGGTTCCGGGAAGACCTCTCTTCATGTATTTGATAGTGCTTGAGAATTCAATGGGTTGTGTGTTAGGTCAGTAGGATGAGTCTGGACGAAAAGAACATGCTATCTATTATTTGAGTAAGAAGTTTACTGATTGTGAAAGCCGATATTCACTTCTGGAGAAAACTTGTTGTGCTTTGGCATGGGCTGCCAGACGTTTGAGGCAGTACATGATTTGTCATACCACTTTGTTGATTTCAAAAATGGATCCAATAAAGTATATTTTTGAGAAGCCTGCTCAGACTGGAAGGCTCGCCCGTTGGCATATGTTATTATCAGAATACGACATCCAATATGTAGCTCAGAAGTCTATCAAGGGTAGTGTGTTGTCAGAATATCTTGCAGATCAACCAGTGGAAGATTATGAGCCTCTCAAAATTGATTTCCCAGATGAAGGCATTATGTTAGTAAAAGATTGTGAAGAGCCAAGTCTTGAGGAGGGTCAGCAGGAAGGTCTTTGGTGGAAAATGGTGTTCGATGGTTCCTCCAACTACAGTGGGCATGGCGTAGGCGCCGTTTTAACGAATCCGGGAGGTGGTTACACTCCATTCACAGCCAGGTTTGATTTTGACTGCACAAACAATATCGCCGAATATGAAGCATGCATTCTCGGCCTCGAGGCAGCTATTGACCTCAAAATCAAACTTCTTGAAGTTAGTGGGGATTCGGCTTTGGTTATTTATCAAGTTACTGGAGAATGGGAAACTAGACATGAGAATTTGATTCCTTATAGAGCCTACATCGTCAAAATGATAGAATATTTCGATGAAATCACTTTCAAACATGTTCCGAGATCTGAGAATCACATCGCCGATGCCCTAGCCATGTTAGCCTCAATGTGGAAAGTCAGGGATGTCAATGATGCCACTCTCATTCGAATTGAACGCAACACCGAGCCCGCCTACTGTCAGATGGTTGAAGAAGAAACTGATGACAAACCATGGTTCCATGAAATAAAGAATTACCTGTCCAAACAAGAGTATCCAGCAGATGCTACGTCACTTGACAAGAAAACTCTGAGACGATTAGCATCCAAGTTCTTCCTCAGTAATGATGTGCTCTACAAAAGAAACCATGATATGGTCCTGCTTAGATGTGTCAACAGACGAGAAGTAGAGTTGTTAATGCAAGATGTTCACGAAGGAATATTTGGCACTCATGCCAACGGATATGCTATGTCTAAAAAGATTTTGAGGGTTGGGTATTACTGGTTGACTCTGGAAACTGACTGTATTCAATATGCCAGGAAATGTCACAAGTGTCAGATTTATGCGGACAAGATGCATGTACCTCCGACGTTGCTAAATGTGTTGTCATCACCTTGGCCTTTCTCTATGTGGGGCATCGATATGATTGGGGAAATTGAACCAAAAGCTTCTAACGGACACCGATTTATTCTGGTTGCTAATGACTATTTCACAAAGTGGGTTGAAGCCGCATCCTAAACTAATGTTACTCGGCAGGTGGTGGCCCGTTTCATAAAAAAGGAGATTATCTGTCGTTACGAAATTCCGAGCCGAATCATAACGGACAATGGTACTAATTTGAACAACAAAGTCATGAAAGAGTTGTGCGATGACTTCAAAATTGAACATCACAATTCTTCTCCTTATCGTCCCAAGATGAATGGGGCTGTAGAAGCTGCAAATAAAAACATCAAAAAGATTTTGCAAAAGATGGTGAAAACTTACAAAGATTGGCATGAGATGCTGCCATTCGCCTTGCATGGATACAGAACGTCCATCCGCACTTCAATAAGGGCAACCCCTTTTTCTTTGGTATATGGAATGGATGCAGTACTTCCTATTGAGGTCGAGATACCTTCTTTGAGAGTCATAATGGAAACCAAGCTTGAAGAAGCAGAATGGGTGAGAGAAAGGTTTGATCAGTTGAATCTTATCGACGAAAAGTGCATGTCTGCAATGTGTCATGGTTAGTTATATCAGAAGACGATTAAGAGAGCTTTTGACAAGAAGGTTCGTGTCCGAGAATTCCGCGAAGGGGAACTTGTACTCAAAAAGATTTTACCAGTTCATAAAGACGCACGAGGAAAATGGATGCCTAACTATGATGGCCCGTTTGATGTAAAAACAGTCTTCTCAGGAGGCTCATTGATTCTCACTACCATGGATGGGGAGCAGCTTACTCATCCAGTAAATTCTGATGCAGTACAAAAATATTACGCCTAAAAAGAACCCGATAAGTCGAAAACTCAAAGGAACGGCTTATGCAAAAATTAGGGTTGAAGAAAAAGAAAAGAAAAGAAAAAGAAAAAAGGGAAAAAAGAAAAATAAGAGCTCGTTAAGTTGAAAACCTGAAAGGGTGGCTTAGGCAAAAATGAGCGTCCCGGTGGATTGAAAACCCGAAAGGGCGGTCCAGGCAAAAGTTAGGGACAAAGGCGTTTTACTGCATCAGATGAGTTGTCACTAAACGCAGAAGATCCTACAAGAATTCACTCCAACCGCTCTCGTCAGAAGCAAGGATTTCGGGGAACTTTAGTCTTTAGGGATAGTTTGGTCATGGGATTCAATGTAACCTTGTCCACTTTGCCATTTTTCACTTGTAAAATTTCTATGGAATTTTGTCATTTGCAAGATTTCATCCTTGAATAAAATCAGTTTTGAGCAATTCTTTCCTTTGCAAAATTTATCATTTCCTTTATGTTCTTTGTTATGCGAAATATTGTTCGATGATCAACGATAGTTTTGAAAGCATTAGGGATAAATTATTTAAATAAAACTTGAAAAGATTAACAAAATTAAAAACTTCAACCCATGGAAAAGGTCGAGGAAAATCATACTTCCCCGAAACCTCAGGGTAGCGGAAGCTTTGATATGCAATCCAATTACATTCCCAAAAGAAGTGTAAGCAAGTCGAACTGCTGATTTTCCTTTGATCATGTGTGGGTATCAAACCTTGAAGACTGTTTTCTTAAAGAACTTCTTATGATGATGTGAAGGCTCGTTCCAGTAGAAGATGTCTGAGCACTTGAATCTATTTTGTCATCTCTAAATAACTTGTTTAGAAAGCTCGGTTCCCCTGTTAAGATTGAATTTATTTTCAAAGAACTACATACACCTTTCAGCCTGGGTTCAGTGTGGTTCATTTTATCTCTCGAGTTCGGTGTGCTATCTGTCAATTCCCCGTGAATGACCGATCACTGCTAGTGAACTTCCGCCTAAAAGTCCAATCGTAACCGGCATTATTTTAGAAGCCAATCGTTATTGGTAGTTCTTTGGTCGTCACTATATTTCTTGTTAAGACCATTCGTAACTGGCGCTGCCTTAAAATCCACTCGTTGGTATCTTTTGATGCGGTCGTCACCACCTTCACCAATTCCCAGTCGTACCTGGTAGAGTTCGAAATCCAATATTTTTTTGTTTTATTTTGGTCGTCACCATACTTTCCTTTGAAGTCCAGTCGTAACTGGCCTTGTCTTAACTCCACTCGTTATTACCTTCTGGTTCGGTTGTTACCAACCTTTTCCCTCTGAAGTCTAGTCGTCACTAGCAAATCCCCTGTGAAGTCTGGTTGTTACTAGTTGATTTTCCGTTTAAACCCAGTCGTAATTGGCAGATGTTCGAAATCCAATTGTCATTGGTGTCTTGTTGGACGTTACCAACTGTCCCCATGGAAGTCCAGTCATAACTGTCGTCACTTGGAATCCAATCGTTATTGGTGCCTTTTGGTTTGGTCGTTGCCAACCTCCCCAGCTAAAGCCCGTGTAGCTTGCTAGCATTCTCGTAACCACATGTGTGGGTATACCCTGATTTGGTCGTCACCATGTTTTCTTTCAGAGTCCAGTCGTAACTGGCATCACTTGAAACCCACTCGTCATTGGTACCCGGACTTGGTCCTTATTAATCCCTTTAAAGTCCAGTAGTTACTGGCACTGCTTGAAATTTGGTCATCACCAATTTCCCCAGTCGAAATCTTACGTGTTATCGACTGGATTTGAGAAATCTCATTTGTTATTACCCCAGGTTGGTCGTCACCATTACCTACGGAAAGTCTAGTGGTTGCTAGCACTGCCTGAGCCATTTGTTAAAACTGGGTGACATCATTATTCCCAATGAGACCCTTTTTCCAGACAAGTCTCGGAGATCTAGTCGTCACTAGTATCCCCAACGTATGTTTTGTCTTTGTTTCTAGTCCATTCCTAAAGATCCCGTTTGAACTCTTCACTATAGGAAGCTCCTCATCTGATCATCCCCAGTGAGGTTCGTGTTTTAATTTCCCCAGTAAAAAGTCGCTCTTTTCCCCGGTGGAAGTCTATCCCTCTCCTCAGTAGGATGTTTGCTCTTCCCCAGTGAGATTGTCATCTTCATTGGACTTTGTACATCATCATGTGAGATTTTCCTCTCAGTTATCACTGTTCTTGATTTGAACTATTGATTGTTATATCTCGGTTTTCCCCAGTGTTGGATTCACAATACCAGGTCCCCATGAGTAATCACTTGTGGTTTGTTTTTCGGTCCTCTGCATATGTCTTGCATCCAAACATCATGAAGCATCATTTAGAATTCATGGCATATCATGTCCTTTCCTTTTGCATATCATCGGATCCAATGGAAATTTTTTTCAGTTTTCTATATTTAAATACCTTTCACTGCGATTCTACGAGGATTGTCATCTCTCAGTTCCATCTAGTGAAGATATTTAAATAGGGGCAACTGTTGCACCCCAATTTTTGACCCCTTAGATTCTCATTATCATTCTAGGAGCATACTCATGAATTATCTAACCTTAACCCAGTGCAAGTTTGTCTTTGTCAAGTTACAGATGAATCAGGGTTTTGTACAGTCAAATCGAAGCTTCAGGGTTTGCGATAAATCAAAGTTTTAGGATAATTAAATCATGAAACAAGATCAAGGGTATCATATAATGTCAATTGGGAATCCAATTTGAGGTTGTTACCCCATAATCAAGAGCAATGTATTTCAAGGCACCCGATTAGGATTTTTGACTAGTAAAAGTCAACGGTAGTTTGACTTTGATGTTGGAAGGTGTTTTAATGATGAGATTATGATTCATGAAGTTCATATAGTTTAATAAAGTTCATCCAAGAAGTTTCAAAGTCTTAGGAGGTCCAGAGTATCAACAGACGACTCGGTAGTCACCGATCGATCGTACAGTTGACCAAAAAGTCAACTCTTCAAAATTAAGGAATTGGACTTCAAGTTTTGAACCAAAATTGTTCCTTATGTCATATTGGACTTGCATATCAATTTTCATGACCATTAGATCAAGGATGAAGGAGTAATCGAAAAATCGGGAAATTAGGGTTTTGAAAAGGGCTAAGCCATAACTCCTTAACCACACATCCAATTGAGTTGGTTCAAAGCTAATTTGGAAGCTCTTGACAAATCCTACAAAAGTCCCTAAGTGGTCCATGATCAGAAAATTCATAGATTTGGAGTTATGATCAAATTCATTTCTAGAAGGGAAAAAGACATAGAGAAATTTCACTTTTAAGTTCATCTTTTTAGCAACTTTGGGAGACTTTTTGGCCAAGTTCCATTGGGAAATTGAAACTCATGAAAACATGAATGTTTTAGAGATATTTGAGGGCTTTCTAAAAAGTACTAGCACATCTCAAAAGGATTTGTGAGCTGAAAGTTATGGTTATGGCAAGTTGAGGGTTTTATACTTTAGTCCCACATTGTCAAAATTCAAGAATTCATTTTTTTCATCAAAATTGACCAATCTCAGCTGGTAAACTATATTGTATCTGATACGTGAGGAGTTTGTAGCATGAAAAACAGAGGAATTATGCAGAAGAACTCAAAAGACCAAGCTTTGCAAGTTGCCTTGCAAGTTGGTTTGCAACTTGCATTCAAAAGTGAAAAAGTAAGCATGAGGTGTAAAGCAATTCTGCCACAGCCCTCAAGCTACATCTCTAGCCTGTAGTTAGTCACACTAATTCATCATTTTCCTTGACTATTGAGGCTTGCCCATCAGCCAAGAAAACCCTCTTGTGGAGGTTTAATCAAAAAATCCAAAACCTTTCTTCAAAGTGAAGAAATCTTCAAATCTGCCCCAAGCCACTTCCTTGCCTATAAATAGAACCCTCGCCACTTCATTTCCTACACAATATCCATTCTAAAAACCAGAGAAAACCCAAGCCCTTGCTACTTCCACTCCTTGGTTCAAAAATCACAAAGTCACTTTTTTCACTAAAACACCAAAAATCTGTCTTGCTACCAAGGCTGCCAAACTCATTTCTCTACATTCAAACCCCTCAACAACAATCCACACAAAATGCATCTAATACATATGTTCACATTCAAAATGCATTAGCCAATATGCCATGAAACTTACCAAAACCTGTTCTGTTTGGAACATGACCAAGTCTTGAGCATGAACACACTTACCTGCATGTATATGACTTATGTGTGCATTTATTTTGGCCCAAACATGCTTAGAATCTGATTTGAGTATTCTCATGTATGTACAAAACACAAAACCACAACTTGTCTGCAATTTTTCAAAACAGTCTGTTTTAAGTTTGCTATTGAGCATGAACATATCAATTTTCATATGTGCAATGTGTATGTATGTGCCAACTAACCTGATACCACTTTGAACTTGAAATGAACCTTCTTGTACATCATGTTTACCAAATTTGCAGCTAGCATACCATTTCTGAGTACAAACTGTTTTGAATCCTAATGTTTGTTGGCATTCACTCAATATCATGATTATGAGGTGTGTGTGTGTGATTAAACTGACCTGAAATCATTTTGAACTGAAAATAAGCATGTTCATGCATCTCACAAACACTAAAATGCATTTTGAAAACCATATCTTACTACAGTCTCTTTTTGATCTCAAATTGTTTTCAAACTCACTCAAAATCATGTACATATGCTGTGTGTGTGATTAATTGGATCAGAATGTGCATAGAACTAGAATCTCACATCATCATGCATCATCTTCATGTTATTTACAACTTGAAATACCAGTTTTTGTGATAGTCCCTTTTTGGCTTCAAAATATGTTTGATTTCACTTCATACAATGTATATGATGTGTAAGTGTGTTTTAAATGATCAACTTTTGCATGATACATGAATTGCACATCCTACTGCACTTCACCAATACCAAATGTTGCATTTTGAAAATCTCTTTTCATAACAGACTTCCTTGAACTCTTTTCTCAATTTGAATCCATCTCATGGCACATGTGTGAACTGTTTGAGTGATTGGTTTGGTTAAAATGTGTCTATAACATGATTTGAATTTGCTTGTAAAGCAATCAAAGTGCATTTCAAGAGGCATATCTTGCTACAGTCAGCCTTTAACCCCAAGTCAAGTTTGAACACACTTGGTAATCTATGTTTGATGTGTATATGTGACTGGTCCACCAAAACTATGCTTAGAGCTTGAACTGCATTTTCACATGATTGCCTCAAAAAGTTACTTTTGCAACTTACATGTCATTTATCATACCAAGCCGTCTTGAAGCTTTGTTCTGATTTGAATGTATTCATTATCATTGTTATGTTGTGTGTGCATGATCACTTGGGTTCAAAACTGGTTGGATTGGGGGGTTCACATCAAAATGCATTTTTAAACAACCAAAAGCAACTACTATCGGGTTTTTCATTAGAGAAGGAATTTCAAAAAACTAAAAGAGCCATCTTGTTCCTTGTTCAAAAACACCCAATTTACACTAAAATTTTGTCAAAAAAGATGAAGATTTGAGAAAGTTATGCCCAAAATGCAAATCATGATTCTTGCCTTGTTTTTGTGCCCAGCCTGTTCGAAAATGTAACACCCATTTTAATTATTTAGTCATTTTATTATTATTTTAAAAATTATACGTTGGTGTGTCCTTTGGTGGGGGTGTATTTGGTGATGTTTGGTGGGTGTCCCTAATGTGGGAGGACTATTGATGGTATTTTGGTGTGAAATATAATAATATAAAAATAATAGTAACATTGGTGGGGGTGTTATTATTATTATTATATTTATTATATTTGTTAATATGATTAATATTATTATTATTTTGGTGAAATAATGATATTATTATTATTATTATTATTATTATTATATTTATTATATTTGTTAATATTATTAATATTATTATTATTTTGGTGAAATAATATTATTATTATTATTATTATATTTATTATATTTGTTAATATTATTAATAATATTATTATTATTTTAGTGAAATAATGATATTAGTATTATTATTATTATTATTATTATTATTATTAATAATGAGTATTATTATTATTATTATTATTAATGAGTATTATTATTATTATTATGATTATTATTATTATTATTAGTATTATAATATTATTAGTATTAATAATAATATTGTATTATTTTATTAAGTTATTTTATTAATTGGGATTAGATTTAATAAAGAAAATAGAATGTGAAGGGGAGGGGAGAGTGGTACGATACATTTTAGAAATTGAGAAAAAGGGCGATAGAAAAGAGAGAAGAGAAAAGGACGAAAGAAAGGAAAAAGAGCGAAGGAAAAAGGGAACGAAGAACGGAAGAGAAAAGGGGAAGGCCAAGAGACCAATTCTAGGAGGATTTCTATTGATCAACCAATTGATAAGGTAAGGGGGGAGAAATTTGATTGGGAATGGTTTATACATGTATAGGGTAGAGGGGATTCCTTAACCCCGTAGGAATTTATCGTTATATAAAGTTTTATATTGGCATGCTATGATTATTGTTGATGTTGGGGGATTGATGAATGCTGATGATGCATTTTGGTGTATATATATATATGGTGATGATAGTAACTGTAATGTTGAGCCATTTTGTTGGATTGTTGATGTTACTGTAGTATTGATCCATTTTGTTGGATTGTTGATGTTACTGTAGTGTTGATAGTAACTAGGAATATAAAGCTGATGAGATTCTGTGTTGTTACCGTAGTGTTGGCAATGACCATGATTATAGCTTTGGGAAAGTTATGTGTTGTTTCCCTATAGTCTTGTTAACGACTATGGTTAGGACCTTGGTGAGATTCAGAGTGACTCTGAAGTGTCGGTAATGTACCATAATGTCGGTTCTAGAGTAGAAATTATAGGATAATTGGTAAGTATAATATCTATTGGCATGTTTGTGATTGTGGATTGATGTTGATGAATTGTTGATTTTGGTGTATAGGCTGAGGTGTTGGTTTAGGGAGGTTCTGAGTAACCTCAGAGACTTTTGGTGAGATGTCTGAATTGGTCTCATGTGATCCTTCTAGCCTTGCTGTAGTGTGAAAATGATGAGTATGGGATATAACTTGTGTACTTGGTGATAGTACGCGTTTCCCTTAATATTGTTGGTGAACAATTAGTTGATGTATATGTGTGTAGTGATCAGTAGGATCGTGTATTTCCCGAGCGGTGAGATGTGTTTATATTTGGTGTTAGAAAGTGAGACTACTCACTGTGTGATTGAATTATATGATGTTGGTGTATGTTATATTTATACATATGCATTGATGTATGATGATATGATCAGGAGGATCGTGTGCACTTAGTGTGCCAGAATGTAATAGTTATGCATTGGTGTCTTGTATATCATGGTGTTTTGGTGGGATGAATCATGTCTCAGGAGGAGCGTAAGTGATTCATCCGTACTCCTTTGTGGAGAATGGTGGGGGGATAGATCATGTCTCAGGAGGAGCGTAAGTGACCTATCCAGGTTCGATTGAATGAACCAATGAGACGGTACCGCATGTGTAACGCCCCATATTTCTTTTAGGATTACCGACTGACCCCACAAACCAACACGGGTCTTTTCAGCATGCTTTGTCCTCAATCACACGCTTTCTAGGAAACTTCCCAGAAGGTCACCCATCCTAGAATTGCTCCAAGTCAAGCACGCTTAACTGTGGAGTTCTTATGAACGGGCTACCGAAAAGAAGATGCATCTTGTTGGTATAGGTAGTACCAATTAATCCTTATAAGCCTTCATTCAAGGATGCAGTCCCATACCTGCATAGCCTCAGGATCCCTCTCATTCGGATGTGAATTCGGTTTTCCCCTAGAAGCTGCTAGGAGTGTCTCATTGTCATGCCTCATGACACCGACAACCACTCCCTCGCTGCTAGGAGTGTCTCATTGTCATGCCTCATGACACCGACAACCACTCCCTCGCCCACGGGTGTTACATGTAACCACCATCCTCTTTCACCTCAGGTGTTACATGCCCACCAGCTTCCGCTTGGTTCGTCCCCGAACCACATCGTACTGGGAGAGGTATGGCTCTGATACCATTTTGTAACGCCCCATATTGCTTTTAGTATTACCGACTGACCCCACAAACCAACACGGGTCTTTTCAGCATGCTTTGTCCTCAATCACACACTTTCTAGGAAACTTCCCAGAAGGTCACCCATCCCAGAATTGCTCCAAGTCAAGCACGCTTAACTGTGGAGTTCTTATGAACGGGCTACCGAAAAGAAGATGCATCTTGTTGGTATAGGTAGTACCAATTAATCCTTATAAGCCTTCATTCAAGGATGCAGTCCCATACCTGCATAGCCTCAGGATCCCTCTCATTCGGATGTGAATTCGGTTTTCCCCTAGAAGCTGCTAGGAGTGTCTCATTGTCATGCCTCATGA
Source organism: Lathyrus sativus (assembly GCA_963859935.3). NCBI lineage: Eukaryota > Viridiplantae > Streptophyta > Magnoliopsida > Fabales > Fabaceae > Lathyrus > Lathyrus sativus. The sequence goes on from OZ012739.1 coordinate 187,915,060, forward strand.
CACCTACAACCACTCCCTCGCCCACGGGTGTTACATGTAACCACCATCCTCTTTCACCTCAGGTGTTACAGCATGCATGGTGTTGTGTTGCATAATTGCATTATAATATGTTATATTGTAATTTGAACAGTAGGTTCGTTATATGGTATTGTTGGGGTGAATAATTGATGTGATGGTGTGTTTTACTTCCTTAGTTACATGTATTACATTACCATTATATTTTTGATCATGATTTCTCACCCCTTTGTTGTTGTTGTGGTCTGTGCTTCTTCGGAAGTACAGATAATCCAGCTACTTAGCTAGCTTGGATTATGGTGTGACAGTCGAGTCTAGGATGCTCTGATACGTAGCACGGGACTTGGGCGTTTTTATTTACTTTATGAAGAACTTATATTTTATTTTCTTGTGAAACGTATCAAACCTTTATTGGATTTTATTAATTAATATTCCGCTGTATTGGAGAAAACCCTTTTTATAAGGAAACGTTGTTTTCATGTGATATCCCACTTGGGAAATTGGAACTCTGATTTTGTTTATTTATAATGTTTATTAATTTAATTGATTTTGGGAAGTGGGGTGTTACAATTGGTATCAGAGCAGGTCAGTCCGTCCGGCCAGTGTTGTTGAGTCGAGTTGAGTTTGTCCTTTATGATGCAGTTGAATATCTTTTAACCTGGTGTTGTTCTTTTTGAGAAGTATGGCAGGAAGGAACGATGCTGCATTGGCTGCTGCTATGCAAGCAATGGCGCAGGCGGTTGCTAATTAGAATCAAACTGCAGATGCCCAATTCAGGAGTTTGGCGCAGTTTCGGAGCAACAAGCCGCCGACGTTCGAAGGAGGAGTTTTGGATCCTGAAGCTGCTCAGAAGTGGCTGAAGGCAATTGAAAAGATCTTCAGAACGATGGAATGTACTGATGAGCAGAAGGTGAGGTTTCGTACTCAAATGTTAGAAGGTGAGGCTGAAGCCTGGTGGGACAATAGTCGCCAAAGATTGGAAGCTGCTGGAACCGCCATTACTTGGGAGGTGGTTCAGAAAGGTTTTCTGGAGAAGTATTTCCCGGAAGATATCCGAAGCGCTAAGGAGATTGAATTCCTAGAGCTGAAACAGGGTAGTATGACTGTAGCAGAGTATGCTGCTAAGTTTGAGGAGCTGGTGCAGTATTGTCCCCACTATAATGTGGAGGGGGCAATGACTTCTAAGTGCTTAAAGTTTGAGAATGGACTGCGTCCAGAGATTAAGTTGGGGATTGCTTGTCAGAAGATCAGGAGCTATCCTGAGCTGGTAAGCAGAAGCAGGATTTATGATAACGATAACCGAGCAAGGATTGCGCACTACAAAGTTGTTAATGACCGTAAGGGTAAGCAGAGGTTTAGTGGTACTCCTTATAGTGTTGCTGCTGATAAGGGAAAACGTAAAGCTGTTGTTGATAAGAAGCCTAGAGATGGGAGAGCATCTGCTGAAGGGAAATGTTTTCAGTGCGGTGGTATGGGACACCGTGCTAATGATTGTCCTAATGAAGCCAAGAAATGTTTTAAGTGCGGGAAACCAGGTCATGTGATAGCTGACTGCAGAGCAACTATGCCGACCTGTTATAACTGTGGTGAGAAGGGTCATATCAGTACACATTGTGAGAAGCCGAAGAAGCCTCAAACGTCTCCGTCTGGTGGAAAAGTGTTTGCCTTGGCAGGAACTCAAGCTGCCAGTGATGAGCGTGTTATCAGAGGTACTTGTATTATCAATAATATTCCTTTGATTGCTATTATTGATACGGGTGCAACACACTCGTTTATTTCTGTAGATTGTGTGAAGAGGATAGGTTTGGTGCCGTCCACTCTGGAGAGACAGATGACTATTGAGACACCCTCTATAGGTTCAGTGACTACTTCTTTGGTATGCCTGAAGTCTCCGCTGACTATTTTCGGTAGAGAATTTGGAGTGGATCTGATTTGTCTACCACTTGGTAAGTTGGATGTTATTCTGGGCATGAACTGGTTAGAGTTCAACCGAGTCTACATTGACTGTTTTCGGAAAGAATTGTTGTTCTTGACCCCTGAAGAGGAAGCTTTAGCAAGTTCTTTGTCTAATAAAGAATTGAGGGCCTTGTTGGAAGATGAAACTAGAGTGTTTGCTTTATTTGCAACATTATCGGGGGATAGCAAAGTGTCAATAGAGGAAGTAGCCGTGGCGAATGAATTTCCGGAAGTGTTTCCTGACGACATTATGGAATTGCCTCCGACGCGAGAAGTGGAATTTGGTATTGATCTTGTTCCTGGTACGAGGCCTATTTCTATGGCGCCGTACAGGATGTCTGCAGTGGAATTGGCTGAGTTGAAGTCTCAGATTGGAGAATTGTTGGATAGGAAGTTTATTAGGCCAAGTGTATCGCCGTGGGGAGCTCCAGTGTTATTGGTGAAGAAGAAGGATGGTAGTATGCGTTTGTGCATCGATTACCGTCAATTGAATAAAGTGACTATTAAGAATAAGTATCCTCTACCTAGGATTGATGACTTGATGGACCAGCTGGTGGGAGCTCGTGTATTTAGTAAGATCGACTTAAGATCGGGTTATCATCAGATAAGAGTAAAAGAAGGTGATGTTCAGAAGACTGCCTTTAGGACTCGATATGGACATTACGAATATGTTGTAATGCCGTTTGGAGTGACTAATGCGCCGGGAGTATTTATGGAGTATATGAACAGAATTTTCCATTCTTATTTGGATCAGTTCATTGTAGTGTTTATTGATGATATATTAATTTATTCTAAATCTGATGAAGAGCATGCAGGACATCTGAAAATTGCCTTGCAAGTGTTGAAGGAAAATAAATTATTTGCTAAACTGTCAAAGTGTGACTTTTGGTTGAAGAAAGTAAGTTTCTTGGGGCATGTAATATCTGAAGATGGAATAGCGGTGGATCCGTCAAAAGTAAGTGCAGTATTGCAGTGGGAACCGCCGAAGACAGCGACAGAGATTAGAAGCTTTTTGGGGTTAGCCGGTTATTACCGCAGGTTTATTGAAGGGCTCTCTAATTTGGCATTGCCATTAACTCAGTTGACGAGAAAGAACCAAGTTTTTGTATGGGATGCTGCTTGTGAAGAAAGTTTTGAAGAGTTGAAAAAGAGATTGACTACGGCACCAGTGTTAGTGTTACCGACTTCGAGTGAACCGTTTGTGGTGTACTGTGATGCGTCTAAGATGGGATTAGGCGGGGTTCTGATGAAGAATGGTAAAGTAGTAGCATATGCATCGCGGCAATTGAGAGTGCATGAGCGAAATTATCCGACTCATGATCTTGGATTAGCTGCGGTTGTTTTTGTGTTGAAAATCTGGAGACATTATTTATATGGTTCAAGATTTGAAGTGTTTAGTGATCATAAGAGTCTGAAATACCTGTTTGATCAGAAAGAGCTGAATATGAGGCAGAGAAGATGGTTGGAATTTTTGAAGGATTATGACTTCAGTTTGAGTTATCATCCAGGAAAGGCCATTGTAGTGGCAAATGCTTTGAGTAGGAAAGCAATTCATATGGCAGCTCTGATGGTGAAAGAAATTGAGTTAATTGAACAATTTAGAGATTTGAGCATGGTTTGTGAGACTACTGCAGATAGTGTAATGTTGGGTATGTTGCAGGTAAATAATGACTTCTTGGATATGATTAGAGAAAATCAGAAGTTGGATGTGAAATTGGTAGATTTGATGCCTGGAGTAGGAAGTGACTCCGATAGTGACTTTAAATTGGATAGTACAGGTGTGTTGAGATTTAGAGGCAGGATTTGTGTATCAGATGATGAAGAATTGAAAAAGTCAATTTTGAGCGAAGGACATCGTAGTAGCCTGAGTATTCATCCGGGAGCTACGAAAATGTATCATGATTTGAAGAAATTATTTTGGTGGTCTGGTATGAAAAGAGACATAGCTCAATTTGTGTATGCCTGTTTGACATGTCAGAAGTCGAAGGTGGAACACCAGAGACCTTCTGGATTTATGCAACCATTAGAGATTCCGGTTTGGAAATGGGATTGCATTACTATGGATTTTGTGACAGGTTTGCCGAATACGGCGAGAGGTTTTGATGCTATATGGGTGATTGTGGATCGATTGACGAAGTCTGCACACTTTGTGCCGCTCAATATTAGTTTTCCATTAACGAAGCTGGCGGATATTTACATTCGGGTAATTGTGAAGTTGCATGGTGTTCCGTCTAGTATTGTGTCGGATAGAGATCCGCGGTTTACTTCGGAATTTTGGAAAAGCTTGCAGGAAGCTTTGGGGACTAAGTTGAAGTTGAGTTCAGCTTATCATCCGCAAACTGATGGTCAGTCGGAGAGGACTATTCAGTCACTTGAGGATTTGTTGAGAGCTTGTGTGTTGGAAAAGGGTGGTGCGTGGGATACTCATTTACCATTGATTGAGTTCACGTACAATAACAGTTACCATTCTAGTATCGGAATGGCATCGTTTGAAGCTTTGTATGGGAGGAGGTGTAGGACTCCTCTGTGTTGGTATGAAACTGGTGAGAATATGGTGCTTGGACCAGAAATTGTACAGCAGACTACTGAGACAATTCAAATGATTCGTGAGAAAATGAAAGTGTCTCAGAGTAGGCAGAAAAGTTATCATGATAATCGGAGGAAAGAGTTGGAATTCTGTGTAGGTGATCACGTATTCCTAAGAGTTAATCCGATGACTGGTGTGGGTCGTGCATTGAAGTCCAAGAAGCTGGATCCTAAGTTCATTGGACCTTATGAGATTTTGCAGAGAATTGGTGATGTGGCTTATAGGGTGGCGTTGCCGCCTAAGTTGTCAAACTTACATAATGTGTTTCATGTGTCGCAATTGCGAAAGTATGTTTCTGATCCATCTCATGTGATTCAGAGAGATGATGTTCAGATTCGGGAGAATCTTACTGTTGAGACGATGCCGTTGAAGATCGAGGACCGTAAGATGAAACAGCTCCGAGGGAAGGAAATACCTTTGGTGAAGGTAGCTTGGGGAGGTGCTGCAGGAGGCAGTGTGACCTGGGAGTTGGAAAACAGGATGCGAGAAGCGTATCCGGAGCTATTTCCATCAGGTAATTTTTGAGGACGAAAATAATTAAAGTGGGGGAGAGTTGTAACACCCATTTTAATTATTTAGTCATTTTATTATTATTTTAAAAATTATACGTTGGTGTGTCCTTTGGTGGGGGTGTATTTGGTGATGTTTGGTGGGTGTCCCTAATGTGGGAGGACTATTGGTGGTATTTTGGTGTGAAATATAATAATATAAAAATAATAGTAACATTGGTGGGGGTGTTATTAATATTATTATTATTATTATATTTATTATATTTGTTAATATTATTAATATTATTATTATTTTGGTGAAATAATGATATTATTATTATTATTATTATATTTATTATATTTGTTAATATCATTAATATTATTATTATTTTGGTGAAATAATGATATTATTATTATTATTATTAATAATGAGTATTATTATTATTATGATTATTATTATTATTATTAGTATTATAATATTATTAGTATTAATAATAATATTGTATTATTTTATTAAGTTATTTTATTAATTGGGATTAGATTTAATAAAGAAAATAGAATGTGAAGGGGTGCGGAGAGTGGTACGATACATTTTAGAAATTGAGAAAAAGGGCGATAGAAAAGAGAGAAGAGAAAAGGACGAAAGAAAGGAAAAAGAGCGAAGGAAAAAGGGAACGAAGAACGGAAGAGAAAAGGGGAAGGCCAAGAGACCAATTCTAGGAGGATTTCTATCGATCAACCAATTGGTAAGGTAAGGGGGGAGAAATTTGATTGGGAATGGTTTATACATGTATAGGGTAGAGGGGATTCCTTAACCCCGTAGGAATTTATCGTTATATAAAGTTTTATATTAGCATGCTATGATTATTGTTGATGTTGGGGGATTGATGAATGTTGATGATGCATTTTGGTGTATATATATATGGTGATGATAGTAACTGTAATGTTGAGCCATTTTGTTGGATTGTTGATGTTACTGTAGTATTGATCCATTTTGTTGGATTGTTGATGTTACTGTAGTGTTGATAGTAACTAGGAATATAAAGCTGATGAGATTCTGTGTTGTTACCGTAGTGTTGGCAATGACCATGATTATAGCTTTGGGAAAGTTATGTGTTGTTTCCCTATAGTCTTGTTAACGACTATGGTTAGGACCTTGGTGAGATTCAGAGTGACTCTGAAGTGTCAGTAATGTACCATAATGTCGGTTCTAGAGTAGAAATTATAGGATAATTGGTAAGTATAATATCTATTGGCATGTTTGTGATTGTGGATTGATGTTGATGAATTGTTGATTTTGGTGTATAGGCTGAGGTGTTGGTTTAGGGAGGTTCTGAGTAACCTCAGAGACTTTTGGTGAGATGTCTGAATTGGTCTCGTGTGATCCTTCTAGCCTTGCTGTAGTGTGAAAATGATGAGTATGGGATATAACTTGTGTACTTGGTGATAGTACGCGTTTCCCTTAATATTGTTGGTGAACAATTAGTTGATGTATATGTGTGTAGTGATCAGTAGGATCGTGTATTTCCCGAGCGGTGAGATGTGTTTATATTTGGTGTTAGAAAGTGAGACTACTCACTGTGTGATTGAATTATATGATGTTGGTGTATGTTATATCTATACATATGCATTGATGTATGATGATATGATCAGGAGGATCGTGTGCACTTAGTGTGCCAGAATGTTATAGTTATGCATTGGTGTCTTGCATATCATGGTGTTTTGGTGGGATGAATCATGTCTCAGGAGGAGCGTAAGTGATTCATCCGTACTCCTTTGTGGAGAATGGTGGGGGGATAGATCATGCCTCAGGAGGAGCGTAAGTGATCTATCCAGGTTCGATTGAATGAACCAATGAGTCGGTATCGCATGCATGGTGTTGTGTTGCATAATTGCATTATAATATGTTATGTTGTAATTTGAACAGTAGGTTCGTTATATGGTATTGTTGGGGTGAATAATTGATGTGATGGTGTGTTTTACTGCCTTATTTACATGTATTACATTACCATTATATTTTTGATCATGATTTCTCACCCCTTTGTTGTTGTTGTGGTCTGTGCTTCTTCGCATGCATGGTACTTAGCTAGCTTGGATTATGGTGTGACAGTCGAGTCTAGGATGCTCTGATACGTAGCACGGGACTTGGGCGTTTTTATTTACTTTATGAAGAACTTATATTTTATTTTCCTGTGAAACGTATCAAACCTTTATTGGATTTTATTATTTAATATTCCGCTGTATTGGAGAAAACCCTTTTTATAAGGAAACGTTGTTTTCATGTGATATCCCACTTGGGAAATTGGAACTCTGATTTTGTTTATTTATAATGTTTATTAATTTAATTAATTTTGGGAAGTGGGGTGTTACAGAAAACACCCCTCATATATTTATGGGGTGGCTTCCATCAATGGATGTATAGCCACCCCAGTGGTAAGACCATATGCCAAAACACGCCTATCACTTTGCAAGCCTGAGGTCGACCCCTGAGGAGGGCAACTCTTTTGATTAATTTTGTCATTTTTCATACCAACTTCAAAAAATCATATCTCTCTCAATTTTAATCATTTTTCACCCATTCCTTTTGCATTTTGTTCATCTTGATGTCTAATTTCATGTCATATTTTTTATTTTCATGTTTGCCTAATTTATCATCTCTTTTGAATATGTGCAAGTTGCGTGCTTTCTGTGATCGTTTTGACATATGCAGATGAATTTTCTCCTGATGTACTTGTAATTATTTGTGATACGTGTTTGAATTCTCATTCTTAAATGTTTGTTAACATGTTAGGACTTCATCTTTGGTTGTTACCATGTTCATGTTACTTCATCTGTTAGCTTAATTAAACTCTATCTGTCGTCACAGTTCCTGTTTTGTTTATCTGATTTGATTGTCATCAATGCATTGTCATTCTTATCAATGGTTGTCACCATGAATGCATCTTTATTATGTTGCTACTTTCTTTTTTATTTTCCTTCCCCAAGTGATAAAGTTTGTTAACTCATCCCAATTACCTCCTGTCCCCCTCCAAAGGAAAGGATCTTTCCATTTGACCTTCATATCATGGATAGCTCATACACTTTTCTTGACATTGTTGAAATCACTTCCACCCTAGATTAGAAACCATTAGACTTTGCTTCAAGTCTAAGAAACCCACCTGTACTAGGAGTGTTCTTCAACTAGAACCCTAGGATAGAGTTTGTCAACTCTATGTGAGAATCATCGTCATGATTTCTTACTTCCCCTTTTTGACTATTACAACTTAGATTAGGGAGTTTTGTCAAACTCCACACAAACATTGTCATGTTTGTTCCCCCTTGAACCTTGATCATAATCAAGTGTTCTTCTTCCCTTGTGAGGTGAACTACGATTTCTCTGATTCTATCCTAATCAGGATACGTAGACAGAAGATGCAACGTCTTTGCGAGCAAACTTAGAAAACCAATTAGGTCTTTACTTATCTTTACACTAAACTCCCAATCCTAAATCCATAGTACATATTTCACACTTAGCAATCAATCAAACAAAAGGTTCCTGTAGAGTACTACAGATGCTTAGGGTGCTAACACCTTCCCTAGGTATAACCAACCCCCGATCCCCGAATCTCTTAAGCGTTGTCGTTACATCGCGAAAAGGGTTTTTCTTTCTTTAGACCTTTCCTTTGGATAAAATAAAGTTCGGTTGTAAAAAGAATTAAGATTTAAGTTAATTTAATAGCTTGATATCCAATTTTCACCGCAACAGAAATGGCGACTTCACTGGGGATGATACCCTATTTTGTTTTGAGGGTTTAGCCTATCTTGTTTGATTACTTGCTATATTTGTGAATACTTGTAAAAATGTATATATGTGCCCTGTTGGATCTTGGGAACTTGGAATGGTGAGACAACACTATACCCATGTTTGAACGTACTTATGATAGGATGGTGGTATATTCAAGGAGACTTATAGGGAGTTGATTCCCGACCAAGTTGACTTGAGAAAACCTCCGCTCAGTAGAGGCCCTTCTGAGAGTTAGTATTGTTGATCGAGTATTCATGAAAACAATGCTACTTTCTACATGGGAACCCGTGATAATGAGGACCTTTAGATTACCTTTTCCCCACTATGGCTTTATTAGGATGTAGTGTGATGACTATAAGGAAGTAATTCCAAAGTAGTTGATACGCGATACTACACTTGGACGAGACTCTCTTGAGAATATTATCGACCACCAAGTATTTGGGAAATTGATAATATCCGAAAGATGGGTCAAGGACTCTGGGAACTATTTTAGAACCTTGCTCTACAGTTTTGAAGGCCTTAGTACATACCTTTAGGGTGGGTAGACCTTGACTCCTTACTCATGTTCTCCAAACCAAAACCTTTATCTGTTTACCCATGTGTATATGTGAATCTGTGCTTACCTGTGTTTGTGCATTCATGCATTCATAAACATCATGTCATAAAAGTTTCATGGAACTCATATCTCTTGTTTGTAAACATTAGGATCATCATGGATAGTGGAAAAAAGAAAACTATGAAGTACACTTACAAAAATCCTAACTTGGATGACATAGAAAGGTTGAGCACTTTGATAACAGATCTAGAAGGATTCAAGAGCAGGTATGGGAACTTATTGTCATTGTTGAGGGTAAAAAAGAAGATGGATCTGGGACTTCTCTCCATACTTCTCCAGTTTTATGATCCACACTATCATTGTTTCACTTTTCCTAATTATGAGCTGGTACCTACACTCGAGGAATATTCTTGCTTGATTGGCTTGCCTATTCTTGAAGACTCTCCTTTTCCAATCATGGAGAAAGACCCTAAAGAGGAAGAAATTGCTAAAGCTACACGTTTGGGATTGGTGGATATTCAGAAAAATATGGTTACTAAAGGAGGAGTATTTGGTTTGACTGTCGATTTCTTGGTTGGGAAAGCACAATACTATGCTGATCATTTGAGTATGGATGCATTTGAGGCTATCCTTTCCTTTCTCATTTATGGGATCTTCTTGTTTCCAAGTTTTGATAATTTTGTGGATCTCAACGCCATTAAGATTTTCCTGAAGAAAAACCATGTGCCTACTTTACTAGCTGACGCATATCATTTTGTTCACTTAAGAAATCTGCATAAAGGAGGAATGATTATCTGCTGTGTCCCTTTGTTATATAAGTGGTTTATTTCTCACTTACCTAAGGCTCGTGCTTTTTGGAAGGAAGGTTGGTGGTCTCAGAAGGTTATGGCTCTTACTCACTCTGATATTGATTGGTACAGTCGTAATTGCGACGGGATAAAAATCATTGACAATTATGGAAGCTTTGGTAACGTACCTCTCCTGGGTACAAGTGTGTTGCACCCCAAAATTTGCTCAACCTTTTCTTGCCTGATTTATGTTTCATTGCATTTCATTTGCATAGTTACATCATGTACATAGTTAAATCATTGGCATATCATGGCATAGCATGCCTCCAACAAGGGATCAAGGGTGTCTATCAAGAGAAGAGCCTATCAAGAGGTCTTATCCAAGATGAGAAGTCATCCAAGTCAAGAAGTGATTTGAAGTTTTGAGATGTTTGAGTGTCTACATGTGGGTTTTGCTCCTATCTTGAGGAATAGTGAGAATCATCAGTGGGATGAGAAGCATGGATTGTGAATTTGAGGTGTGTATGGATCTCATGGGATGCCTAGAGGGCCCTATTGAAACTAAGACAAGTCATTGATTCAAGTACAAGAGCCACAGTTGAGGTGTAGTCAACTAGGGTTTCATCTGGGTCAATCCTGGGTCAAATATGCAATTGAAGAGCATCAAAGCCTACTTTGAGGTCAGGGGATTCATGGATTGGTATGTTGATACATGTGTGGTGTTGTGCCAAGATTAAGCAAAGAAGAATCAAGAATGTGGGAAGTTGCTAAATTAGGGTTTCAGTGTAAAATCCCCTGTTTAGTGCCTAACTTCAAAGCCACATAAGTCAAAATACAAGTTTCAAATGGATCTTTGGCCAACATGAAACTTGTAGAGCATCTCAATACCTTTAATTTGAGTACTGGAAGTCTTCAAGAAGATTTGTAGAACTCAAGTTATGGTCTTTGCAAATTACAGGTCACCAGAGGACACTAAAATTTATCTGTGAAAGTCACTTGACTTCCAAGCAACTTTTTCCCTTCAAGTAGTTTTCATATGGATTCTTGGCCAACATGAGAGTTGTAGATATTGATCTTAGCTTTCCATAGAGTACTAGAAGTCCTCAAGGGGATTTCTAGAACTCAAGTTATGATCTTGGCAATCTAGGGGTATTTTGGGTATTGGTGATTATAGGTCATTTGTGATCATGGGTGAAAATCTCCAACTTAGAGGCCTCAAATGGAAAATTTTTCAACTAGAAAGTTGCTCAAAATAGGGTTTTAACCTAGACCATCATTCAAGGAGGTTTTGAATTGGCTCATAGGAGAAGTTGGTGTGAGAAATTTTGAAAAGGGAGAAAAGTAAGTCATTTAAAGGCCAAAAAATGGAATTCTTGGTTCTAGGGTCAAACAAGTCCATGTTATATACCAAATTGATCAGAAAAGGAATTTTAAAGATGATGACATTACCACATTTTGGATGTGAGGCCAATTTCAAATGGTTCTCTTTGATACCTTAAGGTTGAAGTAACATAACCATCACACTCCATAAGATCAAAAGCAAGGCAATTCCACATCCAATTCAATTCTAAATATCACAAGAGGAGAATTTCAAGCAAGATTGAAGAATGAAACAGAGCAATGCATGACTTTGGCATGTGAGATTTTCAAGGGATATGAGAAATTGAATTTCTCATTCAGTTAGTTACAGAAGGTTCTAGAGGTTTCCAACACATTCTATATAAGCATTGCAATTGATTCAGATGGTTTTTGGGGAAGGATTGAGCCAGAAACAAGAAAGAGCAACTGGATTTTCTTCATTACATCTCAGAATCGGGTTTGGAGATAGAGGGAATTGTTGCACCCCAAAATTTGACCAACCGGTTCCCTACATCTGGTTTATGTTTCGAGTCATTTTGCGTTCGCATTCGCATACCGCATGCATTGCATTTTAACAATCATATTGGTGTTATCAGGATCACAGCCCATTTCCACATTTTGGGCGTTTCAGACCGGTTCGGATAATCGGAGGTTATTTTTGAGAAGTCGTGCGCTTACTGGGGGTTTTCAGCTGGCGCAATTGTTTTTGAGGTGTCCGGGTTTTACCGTTTATTTTGGTCGAGTCTCGCGGTCTCTCCTATTTTGGTTAATTGCCTTTATTTGCTTTTTAGGGTTTATTGGTCTTTTCCTATATTTTTTTAAATAGATTTTAAATAGTTTTTTAGAATATACTTCTTTTTTTAATAGATATTAGGTTTAATAGAAATTAATAGATTTTAGTTTTTTAGGATAATAGGATTAAATAGATTTTTTAATAATAGATTTTTAGATATAGATGTTTATAGAAATAAATAGTTTTAATAGAATTTCTTTTTAGTAAATAGTTTTATATAGTTTTACATAGATTTTCTTTTTAGAATTAATAGATATTAGTTTTAGTTTTAATATAGAATTTTAATAGATTTATTATTTTTCTAGGTTTTAATTGGAATTTTAAATAGGTTTTCAATAGTTTTAATAGATCTTTTTCTGTTTTTTTTAATAGGTTAATTAGAGTTTAATTTTGTTTTGTTAATTAGGATTAATTAGAAGTTTGATTAGGGTCTTTTTTTAATTAATTTCGTTTTGTTAATTAGGCTTTAATTAGGCAGTTCATTAAGTCTTTAGTTTTAATTCATAGTTAATCCAATCATTAGCATTTAATCCTTAGGTTAATTTGAGTTTTTGTCTTAATCATCTTCATTAAGTCAGTATTAATCAGAGTCTGCATAGTGGGCCATTATCCAGTAATTAAGGCCCAGTCAAGGTCTAGAGAGTGCCAGGTGTCGTATAAAGGAGCCTGCCACGCGTGGCTTTTCTTTTTCCTCCACCTCACAACCTGCTGACACCTCATCACTCACACCACTCTCTCCCTCTGCCACCTTTCTCCCGCTCTCTCCCACGTGCCTCATCTCATACCCCACACCCCTGCCCCGCGTGACCCTCTCCTCCACCCCAGAGACAGCTGTACTCCACTCACCAACCCTCACCGGAGTACATGCAGTCGCCGTCACTACCGCCCTAACAGTCGCCGGAAGCCTCCTAACTGTCGCCGGAAACAGTGATTCGCCGGAAAACTCATCAGAATCTTCATTTTTTTCCAGATTACCAGAAATCCTCAAGAACCTCACCCAAGATTCATACTCAAATCTACACCGATCTTCATGATTTTCTCAGATTCATCAACAATTCATCGCTGATCTTCATCCGGATCTTCATTTTAGCATCAATTCGCTCGTCATCGTTCATCAATATTATTGTTCGTCCACATTTTTCCAGAAATCTTCAAACGAGCTGAAGAACATTCATCATCTTCATCTCCAGATTTCCAGATTTCAACACTTCAAGAATCTTCAACTAACAACCTTCAACCAACTCGCCAGATTTCGTCCAATTTGCAACAGCTTTGTCACATTCTTGAGCTTCGCCAGCTTCTTCGTAGCGTTTTCGTCAGCAAATCTCCGATTCTTCAGATCTTCAAGATCCTCCTCCATTTGTCTCTAGTTCGTTAAGTTTTCGTCCGTTCACCACAAGAACTCCATCTCCGCCGTGGACCTTCAAGCACCAACCAAGATTCTCCAGAAGTTAATCTGTTGAATCCTTTGAAAGTGTCGCCATCTTTATCAGTAGCGTCCAGAAATCAACCTCATCCTCATCACTTCTCCAGGTTCTCGCTATGAACTGTTTTAACTTGTTTCTTTTGTTGTTGTTAGCTGGAAAACTAGGTTATGTGGTTGAGCAAGATTAGGTTAGAATCTGAGTGGAGTGGGTAGATTGAGCGATGTAGTTGGTGTTGAATCTGGGTGGATGTTCATGGTTTGAGAGAATCAGAGAGAGAGCTTGGTTAGGGGGAGACGGTGCTAGGATGATGAACAGTGGAGAAGAGTGGGATAACTTTAGGGTTTTTGTGTGCTGATAGAGGTTGGGTTGGACTCGAGCCTTAGGCCCATTGTGATTGTGCTAAGTGTCCCTCCGTTTCCCCATTGAACCCCCTCTCTGTGGTTTTTTCATCTTGGGACATAGGCCAGAGTTGCTAATCGCACCCCCAATTGGAGGCCCAGTGAAATAACAAGGCGAAGTCTTGCTATTTGCCACGTTTTTTTCCCATTTCCTTGTGTTTTCTTATGATTTTCTGAGTGGTTTGGGCCTAGCAGCGCGCCTGACATTGGCACCCCCCTCCTGAGCCCAATTACCTTTTGAACTAGATAAAATTTCTATTTACCACGCCTGTTTCTCTTTTTTAATTGATTTTCATTTTATTTCATGTTTGCATAGGATTAGTAAATAATTCACAATAAATTGAAAAATATTCATTTTAGGATGGGATTTTTTTCCCTAGTTTCCTTAGGACCTCTAGAAAATTGTGAAATAATAAAAATATTAATTTCATGCATTTTATATTTTTGGTATATTTTACAATATTATTGCTTTTATTTTACATTTGTTTAGTACTTAATTTTTCTAAATTTAGTATGAGAGTTTGGTGTATGATTTTTGATTGATTCTTGTGAGCTTGATTAGATTAGGGAAGCATGTACCCTTAGGAATTTTTTCATATTTTTGTGACTAAAACTTAGATTAATTTGAGAGGTAGATAGGAGAGGTATCAAAATTAGGGTTTCACAACAATTAGGTGCAATTTAGGGCATAGTTTTGGGGTTTTAAAATTGATATAGGCCTTGGGGTTTATATGGGGTATAGGGTATATAGTTAGGCTCCCTTAGAAATTAATCTAGGATTTTATAGTGAGTTTTACTATTTTTACTTGATTTTTGCAATTTGGTTGATATTGGTGTGTTTCCCACTTGGGATGTTGCTTTGTTTGTTGGGTTTTGGGCATTTCAATTGGGCTTGGGGTTTGAGTTTTGCTTGTTGAGGATTATGAAGACCTTGGATGATGATTGAAGACAAGGGATAGAACTTGATGCATGAAGGTTTCCTCTCCTGGTGGATGGTTTGTGAAGACTTAGGAGATAAGAGAAATAGGGAGAGCCTTAGATTAGAATGATTTCTTCTTACAAACATAGAAAGCATCTTGTGCTTCTATTCCTCCCTATGACAAAAAGTCCTTCTAAGATATCCTTATCCCACCTTTGGAGGGATAAGTGGCTTATTCTGGAAGTAGAATTTTGAGGGAACCTTTCCCTTATAAGGTTAAACACTTATAGGCTTCCTTTGGTTGTCAATAAGCTGTTTAGCATTTCAACTTAATCAGTTAAGTGATTCTCTCCTGTGAGTGCTTGCCTTGAAGATTGGAAGCTCCTTGAGGATGAAGTTCATTGCATTGAAGACTGATGAAGATGAAGCTTGTGCCTGTCAAAGTTGATCAACTCTTGAAGCTAGGGTTTTGCTGCTTTTTGAAGCTGTCTGCTGTCTGAAGCTGTTGACTGTTAGTGTCCATTGCTTGCTAAAGCTTGGGTATCATTGAAGATTGAAAGTGGAGTCTTACTTGAAGGTGTTGCTGTTTTGCTGTTTATCAACTGTCTGAGTTTGCTGTTTTTCAGAGCTGTTGCTGTAGAAGCTGGTGTTGCTGTTAGAGCTGGTGTTGGGGTTTATTTTCCGTTTTCTGTATTGTTTGTTGGCTTGTTCAACTTGCCCCTTAGGTTTAAAGCGAAGCTGTTTCACTTTTCCTATTTGTTTCTCAGGTTCGAGGTTGAGTGGGACTCCCTTGCCTCGTTTGTATTGCTGCATCCATGCATTTTTTACTGTTATTGTATATATGCTGTTTCTTTTCCGTCTATCCCCTAGGAACTCTGTTTCTCTCTGTGCAAGAGTGAAATACGACAGACATTAGGTTTTAACCCATGCATGACAATATTAGGTTAGTTTTGATCCCCATTTTTCAACCATAAGATTTTAGAGTGTCGTTCCCTTCTCATCTTGAAACAATCGAAAATACAATAAGATTTCAAACATCAATAAAAGACAGTTCTTGCATAAAAGACTGGAAACCAATCAAAATGTCATTTTTGTCCGCTTGGACCCATAATCAGGAGAAAACTTTTTCAGAAGGATAAAAGACAAACAAACAGACTGGTGTCGTACGTGGCTCGAACTACGTTCGCTCTGATCTTTCATGTTGTATGAAAGTACATAGGCATAGGATGATGTATCCTTGCGAGAAACCTTTCCCCTTCATCCGTAGTTAGGCGAACTACGTTGACTCTGATTTCTCGTTCCAGACGGGAATACGTAGGCATAAAGTGCGATACTTTGCCGAGTCATTTTACTTTCTTTTAACCCTTGACCCTTAGCATAGATAGAATAACAATTCGTACAAGAAAACAAGCATGGATCCCGTCGAGTACGACGGACGTGAGGGGTGCTAATACCTTCCCCTTATGTAACCGACTCCCGAATCTAGGATTTGGTTGCGACGACCATTCCTTTCCCGCCTTTGCGTTAGGTTTACTTCGAGCGTTTCCTTTCCCTCCTTCGGGATAAATAACGCACGGTGGCGACTCTTCTGTTTAGCCGACGCCGATTTTCGCAGTAGCAACAGCTGGCGACTCTGCTTGGGATAACCAACGGTTCCCTACGCGAGTCAATCCTAGCGCTTGTTTTCCCGTCGTGGGTTTTGTATGGATTTACATTTCTGTTTTACTTTCCGCATTTTATTGTCAGCTTTATATTGTTATTGTTGTTGTGGGGATGGGGTGATCTATTGAGAGATAAGCCGGACCTGGGCTTGAGTGCACCTAGAATTAGTTGTGGAAATTAGTGGGCGTGTGCTTGCTTTGCAGGCACTAGTGTCCCATTAAATCCACGCTCGGACGAAGTTCTTCTGGTTGACTTCCTTTTCAACCCTTTGGGTTGAGGGGGCTGTTGGTTAGTTGGGTTGTCGACTTCGGGGACCGATCATTTGGAAGTTGGCTAAGTGAGGCCTCTTCAGGACATGACGATGCCACACCTTCTGGGTATCGTATCATCACTCTTGAAAGTCTGTGACAACGACGACCGCATAGGATGCCATACCTTGTGTCAGTTGATAGGACACCTACCTGTGACAGGGGTTGGGGCATGCAGGTAACTTGACCTCCAGACTACCGGTCTTCTTGATTGAGATTCAATGGTATTTGAGGACAGTGTTATTGGGTCTGTTGGAGACCAGGTTGGAGCAGTGTTTTGGTTTGTTGAGACCAGGTTTGAGCAGTATTGTGGGTCTATTTAAGACCAGTATTATGGATTGGGCTTCTCAACAGCACACTTAGTCCCTTGTGTGTGCATTTTGCACTTTGCATGACTGTTGGCATTTGCATTTCATTTTGCATATTCATCCTCGGCCGGAACAGGGAGCTTACCCGTTTTTGTCCGCTTCGTCAGTTGATTTCCCGACATTCGCATTAGACTTGAGTTAGCATCTGGAAAGATCATGGCTTTAGGAGAGCAGAACTTGGTTGTTACTCGGGCGGAGTTTGAATTGTTGAAGCACCAGTTGAGTCAGTTCATGGAAGCCATAACAGTTGTGAATCAAGGAGAGAATAACGTTCAAAGAACTACAGTGAACAATGTTGCTCAGCCGGTGCAAACCTCTGTCAGAGGTCCATATTCTCTCAATGACACAGAGTATCACAATTTCACTTTCTCTATGCCAGATTCTCCAAGGATTGTTCCATCTCCAAGAGTTGTTCTAGAGGTTAATATTCAGAACCCAAGGACTGTTGAGTATATGAGAAGACTTCAGACGTTGGAAGATCAGATTGCTGCCCTGAGGAATAAGAATACTCTTGATCTGAATGTTGCGAGCATGTGTTTGGTGCCAGGTCTTGTGTTGCCTCCGAAGTTCAAGATGCCCAATTTTGAGAGAATTACAAAGGGGATAGCTGTCCGAAGCTACATTTGGTTATGTTCTGCAGAAGAATGACTTCACATATCACCAATGACAAGCTCATGATTCACTGTTTCCAAGATAGTTTGATCGGAACATCTTTGGACTGGTACATGCACTTGAAGAGTGATAGTATTAAATCATGGTCGGATTTAGCCAATGCCTTCGTGAAGCAGTACGACTACAATTTGGAAATGGCTCCTTTTCACGTGCATTTGCAAGAATTATCTCGTGCGGAGAGTGAATCCTTTAGGGGGTATGTGCAAAGATGGAGAGAATTGGCTGCTCGTGTTCAACCACCGATTCTGGAGAGAGAAATGGTTAACCTCTTCTTGGGTACTCTGAAGGGTCGTTATTACGACATGATGTTCAGTTGTACAAGCTTTGAGGGCTTGATGAGAATGGGAGAACTTGTTGAGAGAGGACTCAAGAATGGAAAGATTCGAGATACTCCTTACATCCTAGTTGATAAGAATGAATCAGTTGTCAGTTCTCAAGAGGAGTGGGAAGAAGGAAATGATGTCGTCTCAGAATCTCTAGCGGCTCAGGCTCAATTTTCAGACACTTCAAACCAGCAGTCATATCATCATCAGCCGCGTCAGCACGCCCGACAAAGACCAAGGAAGCCTGAAAGGCAGTTTACTTGGCTACCGGTGTCGTACAGTCAGTTGTTGCCAGATTTGGTCGAAAGTGGATTAATAGTGCCGAAAGAGACTAATCCAATGATCATGCCTTATCCTCCAGGTTCTGATGCCAGCGCCCGCTGTGAGTACCATGTTGGGGTACAGGGGCATTCGACAGATGATTGTAAAATGCTTAGAATCCAAGTTCAGAATCTGCTAGACTCTAACAAGATCTTCATCACACCTCAGGGTCTTGTCCAGATTAATGATTCTCCTTCATCCATTTGTGTGGGTTCATCAGTTAATGTTATGGAAGACTTCACTGGAAGTGTGTGGTTGGAAGAATGTCAAACTGAGGGCTCAGTCGAATATGAAGGAAGTTACTAGAGGTTTTTGTGCCGGGTGTCGCATATGTTTTCTCTGCTGACCTATTTAGCTCTCGTGCATTGTTGTTTGCTGACCATCACCAGGATTGTTGGCTGGGGTCATTGTAGTCGTACTCAGTTGTGCTTATATGTTGCTTTTGCTGGTTTTGCATAGTGGTGTGAGGTGTTTATCTCCGTGCTTATAGCTTGGGGTTCCTTTGTCTTGTCGTGAATATGTGTTTGCTTTCTGCATTGCATTCTCACATAACAGGTACATCAGAACCGTGGGTCTTATTTCCTGATCTCCAGTTTGTTGCAGGAATTCCCTCAGAGATATGGAACAGAATCAGGCTGAATTGATTGAAGTCCGAAGCTAGCTAGGACAGATGATGAAAGACATGCAAGAGTTGCGTCTGGATCAGAAGATACTCAAAGAGGAAAATAATCAGCTGAAGACCCAAATGAGCTTGATCATGGAAGTCGTCAAGAATGTGCTTAGGAAAGAGGGTGATCAGCTATCTGAAGCCGCAGTGAAGGAGCATGTTCCACCTGTGCCTGTGGAACCCGTGCCTGTGGAAACTGAGCTTAAAAAACGTGTTGATCAACACTAGCAACAACAACAAAGGATGCATCCGGCTCAGCGAAGAATTCAGGAGGGGAGGCCAAATAGGGTATTTGAGGCGCTGCCTTCCACGTATGCTGAGCTCTTTCAGACTTTATTAGATTTGAAGCTGGTTGAAAAAAGAACATTGGCCCCAATCAAGGGAACGATACTTCCTTATGGGTATGACACTAATAAGCAATGTGAATTTCATTCCAGGGCACCCGGACATGATATGGAAAGTTGTCACGCTTTTAAGCACAACGTTCAGGACCTGATTGACGCAAAAGTTATTGAATTCACGCCGGGTGGCGTAATTGTACCTAATGGTCTTATCCCAGTTGGAGCTAAAATGATGGACGTTCCCGAAGCTGCCGTAGATCAGAAGTATATTCTGCAATCATTGGTGTCAGAATCCCCCTGTCCTCAGTTGCTGCCTAGACCAAGCCTGAGGATGAAAGCGCTTGAACAAAAGGAGTCCCTGATAATTCAGACTCGACCTCCAAGTGGTTCAACTGTTCAAAGTCAACAATCTGTCCAGTCTTTGCAACAGACATCAACTCCTCTCCAGAGTCAGCAGCCTTCTCGTTATCAATCAAACCTGCGTGCTAGACAAAACCCAATGAAGTCAGAGAGACAGTTCACCCGGTTGCCGTTTTGAGCGGAATGGTTTCAATAAACAACTTTGAAGATGGCTGGTTCGGCAGCGAATCAGATGTGAAAGCCCGGTTCTCGGAAGCTGGCATTTTCCTTTGTTTTATCTTGTCATTGTTTGTAGTTTCTTTCCTGTTTAAATTGCAATCTTGTTTGTAAAACTTGTTGTTTCCATTCAATTGATGATAATGAAATGAGTATGCATGTTTTGATTAAATCCATTCGTATTCACTAATTGATTTTTACATATATCCAACGCTTGGTTAAGCGGAATCCGGGGAGGATGACGAAAATGAACGACATGCAAGCTTCCGATATTGTATGCTTTTGAAATAAAACCTGTTGATGATGTACAGGCATTGTTTCAAATCCCTAAACACCGGAGATATAAGGAAGATAATCCCTTGTCAACCCCTTTGAGCCTAGTAGTAGGAGTTCTTTCTGAAAACGAAAAACCCTCAATCTTAACTTGGGGCAGGGTAGGTGTTAGCTAATTTGACTGAGTGTCCAAATCACAGAAAGGAGTGTCTGTTCGAGGATCAATCAGACCTCTAGAGGTCGTGCCTAAAAAACCGCGGTGGTCAAATGTCAGGAGTGAGACAGTCATATCCTTCTCCAAAGAGTCAGACAACCAGTGTCACACGACTTGTTCAAAAAAAGAGGGAAGGAAAAAGAATCAAAAGCCCGCTAAGTCAAAACTTGAAAACAAATGACTTAGGCAAAAATAAGGGCATCCCGCTGGACTTGAAAATCAAAAGAAACTCAAAAGAGTCAGTCCAGGCAAAAGTTAGGGAAAGAAAAAGAAAGATGAAAAGGATTATAAAAGAAAAATCCTCAAATGAAATATGGGTCGTGTGACCCCAAGTGTCAAAGACGAAGAGCGAGTGACTGTCACTCCCGAAAATCTTAGTTTCTCGAACTGTCACTCCTATCTTTCAACCTCTAAGAGGTGAGCGCTAAGGTCGAATTAGCTGAACATAGGACCGGAGAACATCAAGGAGAATGGGTGGGTTAAAATAAACTTTGAGCCTTTATCCTTTCTTTCAAAACCGTGAACCTGGCCACGTTACAACCTTCAAAAGTCCTAATTGAAGCAGGTCTGTTTCGAGAGCGTACTTCGGTAAAGATTGTGTCGAAACTGACTCCTAAAACGGTTCTTCTTACCATGTTGGTACTTTGTTGATATTTTGATAAATGATTTGTGCATTATGTGCCATAAACTGTTTTTTCCATTTTTCCAGTGAACAGATTGGATGTCAAAACTGTCACATGCGTTGCATTAATATGTCTTTTATGCAGAACAACTTGTTTTACTTGCGAGTAAGCGCTTTACAGCAGGAAAGTTTCCGACAGTGGAAAGTCTGATCAGGATAGAATGCAGGATGCCCGAATGTTCCGAGAGCCTGGGCAAGCTATTATCAAGTGATCCCCAGTGAGGTCAGCCATCCAAAGTTGTTATTCTGGGGCAATCAGGTCGAGATTCGGCAAATCTCTCGAAGCTAGAGGCACTACACCGAATCAGCCAATCAGGGGCAAAGTCATTGCAGACAGGGGCAGGCTATCCTAAGAGCGTAGAAGTTATTCTTTATTCAAGAGGCATTTGATTTGAAGTTATCTCCGAGGTTCAGAATGCCGGGGCATTTCATATCAGACCATCAGGGTACAGATTTTCAGATTTCCTTTTGGGGACTATCCCAACAGAGGACCCACAGGCTGGGGCATATCAAAAGCGAAGGAATTATTCTTCTCCGTGTCATCAGAGTTACTCAGAGCTACTTGAGAAGGTTCAGCCAATCTCCAAGTTTGAGACGAATGTCGGGAAGTCGTGTTACCGTCCCGTGACTCTTCCACCAGAAAACCTATGAATTTAGACAGGATGTTATTCAGTGTCAATTATATATGACCCATCACGGATAGCCTAAAGCCCAGTCCTTATCGGCAATTTTCAGGAAGCTCGGTCCCTATTGGCAATCACTGTGAGGCCCAATCTGTGTTGGCGCATCATTTCAAAATCCAACCTTCATTGGTACGCAGGAAGATTCCGTCTCTTTTCCCAGCAAAAGTCCAATTTTCATTGGCACGGGTAAGCTATCCCTGACATAAGTCTAATCATGCTTGGCACATTTGGTTATTCCCCAGCGAAGTTGGCTTCACTTTTCCAGCATTTATTTTGTTGGAATAATTCTGTGATGTCTGGTTATCCCCAGCGGAGTTGGCTTTGTCTTCAGCATTTATTTTGCTGAAGCGGTTCATTGTGTCCAGCTTTCTCCAGCGGCCCGAGCCTGCATCTGCATCTTGCATATATCATCATGTTTGCATCATACTTGCATTTCATCCTCAAATGTGTAGCATTTCCATACTATATGGAGCATTTACGCCATAGAAAAATTCAAACATACACATATGCATACGAAGCATAAGCCAGTTTTTCTATCAACCTTATGTGGCAACGTGAATCACTCTGTAATCAGTTCAGGGGCATTTATCCAGCAGCTTTATTCAGACAGCTCATCAGTTTATTTGATTTTTAGATCATACGATTGTTAGGCTTTACTCATCAGTCATCTGATATCGACAGACTTCTTATCCCGGCAATTCCTATTGATGATGTGTTTCTCCAGCAAGTATGGTTTTCTCCGTCTATCTTTAGACGTCGTGAGTTTGGATATGGTTTTCTGTCTGTCTATCTTTAGGCAATGTGAAGTTCGGGTAGGGTTTTCTCCGTCTATCTTTAGACGATGTGAAGTTTGGACAAGTTTCTTCCTGTCTATCTTTAGACAATGTGATAAGATCAAGTGCATGTTGATCCGACCTTTAGTGTGGTTTTCTCCTTCTATCTTTAGACGTCGTAAGTTTGGATATGGTTTTCTCCGTCTATCTCTAGACGTTGTGAGTTTGAGCAGGTGATTTTTCAGCAGGTCTTACCGTCAGTTCATATTGACGATGTGTCTCCCCCAGCGAGTTTTCTCCGTCTATCATTAGACGTCGTGAGTTTGGATATGGTTTTCTCCGTCTATCTTTAGACGTTGAGAGGTTTCAAGGTGATCTTTCAGATATCGGCTTTCTTTCTATTTATTGGATGAGATGACATTTCAAAAGGGGGTTTTTCTGACCGTTGATCCTTATTGACGTCGAGGCTCTTTGAAGAATGTTTGGTTTTCCTAGTTGTTGACCCTTATCGACGACATGACTCTTTGAAGGTGGTTTTTCTTCCTGTCGGTTCTTACTGATGATGTGGCCCCTTTGAAGGTATTGTTCTTTCCATCAATTCCTGTAGACGAAAAAAGTCTGAAATTTGATGAATAGCGATGAAGTTCATATGGTTCTCTTTCCGCTAGTTCTCACGGACGATGTGTTTCTCCGACAAGTTTTATTTCTGTCTATCTTTAGACAATGTTTTCCGTCGGGACAGTGTCTTTCCGTCTATCTTTAGACGATGTGAGTATGGATATTGTTTTCCTTCGGCAAGGTGTCTTTCCATCTATCTTTAGACGATGTGAGTATGGACTTTTGTTTTCCTTCGGCAAGGTGTCTTTCCGTCTATCTTTAGACGATGTGAGTATGGATTTTTGTTTTCCTTCGGGATGGTGTCTTTCCGTCTATCTTGAGACGATGTGAGTATGGGTATTGTTTTCCTTCGGGATGGTGTCTTTCTGTCTATCTTTAGGCAATGTGAGTATGGATTTTTGTTTTCCTTCGGGATGGTGTCTTTCTGTCTATCTTTAGACAATGTGGATATGGATATTGTTTTCCTTCGGCAAGGTGTCTTTCCGTCTATCTTTAGACGATGTGAGTATGGATTTTTGTTTTCCTTCGGGATGGTGTCTTTCTGTCTATCTTTAGACAATGTGGATATGGATATTGTTTTCCTTCGGCAAGGTGTCTTTCCGTCTATCTTTAGACGATGTGAGTATGGATTTTTGTTTTCCTTCGGGATGGTGTCTTTCCGTCTATCTTTAGACGATGTGAGTATGGGTATTGTTTTCCTTCGGGATGGTGTCTTTCTGTCTATCTTTAGGCAATGTGAGTATGGATTTTTTGTTTTCCTTCGGGATGGTGTCTTTCCGTCTATCTTTAGACGATGTGAGTATGGATTTTTGATTTCCTTCGGGATGGTGTCTTTCTGTCTATCTTTAGACAATGTGGATATGGATATTAGTTTCCTTCGGGATGGTGGCTTTCTGTCTATCTTTAGGCAATGTGAATATGGATATTGTTTTCCTGCGGGATGGTGTCTCCCTGTCTATCATTAGATGATGTGAGGTGATCAAGTGCATGTTGATCCAACCTTCGGGTTTGTTATCTGTGGTGTCACACAAGTAACTGGTGCTAAAGTCAAACCTCTTTATCAGGTGATTGATCAGTTTGTTGCCATAACAACTGGATTCAGTTCTTTGGATATTTTTCCCCAAACAAGTGTGCAGTTTATTTCTGTGGTTGGCAAATTTTCGGGTTTATTTAGTATTCAACCGTCTTCTACCTTTGAATGTTTGAGAGCTGGTTGCTCTTCAACCCTTCAGGTCCAAGCCGCTTGAATAGGGGCAACCGGTTCCTTACATCTGGTTTATGTTTCGAGTCATTTTGCGTTCGCATTCGCATACCGCATGCATTGCATTTTCACAATCATATTGGTGTTATCAGGATCACAGCCCATTTCCACATTTTGGGCGTTTCAGACCGGTTCGGATAATCGGAGGTTATTTTTGAGAAGTCGTGCGCTTCCTGGGGGTTTTCAGCTGGCGCAGTTGTTTTTGAGGTGTCCGAGTTTTACCGTTTAGTTTGGTCGAGTCTCGCGGTCTCTCCTATTTTGGTTAATTGCCTTTATTTGCTTTTTAGGGTTTATTGGTCTTTTCCTATATTTTTTTTAATAGATTTTAAATAGTTTTTTAGAATATACTTCTTTTTTTTAATAGATAATAGATTTAATAGAAATTAATAGATTTTAGTTTTTTAGGATAATAGGATTAAATAGATTTTTTAATAATAGATTTTTAGATATAGATGTTTATAGAAATAAATAGTTTTAATAGAATTTCTTTTTAGTAAATAGTTTTATATAGTTTTAAATAGATTTTCTTTTTAGAATTAATAGATATTAGTTTTAGTTTTAATATAGAATTTTAATAGATTTATTATTTTTCTAGGTTTTAATTGGAATTTTAAATAGGTTTTCAATAGTTTTAATAGATCTTATTCTGTTTTTTTTTAATAGGTTAATTAGAGTTTAATTTTGTTTTGTTAATTACGATTAATTAGAAGTTTGAGTAGGGTCTTTTTTTAATTAATTTTGTTTTGTTAATTAGGCTTTAATTAGGCAGTTCATTAAGTCTTTAGTTTTAATTCATAGTTAATCCAATCATTAGCATTTAATCCTTAGGTTAATTTGAGTTTTTGTCTTAATCATCTTCATTAAGTCAGTATTAATCAGAGTCTGCATAGTGGGCTATTATCCAGTAATTAAGGCCCAGTCAAGGTCCAGAGAGTGCTAGGTGTCGTATAAAGGAGCCTGCCACGCGTGGCTTTTCTTTTTCCTCCACCTCACAACCTGCTGACACCTCATCACTCACACCACTCTCTCCCTCTGCCACCTCTCTCCCTCTCTCTCCCACGTGCCTCATCTCAGACCCCACACCCCTGCCACGCGTGACCCTCTCCTCCACCCTAGAGACAGCTGTACTCCACTCACCAACCCTCACCGGAGTACGTGCAGCCGCCGTCACTACCGCCCTAACAGTCGTCGGAAGCCTCCTAACTGTCGCCGGAAACAGTGATTCGCTGGAAAACTCATCAGAATCTTCATTTTTTTCCAGATTACCAGAAATCCTCAAGAACCTCACCCAAGATTCATACTCAAATCTACACCGATCTTCATGATTTTCTCAGATTCATCAACAATTCATCGCTGATCTTCATCCGAATCTTCATTTTAGCATCAATTCGCTCGTCATCGTTCATCAATATTATTGTTCGTCCACATTTTTCCATAAATCTTCAAACGAGCTCAAGAACATTCATCATCTTCATCTCCAGATTTCCAGATTTCAACACTTCAAGAATCTTCAACGAACAACCTTCAACCAACTCGCCAGATTTCGTCCAATTTGCAACAGCTTTGTCACGTTCCTGAGCTTCGCCAACTTCTTCGTAGCGTTTTCGTCAGCAAATCTCCGATTCATCAGATCTTCAAGATCCTCCTCCATTTGTCTCCAGTTCGTTAAGTTTTCATCCGTTCACCACAAGAACTCCATCGCCGCCGTGGACCTTCAAGCACCAACCAAGATTCTCCAGAAGTTAATCCGTTGAATCCTTCGTAAGTGTCGCCATCTTTATCAGTAGCGTCCAGAAATCAACCTCATCCTCATCACTATGAACTGTTTTAACTTGTTTCTTTTATTGTTGTTAGCTGGAAAACTAGGTTATGTGGTTGAGCAAGATTAGGTTAGAATATGAGTGGAGTGGGTAGATTGAGCGATGTAGTTGGTGTTGAACCTGGGTGGACGTTCGTGGTTTGAGAGAATCAGAGAGAGAGCTTGGTTAGGGTGAGACGGCGCTAGGATGATGAACAGTGGAGAAGAGTGGGATAGCTTTAGGGTTTTTGTGTGCTGATAGAGGTTGGGTTGGACTCGGGCCTTAGGCCCATTGTGATTGTGCTAAGTGTCCCTCCGTTTCCCCATTGAACCCCCTCTCTGTGGTTTTTTCATCTTGGGCCATAGGCCAGAATTGCTAATCGCACCCCCAATTGGAGGCCCAGTGAAATAACAAGGCGAAGTCTTGCTATTCGCCACGTTTTTTTTCCCATTTTTCTTGTGTTTTTTTTATGATTTTCTGAGTGGTTTGGGCCTAGCAGCGCGCCTGATATTGGCACCCCCCTCCTGAGCCCAATTCCCTTTTGAACTAGATAAAATTGCTATTTACCACGCATGTTTCTCTTTTTTAATTGTTTTTCATTTTATTTCATGTTTGCATAGGATTAGTAAATAATTCACAATAAATTGAAAAATGATCATTTTAGGATAGGATTTTTTTCCCTAGTTTCCTTAGGACCTCTAGAAAATTTTGAAATAATAAAAATATTAATTTCATGCATTTTATATTTTTGGTATATTTTACAATATTATTGTTTTATTTTACATTTGTTTAGTACTTAATTTTTCTGAATTTAGTATGAGAGTTTGGTGCATGATTTTTGATTGATTCTTGTGAGGTTGATTAGATTAGGGAAGCATGTACCCTTAGGAATTTTGTCATATTTTTGTGACTAAAACTTAGATTAATTTGAGAGGTAGATAGGAGAGGTGTCAGAATTAGGGTTTCACAACAATTAGGTGGAGTTTAGGGCATAGTTTTGGGGTTTTAAAATTGATATAGGCCTTGGGGTTTATATGGGGTATAGGGTATATAGTTAGGCTCCCTTAGAAATTAATCTAGGATTTTATAGTGAGTTTTACTATTTTTACTTGATTTTTGCAATTTGGTTGATATTGGTGTGTTTCCCACTTGGGATGTTGCTTTGTTTGTTGGGTTTTGGGCATTTCAATTGGGCTTGGGGTTTGAGTTTTGCTTGTTGAGGCTTATGAAGACCTTGGATGATGATTGAAGACAAGGGATAGAGCTTGATGCATGAAGATTTCCTCTCCTAGAGGATGGTCTGTGAAGACTTAGGAGATAGGAGAAATAGGGAGAGCCTTAGATTAGAATGATTTCTTCTTACAAACATAGAAAGCATCTTGTGCTTCTACTCCTCCCTATGACAAAAAGTCCATCTAATATATCCTTATCCCTCCTTTGAAGGGATAAGTGGCTTATTCTGGAAGTAGAATTTTGAGGGAACCTTTCCCTTATAAGGTTAAACACTTATAGGCTTCCTTTGGTTGTCAATAAGCTGTTTAGCATTTCAACTTAATCTGTTAAGTGATTCTCTCCTGTGAGTGCTTGCCTTGAAGATTGGAAGCTCCTTGAGGATGAAGTTCATTGCATTGAAGACTGATGAAGATGAAGCTTGTGCCTGTCAAAGCTGATCAACTGTTGAAGCTAGGGTTTTGCTGCTTTTTGAAGCTGTCTGTTGTCTGAAGCTGTTGACTGTTAGTGTTTATTTCTTGCTAAAGCTTGGGTATCATTGAAGATTGAAAGTGGAGTCTTACTTGAAGGTGTTGCTGTTTTGCTGTTTATCAACTGTCTGAGTTTGCTGTTTTTCAGAGCTGTTGCTGTAGAAGCTGGTGTTGCTGTTAGAGCTGGTGTTGGGGTTTATTTTCCGTTTTCTGTATTGTTTGTTGGCTTGTTCAGCTTGCCCCTTAGGTTTGAAGCAAAGCTGTTTCACTTTGCCTATTTGTTTCTCAGGTTCGAGGTTGAGTGGGACTCCCTTGCCTCGCTTGTATTGCTGCATCCATGCATTTTTTACTGTTATTGTATATATGTTGTTTCTTTTTCGTCTATCCCCTAGGAACTCTGTTTCTCTCTATGCAAGAGAGAAATACGACAGACATTAGGTTTTAACCCATGCATGACAATATTAGGTTAGTTTTGATCCCCATTTTTCAACCATAGGATTTTAGAGTGTCGTTCCCTTCTCATCTTGAAACAATCGAAAATACAATAAGATTTCAAACATCAATAAAAGACAGTTCTTACGTAAAAGACTGGAAACCAATCAAAACGTCATTTTTGTCCGCTTGGACCCATAATCAGGAGAAAACTTTTTTAGAAGGATAAAAGAAAAACAAACAGACTGGTGTCGTACGTGGCCCGAACTACGTTCGCTCTGATCTTTCATGTTGTATGAAAGTACGTAGGCATAGGATGCTGTATCCTAGCGAGCAACCTTTCCCCTTCATTCGTAGTTAGGCGAACTACGTTGACTCTGATTTCTCGTTCCAGACGTGAATACGTAGGCATAAAGTGCGATACTTTGCCGAGTCATTTTATTTTCTTTTAACCCTTGACCCTTAGCGTAGATAGAATAACAATCCGTACAAGAAAACAAGCGTGGATCCCGTCGAGTACGACGGACGTGAGGGGTGCTAATACCTTCCCCTTGCGTAACCGACTCCCGAATCCAGGATTTGGTTGCGACGACCATTCCTTTCCCGCCTTTGCGTTAGGTTTACTTCGAGCGTTTCCTTTCCCTCCTTCGGGATAAATAACGCACGGTGGCGACTCTTCTGTTTAGCCGGCGCCGATTTTCGCAGTAGCGACAGGAATTTCAAGACAAATTGATCATTGAAGAAGCTTTAAAGTTGGTTCTTGAGTGATTCTGCAAAAGATTGGAGGTTGAATCGAGCATTTGCACCTTCTGTTCATCTAGTTTTTCCAGGTTTGTAACTTTCATTTTTTAGCTTAGATTAGGGGAAGTTGATTAGCATTTGATATGTGGTGAGGTTAGTGATGATGTTAGGTTGGATTTAGGCACAAGAATTGGATGATTAGAGACACTTTAGGTTGTGATCAGAATTCTGTTGAGAGGAATATCTTGAGATTCTTGAGGCTTTAGGCATGGCTGAGTGGTTAATTTTGATCCCTGAAGAGTGTAGATGACATTGATGACTTTAATTTTAAGTTTAGTGGTGATCAAGGTTTGGTGTTTTCTCTGCAACTTGGATCGGGTTTGGCTTTAGGGTTAGAATCAATGGAAATGGAGGTCATTTTTGGACTCAGGATGAAATTTCGAGTGGGATAGGGTGTTTAGTTGCAAGAATTGATGAGGTTTTGGGATGCCCTCGCCAGAGAAGACGGTGGCGCAAAGCTCAGGCCACCGTCTGAGCTTCTCCCTCCATTTTTCAAACCTTTGGGGACGATGACCCAGGACCCTAGGATCCATGCTTGACTTTGACTGAAGACTCAATCCAAGGTCATGATTGAGTTTCAATTCCTGAAGAGTTGAGTTTAGATGAAACGCTCCGTTTCATTAAACTGAGTTTGGGTGGGCTTAAGACTGGCTTGATAATCACACCCCTATCCTGGCCCATGAGTGAGAACTAACGCCAATTAGTTGCTATTTGACACACAAGTTTCCCAATTTCCATGCTATTTTCCATTTATTTTCTGAGTTGGATGGGCTTAGTACTCGCTTGCTACCAACACCCCCTCTTGGGCCCAAGTCTGGAGAAACAACATAGGTTTATTGCTATTTGCAACGAAGTTTTTTTATTTTCATTATATTTCTTTTATTTTTGTCATTTTCATATAGTATAGAAATAAATCCATAATAATTAGGAAAATTAATCTTTTTAATCCAAGTTTTTTTCCCTTGACTCTTTAGAGAGTCTAGAATTTTAGGAAATTGAGAAATAACTAATTCATGCATTTTATATTTTAATTTCATTTTTGTATTTTTAATTGGTTTTAATTTTGAATATGGTTGACATGTGTTCTTGCTGATTTTATTGTGGATGATTGGTGTATGATTTTGAGTTGATTCATTTTGGGCTAGTTAGCTTAGATATGCATGTATCCCTAGTAATTTTCTTATAATTTTGTGAGATAATTTTAGGATAGTTTGAACATTGAACATTAGGTGTTGTAGAATTAGGGTTTTAGGATAGTACCCTTAGGTTTAGGGCATAGTTTTATGTCCAAATGAATAGTTAACCCCCTGGTTTTTGAATGGAGATATTCTCAAGAGGTTTAGGAACCCTTAGTAATTTTTGTAGGATTTTACAATCATGTTTGGTATTTTAATTAGATTTAGTTTTAAAACTTACTTTTAGGTGTTTCTGATGCACTAACTTGACTAGTTTAATTCAATAGTTCCCCTTAGATTAGGGTGGTGTTGCTTTTGAGCTTGGATGATCATGAAGACCAATTGAAGGTCCTTTGGAGAGCTTGAAGGAGCTTGGATGTGAAGATTTTCTCAGCTTGTGGATGCTTGGCAGGAGCTTAGGAAAACTAGGGTTTTAGGGAGAGCATTAGACTAGTTTTGTTTCTTTCTTCAAACATGGAGTATATTGTTCATCTCCATTCAATCCAATGACATAAAGTCCTTTTAAAGAAGTCACATCTCTCCTTTGGAGGGATGAATGGCATGCTTTAAGAGTAGAACTTTGAGGATGCCAGTCTATCATAGTGTTAAGATCTTAATGACTTCCCTTGGTTGTCACTGAGTTTCTTAACACTTCAACTTGATCTTGTTGAAAGATTCACCTTTGGAGATTGCTTGTTGAAGCTTGTTGGAGATGAAGTTTAGGAGCTTGTTGAAACTAGGAGTGTTGCTTGTTGAAGCTGTCTGCTTGTTGAGGTTGTTTGCTTGGTGAAGCTGTTTGCTGCTGAAGTTTGTTGCTTGTTAAAGAGGGAAGCTTGGTGCTTGTTGAAGATTAGAGGTTCAATGGAGCTTGAAGATAGGAGTTATTCATGAAGATGAAGGTTGTTGCTGTCAACCTTTTGCTGTTTAATCACTTGTTGCTGTCAGAGCTGCTGTTTGCTGTAGGAGTTTGGTGCTGCTGCTTGGGCTGCCTCCTCTGCTTTGGGGTTTTTATTTTCTGTATTGTTTGTTGGCTTGTGTATCTTGCCCCCCTTAAGGTTTGAAGTGAATTTTGATTCACTTTGCCTATTGTTTTCCCAGGTTCGAAGTTGAGTGGGACTCCCTTGCCTCGCTTGTATTGCTGCATTGCATGCATTTTACTGTACTTGCTTGCTTTCTTTTCTGTTTATCCCCTAGGATCTCTGATTTCCCCTGTGCAGGAGGGAATTATGACAGACATTAGGATTATTATCCATGCATGGCAACATTAGGTTAGTTTTTATTCCCTTTTCATCCCTAGGCGTTTTAGAGCTTCTTTCTCTTCTTATCTCAAAACAACTCAAAAATACAGTAATAAGGTTAATCGATGTCGTACGTTACGAGCCTTAAGCTATTTGAGAAAGGGTTGCTGGAGAGCTTCTTTCCAGTAGTCTGGCTGCTTAGTGTGGCACCCTTTGGGTGACATGCGACGTAGTCACTCTCAAATCATAGTCTCTAATACGTCAGAGATTGCACACAAACTAAAAAACACTTCTTTCGTAAAAGATTCAAAACAAACATCAAAGTGTCATTTTTGTCCGCTTGGACTCTTAATCAAGAAAAACCCTTTCTTAAGGTAATAAAAAACCAGTCAGACAAACTTGTGTCTTCCGTAGCCCGAACTACGTTTGCTCTGATCTTTCATGTTGTATGGAAGTACGTAGGCATAGGATGCCGTATCCTAGCGAGCAACTTTCCCCTCCTTTCCCGTAGGTAGGCGAACTACGTTGACTCTGATTTCTCGTTCCAGACGGGAATACGTAGGCATAAAGTGCGATACTTTGCCGAGTCATTTTATTTTCCTTTTAACCCAGACCTATAGAGTAGATAGAATACAATCCGTACTAGAAAACAAGCGTGGATCCCGTCGAGTACGGCGGACGTGAGGGGTGCTAATACCTTCCCCTTGCGTAATCGACTCCGGAATCCAGGATTTGGTTGCGATGACCATTCCTTTCTCGTTTTGTGTTAGGTTTACTCTGAGCATTTCCTTTCCCTCCGTTGGGATAAATAACGCACGGTGGCGACTCTTCTGTCATAGCCGACGCCGATTTTCGCAGTAGCGACAGCTGGCGACTCTGCTGGGGACTCCAACGGTTCCCTACACGAGTCAATCCTAGCGCTTGTTTTCCCGCCGTGGGTTTTGTATGGATTTACTTTTCTGTATTTACTTTCAGCATTATATTATTGTTGTTATGTTGTGTAGGGGTTCAAATTGAGAGATAAGCCGGACCTGGGCTTGAGTGCACCTAGAATTAGTTGTGGAAAGTAGTGGGCGCGTGCATGCTTTGCATGTACTAGTGTCCTGCAAAATCCACGCTCAAACGAGGTTCTTCTGGTTGACTTCTTTTTCAACCCTTTGGGTTGAGGGGGTTGTTGGTTAGTTGGATTGTCGACTCTGGGGACCGATCAATTGGAAGTTGGCTAAGTGAGGCCTCTTTAGGATATGATGATGCAACACCTTCTGGGTATCGTATCATCAGTCTTGAAAGTCTGTGACGCCGACGACCGCATAGGATGTCGTACCTTGTGTCAGCTGATAGGACACCTACCTGTGAGAGGGATTGGGGCATGCAGGAAGCTTGACCTCCAGACTACCCGATTTTCTTAATATTGGATCAGTATGTATGGTTACTTGGGGTTCTTCATCAGGACAGTGTTATAGGTCTGTTGAGACCAGGTTGGAGCTTTGTTATAGGTCTATTGAGATCAAAGTGGAGCATTGTTATGGGTCTGTTGAGACCAGGGTTGAGCAGTATTGTGGGTCTGTTGAGACAGATATTGTGGATGAATCTCTTCAGCAATATATCACTTGAACCCTGTTGCATATTTGCATACTGCATTGTTGCATACTCATTTTGCATATCATGAACGTGTGTCTGTGCTGCAGGTGCATTTCATACCTTCTGATTCTAGTTGCCCAGATTTCTGTCTGCTGATATTATGGATACTTTGAAGAAGACTGTGGCATACAAGTTGCCTACTCCAGATGTTTCTTCTTTGCTTGGTTTGATGTCTTTAGCTGATGACGATGTGAAGAGAAGCTTCAGGAAGAGTTATGGGAAACTGCTTAGGTTGGTCTACAAACCAACTACGTATGAGCTGAACGAATTATATGCGCTTATGCAGTTCTATGATCCCCTGTTGAGGTGTTTTACTTTCCCTGACTTCATTCTGGCTCCGACCATGGAGGAATATGCTGAGATCTTGGAGTTAACCATTCAGAACAGGATACCCTTCGTTCATATGGGTGCTGAGCCCAAGC
Organism: Lathyrus sativus; assembly: GCA_963859935.3. Lineage (NCBI taxonomy): Eukaryota > Viridiplantae > Streptophyta > Magnoliopsida > Fabales > Fabaceae > Lathyrus > Lathyrus sativus. Next base: position 187,949,080 of record OZ012739.1, read on the forward strand.
TGGAGGATTTGGCTGTTGCTCTGCATTTAGATTCCTCAGAGTTGCTGTTAACCTCGTGGAATGGAGTTTCTGGTTTTTCTCTCAAGTTCTTGGTTGGGAAAGCACAAGAGTATGCCAAGAGTGGCTATTGGATTGTGTTTAATGCTATCCTTGCTTTGTGTATATATGGCATTGTACTGTTCCCTAATATGCCTGACTTTGTTGATTTAGATGCATTCCATATATTTGCTTCAGGCAATCCTGTGCCTACACTGATTGGAGACTTCTATCACTCTCTGCATTATAAGAACGAGAATAGGAGGGGAAAGAACGTCTCTTGTTGTGTGCCTTTGTTGTATATGTGGTTTGATAGTCACCTGCCCAAGAGGGGTATCTTTGCTGAGTCTGCAGCTACTGTGGAATGGTCTGAGCGTCTGATGGGGCTTTCTTCAGAAGATGTTGTCTAGTTTGATAGGGATTTGCTGGGATCTGAGGTTATCTACAGCTGCACAGAATATCCTAACGTTCCTCTGATTGGGAGGAAAGGGTGCATTAACTACAATCCGTCATTGCTGATCAGGCAATTCGGTTATGCTTTGAGAAGCCCGCCAAAAGAGGAGGAAGTACAGGAATCTCTGTACTTCACCGGTGATTTGAAGGGAGAATTGTTATCCAAGCTTCAGCGTGCTTGGAATAATATCAACAAGAAGGGTAAGCCGTTGTTGGGTAAGAATGATAATCAAGCCTATCCTCCGTACAAAGTCTGGATCCAAGATAGGGTAAAGCAGGCGCTGATGCCGTTTCCTGCAGTATTACCTCCTGCTCCCCTCGTGGTTGAGGAGCCAACTATTGTGTCTATTGAGAGATATGAGCAGGTTGTGAAGGAGAAAGAAGAGCTGATGAAAGCCAACGAGAAGTTGGAAGAAGAGCTAGTGCAACTCAGGAGCGAAAGAAATGAAGTCGTATATTCCTTCGAGCAGCAAACAAAGCTGGTGAACCAGTTAGGTGCAGAACTGACTGAACAACGGAAGAAGCGTGAACGCTTGGGGATAGATTTCAAGATCTCTCATGACATGCTGGAGTCTAAGAAGAAAGCACTTGATATAGCCCACCGGGAGATCTCCACGTTCAACAAAACCTGGAATGCTACACTAGCCAATAACAAAGAAAGAGAAGATAAACTGAAGCTGCAGATTTCTGAACTAGGAGATCAGTTGAAAGCTAGCCAGAAAAAGTTTGAAGAAGAGGTTATGCGGAGATACGCCGTTCAGAATTCGTTGAACAAAGTTGTCAAGCGCAAGAAAGAGTCTGCACCCCAGAAGCAGAAGCTAGAGGAGTGCTTTGGAGAGGGTGCTTAGGAGGAATCCATTGGGGGTCTCCAGCATGTTATCAGGCAAAGAGACTCGCTCGTTGAAGGGTTGCTTTCTCAGTCGGATCATCCCAAGACTAAGAGATTGTTAGAGGAGTATCGGGCATATGGTCGCACTTGATTACCTTATGTACCGTTGTATATGCTTTATTTGCATTGTGCTGGCCATCACCAGGATTGTTGGTTGAGGTCATGCCTTCTTGTTATCGTACACTCAGTGATATTGTATTTCTACCTTGTTGGGATCTTTTCAGCAATATATGAGGAAATTTATCCCCGTGAATGGATCCAAGCTTCTTATCACTATCACTGTCACTGCGCTGGCACTTTGGCACTAGAATCAGGGGTTGATCTCCCTAACGCACAAACACATATTGCATCTGCATATTCATTTTTGCATTGCCAGTTACTTGTTGAATCTGTATCTTATTTCCTGTATCTCACAGGTTTTTCAGGATTGACGACCAAAGAGTCCACCGCTATTCAACCAGAAACAACTGCAAGAAGATAATGGATCAAGTTCAAGTCGAGATGCAGGAAATTCGTGAGAAGCTGACTCTGTTCATGCAAGCTATGGAGAGCATGGCCAAAGGCCAGGAGAATCTTCAGACCTTGGTGCAGCCGCTGCTGACGCGGGCAAACGGAAATGGCAATACTGACCACATTTCTGTTGAAACTCCTCGCCGAGAGGATGAGATACCGGCAGTTGTTACTCCACCTGTTGTGACTGTCAACGGAAACACTGGTACTGGTGCAGGTGCTGGCGCTGGTAACGGAAATACTGGAAATGGTGGTGATGGGCATGTTGTTAACAACAAAGGCAACACTGTGGATGCCGATCAAGGATTCGTTGACAATGTTGGCTTTGGAAACAATGGATATGGCAATGTCAATTAGGACGGGAACTTCGGGTTCAATAATCAAGGCTTTGCTAATGACGGTTATGGCATCAATCAGGGGTATGGCCACGGTAATGGTGGATTCGGTAATGTGAATAACAACGGCGCTGAAGCGTTCCCTTTCAACAATGGTTTTGGACCTGCTGAGGTCAATCAAGGGTTCGGCAACCGAGGACAGGGTCCTGTGTTCAATCAGCAAGGATTTGGGCGTAACATGGGTTATGATGGGTATGGCAATGACTGGAATGTGGATCAACAGGACGACGCTTTTTCAGGAAGAGGTATGGGACCTGAAGGCCCCATTGACCCTGTTCAGAGGATCAGAATGCTAGAAGAGCAGATGAAAGGTGTGGTTGATCAGAAATCCGCTAGGTTAGACATGACTACTATGGGGTTGGTACCAGGGCTGAGGGTGCCATTGAAATTCAAGGCTCCAACATTCGACAAATACAAAGGGGATACCTGCCCAAAGGTCCATGTACGTTCTTATTATAGAAGGATGTCTGCGTATTCCAATGATGAAAGGATGCTCATGCATTTCTTTCAAGACAGCTTATCGGGACCATCATTGGAATGGTACATGGGACTGGAGCCCACCCAGATTAGGAGCTGGAAGCAGTTGGCTGATGCTTTCGTTATGCATTACAAATATAACAACGATTTGGCGCCAAACAGAGTTCAGTTGCAGAGTCTGTCGCAGAAAAGTGGTGAAAGTTTCAAAGAGTACGTGCAACGGTGGCGCGATATGGCAGCTCGGGTGCACCCTCCTTTGGTTGAAAGGGAGATGAATGACATGTTTGTGGGGACATTTACAGGAATGTACTATGACAAGTTACTCAATGTTTCGATGGGTAGCTTCTCCGATATGATCCTTATGGGAGAAAGGATCGAAAATGGAATTAAAATTGGAAAGATTTAGGTAGGCGAATCTACTTCAGCCGGGGGTGCGAGAAAAGCGTTCGACGGAAGACAAAAGGGTGATACAAGCACTGTCTTTGGTGGAAGAGGCCGGGGCAGAGGCAGAAATAAGTACATTCAACCTCAACAAATAACCAGTGTTACTATTCTAGTTCCCCAGCAACAACAGCAGCAGCAACAACAACCACAGCAGCAACAAAGGCAGAATCAGGGTCAGAGAAGGTTTCAGAATGCAAAGCTGAAGAGGGTATTCGATAAGCGTCCGTCGACATATGCAGAGCTTCTTCAGACACTGCTGGGTTTGAATTTGGTTGAGAAAAGAACATTGGAACCGCCTACAGGACCGACACTTCCTTATGGGTACGACGCTAATAAGCACTGCGAATTCCATTCCGGGGCGCCCGGACATGATGTAGAATCTTGTCACGCTTTCAAGCATAAAGTTCAAGACTTGTTGGACAGTAAAGCCATCAACTTTGGCCAGGCTGGGCCTAATATCGTACAACAGCCTATGCCTAATCATGGGGTAAATGCCATCTTGACAGAAGAGGATTTGAACTTGGTGATGGATGTTAACGAACTGAAGACACCATTGAGTAAAGTGAAAAGCAGGTTGCTCAGAGGGGGAGTATTCCCTGGTTGTGACGAATACTGTTTAGGGTGTTGGACCCAGCCTGAGGGTTGTACTGATTTGAAACAGGGCATTCAGGCCATGATCGACGAAGGGACCGTGCAATTTGATCGAACTGCGGTTGAGAAGCCTGTGGAGGCATTATGTGATAAGCAAAATGATATTGCAATGGTGACGATCCCGAGGAAGACTATAACGATAACGGCGTCCGCCCAGCGGCCAACTATTACGATTACCAAAGCAGGGCCTGTTCCCTTTGAGAGTACGAAAGCTGTCCCGTGGACATACGGATTAGAGGCATATTGCAATGGTGAAAAGATTGTGATGAATAGCCAGCCGGCTGGGGCTGTTGATAATGTCGTTGGAACGGGGGGCATGACCCGTAGCGGAAGGATCTTTACCTCACCTGAAGTACAAGCAGAGAGGTTGGCCAAAGGTAAATCCAAAGTAAATGAAAACGGGCCTTCTCAGTCGAAAGAAAAGGATATGTCACTCAAGGACGTAGAGGAGTTCATGAGACTGATTCGGAAAAGCGACTACAAATTTGTTGAACACCTACAGCAGACGCCATCGAAGATTTCTATCTTGTCGTTGTTGTTATGTTCTGAGGCCCACCGGAACGCCCTGCTGAAGATTCTGGATACATCATTTGTGCCTCAAGAAGTTTCTGTAAATCAGTTAGAGGGGGTAATGGCGCATGTCAATGCTGGACATAGCCTGGGTTTCACAGATTTTGATCTAACACCCAGGGGTCGAGAGCACAACATGGCTTTGCATATATCGGTGGAATGCCGGGGCACCGTAATGTCGCGTATATTGGTGGATACTGGGTCGTCGTTGAACGTATTGCCAAAGAAAGCCATGATGAAATCGGACATACGGGGAATTATTTGTACGCCCAACGATTTGGTTGTGAGGGCGTTTGACGGGACGAAAAGATCAGTGTTTGGGTCAATAACGTTACCGCTTCAGGTGGGGCCAGAAATATTTGATACCGAATTCTACATCATGGATATCCAATCAGCTTATAGCTGCCTTCTTGGGCGCCCATGGATCCACGCTGCAGGGGCCGTAACGTCCACATTGCATCAGAAGTTGAAGTACATGGTGGGTGATAGTGTTGTTACCATTTGCGGGGAGGAGGACATTTTGGTCAATCATCTGTCTTCGTTCAGATATGTTGAGGTCGACGGAGAGATACACGAGACACCTTGTCAAGCCTTCAAAGAGTTGCGGATTAAAGACAAAGCTCAGGGTTCCAGCAAAGTATCAGAGGTGGCAGTGTCATCCTACAAGGAAGCTCAGGCTTTTATGCAGACAGGTGAGACTAAAGGCTGGGGCAGGTACTGGAGATTCCTGTGAAGAATGACAAGTTTGGGCTAGGGTATCGACCGACGTCGTCAGCGTCATCTACAGGAGCGCCCAGGTTCAAGGGACCGGTCACGATTACGCCAAGTGGGGTGTGCTTTGAGACAATCAACGCTATTTCCGATGCTGAAGACGGAGATAGCGACTGCGATATGGACGCGTGGATCAAGCCAAGCGTGCCAGGACAAAGTCTCTGCAACTGGTCCATCCGGGAAACTGTCCCAGTGATTATTAAACAGTAATGATTTGTTTTGTCAATTGTTGAATAATCATATATCCTACCCAGGGCATAGTGATTTTACCTTAGGGCAACTTGATTATGTTTATTGCACTGTTTTAATCATGAAATAAAGGCGTTTTTCATATTCAAATATTGTGATCCCTGTTTTTCTTGTTTTTTCTTTAACAATAAATGGCAACGTGGTTATTGGCTTTGTTTGCATTTTGAAGCATTTAACCATTTCCTTTGCAGGACTAATATTTTTGATGACATCCTCTACGAACCGCCTATGACTCGTGTCGACTTCGAGAACCCGGTAATCCAAGCAGAGGAAGAGATTGTTGAGGATAGCGACCTGCCAGAGGAGCTGACTCGTTTGTTGAAATAGGAAGAGAGAATCATTCTGCCTCATCAGGAGGAAATTGAGATTATCAACTTGGGGTCAGAAGAAGTTGTGAGAAATATCCGTATAGGGGTTGCGCTGCAGAGCGACATCAAGCAAAGGCTGATTGATATACTGCGAGAGTATAGTGACATATTTGCTTGGTCGTACGAAGATATGCCTGGGTTGGATACGGACATGGTTGTGCATCGTCTGCCGTTGCGAGAGGAATGTCCGCCTGTTAAATAGAAACTCAGGAGAACCAGACCAGACATGGCTGTGAAAATCAAGGAGGAAGTTCAAAAACAGTGGGATGCTGGTTTCCTAGCTGTTACAACTTATCCATCATGGGTCGCTAATATAGTACCAGTACCGAAGAAAGACGGTAAAGTACGGATGTGTGTAGACTACCGTGATTTGAATAGGGAGAGCCCGAAAGACGACTTTCCACTTCCTCACATTGATGTGTTGGTCGATAACACTGCTCAGTTCTCAGCATTCTCCTTCATGGATGGCTTCTCAGGCTATAATCAGATCAAAATGGCACTAGAAGACATGGAGAAGACTACCTTCATTACTCCTTGGGGAACATTTTGCTACAAAGTGATGCCCTTCGGGCTGAAGAACACTAGGGCAACATATCAACGTGCTATGACGACTCTTTTTCATGACATGATGCATAAAGAGATCGAGGTTTATGTTGATGATATGATTGCCAAATCTCAGACAGAGGAGGAGCATTTGGTTAATCTGCTGAAACTGTTCAAAAGACTTAGGAAGTTCAGGTTGAGACTGAACCCTAACAAGTGCACCTTTGGGGTGAGATCAGGTAAACTGTTGGGGTTTATTGTGAGCGAAAAGGGAATAGAGGTTGATCCTGCGAAGATAAAAGCAATACAAGAAATGCCGACGCCTAAAACAGAAAAAGAAGTGCGTGGGTTTTTAGGGAGGTTGAACTACATTGCTCGGTTCATATCTCACCTAACTGCGACATGCGAGCCGTTATTCAAGTTGTTGAAAAAGGATAAGGTGTTGACCTGGAATGAAAATTGTCAAAAGGCGTTCGACAAGATAAAAGAATACTTGCAGGAACCTCCTGTTTTGATACCCCCAGTGGCCGGGAGACCTTTGATTATGTATTTGACGGTTCTTGAGGAAAGTATGGGTTGTGTTCTCGGTCAACACGACGAGACCGGACGTAAAGAGCATGCGATCTACTATTTGAGTAAGAATTTTACCGACTGTGAGTCCAGATACTCAATGCTCGAGAAGACGTGTTGCGCGCTAGCCTGGGCCGCCAAACGTTTGAGGCAATACATGCTGAATCATACAACCATGCTAATTTCAAAGATGGATCCAATCAAATATGTGTTTGAGAAGCAAGCACTCTCCGGAAGAATTGCCCGATGGCAGATGGTGTTAACAGAATATGACATCCAATATGTCTCGCAAAAGGCTATTAAGGGTAGCGTCCTGTCAGACTACCTTGCTGAGCAGCCTGTTGAGGACTACCAATCGATGAGGTTTGATTTTCCTGACGAGGATATCATGTACCTGAAGATGAAAGATTATGAAGAACCGTTGTCGGACGAAGGACCAGAGTTGGGTTCCAAATGGCAGTTGATATTTGACGGAGCAGTTAATTCCTATGGTAGCGGAATAGGGGCAATTATCACTACTCCTCAGGGGTCGCACATCCCATTTACTACCCGATTGACCTTTCCAGTTACCAACAATGAGGCTGAATATGAGGCTTGCATCATGGGTCTGGAAGAAGACATTGACTTGCGAATCAAGAACCTGGATGTATACGGAGACTCAGTCCTAGTGGTGAATCAGATTAAAGGAGAATGGGAGACACGTCAGCCCAATTTGATACCATATATGAATTATGCAAGGAGATTGTTGCCTTTCTTCGACAAGGTGGAATTGCACCACGTGCCACGAGCAGAAAATCAAATGGCTGACGCCCTGGCGATATTGTCTTCAATGTATAAAGTTAACTTCTGGAACGAGGCTCCCCGGATTGTTATCTCTCGGCTCGATAGGCCTGCCTTCCTATTTGCCATTGACGAGGCTCCCAATGGTGAACCCTGGTACTTTGACATCCAGAATTTCCTGAAGAACAAGGAGTATCCGGCTAGGGCATCCAGTCAAGATCAGAAGACTCTCAAGAGATTGGCTGGCAATTTTTATCTGAACCTGGATGGTGTCCTGTACAAAAGAAACCACGACTTGGTGTTGCTACGCTATGTAGATGAGAAAGAGGCGAAGTTGCTCATGGAAGAGATACATGAGGGTACATTCGGAACACACGCGGGTGGGCATGCTATGACGAGAAAACTGCTGCGGGCAGGTTACTATTGGTTGACTATGGAAACAGACTGTTTCAAGTTTGCAAAGAGGTGTCATAAATGCCAGGTTTATGCAGACAAAATCCATGTGCCTCCAAGTCCTCTGAATGTGATGTCATCACCGTGGCCTTTCTCGATGTGGGGGATTGACATGATTGGCAAGATCGAGCCTACGGCATCAAACGGACATCGGCTCGTTTTGGTGGCAATTGATTACTTCACCAAATGGGTGTAAGCGGCGTCATATGCCAATGTGACCAAACAAGTGGTAGCCAGATTTATCAAACGAGATATTATCTGCAGATATGGAATCCCTGAGCGGATTATCACCGACAACGGTTCAAATTTGAATAATAAAATGATGAAAGAGTTGTGTCAGAATTTTAAGATTGAACATCACAACTCTTCTCCTTACCGGCCCAAGATGAATGGCGCTGTCGAAGCGGCCAATAAGAACATAAAGAAGATTGTTCAGAAGATGGTTGTGACGTATAAGGACTGGCACGAGATGCTACCTTTTGCTTTGCACGGTTATCGTACGACAGTACACACATCAACCGGGGCAACCCCTTTCTCATTGGTATATGGGATGGAGGCGGTGTTACCGTTGGAGGTCGAGATTCCTTCCTTGAGGGTTTTACGTGATGTCCAACTTGACGAGGCAGAATGGGTTAAAGATAGACTGAATAAGCTCAGCTTAATGGATGAGAAGAGGCTGGCTTCTCTAGCATACGGTCGGTTATATCAGAGCCGGATGAAGAAAGCTTACGACAAGAAGGTATGCCCTCGAAGCTTTCAGACGGGCGATTTTGTTTTGAAAAAGATTCTCCCACCACAATCAGATCACAGGGGCAAGTGGACTCCCAATTACGAAGGTCCCTACGTTGTCAGAAAAGTCTTCTCTAGAGGAGCCTTGTTACTATCCACCATGGATGGTGAGGAATTTACGTCCCCTGTGAATTCGGACGCAGTTAAAAAAATACTTTGCTTGAAAGTGACCCGCTGGACAGTAAAAAGAGAGTCCAGGCAAAAATGGGGCATCCCGGCGAACCATAAAAAATGAATAAAAGGTTCGGGCAAAAGTTAGGGATAAAATTGAAAAGATGTACACCCGCAAAGTCGAAAACCTGAAAAGGGCGACTTCGGCAAAAAAGGGTATCCCGGTGAATTGAAAACCCGCAAAGGGCGGTTCACGCAAAAGTTAGGGATTGAAAAAGCAAATGACTGCGGTCCGGATTTGATACGGCATTGCTTAGTGGTTTGGGAGCACTTGGGGGCCGTCTATCCAAAAACAATCTCTTCCGAAGATCGAGTACCGGGAAAATGCAGAGTCAGACGAGTCATAGGAGGATCAGCTCATGGTGTTTGTATGTGCCACGTTACCGACATGTATACAAATATTGTTTTGTATTTTCTTTATGCTTCTTGTGCATATATTTATGCGTGTTTGTCCGTAACTTCCTCTTTTCAGGAGTTGCATCCAGTGTACAAAACTTTTCCTATTCAGAGGCCCATTATCAATAAAACATGTTATTCAGTACTTGATGCTTGTTCTTTACTATTTTGTTTGTGAAAGACGCCGATGTTTTTGATAAACTTGCACTTACATAATCTTGCTGGCCCTTGCCAATAATTGCTAAAACTCCGAATTGACTGAAGTAAGGTCACAAATGCTAACCCGGATAGATTCTGTTGTATAGGCCTGTGTTGTCTCGTTTGTGTTTTGCAGGTTCTTACCTTTGGAGCAAACGGTCAGGAATTGTATTCCCCAGCCAAGGTCGCTTGATGTAAGACCTGACTCCAGTTGATGTCATTCCTCAGCTCGTTGCAGCTTATCCCCAGAGAGTTGAACTCACATTTCTTCCCTTCCCGAAGGAGGTAATTATCTCCCCCAGGAGAGTGTCCTCACGGAAGTTTTCCATAGGATTAACCCCAGCAAGTCAAAATCAATGTCCCCTGCAGAGGTTGCGCACCTCAGCAAATCGAAGATGTGCATGTTCAATCTCCAGCATGGGAGATTCCCGCAATAGTTAACCAAGTTGTTGGTTCGAAAGGTTTATATCCGCGAAGGATGGTTTTATTTCTCCCCACAGGTCGTCATGCCATTGACAGCATGTTGATCCTAAGCAGAGTGGTAACTCTGAATGTGTAAACTGTTCCCAGACAGTGTGCTTTTCCTAGAAGTGTCGCTTCTTTCCCCAGATGAGTTGGTTCACCAGCAAGGTGGTCTGTTCTTTCCTCCCAGTGGAAATTGGTGTTTAATCTCTCCCCGACAGAGTTGGTTGTGTTTCCGGCATTTATTTTGCCAGAATACCTTATGATACTTGTTCTCCCCAGCGGAGTTGGCTTTATCCTCAGCATTCATGTTGTTGAGACATCGTTATCAGAGTGGCCCCGGCAGCTTGAGCCTGCATCTGGATTTGCATATATCGTCATATTTGCATCTACTCAAACGCGTAGCTTTTTTGTGCCGTACGGAGCATTACGCCATTTTCAAACATACGCATCTTGAAACATAGATCAGGTTGGTTAACCTTTTTCTTTCAGGCGTGTTTTCTCAGCAGGAGTATGGAGTTCTAGCTCAGATCTATTACCAGATATTCGAGGTCTCGCTGTGAGATGTGTGATGATACGGTTCATCCTACTATTTTCCCCCACAGAGTTACTTGGTTAAGTTTCTCTTTGTCCCCGAGCGGAGGTATTTGTCTAAATTTTTCTTGTTTTCCCCGCCAGAGTTGCTTGTTGAAGTTTCTCTTATCCGGCCAGCGGATTATTTTCTTCAAAATTGCCGTTACGTCAGTGTCAAAGGGTTTAATGAATCAAAATTTCAGAAGCTACCGCTGGTTATCAGAACAGGCGTCCGACAGTTTGGTTTCCAAATATCCCCAGTGGAGTCCTCCTCAAAGTCGCTGTCATGTCAGTGCTAAAAGGTTTTGTGGGTTGGGACCAATGGAGTTAGCTACTGCAGAGATAAGCAGAGAAACTGTATTCAGAGTATCTTCCCGTATGGATAAACGGATGTATTTTCCTACTGGTTGACAGAAGTATTTCCCTGGCGGTCGCCAAAATTTTATTGCCTATGTTGATAGGATTTCCTCGTGTTGACGGGATATGAGTCCTGACGTGGATAATTTATTCCTGTATTGACGGGATTTCGCCGTGTTGACAGAATGCGAAGTCCTAACGTGGACAGATTTATGTCCTCGTATTGACGAGATGTGCTAGTCCTAACGTGGGCAGATTTAATTTCTCCGTGTTGACGGAATGGGAAGTCCTGACGTGGACAAATTGATTACTCTTCGTGTTGACGAAATGGTGTCCTGACGTGGACCATTTATCCCCAGCAGATATCTTTCTCCGTAATGGCGAAATGTGCGTCCTGACGTGGACAAGTTTATAGGTCCTCGTGTTGACAAGATGCGTGAGTCCTGACGTGGACAAATTTATTTCTCTTCATGGTGACGGGTTTATTTCCTCGTGTTGATGAGATGTGAGTCCTGACATGGACAATTCATTCCTATGTTGATAGGATCTCCTCATGTTGACGAGATGCAGACAACTCATCCCCAGCGAAATCGCCGGGATTTCTCCGTGTTGACGGAATGTGGAGTCCTGATGAGGACAAATTTTATTCCTATGATGATAGGATTTCTCCGTGTTGACGAAATGTGGAGTCCTGATGAGGACAAATTTTATTCCTATGATGATAGGATTTCTCCGTGTTGACGGAATGTGGAGTCCTGATGAGGACAAATTTTATTCCTATGATGATAGGATTTCTCCGTGTTGACGGAATGTGGAGTCCTAACGTGGACAAGTTTATGATGGGATTTCTTCGTGTTGACGAAGTGTGCGTCCTAACGTGGACAAAGTTTTGCTCTTGTTGATAGGATTGCTCCGTGTTGACGGAATGTAGCGTCCTGACATGGACAAAGTTCTATTCCTGTGTTGTTGAGATTTCTTCGTATTGACGAAATGTGAGTCCTGACGTGGACAAATTTGTATTTATTCGTGATTTGACGAAAGTTGGGTCCAGATGTGGACAAGGTTACTCCTGTGACGACAGAATCTCTATTCGTGTGGACGAATTTGTTTCTCTTCTTGTGTTGACAAGGTTAGTCCAGTTGTGGACGGAGGTGCCCTTTGAAAAAAAAATTTGTTCAGTACCTGTGGCGTTACATAGGTGGTTGAAGTTGAAATCAGAATTATTATCAGAAGTGGGACCAGTTGTTACAGTAACAACCGAATTCAGTTGGTGGATGTCGTTCCCCAAACAGCGGGGCAGTTTATTTCTGCAGTTGGCAAATTTCCGGGTTTCTTGGTATTCAACCGTCTCGTACCTCGATTGTTTGAAGGTCGTTCGCTCTTCACCCATTCGGGTCCAAGCCGTTTGAATAGGGGCAGCTGTTGCACCCCAAAATTTGCTCAACCTTTTCTTGCCTGATTTATGTTTCATTGCATTTCATTTGCATAGTTAGATCATGTACATAGTTTAATCATTGGTATATCATGGCATAGCATGCCTCCAACAAGGGATCAAGGGTGTCTATCAAGAGAAGATCCTAGCAAGAGGTCTTATCCAAGATGAGAAGTCATCCAAGTCAAGAAGTGATTTGAAGTCTTGAGATGTTTGAGTGTCTACATGTGGGTTTTGCTCCTATCTTGAGGAATAGTGAGAATCATCAGTGGGATGAGAAGCATGGATTGTAAAATTGAGGTGTGTATGGATCTCATGGGATGCCTAGAGGGCCCTATTGAAACTAAGACGAGTCATTGATTCAAGTACAAGAGCCACAGTTGAGGTGTAGTCAACTAGGGTTTCATCTGGGTCAATCCTGGGTCAAATATGCAATTGAAGAGAATCAAAGCCTACTTTGAGGTCAGGGGATTCATGGATTGGTATGTTGATACATGTGTGGTGTTGTGCCAAGATTAAGCAAAGAAGAATCAAGAATGTGGGAAGTAGCTAAATTAGGGTTTCAGTGTAAAATCCCCTGTTTAGTGCCTAACTTCAAAGCCACATAAGTCAAAATACAAGTTTCAATTGGATCTTTGGCCAACATGAAACTTGTAGAGCATCTCAATACCTTTAATTTTAGTACTAGAAGTCTTAAATAAGATATGTAGAACTCAAGTTATGGTGTTTGCAAATTACAGGTCACCAGAGGACACTGAAATTTATCTGTGAAAGTCACTTGACTTCCAAGCAACTTTTTCCCTTCAAGGAATTTTCATATGGATTCTTGGCCAACATGAGAGTTATAGATCTTGATCTTAGCTTTGCATAGAGTACTATAAGTACTCAAGGGGATTTCTAGAACTCAAGTTATGATCTTGGCAATCCAGGGGTATTTTGGGTATTGGTGATTATAGGTCATTTGTGATCATGGGTCAAAATCTCCAACTTAGAGGCCTCAAATGGAAAATTGTTCAACTATAAAGTTGCTCAAAATAGGGTTTAAAACTTGACCATGCATCAAGGAGGTTTTGAATTGGCTCATAGGAGAAGTTGGTGTGAGAAATTTTGAAAAGGGAGAAAAGTAAGTCATTTAAAGGCCAAAAAATGGAATTCTTGGTTCTATGGTCAAACAAGTCCATGTTATATACCAAATTGGTCAGAAAAAAGCATTTTAAAGATGATGAAATTACCACATTTTGGATGTGAGGCCAATTTCAAATGGTTCTCTTTGATACCTTAAGGTTGAAGTAACATAACCATCACACTCCATAAGATCAAAAGCAAGGCAATTACACATCCAATTCAATTCTAAATATCACAAGAGGAGAATTTCAAGCAAGATTGAAGGCTGAAACAGAGCAATGCATGACTTTGGCATGTGAGATTTTCAAGGGATATGAGAAATTGAATTTCTCATTCAGTTAGTTACAGAAGGTTCTAGAGGTTTCCAACACATTCTATATAAGCATTGCAATTGATTCAGATGGTTTTTGGGGAAGGATTGAGCCAGAAACAAGAAAGAGCAACTGAATTTTCTTCATTGAATCTCAGAATCGGGTTTGGAGATAGAGGGAATTTCAAGACAAATTGATCATTGGAGAAGCTTTAGAGGTGGTTCTTGAGTGATTCTGCAAAAGATTGGAGGTTGAATCGAGCATTTGCACCTTCTGTTCATCCAGTTTTTCCAGGTTTGTAACTTTCATTTTTTAGCTTAGATTAGGGGAAATTGATTAGTATTTGATATGTGGTGAGGTTAGTGATGGTGTTAGGTTGGATTTAGGCACAAGAATTGGATGATTAGAGACACTTTAGGTTGTGATCAGAATTCTGTTGAGAGGAATATCTTGAGATTCTTGAGGCTTTAGGCATGGCTGAGTGGTTAATTTTGATCCCTGAAGAGTGTAGATGACATTGATGACTTTAATTTTAAGTTTAGTGGTGATCAAGGTTTGGTGTTTTCTCTGCAACTTGGATCGGGTTTGGCTTTAGGGTTAGAATCAATGGAAATGGAGGTCATTTTTGGACTCAGGATGAAATTTCGAGTGGGATAGGGTGTTTTTGCAAGAATTGATGAGGTTTTGGGATGTCCTCGCCGGAGAAGACGGTGGCGCAAAGCTCAGGCCACCGTCTGAGCTTCTCCCTCCATTTTTCAAACCTTTGGGGACGATGACCCAGGACCCTAAGATCCATGCTTGACTTTGACTGAAGACTCAATCCATGGGCCATGATTACGTTTCAATTTCTGAAGAGTTGATTTTAGATGAAACGCTCCGTTTCATTAAACTGAGTTTGGGTGGGCTTAAGACCGGCTTGATAATCACACCCCTATCCTGGCCCATGAGTGAGAACTAACGTCAATTAGTTGCTATTTGACACACAAGTTTCCCAGTTTCCATGCTATTTTCCATTTATTTTCTGAGTTGGATGGGCTTAGTACTCGCTTGCTACCAACACCCCCTCTTGGGCCCAAGTTTGGAGAAACAACATAGGTTTATTGCTATTTGCAACGCAATTTTTTTATTTTCATTATATTTCTTTTATTTTTGTCATTTTCATATAGTATAGAAATAAATCCATAATAATTAGGAAAATTAATCTTTTTAATCCAAGTTTTTTTCCCTTGACTTTTTAGAGAGTCTAGAATTTTAGGAAATTGAGAAATAACTAATTCATGCATTTTATGTTTTAATTGCATTTTTGTATTTTAATTGGTTTTAATTTGGAATATGGTTGACATGTGTTCTTTTTGATTTTATTATGGATGATTGGTGTATGATTTTGAGTTGATTCTTTTTGGGCTAGTTATCTTAGATATGCATGTACCCCTAGCAATTTTCTCATAATTTTGTGAGAGAATTTTAGGATAGTTTGAACATTGAACATTAGGTGTTGTAGAATTAGGGTTTTAGGATAGTACCCTTAGATTTAGGGCATAGTTTTAGGTCCAAATGAATGGTTAACCCTCTGGTTTTCGTATGGAGACATTCTCAAGAGGTTTAGGAACCCTTAGTAATTTTTGTAGGATTTTACAATCATGTTTGGTATTTTAATTAGATTTAGTTTTAAGACTAACGTTTAGGTGTTTCTGATGCACTAACTTGACTAGTTTAATTCAATAGTTCCCCTTAGATTAGGGTGGTGTTTCTTTTGAGCTTGGATGATCATGAAGACCAATTGAAGGTGCTTTGGAGAGCTTGAAGGAGCTTGGATGTGAATATTTTCTCAGCTTGTGGATGCTTGGCAGGAGCTTAGGAGAACTAGGGTTTTAGGGAGAGCATTAGACTAGTTTTGTTTCTTTCTTCAAACATGGAGTATATTGTTCATCTTCATTCAATCCAATGACATAAAGTCCTTTTAAAGAAGTCACATCTCTCCTTTGGAGGGATGAATGGCATGCTTTAAGAGTAGAACTTTAAGGATGCCAGTCTATCATAGTGTTAAGATCTTAATGACTTCCCTTGGTTGTCACTGAGTTTCTTAACACTTCAACTTGATCTTGTTGAAAGATTCACCTTTGGAGATTGCTTGTTGAAGCTTGTTGGAGATGAAGTTTAGGAGCTTGTTGAAACTAGGAGTGTTGCTTGTTGAAGCTGTCTGCTTGTTGAGGTTGTCTGCTTGGTGAAGCTGTTTGCTGCTGAAGTTTGTTGCTTGTTAAAGAGGGAAGCTTGGTGCTTGTTGAAGATTAAAGGTTCAATGGAGCTTGAAGATAGGAGCTATTCATGAAGATGAAGGTTGTTGCTGTCAACTTTTTGTTGTTTAATCACTTGTTGCTGTCAGAGCTGCTGTTTGCTGTAAAAGTTTGGTGTTGTTGCTTGGGCTGCCTCCTTTGCTTTGGGGTTTTTGTTTTCTGTATTGTTTGTTGGCTTGTGTAGCTTGCCCCCCTTAAGGTTTGAAGTGAATGTTGATTCACTTTGCCTATTGTTTTCCCAGGTTCGAGGTTGAGTGGGACTCCCTTGACTCGCTTGTATTGCTGCATTGCATGCATTTTACTGTACTTGCTTGCTTTCTTTTCTGTTTATCCCCTAGGATCTCTGATTTCCCCTGTGCAGGAGGGAATTATGACAGACATTAGGATCCTTATCCATGCATGGCAACATTAGGTTAGTTTTTATTCCCTTTTCAACCCTAGGCTTTTTAGAGCTTCTTTCTCTTCTTATCTCAAAACAACTCAAAAATACAGTAATAAGGTTAATCAATGTCGTATGTTATGAGCCTTAAGCTATTTGAGAAAGGGTTGCTGGAGAGCTTCTTTCCAGTAGTCTGGCTGCTTAGTGTGGCACCCTTTGGGTGACATGCGACGTAGTCACTCTCAAATCATAGTCTCTAGTACGTCAGAGATTGCACACAAACTAAAAAACACTTCTTTCGTAAAAAGATTCAAAACAAACATCAAAGTGTCATTTTTGTCTGCTTGGACTCTTAATCAAGAAAAACCCTTTCATAAGGTAATAAAAAACCAGTCAGACAAACTTGTGTCTTCTGCAGCCCGAACTACGTTTGCTCTGATCTTTCATGTTGTATGGAAGTACGTAGGCATAGGATGTCGTATCCTAGCGAGCAACTTTCCCCTCCTTTCCCGTAGGTAGGCGAACTACGTTGACTCTGATTTCTCGTTCCAGACGGGAATACGTAGGCATAAAGTGCGATACTTTGCCGAGTCATTTTCTTTTCCTTTTAACCCAGACCTATAGAGTATATAGAATACAATCCGAACTAGAAAACAAGCATGGATCCCGTCGAGTACGGCGGACGTGAGGGGTGCTAATTGCGTAATCGACTCCCGAATCCAGGATTTGGTTGCGATGACCATTTCTTTCCCATTTTGCTTTAGGTTTACTCTGAGCGTTTCCTTTCCCTCCGTTGGGATAAATAACGCACGGTGGCG
Organism: Lathyrus sativus; assembly: GCA_963859935.3. NCBI lineage: Eukaryota > Viridiplantae > Streptophyta > Magnoliopsida > Fabales > Fabaceae > Lathyrus > Lathyrus sativus. The sequence continues at coordinate 187,966,544 of OZ012739.1, forward strand.
ACTCTTCTGTCATAGCCGACGCCGATTTTCGCAGTAGCGACAAAGTGGAGGAATCAGTTATAGCCCTGTTCTCGCTCGCCGACAGCTTGGATATCCTTTAAAGGACAAATCGAATAGTGCTCATGTGGAGAATATTTTCTTTAAGGGAAGTTCAGAATTGAAAGGAGAAATTCTAAAAGCTTGGGGTCATGTACATAAGAAAGGAAAGGAAGAGTTAGGGAAGCCTAATTGCGTCTCTCTCGAGCCTTATCTCCAATGGGTCCGAAAGAGAGCTATTCAGCTGAAGATGCCTTATCCTCAGCAGAAACCCATGGTTTTAGAGGAGGAACACACAATGATCTTTATGTCTGAAGAATAGAAATTAAAGATTGCTTTTAGGAAATCACAACAAACTGAAGTAGCCTGGAAATACAAGTACCAAGTGGCCATGGAAGAAAATGATGAACTCCGTAGACAACTCCAGGCGAAGGATGAAGAAATGATTGCTTGTAAGAAGAGGAAGACACATGAAGGTTTATTTTCTTCCAGCTCTCAGTCAACTCCATGGAAGCTAGTCGTGGACAAACTCATTCTTGAGAAGACTCAGATGGAAGAAGAAATCAAGAAGCTCAAGGCAAAAGAGGACTTTTATTTAGAATACTGTCAGCCTTAGGACTTTTTGTAAAATGTACTAGATATTTTGTAATACAATCTTGAAAATCAATGAAATGAAATGATGTTTTGATCTAAGTTCCATGAAACCTTTGCATTTGCATTTTCATTAATTAATCATTCAAGGAACTAAAGATTGTTTTGCAGATATTATATGATGGATTCTGGAAAGAAAGCAGAGGTTGTGTTCCAAAGACCAAATTTGGAGAACTTGAAGAAACTGGTAAGTTTAGTAGAAGACCCTGAGGCATTCAGAGAGAAGTATGGGAATATGCTGTCTTTGCTAGAAGTTCAAGTGTATGAAGAGATGTTATCCACACTCGTGCAGTTCTATGATTCAACCTGTCACTGTTTCACCTTTCCAGACTATTAGTTGCTACCAACCTTGGAAGAATATTCTGCCCTGATGGGAGTAGGCGTCACTCCTAGACCATTTTCTGGAAGAGAAGGGACTCCTAATGAAAGAGCAGTTGCAGAGGCCGTGTATTTGGAGGTGGACGAGGTACAATCTTATATGGTTGCTAAGGGAGGGTTGTATGGATTTCCAGCTATGTTCCTATATGGAAAAGCTCAGAGCTATGCCTTGTCAAAGAATATTGAAGCATTTGAGGCCATCCTGGTTTTGCTAATTTACGGACTGTTCCTGTTCCCGACTGCTAATGACTTTGTGGATGCAAATGCAATCAACCTTTTCTTAATCAAAAATCTTGTACCTACCCTGCTGGCTGATACGTACTTTACCATCCACCGTAGGAACCGTTATGGAGTTTGACGGATTGAGTGTTGCACCGTTCTCATGCACAAGTGGTTTATTTCGCACTTGCCAAAAATTCCAGCCCTCTGGGTTAAGCAAAATGGGCTCTCATGGACAGAGAAGCTACTATTGCTCAAACACTCGGATATTAAGTGGTATGACCCTATGTATGGAGAGATTGCCATGATCCAAAGCTGTGGAGATTTCCCGAATGTACCGCTTATCAGCATCAATGGTTGCATCAGCTATAATCATATTCTGGCTCGTCGACAGTTGGGGCACCCCATGGAGGATGAACCGGACCAAGACTTTTTGAGAAGATTTTACATCGAAGAGGGGAAGAATCCCGCTTACAGGGCTCGAATCGTGTATGTTTGGCGTTATGTCCACGCGAGGGGAGTAACTGCCCTAGGTTACCACGATTCTACTGTTTCAGAATCTTACTTATCATGGGTAAAAGAAGCAGCGTTGAAGATGTTCTATACTCGTTTTGAGCCTGACTCACCCAAACCTACTCTCTTAGAAGAATTGAAAGCTGCTTTGGCAAAAGCTGAAAAAGAAGGAAAGACTTGGAGAGATAAGTATTTCAAGGCTATGCAAGAGAAAGAAGAACTTCAAGAATTGATCCATCAAGGTGGAAAGAAAAGTCAGCCATAAGACGAAGGGCCATCCAACCAGAAGATCTAAAATCCTTTTGTTTTCTGTTTTATTTCATCATGTATTTTGTATTGAAGACTTGTATTTCAGTTTCAGAATCATTGTTGTAAAACTCTCAGTTATTAATCTATGAGGACTTTTGAATTTTCTTATTTCCCCATTGTTATGCAAATATTTCTTTGGGTTCCTTGAATGATTAATTTTGCATATGTTGCATTTTGCATTCATAAGCATTGCATGTGCATGTTCTTGTGTTGTGTCTCATCTCGCTGTCTTGTCTCCATAAAGAATCACACTGAATCCGCAACACCGATACAATACCCGAGCCCAAGCTCGCCTAAGAATGGAAGGACATAATTTGGATGTGGACAGGATTGATAATGAACTCGGAGAGCTACGAGGAGGCATGGGGCAGATCATGGAAGCCCTACAAGTCATTCGTGCAAAGTTGGACACTCAAGCCACTGTTGTTTCTGAAATCACTGGCATAGCTGTAGAGCCGATCCCAACGGCAGTCACTGTTGCAAATGTTCCACCATACGGGTTATCACCTGGTTTTGTACCTCCACCAGTAGTCAATCAACAAACAGTTCCTTTAGGGCCAAAAGTTCCTCAAGCTATTCCTACTTACACTCAGCCTTCTGTTCAGGTTCAAGCGCGCCCTGTTTTTCGTAATCCTCCACCAGTGTACGAAGGTCTTGATGGGTATGAAGAAGAGAGCGGACGACATGATAAGTTGAAAGAAAGTGTAGAAACTATCGGCAGGAAAGTCAGAGCAATGGAAGGAAATGACATCTTTGGTACTAATGCCAGAGGTATGTGCTTAGTGTCTGGATTGGTAATTCCTCCGAAATTCAAGGTTCCCAATTTTGATCAGTATTCTGGTGCTACTTGTCCTCGGACGCATCTGATTATGTATTACCGGAGGATGGCTGCTCATGTAGAAGATGATAAATTAATGATTCACTGTTTCCAAGATAGTTTGAAAGGAGCTCCTGCTAAATGGTATTTGGGTTTGGATCAGTCTCGTATTCATAGTTTCCAAGACTTGGCCGATGCTTTTGTGAAACATTACAAGTACAACGTGGATTTAGCCCCTGATAGAAGACAGTTACTGAATATGTCATAGAAGAGTTCGGAATCTTTCAAAGAGTATGCACAAAGGTGGAGGGAAACTGTCTCTCAGGTAGAACCTCCTTTGAGTGAAAAAGAATTGACAGATTGGTTCGTCGATACAGTAAGACCGGAGTTTTATGAGAAGATGATCAGTAGTGTAACCACCAGTTTTTCTGATATAGTAGCAATAGGGGTAAGAGTGGAGTTAGGAATGAAGAATGGGAAGGTGGCTAGTGGTTCCAGCAGTTCTGGTAACAACAATGTCAAGAAACTCAGCAGTAATTTCCATAAAAAGAAGGAAGGGGAGACAAATGCAGTAACTATGGGAAGAAAGAGTCGCACCTGGAGACCGCCTTACCAACAGTATCAACAGAGTTATGTTCAACAACCTCAGCAAGGCTTTGTTCAGCAGCCTCAAGCAAGTTATGTTCAGCAATCCCAGCAACAACGACCAATGTATCCGTTGCAGTATGCCCAACAACCTTATGTGGCAGCTGTAACTCCGGCTTTCAGTCATCCTATTCCCAGTTATCAGACAGTGCAGCCAGCACCTGTATATCAGCCAATTCAACAAGGGTATCAACGAGCGCCCAAAGCTCCACCCTATCAACAAAATCATCAGCCTAGAGCTCAGGCACCCAGACAAAACTACCAGAATCGGATACCAACAACAAAACCTCCACTTCCTCAGATACCGATGACGTACACAGAGTTGTACCCCTCCTTAGTACAGCAAGGATTGGTAACAACACGACCATTAAATCCATACACTACGTCTCCGCACTATAATCCAAATGCTCATTATGCCTTTCACGAAGGCGCTGCCGGTCATGATTTAGAAGGCTGTCTTGCTTTAAAACATCTTGTCAGGGAGTTGATGGAAAAGAAGATCTTGTCTTTTGATGATGTACCCCCAAATGTTAAAAGTAATCCATTGCCGAACCATGGAAGGGTCAATGCAGTAGAAAAAGTGTCAGATGAAAGGATGGTCTGAGGTGTGTCAGAAATCAAAACCCCGTTGAAGTTACTTCACGAGAAACTACTGAAAGCAGGATTGATAGAAGATACCCATAATAATTGTAAAGAATGTTCTAGTGATTCTAGAGCGTGTGATGAGGTACGAAGAGATATACAAAGATTGATTGATGAGGGAGTGTTGCAAGTGTGTAGTAAGGTAAGGAAAGAAGAAGTTTCAGTAATTGAGCCTGTTTTTAATTTACCAAAGAAAAGTGAGAAAGTTCTGGTGTTCAAAATGACCAACAAAAGTATGAAGCTTGTTTTCAACAAGTCAGCTATCAATCCACCTCAACCGATTATTATTCAGAAACCAATACCGTTTCCTTTTGAAAGCACAAAGGTCGTTCCCTGGAAGTATGACATGACTGTGATAGACCAAGGATCTGGGAAGGTTAGTCAGAAAGAGACAGTAAAAGACGACCAAGTGGACGTGACAAACATTGCCGGTACAAGCAAAATGACCCGTAGTGGTCGAATCTATCAACCAAAGATTACAGTAGCCGCTCCAAAATAGGTTATCCCTGCTGCGACAAAAGAAAAAGAGGTACCAAGTACTGAGGGAGCCGACGAAGAATTCTTAAGGATTATTCGGAAAAGTGATTACAAGATCATTGATCAGCTTCACCAAACCCCATCAAAGATATCGATCTTGTCTCTCTTGATGAACTCTCCAGCTCACAGAGAGGCTCTGCAAAAGGTATTGAAGCAGGCACATGTGACAAAAGACATAACTCTCGGGCAATTTGATTCAGTAATAGCCAACATTACAGCCTGTAACACCCTGAGCTTTAGCGATGCAGAATTGTCGAACGAAGGACGCAATCACAATCGTGCATTGCACATATCTGTCAGGTGCCAAGAAGATACAATGGCACGAGTTTTAGTCGATATTGGATCCTCATTGAATGTATTGCCCGCAAGGTCGCTCACAAGGTTAGCATATGCAGGGGCAGAAATGAAACCAACGTCTTTGATTGTAAAAGCTTTTGATGGTTCAAGAAGGACGGTTGTTGGAGAGGTAGAATTGCCAATCATGATCAGACCTCAGGTGTTCGATATTACATTCCAAGTCATGGACATTAACCCAGCTTATAGTTGTTTGTTGGGACGACCATGGATTCACGCCGCTGGGCCAGTAACTTCCACCTTACATCAGAGAATGAAATTTGTTGTGAATGATAAATTAGTGATTGTACACGGTGAAGAAGACCTAATGGTGAGCAATCTGTCATCGTTCAAGTATATCGAAGCAGATGAGGGCGCGTTAGAAACTTCCTTTCAGGCACTCGAGATAGCTAATGCAGTGATGTTGGAAGAAACAGTGGCTAAGAGTGGTCCATCTTTTGCATCCGCTCGGAGCATCAAGTCTACACTGGAAGAAGGCACTCCTGCAGGTTGGGCAGAAATTATCGAAGTAAAACCAAAGATGGATTGCCGAGGGTTGGGTTACAAACCAACTCATGATGAAGCACTGACACATGACAAAGGACATCCAAAGACTATACAAGAAGTATTCATCAATGGAGGGTTCCAAATCAGTACTGTGGAGGAAGATTCCGAAGATGAAGGCCTTGAATAGTTAGTGTATCATTGCAACTCTGCCTTGAGTAACTGGGAAGCTATTGAGATTCCTCTGGTTATTCCTGAGTTAAAGTAATTTGTTTGTCTTTCTTTTCTTGTTGTTGTTTTGAATCTCCTAAGCCTTGCCCCAAGCTATAGGAATGTTTTGTAAGGGCCCCGAGCTTTCAATAAAATCAATGAAAAATGAACTATTTTGTTAATTTCCTTGTGTTATTTCCTTTAATGCTTTTGCTTTCATTTTAAACGAAAAATGGCAATCTTAAAAAACCAAAACAATTTTTCTCTTTTGTGTGCTGCATTTGTCTTTGTGTGTTTTAATAAATTAAGCCATTCAACGTGCAGTAATGTCCTAAAACCCATTGAATCCTATGACTTTGCATTCCCTCCTGACTTTGATTCACCAATATACCAAGCTGAAGAGGAGGACGAAGATTTTGAAATACCTGATGAACTGGTAAAGTTGGCACACCATGAGTATGCAGAGCTTCAACCCTGCAAAGAATAGATAGAAGTCATTAATCTTGGCACTGAAGAAGACAAGAAAGAAGTCAAGATTGGGGCAGCTCTAGGGGCAGAAGTCAAGCAGCAACTAGAAGAACTTTTGAAAGAATATGTGGATGTATTTGCTTTGTCGTACCAGGATATGCCGGGTCTAGACACTGACATAGTGGTTCACAAGTTACCGCTTCGACCAGAATGCCCACCGGTTAAGCAAAAACTCCGAAGAACAAGACCTGACATGGCTCTCAAGATTCGAAATGAGGTGAAAAAACAAATTGATGCGGGTTTCTTAGCAGTGTCCAAATACCCCGAATGGGTGGCCAATATTGTACCTGTGCCAAAAAAGGATGGGAAAGTCAGAATGTGTGTGGATTACAGGGACCTAAACAAGGCCAGTCCGAAGGATGATTTCCCTTTTCCGCATATCGGCACGTTGGTGGATAATACGACTCGTTTTGCAGTGTTCTCATTTATGGATGGGTTCTCCGGTTACAATCAGATTAAGATGGATCCCGATGACATGGAAAAAACTACTTTCATTACTCCGTGGGGGACTTACTGTTACAAAGTTATGCCTTTCGGTCTGAAGAACGCAGGTGCTACTTATCAAAGGGCCATGGTAACTTTCTTTCATGATATGATGCACAAGGAGATAGAGGTATATGATGATGACATGATAGCCAAATCTTAAATCGAGGAGGACCATTTGGAACATCTTGTGAAACTATTTAAGAGACTCAGAAAATATTAGTTGAGACTGAATCTAGCCAAGTGTACCTTTGGAGTAAGATCTGGGAAGTTACTCGGTTTCATTGTCAGTCACCAAGGGATTGAGGTGGATCCAGACAAAGTCCGAGCCATTCAAGACATGCCAGCTCTATAAACGGAAAAGCAAGTCAGAGGTTTTCTTGGAAGACTGAACTACATATCCAGATTTAATTCCAATATGACTCCTACTTGCGAGCCCATCTTCAAATTATTACGCAAGGACCAGACGGTTGTTTAGAATTCAGATTGTCAGCAAGCGTTTGATAAGATCAAGGGTTATCTTCAAGAGTCTCCAATCTTAATACCACCGGTTCCGAGAAGACCTCTCTTCATGTATTTGACAGTGCTTGAGAATTCAATGGGTTGTGTGTTAGGTTAGCAGGATGAGTCTGGATGAAAAGAACATGCTATCTATTATTTGAGTAAGAAGTTTACTGATTGTGAAAGCCGATATTCACTTCTGGAGAAAACTTGTTATGCTTTGGCATGGGCTGCCAGACGTTTGAGGCAGTACATGATTTGTCATACCACTTTGTTGATTTCAAAAATGGATCCAATAAAGTATATTTTTGAGAAGCCTGCTCAAACTGGAAGGCTCGCCCGTTGGCATATGTTATAATTAGAATACAACATCCAGTACGTAGCTCAGAAGTCTATCAAGGGTAGTGTGTTGTCAGAATATCTTGCAGATCAACCAGCGGAAGATTATGAGCCTCTCAAAATTGATTTCCCAGATGAAGACATTATGTTAGTAAAAGATTGTGAAGAGCCAAGTCTTGAGGAGGGTCCGCAGGAAGGTCTTTGGTGGAAAATGATGTTCGATGGTTCCTCCAACTACAGTGGGCATGGCGTAGGCGCGTTTTAATGAATCCGGAAGGTGGTTACACTCCATTCACAGCTAGGTTGGATTTTGATTGCACAAACAATATCGCCGAATATGAAGCATGCATTCTCGGCCTCGAGGCAGCTATTGACCTCAAAATCAAACTTCTTGAAGTTAGTGGGGATTCGGCTTTGGTTATTTATCAAGTTACTGGAGAATGGGAAACTAGACATGAGAATTTGATTCCTTATAGAGCCTACATCGTCAAAATGATGGAATATTTCGATGAAATCACTTTCAAACATGTTCCGAGATCTGAGAATCACATCGCCGATGCCCTAGCCATGTTAGCCTCAATGTGGAAAGTCAGGGATGTCAATGATGCCACTCTCATTCGAATTTAACGCAAGAATGAGCCCGCCTACTGTCAGATGGTTGAAGAAGAAACTGATGACAAACCATGGTTCCATGACATAAAGAATTACCTGTCCAAACAAGAGTATCCAGCAGATGCTACGTCACTTGACAAGAAAACTCTGAGACGATTAGCATCCAAGTTCTTCCTCAGTAATGATGTGCTCTACAAAAGAAACCATGATATGGTCCTGCTTAGATGTGTCGACAGACGAGAAGCAGAGTTGTTAATGCAAGATGTTCACGAAGGAATATTTGGCACTCATGCCAACGGATATGCTATGTCTAAAAAGATTTTGAGGGCTGGGTATTACTGGTTGACTCTGGAAACTGACTGTATTCAATATGCCAGGAAATGTCACAAGTGTCAGATTTATGCGGACAAGATGCATGTACCTCCGACGTTGCTAAATGTGTTGTCATCACCTTGGCCTTTCTCTATGTGGGGCATCGATATGATTGGGGCAATTGAACCAAAAGCTTCTAACGGACACCGATTTATTCTGGTTGCTATTGACTATTTCACAAAGTGGGTCGAAGCCGCATCCTGCACTAATGTTACTCGGCATGTGGTGGCCCGTTTCATAAAAAAGGAGATTATTTGTCGTTACGAAATTCCGAGCCAAATCATAACGGACAATGGTACTAATTTGAACAACAAAGTCATGAAAGAGTTGTGCGATGACTTCAAAATTGAACATCACAATTCTTCTCCTTATCGTCCCAAGATGAATGGGGCTGTAGAAGCTGTAAATAAAAACATCAAAAAGATTTTGCAAAAGATGGTGAAAACTTACAAAGATTGGCATGAGATGCTGCCATTCGCCTTGCATGGATACAGAACTTCCGTCCGTACTTCAACAGGGGCAACCCCTTTTTCTTTGGTATATGGAATGGATGCGGTACTTCCTATTGAGGTCGAGATACCTTCTTTGAGAGTCATAATGGAAACCAAGCTTGAAGAAGCAGAATGGGTGAGAGAAAGGTTTGATAAGTTGAATCTTATCGACGAAAAGCGCATGTCTGCAATGTGTCATGGTCAGTTATATCAGAAGTGGATCAAGAGAGCTTTTGACAAGAAGGTTCGTGTCCGAGAATTCCGCGAAGGGGAATTTGTACTCAAAAAGATTTTACCAGTTCATAAAGACGCACGAGGAAAATGGATGCCTAACTATGACGGACCGTTTGTTGTAAAAACAGTCTTCTCAGGAGGCTCATTGATTCTCACTACCATGGATGGGGAGCAGCTTACTCATCTAGTAAATTCTGATGCAGTACGAAAATATTACGCCTAAAAAGGACCCGATAAGTCGAAAACTCAAAGGAACGGCTTATGCAAAAATTAGGGTTGAAGAAAAAGAAAAGAAAATAAAAGGAAAAAACGGAAAAAAGAAAAATAAGAGCTCGCTAAGTTGAAAACCCGAAAGGGAGGCTTAGGCAAAAATGAGCGTCCCGGTGGATTGAAAACCCGAAAGGGCGGTCCAGGCAAAAGTTAGGGACAAAGGCGTTTCACTGCATCAGATGAGTTGTCACTAAACGCAGAAGATCCTACAAGAATTCACTCCAACCGCTCTCTTCAGAAGCAAGGATTTCGGGGAACTTTAGTCTTTAGGGATAGTTTGGTCATGGGATTCAACGTAACCTTGTCCACTTTGCCATTTTTCACTTGTAAAATTTCTATGGAATTTTGTCATTTGCAAGATTTCATCCTTGAATAAAATCAGTTTTGAGCCATTCTTTCCTTTGCAAAATTTATCATTTCCTTTATGTTCTTTGTTATGTGAAATATTGTTCGATGATCAACGATAGTTTTGAAAGCATTAGGGACAAATTATTTAAATAAAACTTGAAAAGATTAACAAAAGTAAAAACTTCAACCCATGGAAAAGGTCGAGGAAAATCATACTTCCCCGAAACCTCAGGGTAGCGGAAGCTTTGATATGCAATCCAATTACATTCCCAAAAGAAGTGTAAGCAAGTCGAACTGCTGATTTTCCTTTGATCATATGTGGGTATCAAACCTTGAAGACTGTTTTCTCAAAGAATCTTATGATGATGTGAAGGCTCGTCCCAGTAAAAGATGTCTGAGCACTTGAATCTACTTTGTCATCTCTGAATAGCTTGTTTAGAAAGCTCGGTTCCCCTGTTAAGATTGGATTTATTTTCAAAGAACTACATACACCTTTCAGCCTGGTTTCAGTGTGGTTCATTTTATCTCTCGAGTTCAGTGTGCTATCTGTCGATTCCCCGTGAATGACCGATCACTGCTAGTGAACTTTCGCCTAAAAGTCCAGTCGTAACCGGCATTGTTTTAGAAGCCAATCGTTATTGGTAGTTCTTTGGTCGTCACCATATTTCTTGTTAAGACCAGTCGTAACTGGCGTTGCCTTAAAATCCACTCGTTGGTATCTTTTGATGCGGTCGTCACCACCTTCATCAATTCCCCAGTCGTAACTGGTAGAGTTCAAAATCTAATATTTTTTGGTTTTCTTTTGGTCGTCACCATACTTTCCTTTGAAGTCCAGTCGTAACTGGCCTTGTCTTAACTCCACTCGTTATTACCTTCTGGTTCAGTTTTTACCAACCTTTTCCCTCTGAAGTCTAGTCGTCACTAACAAATCCCCTGTGAAGTCTGGTCGTTACTGTTGCACCCCAAAATTTGCCCAACATTTCTTTACCTAGCTTGTGTTTCATTTCATTCACATTAGCATTATCATTTGCATTTCATTGACATGTATGCAGGAGATCAAGAGGTATGATTACCAATTAAGAGCTATACAAGACTATGAAGCTAAGCTAAGAAGGTTATTCAAGTGCTCAAGGGTTGATATCCTTGTCAGAGAAGTTAAAGGATCCTTAGAGAGAGTGGTTGAAACCAAGGATGTGGGTCTCCTAAATTGAGAGTTATGGGGAAGGCCATCAGATGATTCTGAAGCCATGAAGGTAGACTTGAGATCTTGAGAGAGCTCATGAGAAGTGTTGAAGATCACTTTGAGGCCTAGACAGGTCATTGTGCAAGATTAAGAAGCCTCAGCCATGAGTGGTGCAATTAGGGTTTGACTGGGTCAACCCTAAGTCAACCGAGGATTTGAACAAGGTTGAGACCTAATCCAAGAGCCATGTGATCATGGATTGATACATTGAGATGTTCTAAGGATGATTCCAAGGTCAACTAATCATGATTGAAGAGTTTGAGAAGTTTCAAGCTAGGGTTTCTAAGACTTGACAGTGTAAAATCCCCTAGTTTGACCCCTATCTTCAAGGCAATTTAGCTCAAGATGTGATTGTCATATCATCTTGCCCCCAACATGATTGTTGTAGGGCGTGATCTTAGCTTTAATTTTAGTGCTAGAATTCCTTGATAGGATTTTTAGAACTCAAGTTATGGCTTTGACAAGTTACAAGTCATCTGAGGAATGTGAATTTGGAGCTTGAAAGTTACCCAACTTGCATGGCACTTTTTCCCTAGAAGTATGATTACTATGAACTTTTGGTAAACATGAATGTTGTTCCTTATCCTCTTAGCTTTCTAGAGAGTACTAGAAGTCCTTGATAGGATTTGTAGAACTCAAGTTATGGCTTTGACAAGTCAAGGGTATTTTGGACATTTGGAGGTTACAGGTCATTTCAATCATAAGTCCATAACTCCTATTTGCAAGCTTCAAATGGGAAAATGTTCAACATAAAACTTGTTCAAAATGATGTTTTGAGGCTAACCAAGTGGTCATGAGAGGTTGTAATTGCTTGTAACTCAAAATTTCAATATTGGCTTAAAAAGGAAGAATTAAAGTTCATTAAAAGGACCAAATTTGTGATTTTTCATTCCAAGGCCAAAATAAGACATGTAATATGTCATTTTGATCAGAAACGACACTTTAAAGACAATGGCAATATTACTTTTCTCATTTGAGGTCAAAATCATGGAGTTGCATTTTGTTACTTAAGACTTAAGTTACATTTGCCAAACTACACACAAGTGCAAAACTAAGGTGCTAACACATCCAAACACCTTCATAATCTCATTTGAGGAGAATTTGGATGAGAATGAGGGAAAATGCAAGTTGTTAGCAGAACTGATATGAGCATAGCATGACATGACATTTTCCATGACATGAGATATTGAAATTCTCATTAGATTGATCCAGAACTTTCTAGAGTGTTCATTCATGTCCTATATAAGCATATGAAGTGATTCAGAGCACTGGTTGGTGAGAATTGAGAGAGAAGAGTGAGATTGCATTTTGAATTTGCACATTGCAAATCAAAATCGGTTACATCAATTGAGGCCATTTCAATCCAAGTTCTTGATCTCAATAGCTTGCTCTAGGGTTAGAGATTGATTACAGATCAAATTCAAGGCAAGATCGTGGAAGAATTGGGAGTTGGCACATGGAATTCTTCTTCTGCAACTCAGAATCGGGTTCAAGAATTCAAGGCATTTCAATCAAGTTTGTTGCATACAGAAGCTAGGTCATACTCCATTGAAGGAATCTGGAGCTTATTGAAGGTTGATTTGAAGATTTAACCACTCTGTTCATCAAGAATTTGCAGGTATGTACTTTTCATCGTGCAACTTAATTTAAGCATAATCAATAGGAATTGTTAGGTTAGATGTAATGTAGATTGTTAGTAGAAGCTTTCTGGTAGCAATTGGCCAGGTTTAGAGACAATTAGGAAGATGACTCAAATTCTGTTCATGCTGATATCTTGGTGATTCTTGAGAGTTAATCTTAGTTTGATGGCTAGATCAACTCAGTGAAGCATGGTGATGATGTTAGACACCATAATTTGGAGTTTGGTATGATTTGATTCTTGAGTGATTTCTAAGATTTTAATCGTGATTTGAGTTAGGATGAGTTTCAATGTTATTGATTAGCATGGTTAGATTCAGTGGGGAAAATGGAGTGGATTAGTGTATTCACGTGAGAGTTTTGATGGAGTATTGAAGGAAGACAAGCTTGGGCTGCCATGGAATGCTTAAAGAAGCTTGGATGTGAAGATCTTCCCTTCTTTTGGTGTAGTGTTGATTAGGTGTTAAGATTAGGGTTTGTAGGCAGAGCTTCTAGATAGATTCTCTTCCTTCATAAACATGGAAGATGTTGATCCCTTCCATTCTTCCCTATGATGTAAGGTCCCCTTGTGAAGGCCTCATCCCTCCTTTGGTAGGATGTGTGGCTCTTTACAAGTTGGTAGAACCTTTGAGGGTCCCTTTCTCTGATGATAGGATGCTTAGTGGTGACCTTTGGTCTTCACTCTACTACCAATCATCCAAATGTTGCTCTTGTTAGATGAATCTTTCTCCCTTGCTAGAGGATGGACTTCCTTGTCAGAAGATTTAAGGCTAGAAGTTGATACTTCTCTGTATTTGAAGACTGTCATTGAAGCTGAAGCTTGAAGGTCCAGAAGAACAAGTTAACACTTGTGAAGAAGATCAAATTGAAATTGAGTGAAGAGCTGAGGCTTGAAGAAGAAAGAATAAGTTGATACTTATGTTGATACATTGAGAGCCTGAAGGAGCCAAGTTGATACTTGATATTAGGAGGGAAACCTGAAGGTGGAATTTACTGAAGAGCTGAAGCTTGAAGTTGAAGGAGAGGGATAAGTTGATACTTATGTGGATGTGTTGGAAGCTTGAAGAAGCATGTTGATACTTGCTATTGAAGATGATAGCCTTGAAGGGCAGTTGAAGGCTGAGGACTGAACTGATGTCAAAGATTGCTTTGCTTTGAAGCTGGGGAAGCTGTTGATCTGCTTTCTTTCCTGTCTGTTTTCTTTCTGTGCAACTGTATTGATGTGACTTGTTTGATTTGCTTGATGCATTAGAATAAGTTCATATTTAGACTGATTTAAGCTAGGAGCATGATTGCACTAGAGGTTGAGTTGCTCCCTCTGCTTGTATTTTTACTGTGTGGCTTTGCTTGCGGATAGTCGGTAGAGCCCAGCTCCCTTGCCTGTGTGGTTTGAGTTTGCTTGATAGCATGTCATTCTTTCCTCTGTATGATTGCAGTTTGTATCTTGCTTGATAGCATGTCTTTCTTCTGTATGATTACAGTCACTTATATTTTGCTTGACAGCATGTTCTTTCTGTATGATTGCAGTTACTCATATTTTGCTTGATAGCATGTTATTTCTCCTGTATGATTACCGTTATTCATATCTGGCTTGAGGTTGAGATGAGCTTGTGGAGGCTGACACCCCACACACATTTCCTCCCTCACTTGCATTGCATGCATTTTACAGTCGTTTACTATTTACTGTTTAAGCTGATGCTTTATCTGTTTCAGTTTATCATTGACATGATCCCCTAGGAACCTCACTTCCTTTGATAAGGAAGTGAGGATAGAACTTTAGGTTAAAACCTATGCATGATAACTTCTAGGAGTTCCCTGTTTCAAACCTCAACCATAGGATGAATCCTTGGTATGACAACATTAGGACTTGATAGTCTCCCCTTAGTTGAACCTGTTCGTTCTCTCTTCTCATCTCAAAACAAATTAAAATACAGTAATAAAGGTTAACTGACGTCGTACATTACGAGCCTTAAGCTATCTGAGAAAGGATTGTTGGAGAGTTTCTTTTCAACAGTCTGGATGTTTAGTATGGTACCCTTTGGGTGACATGCGACGCATTCACTCTCAGGTCATAGTCTCTAGTGCGATATTGGTTGCAAACAAACATAAAAAACAGTTCTTCCGTAAAAGACAGAAAACAAACTTCAAACCTTTTTGCCCCGTGGGCCCATAATTCAAAGGAAGCTTTTCTGAAGAAAAGAGTGTCGTTAACTTCCAGTTCTACCGCAAACGGTAACGCTTAAGCCTCCAAGGGTCGAGCTGCATACGCCAAACTGCTGGAATTGTTTGTTAACCCTACTCGATAAAACAGATGAATCTGAATCCCCGTAATCCGTATTATCCCGAACTACGTAAGCTCTGATCTCTCATACCTGTTGAGAGTACGTAGGCACAATACTGACGTATTGGCGAGCCACCTTCCCCCATCACCTGTAGTTAGTCGAACTACGTTGACTATGATTTTCTCTGATGAGAATACGTAGGCCCAAAGCGCGATGCTTTGCCGAGTCATTTTTCTTTTCTTTTTGAGCCAGCCTTGATAGGTAGATAGATAAAACCGACCCGTCATGTAAACACAACAAGCGTGGATCCCATCGAGTAAGATGGACGTGAGGGGTGCTAATACCTTCCCCTTTGCGTAACCGACTCCCGAACCCAGACAATGGTTGCGATGACCTTGTCTTATACCTTTTCGTCAGGTTTTTCCGATCGTTTCCTTTCTCGTTCTGAGGGATAAATAACGAAAGGTGGCGACTCTTCTGTTTTGCCAGCACCTTATTTTCGCGGAAGCGACAGCTGGCGACTCTGCTGGGGAATTCATGGTTTCCTGGGATCCAACGTCCCTTATGCGAGTAAGTTTGGGGATCCAACGTCCCCTGCGAGAGTCAATCCTAGCGCTTGTATGATTACTTGTTGGGTTGTGTTTACTTATCGCATTTTATTTCCCGCACTTTATTTTCAGTATGATATGATTAGCTGTGCTGTTGTGGGAGGGGCATTCTGATGAGTGAGAAGCCAGACCCAGGCTCGAGTGTACCTAGCATTAGTTGTGGAAATTAGTGGGCGCGTGCTTGCTTTGCAGGCACTAGTGTCTCATGAAATCCACACTCAGACGAGGTTCTCCCGGTTGACTTCTTTTTCAACGCTTTGGGTTGAGGGGGTTGTTGGTTTGGAGGATTGTCGACTCTGGGGACCGATCATTTGGGATTCAGCTGAGTGAGGCCGCTTCAGGAGATGGTGATGCCACACCTTCTGGGTATCGTATCATCCCTCTTGAATGTCTGTGACGCTGATGACCGCATAGTGTCGCTACCGCGAAAATAAGGTGCCGGTAAAACAGAAAAGTCGCCACCTTTCGTTATTTATCCCTCAGAGCGGGAAAGGAAACGATCGGGAAAACCTGACGAAAAAGGTATAAGACAAGGTCATCTCAACCATTGTCTGGGTTCGGGAGTCGGTTACGCAAGGGGAAGGTATTAGCACCCCTCATGTCCATCGTACTCGATGGGATCCACGCTTGTTGTGTTTATCTGACGGGTTGGTTTTATCTATCTACCTATCAAGGTTGGCTTAAAAGAAAAGAAAATGACTCGGAAAAGCGTCGCACTTTATGCCTACGTATTCTCATCAGAGATCAGAGCTTACGTTAGTATTGTGCCTACGTACTCTCAACGGGTATGAGAGATCAGAGCTTACGTAGTTCGGGATAATATGGATTACGGGGATTCAGATTCATATGTTTTATCGAGTAGGGTTAACAATCAGTTCCAGCAGTTTGGTGTACGCAGCTCGACCCTTGGATACTTAGGCGTTACCGTTTGCGGTAGAACTAGGAGTTAACGACACTCTTTTCTTCATAAAAGCTTTCCTTTGAATTACGTGCCCACGGGGCAAAAAGGTTTGAAGTTTGTTTTCTGTCTTTTATGGAAGAACTGTTTTTTATGGTTGTTTGCAACTAATGTCGCACTAGAGACTATGACCTGAGAGTGAATGTGTCGCATGTCACCCAAAGGGTGCCATACTAAACATCCAGACTGTTGAAAAGAAACTCTCCAACAATCCTTTCTCAGATAGCTTAAGGCTCGTAACGTACGACGTCAGTTAACCTTTATTACTGTATTTTAATTTGTTTTGAGATGAGAAAAGAGAACGAACAGGTTCAACTATGGGGGGACTATCAAGTCCTAACAGTTGTCATGCCAAGGATTCATCCTATGGTTGAGGTTTGAAACAGGGAACTCCTAGAAGTTATCATGCATAGGTTTCAACCTAAAGTTCTAATCATCACTTCCTTATCAAAGGCAATGAGAGTCCTAGGGGATCGTGTCAATGATAAACAGAAACAGATAAAGCATCAGCTTAAACAGTAAACAGTAAACGACTGTAATCATACAGAGGAAATAACATGCTATCAAGCAAAAAAAACAAGTGACTGTAATCATACAGAAGAAATAACATGCTATCAAGCAAACTCAAACCACATAGGCAAGGGAGCAGGGCTCTACGGAATACCCGCAAGCAAAGCCATACAGTAAAAATACAAGCAGAGGGAGCAACTCAACCTCTAGTGCAATCATGCTCCTAGCTTAATTCAGTCTAGATATGAACTTATTCTAATGCATCAAGCAAATCAAACAAGTCACATCAATACAGTTGCACAGAAAGAAAACAGACAGGAAAAGAAAGCAGATCAACCATTTCTACAGCTCCACAACAGAGCTCTTCTAACAGCAGTTCAGTCATCAGACTTCAACTACCCTTCAAGACTATCATCTTCAATAGCCAGTATCAACTTGCTTCTCCAAGCTTCTAACATATCAAACAAAAGTATCAACTTATTCTTTCTTCCCCAAGCCTCAGCTCTTCAGTCAACTCCACCTTCAGGCTTCACTCCTAACTGCAAGTATCAACTTGGCTCCTGCAGGCCCTCAATGTATCAACATAAGTGCCAACTTATCCTTCATTCCTCAAGCCTCAGCTCTTCACTCAATCTCAATTTGATCTTCTTCACAAGTGTCAACTTGTTCTTCTGGACCTTCAGGCTTCAGCCCTCTCCTCCTTACCAGTGTCAACTTGTTCCTCTTCCTCTACAAGCCTCAGCTTCTCAGAGTAATATTCAAACACAAAGAAGTATCAACTTCTAGCATTCAATCTTCTAGCAAGGAACTCCATCCTCTAGCAAGGGATAAAGATTCATCCATCAAGAGCCAAGTTGGGATGACTGGTAGCAGAGTGAAGACCAAGGGTCACCACTAAGCATCCTATCATCAGAGAAAGGGACCCTCAAAGGTTCTACCAACTTGAAAAGAGCCACACATCCTACCAAAGGAGGGATGAGGCCTTTACAATGGACCTTACATCATAGGGAAGAATGGAAGTGATCAACATCATCCATGTTTATGAAGGAAGAGAATCTATCTAGCAGCTCTGCCTACAAAACCCTAATCTTAACACCTAAACAAAACTACACCAAAAGAAGGGAAGATCCTCACATCCAAGCCTCCTCAAGAAATCCAATGCATCTTCAACTTCTCTTCAACATCATCCAAGAACAAGCAAAGCAACACCCTAATCTAAAGGAACTAAAGAGGTCAATCTAGTTGAATTAGTGCATTAGAATCATCTAAAGCTAGCACCTAAACTAAAATCAAACAAAAATAGTAAACTACATGGAAAATCCCTACAAAAATTTCCTAAGGGATCCTAATTCAATCATGAATCTACCATACAAAAATCAGAGGTTGAATCATCCACCAAGTTCTCAAAATAAAATCCAAACCACAAGGTATCAACCATAATCCCTAAAAATGGAGCTCTTAAAGTTTCAACCTAGAACTACCACCTACATTCATCAAAAAAATGTGAGTAAAATCTAGGGGGAACATGCATATCTATGCTAGCTACTCACAAAAAATCAAGGCAAGAATCATCATCACATGATCAAACCAAATTCAACAAAATCAACCATCAAACATGATTATTTTAATGTCAATTAAAATGTAAAAAATCCCATAAAATCAGAAAATGCATGAAATAATAATATTTTTTATCTAAAAAATACTAGGTTCAATCATGAATCCAATGCAAAAAGAATGTGATTAATTGAATTATGTTTCAATTTTTTATGAATTAATTAATAACCATGAATAAAATGAAAAATAATATGAAAAATCAAAATAAAATGATAAATGCGTGGTGCAGATAGCAAGGCAATTCAGTTCAATTCCCAGACTGGGCCACAAAGGGGGTGTGGTTATCATTTATTGCGTAAAACCCAAAAACAACTGATTAATGAAACACATCGTTTCATTTAGTTCAGAAATCCTTCACAAATTTCATGCA
The DNA here is from genome assembly GCA_963859935.3 of Lathyrus sativus. Taxonomy (NCBI): domain Eukaryota; kingdom Viridiplantae; phylum Streptophyta; class Magnoliopsida; order Fabales; family Fabaceae; genus Lathyrus; species Lathyrus sativus. The sequence continues at coordinate 187,985,739 of OZ012739.1, forward strand.
CGCGTGGTCGTTGGATGGGGTCTTCAGTCAAAGTCCAACCTTGATCCAAGGGCTCTGGGATCATCTTCCCCAATTTAAATCTCTGAAACTCAGGCCACCTGTGTAACATCCCACTTCCCAAAATCGATTAAATTAATAAACATTATAAATAAACAAAATCAGAGTTCCAATTCTCCCAAGTGGGATATCACATAAAAACAACGTTTCCTTATAAAAAGGTTTTCCTCCAAATACAGCGGAATGTTAAATAATAAAATTCAATAAAAGTTTGATACGTTCACAGGGAAATAAAATATAAGTTCAACATAAAGCAAATAAAACGCCCAAGTCCCTTGCTACGTATCAGAGCATCCTAGACTCGACAATCACACCAATATCCAAGCTAGCTAAGCACCTGGATTATCTGTACTTCCAAAGAAGCACAGACCACAACAACAACAACAAAGGGGTGAGAAATCATGATCAAAAATATAATGGTAATGTAATACATGTAATAAGGCAGTAAAACACACCAACACATCAATTATTCACCCCAACAACGCCATATAACGAACCTACTGTTCAAATTACAATATAACATATTATGATGCAAAATGCAACTCAACACCATGCATGCGGTACCGAATCATTGGTTCATTCAATCGAACCCACCATTCTCCACAAAGGAGTATGGGTGAATCACTTACGCTCCATCCGAGACATGATTCAACCCCACCATTCTCCACAAAGGAGTACGGGTGAATCACTTACGCTCCATCCGAGACATGATTCAACCCCACCATTCTCCACAAAGGAGTACGGACAGATCACTTACGCTCCATCCGAGACATGATCCATCCCACCAAGACACCATGATATGCACACACCAATGCATAACTATTATGTTCAGGCACACTAAGTGCACACGATCCACCTGATCGTATCATTATACATCACATATGTATATACATAAATATAACATACACCAACACCATATAAATCAACCAGATAGTAAACAAGTTCATACTTTAACACCAAGATATAAACACATCCCACTACTCGGGGATACACGATCCTACTGATCACTACATACATATATATCAACTAATTGTCCACCAGTCATTATTACGGGAAACATGCACTATCACCAAGTACACAAGTTAGTCCCCACACTCATCATTCTTACAGTGCGTCAAGGCCAAAGGGATCACACAAGCCCAAGCTCCAGGCCAAAACATCACAAAATCACATTCTGGTTCTGCTACGTTCGCTGGCATTCGCCAGGCGAATCCCCGTAGCGAACCTTCGCTAGCATTCGCCAGGCGAACCTGCTGGCGAAGCCCTCATTTCACTATCGTGCATTCGCCAGGCGAACCTTCATTCGCCAGGCGAACCTTCGCTGGCCACACTCGCCAGGTGAAGTTCCTACCCTTTAGGTCTGGGACTTAATTCTGAATTATTCGCTGCCACTCGCCTCAGCTCGCCAGGCGAACTCTCGCCTCTTTTCGCCAGGCGAAGCTTCGCCAACATTCGCCAGGCGAAGCCCAGCGAATGCTGCGATTCATCAGTTTCCTCACAATTCTGCAGTGCTATTCTAGGCCAAATTATGCCTATCATCTCAACTCAGATTCCCAGCCTATTCTAGTACCAATCTTGCCTATTACCGTAAAAGATCGGTTCCTAATTCCTATTCCCAAAATCATCACCTAAACACTTTATCGATACCTCAAAAGCCATACAGAACTTTCCCTAAAAGCTGTAAAACACCCTATATGCCCTATATGCCAAATCATCCCAAAACACCAATTCATTAACGATTACTATATAATTAACAACAATCATCATCGATCATAACATATCAACTCACAATATCATATATAGATGATCTTTCTACGGGGTTAAGGAATCCCCAACTACCCTATACATGTATAAACCATTTCCCAATCAAGTTTCTCCCCCCTTACCTTGTTGATCGGTTGATCGATGAAAGAATCCTCCAAGGTTTGGCCAATTCTGATTTTCCCCTGTTCCTTCGTTCTTCGCTCCCTTTTCCGTTCCCTTTCCCATTCTTCTCACTTCTCTCCTTTCTATCGTTCTTTTTCCACTTTCTCTAACTTCTCACAATGTATCGTAAAACTACTAACCCCTCACGTTCTCTATTTTAATTCTCTAATCCCAATAATAATAATTTAATAATAATAATAATAACTTAATAAAATAATAATAATAATAATAATAATAATAATAATAATAATGATAATAATAATAATAATAATAATAATAATAATAATAATACTATTATTATCTCCCCAAAATAATAATAATATTAATAACAATAGTAACTATAATAAATATAATAATAATAATAATATTCCCACCAATATTAATAGTATACACTATATTATTATATTACCAAAACACCACCACTAATCCTCCCACATTAGGGACACCCACCAAACATCACCAAATACACCCCCCACCAAAGGGTACACCAACATATATATTTAAAATAATAATAAAATGACTAAATAATTAAAATGGGTGTTACAACTCTCCCCCACTTTAATTATTTTCGTCCTCGAAAATTACGGGATGGAAATAGCTCCGAATACGCTTCTCGCATCCTGCTTTCCAACTCCCAGGTCACACTGCCTCCTGCAGCACCTCCCCAAGCTACCCTCACCAAAGGTATCTCTTTCCCTCAGAGCTGTTTCATCTTACGGTCCTTGATCCTCAACGGCATCGTCTCAACAGTAAGATTCTCCCGAATCTGAACATCATCTCTCTGAATCACATGAGATGGATCAGAAACATACTTTCGCAATTGCGACACATGAAACACATCATGTAAGTTTGACAACTCAGGCGGCAACGCCACCCTATAAGCCACATCACCAATTCTCTGCAAAATCTCATAAGGTCCAATGAACTTAGGATCCAGCTTCTTGGACTTCAACGCACGACCCACACCAGTCATCGGATTAACTCTTAGGAATACGTGATCACCTACACAGAATTCCAACTCTTTCCTCCGATTATCATGATAGCTTTTCTGCCTACTCTGAGACACTTTCAATTTCTCACGAATCATTTAAATTGTCTCAGTAGTCTGCTGCACAATTTCTGGTCCAAACACCACACTCTCACCAGTCTCATACCAACACAGAGGAGTCCTACACCTCCTCCCATACAAAGCTTCAAACGGTGCCATTCCAATACTCGAATGGTAACTGTTATTGTACGTGAACTCAACCAATGGTAAATGAGTATCCCACGCACCACCCTTTTCCAATACACAAGCTCTCAACAAGTCCTCAAGTGACTGAATAGTCCTCTCCGACTGACCATCAGTTTGCGGATGATAAGCTGAACTCAATTTCAACTTAGTTCCCAAAGCTTCCTGCAAGCTCTTGCAAAATTCCAAAGTAAACCGTGGATCTCTATCCGACACGATACTGGACGGAACACCATGCAACTTCACAATTACCCGAATGTAAATCTCTGCCAGTTTCGTCAATGGAAAACTAATATTGATCGGCACAAAGTGTGCAGACTTCGTCAATCGATCCACAATCACCCATATAGCATCAAAACCTCTCGCCGTATTCGGCAAACCTGTCACAAAATCCATAGTAACGCAATCCCATTTCCAAACCGGAATCTCTAATGGTTGCATAAATCCAGAAGGCCTCTGGTGTTCCACCTTCGACTTCTGACATGTCAAACAGGCATACACAAATTAAGCTATGTCTCTTTTCATACCAGACCACCAAAATAATTTCTTCAAATCGTGATACATTTTCGTAGCTCCCGGATGAATACTCAGGCTACTACGATGTCCTTCGCTCAAAATTGACTTTTTCAATTCTTCATCATCTGGTACACAAATCCTGCCTCTAAATCTCAACACACCTGTACTATCCAATTTAAAGTCACTATCAGAGTCACTCCCTACTCCAGGCATCAAATCTACCAATTTCACATCCAACTTCTGATTTTCTCTAATCATATCCAAGAAGTCATTATTTACCTGCAACATACCCAACATCACACTATCTGCAGCAGTCTCACAAACCATGCTCAAATCTCTAAATTGTTCAATTAACTCAATTTATTTCACCATCAGAGCTGCCATATGAATTGCTTTCCTACTCAAAGCATCTGCCACTACATTGGCCTTTCCTGGATGATAACTCAAACTGAAGTCATAATCCTTCAAAAATTCCAACCATCTTCTCTGCCTCATATTCAGCTCTTTCTGATCAAACAGGTATCTCAGACTCTTATGATCACTAAACACTTCAAATCTTGAACCATATAAATAGTGTCTCCAAATTTTCAACACAAAAACAACCGCAGCTAATTCAAGATCATGAGTCGGATAATTTCGCTCATGCACTCTCAATTGCCGCGATGCATATGCTACTACTTTACCATTCTGCATCAGAACTCCACCTAATCCCATCTTAGACGCATCACAGTACACCACAAACGGTTCACTCGGAGTCGGTAACACTAACACCGGTGCCGTAGTCAATCTCTTTTTCAACTCTTCAAAACTTTCTTCACAAGCAGCATCCCATACAAAAACTTGGTTCTTTCTCTTCAACTGAGTTAATGGCAACGCCAAATTAGAGAACCCTTCAATAAACCTGCGGTAATAACCAGCTAACCCCGAAAAGCTTCTAATCTCTGTCGCTGTCTTCGGCGGTTCCCACTGCAATACTGCACTTTCTTTTGACGGGTCCACCGCTATTCCATCTTCAGATATTACATGCCCCAGGAAACTTACTTTCTTCAACCAAAAGTCACACTTTGACAGTTTAGCAAATAATTTATTTTCCTTCAACACTTGCAAGGCAATTCTCAGATGTCCTGCATGCTCTTCATCAGATTTAGAATAAATTAGTATATCATCAATAAACACTACAATGAACTGATCCAAGTAAGAATGGAAAATTCTGTTCATATACTCCATAAATACTCCCGGTGCATTAGTCACTCCAAATGGCATTACAGCATATTCGTAATGTCCATACCGAGTCCTAAAGGCAGTCTTCTGAATATCACCTTCTTTTACTCTCATCTGATGATAACCCGATCTTAAGTCGATCTTACTAAATACACGAGCTCCCACCAGCTGGTCCATCAAATCATCAATCCTAGGTAAAGGATACTTATTCTTAATAGTCACTTTATTCAATTGGCGGTAATCGATGCACAGACGCATACTACCATCCTTCTTCTTCACCAACAACACTGGGGCTCCCCACGGCGATACACTTGGTCTAATAAACTTTCTATTCAACAATTCTCCAATCTGAGACTTCAACTCAGCCAATTCCACTGCAGACATCCTGTACGGCACCATAGAAATAGGTCTCGTACCAGGAACAAGATCAATACCAAATTCTACTTCTCGCGTCGGAGGCAATTCCGTAATGTCGTCAGGAAACACTTCTGGAAATTCATTCACCACTGCTAATTCCTCCATTGGCACTTTGTTATCCATCGATAAAGTTGCAAATAACGCAAACACTCTAGTTTCATCTTCCAACAAGGCCCTCAATTCTTTATTAGATAAAGAACTTGCCACAACTTCCTCTTCAGGGGTCAGGAACAACAATTCCTTCCGAAAACAATCGATGTAGACTCGGTTGAACTCTAACCAGTTCATACCCAGAATAACATCCAACTTACCAAGTGGTAGACAAATCAGATCCACTCCAAATTCTCTACCGAAAATAGTCAGCGGACACTTCAGGCATACCAAAGAAGTAGTCACTGAACCTATAGAGGGTGTCTCAATAGTCATCTGTACCTCCAGAGTGGACGGCACCAAACCTATCCTCTCCACATAATCTACAGAAATAAACGAGTGCGTTGCACCCATATCAATAATAGCAATCAAAGGAATATTATTGATAATACAAGTACCTCTGATCACACGCTCATCACTGGAAGCTTGAGTTCCTGCCAAGGCAAACACTTTTCCACCAGCCGGAGACGTTTGAGGCTTCTTCGGCTTCTCACAATGTGTACTGATATGACCCTTCTCACCACAGTTATAACAGGTCGGCATAGTTGCTCTACATTCAGCTATCACATGACCTGGTTTCCCACACTTAAAACACTTCTTGGCTTCATTAGGACAATCATTAGAACGGTGTCCCACACCACCGCACCGAAAACATTTCCCTTCAGCAGATGCTCTCCCATCTTTAGGCTTCTTATCAACAATAGCTTTACGCTTTCCCTTATCAGCAGCAACACTATAAGGAGTACCACTAAACCTCTGCTTACCCTTACGGTCATTAACCGCTTTGTAGTGCGCAATCCTTGCTCGATTATCGTTATCATAAATCCTGCTTCTACTTACCAGCTCAGGATAGCTCCTGATCTTCTGACAAGCAATCCCCAACTTAATCTCTGGACGCAGTCCATTCTCAAACTTTAAGCACTTAGAGGTCATTGCCCCTTCCACATTATAGTGGGGACAATACTGCACCAGCTCCTCAAACTTGGCAGCATATTCTGCTACAGTCATGCTACCCTGTTTCAGCTCTAAGAATTCAATTTCCTTAGCGCTTCGGATATCTTCCGGGAAATACTTCTCCAGAAAACCTTTCCGAACCACCTCCCAAGTAATGGTAGTTCCAGCAGCTTCCAACCTTTGGCGACTATTGTCCCACCAGGCTTCAGCTTCACCCTCCAGCATGTGAGTACCAAACCTCACCTTTTGCTCGTCGCTACATTCCATAGTTCTGAAGATCTTCTCAATTGCCTTCAGCCACTTCTGAGCAGCTTCAGGGTCCAGAATTCCTCCTTCGAACGTTGGCAGCTTGTTGCTCCGAAACTGCGCCAAACTCCTGAATTGGGCATCTGCAGTTTGATTCTGATTAGCAACAGCCTGTGCCATTGCTTGCATAGCAGCAACCAATGCAGCATCGTTCCTTCCTGCCATACTGCTCCAAACAACAACACCAGGTTTAAAAGATATTCAACTACATCATAAAGGACGTACTCAACTCGACTCAACAACACTGGCCGGACGGACCGACCTGCTCTGATACCAATTGTAACACCCCACTTCCCAAAATCGATTAAATTAATAAACATTATAAATAAACAAAATCAGAGTTCCAATTCTCCCAAGTGGGATATCACATAAAAACAACGTTTCCTTATAAAAAGGTTTTCCTCCAAATACAGCGGAATGTTAAATAATAAAATTCAATAAAAGTTTGATACGTTCACAGGGAAATAAAATATAAGTTCAACATAAAGCAAATAAAACGCCCAAGTCCCGTGCTACGTATCAGAGCATCCTAGACTCGACAATCACACCAATATCCAAGCTAGCTAAGCACCTGGATTATTTGTACTTCCGAAGAAGCACAGACCACAACAACAACAAAGGGGTGAGAAATCATGATCAAAAATATAATGGTAATGTAATACATGTAATAAGGCAGTAAAACACACCAACACATCAATTATTCACCCCAACAACGCCATATAACGAACCTACTGTTCAAATTACAATATAACATATTATGATGCAAAATGCAACTCAACACCATGCATGCGGTACCGACTCATTGGTTCATTCAATCGAACCCACCATTCTCCACAAAGGAGTACGGGTGAATCACTTACGCTCCATCCGAGACATGATTCAACCCCACCATTCTCCACAAAGGAGTACGGGTGAATCACTTACGCTCCATCCGAGACATGATTCAACCCCACCATTCTCCACAAAGGAGTACGGACAGATCACTTACGCTCCATCCGAGACATGATCCATCCCACCAAGACACCATGATATGCACACACCAATGCATAACTATTATGTTCAGGCACACTAAGTGCACACGATCCACCTGATCGTATCATTATACATCACATATGTATATACATAGATATAACATACACCAACACCATATAAATCAACCAGATAGTAAACAAGTTCATACTTTAACACCAAGATATAAACACATCCCACTACTCGGGGATACACGATCCTACTGATCACTACATACATATATATCAACTAATTGTCCACCAATCATTATTACGGGAAACATGCACTATCACCAAGTACACAAGTTAGTCCCCACACTCATCATTCTTACAATGCGTCAAGGCCAAAGGGATCACACAAGCCCAAGCTCCAGGCCAAAACATCACAAAATCACATTCTGGTTCTGCTACGTTCGCTGGCATTCGCCAGGCGAATCCCCGTAGCGAACCTTCGCTAGCATTCGCCAGGCGAACCTGCTGGCGAAGCCCTCATTTCACTATCGTGCATTCGCCAGGCGAACCTTCATTCGCCAAGCAAACCTTCGCTGGCCACACTCGCCAGGCGAAGTTCCTACCCTTTAGGTCTGGGACTTAATTCTGAATTATTCGCTGCCACTCGCCACAGCTCGCCAGGCGAACTCTCGCCTCCCTTCGCCAGGCTAAGCTTCGCCAACATTCGCCAGGCGAAGCCCAACGAATGCTGCGATTCATCAGTTTCCTCACAATTCTGCAGTGCTATTCTAGGCCAAATTATGCCTATCATCTCAACTCAGATTCCCAGCCTATTCTAGTACCGATCTTGCCTATTACCGTAAACGATCGGTTCCTAATTCCTATTCCCAAAATCATCACCTAAACACTTTATCGATACCTCAAAAGCCATACAGAACTTTCCCTAAAAGCTGTAAAACACCCTATATGCCCTATATGCCAAATCATCCCAAAACACCAATTCATTAACGATTACTATATAATTAACAAAAATCATCATCGATCATAACATATCAACTCACAATATCATATATAGATGATCTTTCTACGGGGTTAAGGAATCCCCAACTACCCTATACATGTATAAACCATTTCCCAATCAAGTTTCTCCCCCCTTACCTTGTTGATCGGTTGATCGATGAAAGAATCCTCCAAGGTTTGGCCAATTCTGATTTTCCCCTGTTCCTTCGTTCTTCGCTCCCTTTTCCGTTCCCTTTCCCGTTCTTCTCACTTCTCTCCTTTCTATCGTTCTTTTTCCACTTTCTCTAACTTCACACAATGTATCGTAAAACTATTAACCCCTCACGTTCTCTATTTTAATTCTCTAATCCCAATAATAATAATTTAATAATAATAATAATAACTTAATAAAATAATAATAATAATAATAATAATAATACTATTATTATCTCCCCAAAATAATAATAATATTAATAACAATAGTAACTATAATAAATATAATAATAATAATATTCCCACCAATATTAATATTATACACTATATTATTATATTACCAAAACACCACCAATAATCCTCCCACATTAGGGACACCCACCAAACATCACCAAATACACCCCCCACCAAAGGGTACACCAACATATATATTTAAAATAATAATAAAATGACTAAATAATTAAAATGGGTGTTACAACCTGCGCGCCCAAAGTCATCGCCGGTGACATTCTCCGGTCGTCATCTCACAACCCTAACTTGCCATAGAATCCACCATTGGCCACGATTCCTTGATGAAACTTGTCCCAAATCTCACAAGGATTCCATTCATGCCCTTAATTCAATCTAAATCCTCAAGATTCGCAAGAACAACATCTCACTCGTGTCGCTTGCGCGAAAATAAGGTGTCGGCAGAACAGAAGAGTCACCACCTTTCTTTATTTATCCCTCAGAGCGGGAAAGGAAACGATCGGAAAAACCTAACGAAAAAGGGTAAGACAAGGTCGTCGCAACCATTGTCTGGGTTCGGGAATCAGTTACGCAAGGGGAAGGTATTAGCACCACTCACGTCCGTCGTACTCGACGGGATCCACGCTTGTTGTGTTTACTGGACGGGTTGGTTTTATCTATCTACCTATCAAGGCTGGCTTAAAAAGAAAAGAAAATGACTCGGCAAAGCGTCGCACTTTATGCCTACGTATTCTCATTAGAGAACGAGAAATCAGAGTCAACGTAGTTCGGCCTACGACGGGTTGTGGGGGAAGGTAGCTCGCCAATACATCAGTATTGTGCCTACGTACTCTCAACAGGTATGAGAGATCAGAGCTTACGTAGTTCGGGACACTACGCATTATTTTCTGTCTTTTACGGAAGAAGTGTTTTTTATTGTGTTTGCAATTTCAATCGCACTAGAGACTATGACCTGAGAGTGAATGCATCGCATGTCACCCAAAGGGTACCATACTAAAGATCCAGACTGTGGAAAAGAAACTCTCCCACAATCCTTTCTCAGATAGCTTAAGGCTCGTAACGTACGCAAGAAATCATTCATGATTACTGTATCTTAAGCTGTTTTGAGATGAGAAGAGAACAGGCTCAACTAGGAGGGAGACTATCAAGTCCTACTATTGTCATGCCAAGGATTCATCCTATGGTTGAGGTTTGAAACAGGGATCTCCTAGAAGTTATCATGCATAGGTTTCAACCTGAAGTTCTATCATCAATTCCTTATCAAAGGAAATGAGAGTCCTAAGGGATCATGTCAATGATACACAGACAGGTAAAAGCATCAGCTTAAACAGTAAACAGTAATACAGTAAAATGCATGCAATGCAAGTGAGGGAGGAAATGTGTGTGGGGCATCAACCTCCACAAGCTCATCTCAACCTCAAGCCAGAATGAATAGCAGTAATCATACATAGGAAATAACATGCTATCAAGCAAAACAATAATGAGCAACTGCAATCATACAAAGGAAATAAAAATGCTATCAAGCACACACAAACCACATGGGCAAGGGAGCAGGGCTCTACCGAATACCCACAAGCAAAGCCACACAGTAACAATACAAGCAGAGGGAGCAACTCAACCTCTAGGGCAATCATGCTCCTAGATTCTACCTAGTCTAGATATGAACTTATTCTAATGCATCAAGCAAGTCAAACAAAACACATCAATACAGAGAAGAAAACAGATAAGCAGACCAACTCCTCTCTCCTCAAGCCTCAGCTCTTCTAACTTCCATCACTCTTAACAAATATCAATTTGCTTCTCCATGTTTCAACCCTTCCACATAAGTTTCAACTTATCTTCTCTGAGCTTCAACTCCTTAATCAGTTCCACCTTCAGGCTTCACTTTCACCACAAGTATCAACTTGATTCCTTCAGGATCTTCAAGCTTCAAAGTAAGTATCAACTTCCTTTGTTCTTCAAGCTTCAGCTCTTCAGTCAATCTCAATTGAATCTTCTTCCTAAGTATCAACTTAGTCCTCAAGCTTTCAAGCTCCCTTTTCTTTACCAGTCTCAACTTGGTCTTCTTTACCTGCAAGCCTCAGCTTCTCAGAGTAATCTTTGATCACTTAGAAGTATCAACTTCATCCTTCAGTCTTTTAAGCCTCAGCTCTTCCTTCAGTCTTTACTGGATCTTCAAGTATCAACTTGCTCTTCTTGCTCTTCAAAGCTTCAGCTGGAATGGCAATACTCAAGGAATCATCCTCTTCTACACTCTTCAATGAAGTCTTCATCTTCACACTCAAGCTCAACATCTCTCAAGATACTCAAACCAGAGGAAATCGCTTAACTGGATAAGCTAGGGTGTTAAACTGCTTATTGATCACCAAAGGTGACCTCTAAGGGTTTAACATCAAAAGAATGGTTCCCTCAAAAGTTCTACTTCCTAGGTACCAACACTTATCCCTCCAAAGGAGGGAGGTGAATACCATGGAAGGACCTTGAATCATGGGGAGGAATGGAGGTGAAAGATACCATCCATGTTTAAGAAAGAAGTTAACTAGGTCTAAACTCTTCCTAATTCCTAACCCTAAAACAACAACAAAACAAACAAGATTATCAAGCTCTCAAGCTCCTCAATCAACTTCAAGTCTTCTACTATGCTCCTCAATGCTCCTCAAAGCAAGACCAAGCTCTCCAAGCCCACAAAGCAAAGCAAACAAAAATACAAGCCCACAAGGGCAACACAAGCAATCATCAACTACAAAAATCATCTAAAAATATTATACTACTATATTAAAATCTAATATAATTTCTAAGGGATCCTAGCTACCTACCCTTAATACCCTATATGTCCCAATATCTATCTTGACCTAGAAACCCAAAATTCTAGTGTTATTGTAGACCTATGTTAAGGATTGACCTAATTCTACACAATCTAAAATCAAATAAGCAAAACTAACCTATAATTCATTACAAAATTATGGAATAAATCCAGAGGGGAGCTAAAGTCATAATCTAACTATCCTAAAAAGAATGGCCTAAAAATATGAAGGGAACTAGCTAAACAAAATTCTACAAAACTATGCATCAACATAGAAGAATTAAAAAGCTATTAAAAGAGAAAATACACAAAAAATATTTAAAATGCATGAAATGCAAATATTATGGTTTTATAATTTGTTAGACATGAACATGAAATGGGAGAAAAAATCCCCATGCAAAAATCATTAATTTTCTATTTATTATGATTTTTCAAAGATTAATGAAAATGGAGAAAAAGAAATTAAAATATGAAATGTTTGGTGTGAATAGCAAGTATATTCAGTACATTTTCCAGGTGGGCTCAAAATGGGAGTGGGATTAGTAAACACACTAAGCCCAATTTCCATCAGAAAATCATTTCAATAATCATAAAGAAAATGGAAAAGCCACGGTGTAAAAAGCAATAAAATACAGTTCAAAACAAACACGGGCCATGATCTGGGGTGTGAATAGCAACTGAGCCCAATCCCCCTTTTAATGAAACGATGCGTTTTGGGGTGTCTTCAGACTTCCCTCTCCAAACGAAATTGAATCTCAGCCGTGAGATCTCCCTCCAGTCAATGGGTCTTCGCCTCATCCAATGGCCACGCATTCGTCTTCTACCTTCAGCTAGGGTTCAAACTGAAGAATCCATGGAAGCAGAGCTTCAAGCTCAATCTTCACCAAAATCGTACCACCTCAAATCTCCATGGAAAATTAAAATTTAAAACCCTAATCTGTCCAGAATTTCACCCTGAATCTAACCATGGTCTTGAAATCAATTGAAACATCCTAAATCTCCAAACCCGATCCAAGATCAAAGATATGCTCAAACATCAACTTCAACAATTCTTGCAATTAATTACCTCAGAATGATCACCACCTCACACTGATTAAATCTTGATGTCTAATTCATGCTATAGCTCACTATATCTTGAGTTCTTGGTCCAAACAAAAATGGTGACACCAACTGAAACTTCACCAATTGCTCTCAAACTCTTCAGAATCAATCTCATATTGGTCTCTAACCGTTCTAGCCTAACAATTCTTGCTAATTATGCCTAAATCATGGTGTAGAAGAAAAGTTACTAACCTGTTGAATCTTGATTAACAGATGGAGTAAACCTTCACTGCAAGCCTTCAAACTCTTTAGAATCGATCCTTGAATGATGATAGAGCTTCTGTTTGCAAAAGTTTTGATGGAGAATGCTTGAATCTCCAAAACCGATTATGACTTGCAACCTTGAAAATCCAAATGCCAACTCTTCAATTCTCCATGATTTTGCCTCCAATTTGGTCTGCACAGCTTCAATATGATCAGAGGAATGTGTTTAGATTGAAAGAATGAATGGAATTGAATCAGAATATGGAATTCGATTTCAACTTGCAATGGAAGCAAGTGAAATGGCTATCTCTCTCTTCTCTCAAATATCTCACCAACCTTGCATCTGAGCAAGTTCTATACATTATATAGAATGGTTTAGACTCATCTAGAACCATCTGGAATCATCCAATGAGAAATTGGAATTCTCATGTCATGAGTTTATGAATTCATTCATCTCATGTATCATATCATGCCAAAGCCCTTGCAGCCCTTGTAACTGAATTGAAAATCTCCCTAAATGAGATATAGGATGTGTTAAAACCCTTAGCAAGCTTGTACATTGAGTTTCTTTGAGTTTTGCATTTGTACCTTATTATGCAAGCAAGCAATTTCTAAAGCAACCCCATGATCTAGGCCTCAATTCAAAAAAGTGGCTGAACCATTGTTTTTAGAATGTCTTTAAGAGTCAAAATGACCTATTATATGCCATGGTTTGGATGTGTAACTTGGAATTTCCAATTTCCAACTTCAACTTATTTAACTTATGCCTCCATTTTAGGTCATTTTTATCACTTTTTGCTACAAGCCTTTTCAACACCTCATGACCTCCCTACTAGCCTTAAAACATCATTCTAAGCAAGTTTTATGTTGAAGATTTTTCCATTTGAAGCTTGGAAATAGGAGATATGGCCTTATGCCTGAAATGACCTATAATCTCCAAATGACCAAAATGCCCTTGACTTGTCAAAGCCATAAGTTGAGTTCTACAAATCCTATCAAGGACTTCTAGTACTATCTAGAAAGCTAAGAAGATGAGGAACAACATTCATGTTGACCAAGAGTTCATATGAATCATCCTTCTTGGGCAAAAGTTGGATGCAAGTTGGGTGACTTTCAAGGACCCAGATTCACATACCTCAGATGACCTGTAACTTGTCAAAGTCATAACTTGAGCTCTACAAATCCTATCAAGGACTTATAGAACTCAAATTAAAGCTAAGAGCAAGCTCTAAAACATTCATGTTGGGGGTAAGATGAGATGACAATCACATATTGAGCTAAACTGCCTTGAATATAGGGATCAGACTAGGGGATTTTACACTGTCAAGCCTTAGAAACCCTAGCTTAAAACTTCTCAAACTCCTCAATCATGATGATTTGGTCTAGGAATCATCCTTATAGCATCTCAATGCATCAATTCATGATCACATGGCTCTTGGATTAGGTCTCAACCCTCTCCAAATTATCAGTTAACCTAGGGTTGACCCAGTCAAACCCTAATTCCACCACTCATGGCTGAGTCTTCTTATTCTTGTACAATGACCTCTCTAGGCCTCATGATGGCTTTCAAGACATATTATAAGCTCTCTCAAAGCTTCAAGTCATTCCTCATAGCCTCAGAATCATCTGAGGGGCTCCCACATCTCTCAAGTTATGAGGCATACACCCTTGGTTTCAACCAATCTTTCTGAGGATTTCTTAACATCTCTGACAAATGTATCAACTTTTGATCATCTGAATAACCTTCTTGGCTAGCTTCAAAGTCTCATATAACTCTTGTTGGGTAATCAAAACTCTTGATCTATTGGCCCCATATCAATGAGAAGCAGATGATAATGCTAGTGAACACAAGCTAGGTAAATAAATGTTGGTCAAATTTTGGGGTGCAACAACCCGAAAATGGTACCAACCCTAATTGGTCACTAACTCTCAAATTAATGATCTGAAAACCTCCCTACACCATTCTACTATGCATCTAACACAATAATTCCTCCTAATTCTACCTAATTCAAGCTGGAGATTGAAAGTTACTAACCTGAGAATTTCGTGTGCACAGAGGTAGTAAACCTTCAAATCAAGCTCTCAAATGCTCCAGACTCCTTCAGTGAATCAATTCCAAGCTTCTGTATGCAATAAAATGGATGGAAATGCTCTGGATTCTTGGAACCAATTCTGAGTTGCAGGTGACAAAATATGAGATCAAGAACACTATTTAGCCACGAATTTGCCTTGATTATGATCTGGAATCATTCATTAGCATCCATGGAAGTGATTGCAATCAAGAAAATTGATGGAAAGTGAAGAAAATGGTGTAACCTAATTCAGTTGCAAACAAGAATCTTTCAATCTCAATCTCTATTCTCTCCTTCAATTATCACCAACCTTGGCCTTGGATCACCTCATCATCATATATAGAACATGTATGGATGATCTAGAAAGCTCTAGATCCTTCTAATGAGAAATTCAATTTCTCATGTCATGAAAAGTTCAATCACATGCCATGGTCATACCAATTCTGCTAGCAGCTTGTATTCACCCCCATTCTCTTCCAATTTCTCTCCTAATGGTATTTTGGATGTGTTTGGATTGAAAGAGACCTTGGTCATGCCTTGAATTTTGGTTTGGCAAATGTTACTTATGGTGTAAGTAACTACTTTTCAAAGCAAGTCCACAAATTAAACCTCAAGTCAAAATTGTGGCAATGTCAATGTTCTTAAAATTTGTTTTACAATCAAAATGACATATTACATGCCTTGGTTTGGACATGTAGATTAAAAATACCAATTTCCATCTTTGGTTCATTTGAAAATCATCCTTATTTTAAGCCATTTTTGTGATTTTGAGCTACAAGCAATTACAACCTTTCATGACCTCTTGGTTAGCCTTAAAACATCATTTTGAACAAGTTTGATGTTGAACATTTTCCCATTTGAAGCTTGGAAATATGAGTTATGGCCTTATGCTTGAAATGACCTATAATCTCTAAATGACCAAAATGCCCTTGACTTGTCAAAGCCATAACTTGAGTTCTATAAATCCTATCAAGGACTTCTAGTACTCTATAGAAATCTAAGAGGATAAGGAACAACATTCATGTTGACCAGAAGTTCATAGGAGTCATCCTTCTAGGGCAAAAGTTTCATGCAAGTTGGACAACTTTCAAGCTCCAAATTCACATACCTCAGATGACCTGTAACTTGTCAAAGTCATAACTTGAGTTCTACAAATCCTATCAAGGACTTCTAGCACTCAATTTAAATCTAAGATCATGCTATAAAACATTCATGTTGGGGGTAGGATGAGATGACAATCACATCTTGAGCTAAACTGCCTTGAAGATAGGGGTCAAACTAGGGGATTTTACACTGCCAAGCCTTAGAAACCCTAGCTTGAAAATTCTCAAACTCTTCAATCATGATGATTTGACCTTGGAATCATCCTTATAATATCTCAATGCATCAATCCATGATCACATGGCCTTTGAATTAGGTCTCAACCTTGTTCAAATCATCAGTTGACCTGGGGTTGACCCAGTCAAACCCTAATTGCACCACTCATGGCTGAGGCTTCTCAATCTTGCACAATGACTTGTCTAGGCCTCAAAGTGATCTTCAACACTTATCAGCTCTCTCAAGACCTCAAGTCTAACTTCATGGCTTCAAAATCATCTGATGACTTCTTACAACTCTCAAGTTAGGAGACACACACACTTAGTTTCAACCACTCTCTCTGAGGATCTTTTATCTTCTCTGACAAGGATATCAACCCTTGAACACTTGAATAACCTTCTTAGCTAGCTTCAAATTATTGTATAGCTATTGATTGGTAATCATACCTCTTGATCTCCTGCATACATGTCAATGAAATGCAAATGATAATGCTAATGTGAATGGAATGAAACACAAGCTAGGTAAAGAAATGCTGGGCAAATTTTAGGGTGCAACAGCTGCCCCTATTCAAACGGCTTGAACCTGACTGGGTGAGAAGCGAACGACTCTCAAACAGTCAAGGTAAAAGATGGCCGAATACCAATAAACCCGGAAATTTTCCAACTGCGCAAGTACATGGTACTCTGATGGGAACAAATCTTCGAAAACTGAAATATTAGCTGCACGGCAGCTAGCTGGGGAATTGGTCACACGGTAACCGGTAATGAATGGTTGATAATGCCGTCAGGCATCAAGATTCCTCGAGACTCATCAGGTCAACAATCAAGTTAATCATGTCATCGGGCATTCAAAGAAATTTTTGGGCGTCAGTCGAACTTCATCACTAAGTCGGGAATTGAATTCTCAGTCAATCATGAACCAATTGGGGATATCCAAACTTCTGCCATCAGGCACTCCGCATCAGCTGAGAGAACTGCTTCGTTAATACGGTTGGACTTCAATCATCAAGTCTTCAAGGGAAGTTTCAACTTTTCTTTTTAAAACCTGCTGGGGATGACACATCTCCGCTGGGGATTCTTGAGAACTATCAAATAACTCTGCTTTGGGGATCCAGAAATCATTCTGAATGAATCAACTTTGCTGAGGACTTCAAGAATCATCTTGGACAAATAACTCCGCTGGAGACTTCAAGAATCATCCTGAACCAATAACTCTGCTGGAGATTTCAGGAATCATCCTGAACAAACTCTACCGGGGACTCTAAGCATCAACTTGAGCAACCCTCTCTGGAGACTTCACTGGGGAATTCAAGAATCATCTTAAGTCAACCATTCTGCGGAGGAATACCTGCAAAACAAGAACGGTAACGACCTAGCTCATGCTTCCTATGCATATGTTTGACAATGGCGCAATGCTCCACACAGTGGAAATGCTATGCATTCTTAGGGTAAATGCTATGCAATCATGCAAAATGCTATGGCCCCATCAGCAAAATAAATGCTGAAGGGAAAAGCCTCCTGTCAGGGAGAAAGAACCACTCTGGTGGAGGAAGGAATCATTCTGCCGAGGAGAAGAAGTCACGCCAATCTCAATTGGACTCCGCCTGGGGAAATGAACTTCAGTTGACTGCTGCAAGAGAATAAAGCTCTACGAGAACCTGAACCTGCTCATCTGGGTATACGAACCACAACCTGCCGAGGAAACGATATCAATCGCAGAAATAAACTGCACGGCATTCGCAGCCAAACTTTCCTGGAGATAACGACTCCGGTGGGGAAATACAGCATCAACTATTCAACACTCTACTGGGAAAAACCAATCATGGCCCAAACAGCTTCCAAGGACTCGGCTCTCTTGGGGGTTAGCAAACTCGGCTAGGGAAGAAGGAATCATCCTGCTCACTGGGGAGAGTACGACTCTGTGGGGAATTTCAATTCCGCTGGAGACTTCAGTTTGGACTATCGGACGCTGCACACTTTAGTATATGACTCAGCTGGGGAGATGATCTTCCTTCAGGATGCATCTAACTGGGGAGATAATCTTCTCTGCTTGGGGAGACATATCAATTCCTACGATCTCATGTTCAAACTCCACCGGGGGGGGTACTACTGAACTTGCTGGAGAAGAAGGAATCATCCTATTTGGGGACGCATACGGCGTACTGCCTGGTATGTGCTACACCTGCAACAACACAAACAAATAGACAAGATACCCTTCTCAAAGGGACCTATCAAGGTTGTCATCTTGTGACAATGTTCAAGTAATTCATTGTTTCAACAATCAGTGGCCTAGGCCGGTAAGTTTATGTATGCGCATTTTATCAAAACATCAGCGTTCTTTTTCGCAAACAAAACAGATAAATGCTAAACAGACAAACATAATTGCTGAATAGTATACATTTCATTGATAACGAACCTCTGAATGGGCAAAAATGTTTTACAACAGATGCAAGCTCCTGGAATGAGGAAGCCGCGCAAATATAAAAACATAAATATACATCAGTATATACACAAATGTCGGCGATGAGGCGTAGACGAACACCATGAGTTGATCCCTCTATGACCCACTCGACTTCGATACTTCTCCGACGCTTCAGCTTCAGAAGAGATTGATTCAGATAAATGGCCCTCAGGTCTTCCAAACCACTAAACAATGAGAGTCCACACGCGGAACGCAGTCATTTGCTTTTTCAAATCCCTAACTTTTGCCTGAATCGCCCTCTCGGGTTTTCGATCCACCAGAATACCCTTTTTTGCCAAAGTCGCCCTTCCAGGTTTTCGATTTTGCGGGTGTACATTCTTTTCTTTATATCCCTAATTTTTGCCCGAACCTTTTTCCTTTTTTATGGTTCGCCGGGATCCCCCATTTTTGCCTGGGTACTCTTTTTCTTTCCAACGGGTCATTTTTAAGTAAAGTATTTTTTAACTGCGTCCGCGTTCATCGGGGATGCAAAATCTTCACCATCCATCATGGATAACAACAAGGCTCCTCCCGAGAAGACCTTGCTGACGACGTATGGACCTTCGTAATTGGGAGTCCACTTGCCCCGGTGATCGGAGTGTGGAGGAAGAATCTTCTTCAGGACGAGATCACCCGTCTGAAAGCTTCTAGGACGCACCTTCTTATCATAAGCTTTCTTCATTCGGCTTTGGTACAGACGACCATACGCAATCAATGCTAACCTCTTCTCGTCCATCAGGCTGAGTTGGTTTAGTCGGTTCTTAATCCATTCTGCCTCATCGAGTTTCACGTCAACCAAAACTCGCAAAGAAGGGATCTCCACTTCTAATGGTAGGACAGCTTCCATACCGTACACCAGTGAGAAAGGAGTTGCCCCGGTTGATGTACGTACCGTGGTACGATAACCGTGCAGTGCAAATGGCAACATCTCGTGCCAATCCTTATAGGTCACAACCATCTTCTGTACAATCTTCTTGATGTTCTTATTGGCCGCTTCAACGGCACCATTCATCTTCGGCCGGTAAGGAGATGAGTTATGGTGTTCAATCTTGAAACTCTAGCACAACTCCTTCATCATCTTGTTATTCAGATTCGAACCATTGTCGATAATGATACGCTCGGGAATTCCGTAACGACAGATGATATCCCTCTTTATGAATTTAGCCACCACCTGTTTGGTCACATTAGCATATGAGGCTGCCTCCACCCACTTGGTGAAGTAGTCGATAGCTACTCTAATGAAGCGATGACCGTTAGATGCAGTGGGCTCGATCTTGCCTATCATGTCGATGCCCCACATGGAGAACGACCACGGGGAGGACATGACATTCAACGGGCACGACGGCACCTGGATCTTATCAGCATAAATCTGGCATTTATGACATCTCTTCGCGAATTTAAAGCAATCCGATTCCATCGTCAGCCAGTAATATCCTGCTCTCAGGATCTTTCTTGTCATAGCGTGCCCACCGGCATGCGTACCAAATGTGCCTTCATGGACTTCTCCCATGAGCATACTCGCTTCTTTCTCATCTACACATCTGAGTAGCACGAGATCGTGATTTCTTTTATACAAAACTCCATCAGGATTGAGGTAAAAATTTCCAGACAGCCTCCTCAGAGTCTTCTTATCCTGGGTTGACGCTCCCACAGGATACTCCTTAGTCATAAGGAAAGTGTGAATATCATGGAACCATGGTTTGCCATCGGAGGCTTCCTCGATCACAAAGACGAATGCAGGTCTATCAAGACGAGAAAGGACAATTCTTGGAGCTTCATTCCAAAAATTGACTTTATACATTGAAGCCAACGTGGCTAAGGCATCAGCCATCTGGTTTTCAGCCCTGGGCACATGATGGAGTTCCACTCGATCAAAGAACGGAAGCAGCCTTCTGGCATAGTTCATGTACGACACCAAATTCGATTGACGAGTCTCCCACTCCCCTTTAATCTGGTTAATCACAAGTGCCGAGTCACCATATACATCTAGGTTCTTGATTCTCAAATCAATTGCCTCTTCTAGACCCATGATGCATGCTTCATACTCCGCTTCGTTATTGGTGACCGGAAACGTCAGTCTCGCAGTGAACGGGATGTGGGATCCGTGGGGAGTCGTGATGATCGCCCCTATGCCACTTCCGTAAGAATTAACCGCCCCGTCAAATATCAATTTCCACTGGGATTTCCTGTCTGGACCCTCGTCGGGCAACGGTTCATCATAATCCTTCACCTTGAGAAACATGATATCCTCATCAGGGTACTCAAATTTCATCGGCTGGTAATCTTCGATCGGCTTCTCGGCAAGGTATTCAGACAATACGCTTCCCTTGATGGCCTTCTGGGACACATACTGAATGTCATATTCCGTCAACACCATTTGCCATCTGGCAATCCTGCCCGAAAGCGCTTGCTTCTCGAAGACGTACTTGATCGGATCCATCTTCGAAATTAGCATGGTGGTGTGATTGAGCATGTACTGTCGTAAACGTTTGGCAGCCCAGGGTAGTGCACAACACGTCTTTTCCAGCATCGAGTAACGAGATTCACATTCTGTGAACTTTTTACTCAAATAGTAAATGGCATGCTCCTTTCTGCCCGTCTCGTCGTGCTGACCGAGAACACACCCCATACTATTCTCAAGAACTGTCAAGTACATGATTAAGGGTCTTCCGGCCACTGGGGGTATCAAGATTGGAGGTTCCTATAGATACTGTTTTATCTTATCAAATGCCTTCTGGCAATCCTCGTTTTAGATAATCGCCTGATCTTTTTTCAGTAGTTTGAACATCGATTCACACGTGGCCGTGAGCTGAGAAATAAACCTTGCAATGTAGTTTATTCGGCCCAGGAAACCACGAACTTCTTTTTCTGTTTTTGGCGCTTGCATTTCTTGTATTGCTTTTATCTTCGCAGGATCAACCTCGATGCCTCTTTCGCTCACGATAAACCCCAGTAACTTTCTGGACCGTACTCCAAAAGTACACTTGTTAGGATTCAGCCTCAACCTGAACTTCCTAAGCCTCTCAAAAAGCTTCAGCAAATTGACCAGATGTCCTTCCTCCGTTTGGGACTTCGCAATCATGTCATCAACATAGACTTCAATCTCATGATGAATCATGTCATGAAACAAAGTAACCATTGCTCGTTGGTAAGTGGCCCCTGCGTTCTTCAGACCGAAAGGCATTACCTTGTAGCAAAATGTTCCCCAAGGTGTAATAAACGTAGCTTTCTCCATGTCCTCCGGCGCCATCTTGATTTGATTGTAGCTGGAGAAGCCATCCATGAATGAAAATATGGAGAACTGAGTTGTATTGTCGACCAACACATCGATATGAGGGAGCGGGAAATCATCTTTAGGGATCGCCCTATTCAAATCCCGATAATCGACGCACATTCGCACCTTACCGTCCTTCTTCGGTACAGGCACTATGTTGGCAACCCACAGAGGGTAAGTGGTGACCGCTAAGAAGCCAGCATCAAGCTGCTTCTGCACTTCTTCTTTGATCTTAACGGTCATATCTAGTCGTGTCCTTCTAAGCTTCTGCTTAACGGGAGGACAGTCTTCTCGCAGCGGCAAGCGATGGACCACAATGTCAGTATCAAGTTCGGGCATATCTTCGTATGACCAAGCAAAGATGTCACTATACTCTCTCAGCATCTCGACCAATCTCTGCTTGACATCACTCTGCAATGCAGCTCCTATCCTGACATTCCTAACCAGTTCTTCAGAACCCAGATTCACAATCTCGATCTCTTCTTCGTGAGGCAGAATAACTTTATCTTCTTGTTTCAACAAGCGGGCCAACTCTTCGGGAAGGTCTTCGTCTTCATCAATCTCTTCTTCGGCTTGATAGATCGGGCAATCGAAGTCGAAGTGAGTCGTAGATGGTCCAGAGTCGATGTCATCTGCTATGTGGATCCTGCAATAACAAGGGTTAAGCTTAAAACAAGGATATGCAGGTTAGCACAAACCCCATTGCCATTTTATTGTTTTCCAAAACAAATATATAACAGGAATAATAGAGATCACAATATTTGAATATGAAGAAAATTCCTTTTGATTTATTGATAAAATGCATGTACATAATCAAACAAGGCCCGGACAATAAAACCACTATGCCCCGGGTAGGACATAGGGTTGTACAACGATTGGAAAAAGTAAATCATTACTCTTTGCCTGTCACTTGGATGATATCCCTGACGGACCAGTTGTTGAGGCTCTCGCCTGGCTTGCTTGGCTGGATCCAAGAGTCCAGGTCACAATCGTTGTCTTCGCCGTCTTCAGACACTGCGTTGACACTTTCGAATATCACCCCGCCACTAGTAAACTGGATCGGCCCTTTTCCTCGCGACGCACTGCTAGAAGAGGAGGCTTCAGCCGCAGGAGAGTATCCTAACCCGAACTTGTATTTCTTGTTAGGGATCTCTAGAATTTGCCCCCAGCCTGGGGTAGATCCGGCTTGAACAACGGCCCGGGCTTCCTTGAAAGAAGAGAGAGTCATCTCTGGTTTCTCAGTGATTACATGGGCCACGTTCTTGACTTTAACAGCTTCGAACGCTTGACATAAGGTTTCGTGGATTTCCCCATCCATCTCAACATACTTGAAGGACGACAAATGGCTCACCATTATATCCTCCTCGCCACATACGGTCATGATGCTACCTCCGACAGCATACTTGAGTTTTTGGTGCAACGTGGAGGTCACGGCACCGGCAGAATGGATCCACGGCCGGCCTAGGAGACAACTGTAGGCAGGCATGATGTCCATAATGTAAAAGACCGCGTCGAATGTTTCCGGCCCGACTTGGATCGGTAACGTCACTTCCCCGAAAACATGACGTTTGGTTCCATCGAACGCTTTCACGACCAGATCACTGGGTGTGCAAATCAATCTGCGAGTATCTAACTTCATCAGCTCTTTCTTCGGAAGAACATTGAGCGATGACCCTGTGTCCACCAACACATGAGACATAATCGTTCCCCTACACTCTATCGAGATGTGCAGGGCGCTATTGTGGTTCCTCCCCTTCGGCGTCAGCTCCAGGTCAGTGAACCCTAACCCATTTCCAGCATTCACGTGGGCTACGACCCCTTCTAACTGGTTGACCGATATTTCCTGCGGCACACACATGGCATTCAAAACCTTCAGCAACGCGTTGCGATGTGCCTCAGAATACAACAACAAATTCAGGATGGAAATTTTCGAAGGCGTTTGATGGAGATGATCCACGATCTTGTAGTCACTATTTTTAATCAACCTCATAAACTCTTCGGCGTCTTTAACAAGTAAGTCTTTTTCTACCCCACGAGGGATCTCTTCAACGACTTTACTCTTCCCTTTATCAGTTGCGTCAGCTTTGTCCGCCTTTTCCGTCACGATCTCAGGTGGAGCAAATACTCTTCCGCTGCGAGTAATTCCGCTAACGCCCATTAGGTTCTCCGCACATGACCCTGAGGGTTCTAGTTCCAACTTCTGTCCGTTGCAGTAGACGTCTGCCCCATAATGCCATGGGATAGCATTGGTGCTTTCGCAAGGTATCGGCCCAGCTTTGGTGATGGTAATTATGGGCGGCCTGGGTGCAGAAATAGTTATCGTACGACGAGGGATGGTGATGGTGGCAACCTTATCATCTTGCTTCAGCATTACCTCTCCCAATCCGCTTTCGGCCCTTCGGCTAAATTGCAGGATTCCTTCGCTCATCAGACTTTGAATCCCCTCTATCAATTGTTCACATCCATCAGGACTTGTTACACAGCCCATACACAGCTCTCCACAACCTGGAAAGAAACCCTTTTTCATCAGCTTAGCTTTAACGAAGCTAAGCGGTGTCTTCAGATCTCTGACGCCAGTCAACAAATCCAAGCTCTCGTCTTCAATAATGGCATTTACTCCACCTCCCCTATGATTCGGCATAGGGTTCTTCGTGACGTTTGGCACATTATCTGAGAAATTGATGATCTTGGCGTCCACCATATCCTGCACCTTGTGCTTGAAGGCTTTGCAATTTTCTATTGTGTGGCCTGGTGCCCCTGAGTGAAATTCGCAAGTCGCATTCTCATCGTAACCTGGCGGAGGTGCCCCTGTCAAGGGAGCCAAGGTTCTCTTCTGGATCAGCTGTAACTGGAGCAGAGTCTGTAATAGCCGAGCATAGGACATGGGCGGTGTCTCGAGGTGACAGCTCGACAGAGGTGCCCTGTTCTGATACTTTATGTACCCTTGTTGATTTGGCTGTTGCTGCTGCTGCTGTTGTGGCTGGGGTTGTTGGACATCGAGGATAGTTATACTGGCCACCTGCTGGTCAGGGCCTTTTCCTTTCCTTCGAGCATTGGACACGGCGCTCGTCTCTCCTTCCCTCCTTTTGCCACCGTAGGGTTTCTTTCCTCCTCCAGCTGAGGACAGATCACCTTGAATTTTCCCCAGTTTGATCCCATTTTCAACGTGCTCTCCCGTGATAATGAGATCTGAGAAGCTTTCAGACATACTGCTGACCAATTTCTCATAATAAACCCCTAGGAGGGTGGCTATGAACATTTCCACAAGCTCGCGTTCAACCATCGGCGGCTGAACCCTAGCTGCCAACTCACGCCACCGCTGGGCGTATTCCTTGAACCCTTCATTGTTCCTTTGTGACAGATTCTGCAGTTGGACTCGGTTCGGAGCCAAGTCACTGTTATATTGGTAGTGGTGCACGAATGCTTCAGCAAGTTCCTTCCACGTGCGCACACTGGTAGGTTCCAGACTCATGTACCATTCGAGGGAGGGCCCGGACAAACTGTCCTGAAAGAAGTGCATCAGCAACTTCTTGTCCTCAGAATCAGCGGACATCTTTCTGTAGTATGATCTCAAATGGACGCGAGGGCAAGTGGTGCTATTGTACTTTTCAAAGTCGGGTACCTTGAACTTGGGAGGCACCTTGAAATCAGCAATTAGTCCCAACTTGGAAATGTCAACGCCCATAGTGTTCTGGTTCTCGAAATTCCTCATCTTGTCCTCGAGTGCCTTAAACCTCAGACGTGCTTCAGCAGTCAGCTCTCCTTCAGCACCTTTCTGTGAGAACACATCGTCTTGACGGTTTTCTAACCATGGCTGAGGCCCAAACAGATTTCCAACACCCGCATTGCCGTTGCCCAGTCCAACATTGACGTTAGCTTCGAAATTCCCATTACCGACGCCAGTCGTATTACCATTGAGTCCCATATTAGCTATCACATTACCGTTGGCACTGCCATTCCCCCCGGTCACGGGGACGCCATTCTGAGGAGTTTCAACTGGTGGAGGGGTTGGCACAGTCCCACCATGGAGTACCCCATTGCTGTCGACCCTTGAAATCAGAGGCTGAACCAAGGTTCTGAGCTGATCCTGGCCGTTGGCGACCGCTTGCATGAGCTCCATGAAGCGGTCCATCCTTTCTCGGAGTTCCTGAACGTCAGTTTGCATTTGCTCCATAATTCTGGTTTTATTTGCTCTGGTCGGATAGCGGTGGGTAGATCTCTGATCAATCCTGGAACAACCTGAAACAACCTGCATACACAAAGGGGGTTAGGAAAAATGACAAAGTGCTCGTTATGCAAATGCTTCAAGCAAATGCAAACGTCTATCTGTGCGTTAGGGAGATATTCCCCGATCCTAGTGCCTGAGTGCCAGTGCTGATAATAAGAAGTCTGAGTCCAGTCATGGGAATAACATCTCATATATATAAAGAAAACCCATCAAGGCGGTACACAATGTCACTGAGTACAAGATGAATCAATAGCACGACCTCAACCAACAAGCCTGGTGATGGTCAGCGTACAACAATGATCAAAACAAAAGGAATACAAATAGTCAAGCACGGCCACGTGCGCGAAACTCTTCTAACAACCCCTTCGTTTCTGGATGATCAGGCCGAGTGAGCAACCCCTCGACGAGTAACTCTCTCTGCATAATGGTCTATTAAAGACCTTCAACCGAATCTTCCCATGCTCCTTCACCGAAACAATCTTCTAACTTCCGCTTCTTGGATGCAAACGTCAGCTTGCGCTCCTTCAGGTTAGCAAGAGCCTTGTTGAGTTTTCCTTCAGCGGCATATCTGCGAGCGGTTTCTTCATCAAACTTCTTCTCACCAGCCTTCACCTGGGCTTCCAGCTTGGAGATCTGTTGCTTCAGCTTATCCTCTCGTTCCTTGCCGTTGGGTAGGGTGGCCTTCCAATGCTGATTAAACTTGGATATTCTCCGATACGCTTCATCCAAGTGCTGCTTCTTAGTGGCCAGTACATCGTTGACAGCTTTGAAATCTTGACCCATGCGCTCGCGCTTAGCTATCTGCTTAGTCAAATCCGTCCCTAACTGGTTCACCAGCTCTGTCTGCCTCTTGAAGGAATGGACGGCTTCGCTTCTCTCGCTTCTGAGTTGAGCCAATTCGTTCTCCAGTTCTTCATTTGCCTTCTTCAGCTCGTCTCTCTCAGCTAACACCTGATTATGCTGCTGAATAGGCACGGTGGTAGGCTCTTCAATCACTGGAGGGCTTTCTGGCTTGGCAGGAAGAAACGACATCCCTATAGCATCTGCTCTGGCTCTGATCCAAGTCACATATGGAGCGTAGGCTTGACTATTACTTTTACCCAGCAATGGTTTTCCCCGCTTACTGATACCATTTCAAGCGTGCTGAAGCCTAGATAACATATCCCCCTCTGGAAGACCAGTGAGGTATAGAGATTCCAGTACCTCTTCATCCTTCGGCGGAGCTCTCAAAGCATAAGCAAACTGTCGGACCAGCAGAGATGGATTATAGTTTATACAGCCCTTCCTGCCTATCAAAGGCACATTCGGAAACCCGCTGCTGCTGAAGATGATATCAGTTCCCAACCTATCTCTATCAAACCAGGCAATATCCTCCGCTCACAGACTCATCAAACGCTCAGACCACTCAGCTGTGGCTGCAGACGAAGCAAAGGGACCCTTCTTGGGTAGGTGGCTATCAAGCCATCTATAGAGAAGGGGCACACAGCAAGAGACATTCTTGCCCCTTCTGTTCTCGTTTTTGTAGTGGACGGAATGGTAGACATCTCCTATCAAGGTAGGGACTGGATTCCCTGATGCAAAGATGTGGAAGGCGTCGAAGTCTACAAAGTCGGGCATATTGGGGAACAGAATGATGCCATATATGCAAAGAGCGAGAATGGCGTTGAACACGACCCAACATCCGTCTTTGGCGCACTGCTGAGCTTTTCCCACTAAGAACTGCAAGGAGAAACCGGGAACCTTTTTCCAACTAGACAAAACCAACTCTGAGGCATCCAGATGAAGTGAGGGAGCTAGACTAGCCAGGTTAGGCTCAGCATCCATATGAACAAAAGGCATCTGACTCTTGATAGGCACACCTAACAAATCAACATACTCCTCTAGCGTGGGTGCGAGAATGAAGTCCTGGAAAGTAAAGCATCTCAACGGAGGATCGTAGAACTGCATCAGGGCGTGCAACCCATTCAACTCAAACACAGAGGGTTTACGAACCAAGCTGAGCAGTTTCCCATAAGACTTTCTGAATTCATCTCTCACATAATCATCTGCCAAAGCAATCAAACCAGTCAGCTGAACAACATCAGGAGTGGGGAGCTTGTAAGCCACAGTCTTCCTCAGAGAACCAATAATAGCACAATAGAAGGCAAGAAATCCTGAATCGGGGGAAACGGTACCTGCAACACAGACACACGTTAATGAAATGCAAATGGGTATGCAAAGCAATGTAAAATGCAATCATGCAGCAGGAGATCAAGACTACTGTGTTGTTGAGGAGATGAAGGTTCCGTATCAACAAAACCACAATACTGCTCTGTCAAGAACAACCCTTATCTCTGATAAGAAGAAAACCCTGATACCGGACCACAAATTTGCTCTGTCAAGAACAAACACACATCTGATTATAAGGACCTCTGATACAGGACCATGATTCTGCTCTGTCAAGAACAAACATCTATCTGACAATAAGGACCTCTGATACAGGACCATAACTCTGTTCTGTCAAGAACACATA
This sequence comes from Lathyrus sativus, assembly GCA_963859935.3. Taxonomy (NCBI): domain Eukaryota; kingdom Viridiplantae; phylum Streptophyta; class Magnoliopsida; order Fabales; family Fabaceae; genus Lathyrus; species Lathyrus sativus. The sequence continues at coordinate 188,014,908 of OZ012739.1, forward strand.
CACATCTGATGATGAGAACCTCTGATACCAACAAAACTGATTCACTATCAAGAAAACCAGGTAGTCTGAAGGTTAAGGTTTCCTGCAACAAACCCAACCCTGCTCACAGGTATGGAGTTATACTGACACAAGTTCGGCATCCTATGCGGTCATCAGCGTCACAAACATTCAAGAGGGGTGATACGATACCTAGAAGGTGTGGCATCACCAGCTCCTGAAGCGGTCTCACTCAGCTGAATCCCACATGATCGGTCCCTAGAGTCGACAATCCTCCAAACCAACAACCCCCTCAACCCAAAGCGTTGAAAAAGAAGTCAACCGGGAGAACCTCGTCTGAGTGTGGATTTCATGAGACACTAGTGCCTGCAAAGCAAGCACGCGCCCACTAATTTCCACAACTAATGCTAGGTACACTCGAGCCTGGGTCTGGCTTCTCACTCATCAGAATGCCCCTCCCACAACAGCACAGATAATCATATCATACTGAAAATAAAGTGCGGGAAATAAAACGCGATAAATAAACACAACCCAATAAGTAATCATACAAGCGCTAGGATGGACTCTCGCAGGGGACGTTGGATCCCCAAACTGACTCGCATACGGGACGTTGGATCCCATGAAACTATCAAGTCCCCAACAGAGTCGCCAGCTGTCGCTACCGCGAAAATAAGGTGCCGGCAAAACAAAAGAGTTGCCACCTTTCGTTATTTATCCCTCAGAGAGGGAAAGGAAACGATCGGGAAAACCTGACGAAAAAGGTATAAGACAAGGTCATCGCAACCATTGTCTGGGCTCGGGAGTCGACTACGCAAGGGGAAGGTATTAGCACCCCTCACGTCCATCGTACTCGATGGGATCCATGCTTGTTGTGTTTATTTGACGGGTTGGGCTAACTACGGGTTACGGGGAAGGTGGCTCGCCAATACGTCAGTATTGTGCCTACGTACTCTCAACGGGTATGAGAGATCAGAGCTTACGTAGTTCGGGATAATATGGATTACGGGGATTCAGATTCATATGTTTTTTCGAGTAGGGTTAACAAACAGTTCCAGCAGTTTGGTGTACGTAGCTCGACCCTTGGATACTTAGGTGTTACCGTTTGCGGTAGAACTAGGAGTTAACGACACTCTTTTCTTCAGAAAAGCTTTCCTTTGAATTACGGGCCCACGGGGCAAAAAGGTTTGAAGTTTGTTTTCTGTCTTTTACGGAAGAACTGTTTTTTATGGTTGTTTGCAACTAATATCGCACTAGAGACTATGACCTGAGAGTGAATGTGTCGCATGCCACCCAAAGGGTGCCATACTAAATATCCAGACTGTTGAAAAGAAACTCTCCAATAATCCTTTCTCAGATAGCTTAAGGCTCGTAACGTACGACGTCAGTTAACCTTTATTACTGTATTTTAATTTGTTTTGAGATGAGAAGAGGGAACAAACAGGTTTAACTAAGGGGGGACTATCAAGTCCTAACAGTTGTCATGCCAAGGATTCATCCTATGGTTTAGGTTTGAAACAGGGAACTCCTAGAAGTTATCATGCATAGGTTTCAACCTAAAGTTCTAATCATCACTTCCTTATCAAAGGCAATGAGAGTCCTAGGGGATCATGTCAATGATAAACGGAAACGGATAAAGCATCAGCTTAAACAGTAAACAGTAAACGACTGTAAAATGCACGCAATGCAAGTGAGGGAGGAAATGTGTGTGGGGCATCAGCCTCCACAAGCTCATCTCAACCTCAAGCCAGATATGAATAACTGTAATCATACAGAGGAAATAACATGCTATCAAGCAAAAAAACAAGTGACTGTAATCATACAGAATAAATAACATGCTATCAAGCAAACTCAAACCACATAGGCAAGGGAGCAGGGCTCTACGGAATACCCGCAAGCAAAGCCATACAGTAAAAATACAAGCAGAGGGAGCAACTCAACCTCTAGTGCAATCATGCTCCTAGCTTAATTCAGTCTAGATATGAATTTATTCTAATGCATCAAGCAAATCAAACAATTCACATCAATACAGTTGCACAGAAAGAAAACAGACAGGAAAAGAAAGCAGATCAACCACTTCTACAGCTCCACAGCAGAGCTCTTCTGACAGCAGTTCAGTCATCAGACTTCAACTACCCTTCAAGACTATCATCTTCAATAGCCAGTATCAACTTGCTTCTCCAAGCTTCTAACATATCAAACAAAAGTATCAACTTATTCTTTCTTCCCCAAGCCTCAGCTCTTCAGTCAACTCCACCTTCAGGCTTCACTCCTAACTGCAAGTATCAACTTGGCTCCTGCAGGCCCTCAATGTATCAACATAAGTGCCAACTTATCCTTCATTCCTCAAGCCTCAGCTCTTCACTCAATCTCAATTTGATCTTCTTCACAAGTGTCAACTTGTTCTTCTGGACCTTCAGGCTTCAGCCCTCTCCTCCTTACCAGTGTCAACTTGTTCCTCTTCCTCTACAAGCCTCAGCTTCTCAGAGTAATCTTCAAACACAAAGAAGTATCAACTTCTAGAATTCAATCTTCTAGCAAGGAACTCCATCCTCTAGCAAGGGAGAAAGATTCATCCATCAAGAGCCAAGTTGGGATGACTGGTAGCAGAGTGAAGACCAAGGGTCACTACTAAGCATCCTATCATCAGAGAAAGGGACCCTCAAAGGTTCTACCAACTTGAAAAGAGCTGCACATCCTACCAAAGGAGGGATGAGGCCTTTACAAGGGACCTTACATCATAGGGAAGAATGGAAGTGATCAACATCATCCATGTTTATGAAGGAAGAGAATCTATCTAGCAGCTCTGCCTACAAAACCCTAATCTTAACACCTAAACAAAACTACACCAAAAGAAGGGAAGATCTTCACATCCAAGCCTCCTCAAGAAATCCAATGCATCTTCAACTTCTCTTCAACATCATCCAAGAACAAGCAAAGCAACACCCTAATCTAAGGGAACTAAAGAGGTCAATCTAGTTGAATTAGTGCATTAGAATCATCTAAAGCTAGCACCTAAACTAAAATCAAACAAAAATAGTAAACTACATGGAAAATCCCTACAAAAAATTCCTAAGGGATCCTAATTCAATCATGAATCTACCATACAAAAATCAGAGGTTGAATCATCCACCAAGTTCTCAAAATAAAATCCAAACCACAAGGTATCAACCATAAACCCTAAAAATGGAGCTCTTAAAGTTTCAACCTAGAACTACCACCTACATTCATCACAAAAGTGTGAGTAAAATCTAGGGGGAACATGCATATCTATGATAGCTACTCACAAAAAATCAAGGCAAGAATCATCATCACATGATCAAACCAAATTCAACAAAATCAACCATCAAACATGATTATTTTAATGTCAATTAAAATGTAAAAAATCCCATAAAATCATAAAATGCATGAAATAATAATATTTTTTATCTAAAAAATACTAGGTTCAATCATGAGTCCAATGCAAAAAGAATGGGATTAATTGAATTATTTTTCAATTTTTTATGAATTAATCAATAACCATGAATAAAATGAAAAATAATATGAAAAATCAAAATAAAATGATAAATGCGTGGTGCAGATAGCAAGGCAATTCAGTTCAATTCCCAGACTGGGCCACAAAGGGGGTGTGGTTATCATTTATTGCGTAAAGCCCAAAAACAACTGATTAATGAAACGCATCGTTTCATTTAGTTCAGAAATCCTTCACAAATTTCATGCACGCGTGGCCGTTGGATGGGGTCTTCAGTCAAAGTCCAACCTTGATCCAAGGGCTCTGGGATCATCTTCCCCAATTTAAATCTCTGAAACTCAGGCCACCTACGCGCCCAAAGTCACCGCCGATGACATTCTCCGGTCGTCATCTCACAACCCTAACTTGCCATAGAATCCACCATTGGCCACGATTCCTTGATGAAACTTGTCCCAAATCTCACAAGGATTCCATTCATGCCCTTAATTCAATCTAAATCCTCAAGATTCGCAAGAACAACATCTCACCCGAAAATGGTACCAACCCTAATTGGTCACTAACTCTTAAATTAATGATCTGAAAACCTCCCTACACCATTCTAATATGCATCTAACACAATAATTCCTCCTAATTCTACCTAATTCAAGCTGGAGATTGAAAGTTACTAACCTGAGAATTTCGTGTGCATAGAGGTAGTAAACCTTCAAATCAAGCTCTCAAATGCTCCAGACTCCTTCAGTGAATCAATTCCAAGCTTCTGTATGCAATAAAATGGATGGAAATGCTCTGGATTCTTGGAACCAATTCTGAGTTGCAGGTGACAAAATCAGAGATCAAGAACACTATTCAGCCACGAATTTGCCTTGATTATGATCTGGAATCATTCACTAGCATCCATGGAAGTGATTGCAATCAAGAAAATGGATGGAAAGTGAAGAAAATTGTGTAACCGAATTCATTTGCAAACAAGAATTTTTCAATCTCAATCTCTATTCTCTCCTTCAATTATCACCAACCTTGACCTTGGATCACCTCATCATCATATATAGAACATGTATGGATGATCTAGAAAGCTCTAGATCCTTCTAATGAGAAATTCAATTTCTCATGTCATGAAAAGTTCAATCACATGCCATGGTCATACCAATTCTGCTAGCAGCTTGTATTCACCCCCATTCTTTTCCAATTTCTCTCCTAATGGTATTTTAGATGTGTTTGGATTGAAAGAGACCTTGGTCATGCCTTGAATTTTGGTTTGGCAAATGTTACTTATGATGTAAGTAACTACTTTTCAAAGCAAGTCCACAAATAAAACCTCAAGTCAAAATTGTGGCAATGTCAATGTTCTTAAAATGTGTTTTACAATCAAAATGACATATTACATGCCTTGGTTTGGACATGTAGATCAAAAATACCAATTTCCATCTTTGGTTCATTTGAAAATCATCCTTATTTTAAGCCATATTTGTGATTTTGAGCTACAAGAAATTACAACCTATCATGACCTCTTGGTTATACTTAAAACATCATTTTGAACAAGTTTGATGTTGAACGTTTTCCCATTTGAAGCTTGGAAATAGGAGTTATGGCCTTATGCTTGAAATGACCTGTAATCTCTAAATGACCAAAATGCCCTTGACTTGTCAAAGCCATAACTTGAGTTCTACAAATCCTATCAAGGACTTCTAGTACTCTCTAGAAAGCTAAGAGGATAAGGAACAACATTCATGTTTACCATAAGTTCATAGGAATCATCCTTCTAGGGCAAAAGTTTCATGCAAGTTGGACAACTTTCAAGCTCTAAATTCACATACCTCAGATGACCTGTAACTTGTCAAAGTCATAACTTGAGTTCTACAAATCCTATCAAGCACTTATAGAACTCAAATTAAAGCTAATATCATGCTCTACAACATTCATGTTGGGGGTAGGATGAGATGACAATCACATCTTGAGCTAAACTGCCTTGAAGATAGGGGTCAAACTAGGGGATTTTACACTGCCAAGCCTTAGAAACCCTAGCTTGAAACTTCTCAAACTCTTCAATCATGATGAGTTGACCTTGGAATCATCCTTATAACATCTCAATGCATCAATCCATGATCACATGGCCTTTGAATTAGGTCTCAACCTTGTCCAAATCATCAGTTGACCTAGGGTTGACCCAGTCAAACCCTAATTGCACCACTCATGGCTGAGGCTTCTCAATCTTGCACAATGACTTGTCTAGGCCTAAAAGTGATCTTCAACACTTCTCATGATCTCTCTCAAGACCTCAAGTCTAACTTCATGGCTTCAGAATCATCTGATGACTTCCCACAACTCTCAAGATAGGAGACACACACACTTGGTTTCAACCACTCTCTCTGAGGATCTTTTATTTTCTCTGACAAGGATATCAACCCTTGAACACTTGAATAACCTTCTTAGCTAGCTTCAAAGTCTTGTATAGCTCTTTATTGGTAATCATACCTCTTGATCTCCTGCATACATGTCAATGAAATGCAAATGATAATGCTAATGTGAATGGAATGAAACACAAGCTAGGTAAAGAAATGCTGGGCAAATTTTAGGGTGCAACACATAGGATGCCGAACTTGTGTCAGTATAGGTCCATACCTGTAAGCAGGGTCGGGTTTGTTGCAGGAAACCTTAACCTTCAGACTACCTGGTTTTCTTGATAGTGAATCATCAGATATGTATTTGTTCTTGACGGAGCAGAGTTATGGTCCTGTATCAGAGGTCCTTATCTTTAGAGATGTATATTTGTTCTTGACAGAGCAGATTTGTGGTCCTGTATCAGAGGTCCTTGTCTTCAGACATGTGTGTTCTTGATAGAGCAGATTTATTGTCCGATATCCGGGTTTTCTTCTCATTAGAGATAGGGTTGTTCTTGACAGAGCAGTATTGTGGTTTTGTTGATAAAAGATCTTCACCTTCATCACTTAAACAGCACAGTCGTCTTGATCTCCTGCTGCATGATTGCATTTTGCATTGTTTTGCATATTCATCTGAATTTCATTAACGTGTGTCTGTGTTGCAGGTACCGTTTCCCTCGATTCAGGTTTTCTTGCCTTCTATTGTGCTGTCATGGGTTCTCTGAGGAAGACTGTGGCCTACAAGCTCCCCACTCCCGATGTTGTTCAGCTGACTGGTTTGATTGCTTTGGCAGATGATTCTGTGAGAGGTGAATTCAGAAAGTCTTATGGGAAACTGCTCAGCTTGGTTCGTAAACCTTCTGTGTTTGAGTTGAACGGGTTGCACGCCTTGCTGCAGTTCTACGATCCTCCTTTGAGATGCTTTACTTTCCCGAACTTTATTCTCGCACCCACACTAGAAGAGTATGCTGATTTGTTAGGTGTGCCTATCAAGAGTCATATGCCCTTTGTTCATATGGATGCTGAGCCTAATCTGGCTAGTCTAGCTCCTTCACTCCATCTGGATGCCTCCGAGTTGGTATTGTTTAGTTGGAACAGGGTTCCCGGTTTCTCCTTGCAGTTCTTAGTGGGAAAGGCCCAACAGTGCGCCAAAGACGGATGTTGGATCGTGTTCAACGCCATCCTTTCTCTTGCATATATGGCATCATTCTGTTTCCCAATATGCTCGACTTTGTAGACTTGGACGCCTTCCACATCTTTGCATCAGGGAATCCAGTCCCTACCTTGATAGGAGATGTCTACCATTCCGTCCACTACAAAAACGAGAACAGAAGAGGCAAGAATGTCTCGTGCTGTGTGCCCTTGCTCTATAGATGGCTTGATAGTCACCTACCCAAGAAGGGTCCTTTTACTTCGTCTGCAACCACAGCTGAGTGGTCTGAGCGCTTGATGAGTCTACCAGTGGAGGATATTGCCTGGTATGATAGAGAGGTTGGGTACCGAGATCATCTTCAGCTGCAGTGGGTTTCTGAATGTGCCTTTGATAGGCAGGAAGGGTTGTATCAATTATAATCCATCTCTGCTAGTCCGACAGTTTGCTTATGCTTTGAGAGCTCCGCCGAAGGATGAAGAGGTGCAGGAATCTCTGTACCTCACTGGTCTTCTGGAGGGGGATATGTTATCTAAGCGTCAGCATGCTTGGAATGGTATCAGTAAGAGGGGAAAGCCGTCGCTAGGAAAAAGTAATAGCCAGGCCTACGCTCCGTATGTGACTTGGATCAGAGCCAGAGCAGATGCTATAGGGATGCCATTTCCTCCTGCCAAGCCAGAAAGCCCTCCAGTGATTGAAGAGCCTACCACCGTTCCTATTCAGCAGCATAATCAGGTGTTAGCTGAGAGAGATGAGCTGAAGAAGGCAAATGAAGAACTGGAGAAAGAATTGGCTCAACTCAGAAGCGAGAGAAGCGAAGCTGTCCATTCCTTCAAGAGGCAAACAGAGCTGGTGAACCAGTTAGGGACAGATTTGACTTAGCAGATAGCTGAGCGCGAGCGTTTGGGTCGGGACTTCAAGGCCGTTAATGACGTACTAGCAACTAAGAAGCAACACTTGGATGAAGCGTATCGGAGAATATCCAAGTTTAATCAGCATTGGAAGGCCACCCTAGCCAACGGCAAGGAACGGGAGGATAAACTGAAACAGCAGATCTCCAAGCTGAAAGCCCAGGTGAAGGCTAGTGAGAAGAGGTTTGATGAAGAAACCGCTCGCAGATATGCCGCTGAAGGCCAGCTCAATAAGGCTCTTGCTAACCTGAAGGAGCGCAAGCTGATGTTTGAATCCAAGAAGCGGAAGTTAGAAGATTGTTTTGGAGAAGGAGCATGGGAAGACTCAATTGAAGGTCTTCAATACACCATTATGCAGAGGGAGTTACTCGTCGAAGGGTTGCTCACTCGGCCTGATCATCCAGAAATGAGGAATCTGTTAGAAGAGTTTCGAGCCCGTGGCCGTACTTGACTATATTTGTAATCCTTTTGTTTTGATCATTGCGGTATGCTGACCATCACCAAGCTTGTTGGTTGAGGTCATGCTATTGATTCTGCTTGTACTCAGTGACGTTGTGTACCGCCTTGATGGGCTTTCTTTATATATGAGATGTTATTTCCATGACTGGACTCGGACTTCTTATTATCCACACTGGCACTCAGGCACTAGGATCGGGGGGATACCTCCCTAACACACAGACACACGTTTGCATTTGCATGAAGCATCTGCATAACGAGCACTTTGTCGTTTTTTCTAACCCTTTCGTGTATGCAGGTTGTTTCAGGTTGTCCCAGGATTGATCAAAGACCAATCCACCGCTATCCGACCATAGCAAATCAAGCTAGAGCAATGGAGCAAGTGCAGACTGACGTTCAAGAGCTTCGAGAGAGGATGGACCGCTTCATGGAACTCATGCAAGTGGTTGCCAACGGCCAGGATCAGCTCAGAACTTTGGTCCAGCCTCTGATTTCAAGGGTTGACAGCAATGGTGTACTCCATGGTGGGACTGTTCCAACCCCTCCACCTGTTGAAACTCCTCAGAATGGCATCCCCGTGACTGGGGGGAATGGCAGTGGTAACGGCAACGTAATTGCTAACATGGGGCTCAATGGTAATACGACTGGCATCGATAATGGGAATTTCGAAGCTAATGTCAATGTTGGGCTGGGCAACGGCAACACAGGTGTTGGAAATCTGTATGGGCCTCAGCCATGGTTAGAAGACCGTCAAGACGATTTGTTCTCATAGAAAGGTGCTGAAGGAGAGCTGACTGCTGAAGCACGTCTGAGGTTTAAGGCACTTGAGGACAAGATGAGGAATTTCGAGAACCTGAACACCATGGGTGTTGACATGTCCAAGTTGGGACTGATTGCTGATTTCAAGGTGCCTCCCAAGTTCAAGGTACCCGACTTTGAGAAGTACAAGGGAACCACCTGCCCTCGCGTCCACCTGAGATCATACTACCGAAAGATGTCCGCTCACTCTGAAGACGAGAAGTTGCTGATGCACTTCTTTCAAGATAGCTTGTCCGGGCCATCCCTGTAGTGGTACATGAGTCTGGAACCTAGCAGTGTGCGCACATGGAAGGAACTTGCTGAAGCATTCGTGCACCACTACCAATATAACAGTGACTTGGCTCCGAACCGAGTCCAACTGCAGAATTTGTCACAGAGGAACAACGCAGGATTCAAGGAATACGCCCAGCGGTGGCGTGAATTGGCAGCTAGAGTTCAGCCGCCGATGGTTGAACGCGAGCTTGTTGAAATGTCTGTAGCCATCCTCCCAGGAGTTTATTACGAGAAATTGGTCAGCGGTATGTCTGGAAGCTTCTCAGATCTCATCATCACGGGTGAACACGTTGAAAATGGGATCAAACTGGGCAAAATTCAAGGTGATCTATCCTCAGCTGGAGGAGGAAAGAAACCGTATGGTGGCAAAAGGCGGGAAGGAGAGACGAGCGCCGTGTCTAACGCTCGAAGGAAAGGCAAGGGCAAGCACCAGCAGGTGGCTAGCATAACCATCCCCGCGGTCCAACAGCCACAACAGCAGCAGCAGCCAAATCAACAAGGGTACAGAAAGTATCAGAACAGGGCACCTCTGTCGAGTCGTCACCTTGAGACACCGCCCATGTCTTATGCTCAGCTGTTACAGACTCTGCTTCAGTTACAGCTAATCCAAAAGAGAACCTTGGCTCCCTTGACAGGGGCACCTCCGCCAGGTTATGATACGAATGCAACCTGTGAGTTTCACTCAGGGGCACCAGGCCACACGATAGAAAATTGCAAAGCCTTCAAGCACAAGGTGCAAGACATGGTGGACGCTAAGATCATCAATTTCTCAGATAATGTGCCAAACGTCATGAAGAACCCTATGCCGAACCATAGGGGAGGTGGAGTAAATGCCATTATTGAAGACGAGAGCTTGGATTTGATGATTGACGTCAGGGACCTGAAGACACCGCTTAACTTCGTTAAAGCCAAGCTGATGAAGAGAGGTTTCTTCCCAGGCTGTGGAGAACTGTGTATGGGCTGTGCGATTTGTCCTGATGGATGTGAACAGTTGATAGAAGGGATTCAGAGTCTGATGACCGAAGGAATCTTGCAGTTTAGCCGGAGGGCCGAATGTGGATCTGGAGAGGTAATGCTGAAGCAAGATGATGAGGTTGCCACCATCACCATCCCTCGCCAGACGATCACTATTTCTGCACCTAGACCGCCCACAATTACCATCACCAAGGCTGGGCCGATACCTTTTGAAAGCACCAAGGCTGTCCCGTGGCATTATGGGGCAGACGTCTACTGCAACAGACAGAAGTTGGAACTAGAACCATCTGGGTCGTCTGTGGATAACCTAGTAGGAATTGGCGGAATCACTCGCAGCGGAAGAGTATTTGCTCCACCTGAGATTGTGGCGGACAAAGCTGATGTAACCGATAAGGGAAAGAGTAAAGTCGTTGAGGAAATACCTCATGGGGTAGAGAAGGACTTACTTGTTAAGGATGCTGAAGAGTTTATGAGGTTGATTAAGAAGAGTGACTACAAGATCGTGGATCACCTCCATCAAACACCCTCGAAAATTTCCATCCTGAATTTGTTGCTATGTTCTGAGGCACATCGCAACGCGCTACTGAAGGTTTTGAATGCCACGTATGTACCGCAGGAAATATCGGTCAACCAGTTAGAAGGGGTCGTAGCCCACGTGAATGCTGGAAACGGTTTAGGGTTCACTGACCTGGAGCTGACGCCGAAGGGAAGAAACCACAACAACGCCCTGCACATCTCGATAGAGTGTAGGGGAACGATTATGTCTCATGTGTTGGTGGACACAGGGTCATCGCTCAATGTTCTTCCGAAGAAAGCATTGATGAAGTTAGATACTCGAGGATTGATTTGCACACCCAGTGATCTGGTTGTGAAAGCGTTCGATGGAACCAAACGTCATGTTTTCGGGGAGGTGACACTACCAATCCAAGTGGGGCCGGAAATTTTCGACGCAGTCTTCTACATTATGTACATCATGCCAGCCTATAGCTGTCTCCTAGGCCGGCCATGGATCCATTCTGCGGGCGCCGTGACCTCCACGTTGCACCAGAAGCTCAAGTATGCTGTTGGAGGTAGCGTCGTGACCATTTGTGGTGAGGAAGATATAATGGTGAGCCATTTGTCGTCCTTCAAATATGTTGAGATGGATGGGGAAATCCACGAAACCCTATGTCAGGCATTCGAAGCTGTTAAAGTCAAGAACGTAGCTCCTGTAATCACTGAGAAACCAGAGATGACTCTCTCTTCCTTCAAGGAAGCCCGGGCCGTTGTTCAAGCCGGATCTACCCTAGGCTGGGGGCGAATTCTAGAAATACCTAACAAGCAGGACAAGTTCGGGTTAGGATACTCTCCTGCGGCTGAAGCCTCCTCTTCTTACAGTGCGTCGCGTGGTAAAGGGCCGATCCAGTTTACCAGTGGCGGGGTGATATTTGAAAGTGTCAACGCGGTGTCTGAAGACGGCGAAGACATCGATTGCAACCTAGACTCTTGGATCCAGCCAAGCAAGCCAGGCGGGAGCCTCAACAACTGGTTCATCAAGGATACCATCCAAGTGACAGGCAAAGAGTAATGATTTACTTTCTCCAATCATTGTACAACCCTATGTCCTACCCGGGGCATAGTGATTTTATTGTCAGGGCCTTGTTTGATTATGTACATGCATTTTACCAATAAATCAAAAGGCGTTTTTCTTTGTATTCAAATGTTGTGATCCCTGTTATTCCTGTTTTATATTTGTTTTGAAAAACAATAAAATGGCAATGGGGTTTGTGCTAACCTGCATATCCTTGTTTTAAGCTTAACCCTTGTTATTGCAGGATCCACATAGCAGATGGCATCGACTCTGGACCTTCTACGACTCACTTCGACTTTGATTGCCCGATCTATCAAGCCGAAGAAGAGATTGATGAAGACGAAGACCTTCCCGAAGAGTTGGCCCGCTTGTTGAAACAAGAAGAGAAAGTTATTCTGCCTCACGATGAGGGGATTGAGATTGTGAATCTGGGTTCTGAGGAACTTGTCAGGAACGTCAGGATAGGGGCTGCAATACAGAGTGATGTCAAGCAGAGATTGGTTGAGATGCTGAGAAAGTATAGTGACGTCTTTGCTTGGTGATACGAAGATATGCCCGGACTTGATACTGACATTGTGGTCCACCACTTGCCGCTGCGAGAAGATTGTCCTCCCGTCAAGCAGAAGCTTAGAAGGACGCGACCAGATATGGCCGTTAAGATCAAAGAAGAGGTGCAGAAACAGCTTGATGCTGGCTTCTTAGCGGTCACTACTTACCCTCCGTGGGTCGCCAACATAGTGCCTGTACCGAAGAAGGACGGTAAGGTGCGAATGTGCGTCGATTATCGGGATTTGAATAGGGCGATCCCTAAAGATGATTTCTCGCTGCCTCATATCGATGTGTTGGTCGACAATACAGCTCAGTTCTCCGTATTTTCGTTCGTGGATGGCTTCTCCGGCTACAATCAGATCAAGATGGCACCGGAGGACATGGAGAAAACTACGTTTATTACGCCTTGGGGAACATTTTGCTACAAGGTAATGCCTTTCGGTCTGAAGAACGCAGGGGCCACTTACCAATGAGCAATGGTTACTTTGTTTCATGATATGATTCATCATGAGATTGAAGTCTATGTTGATGACATGATTGCGAAGTCCCAAACGGAGGAAGGACACCTGGTCAATTTGCTGAAGCTTTTTGAGAGGCTTAGGAAGTTCAGGTTGAGGCTGAATCCTAACAAGTGTACTTTCGGAGTACGGTCTGGAAAGCTACTGGGGTTTATCGTGAGTGAAAGAGGCATCGAGGTTGATCCTGCGAAGATAAAAGCAATACAAGAAATGCCAGCGCCAAGAACAGAAAAAGAAGTTCGTGGTTTCCTGGGCAGAATAAACTACACTGCAAGGTTTATCTCTCAGCTCACGGCCACGTGTGAACTGATGTTCAAACTACTAAAGAAAGATCAGGCGATTATCTGGAACGAGGATTGTCAGAAGGCATTTGACAAGATAAAACAGTATCTGCAGGAAACTCCGATCTTGATACCCCCAGTGGCCGGAAGACCCCTAATCATGTACTTGACAGTTATTGAGAATAGTATGGGGTGTGTTCTCGGTCAGCACGACGAGACGGGCAGAAAGGAGCATGCCATCTACTACTTGAGTAAAAAATTCACGGACTGTGAATCTCATTACTCGATGCTGGAGAAGACGTGTTGTGCACTAGCCTGGGCTGCCAAATGTTTACGACAGTACATGCTCAACGACACAACCATGCTAATTTCGAAGATGGATCCGATCAAGTACGTCTTCGAGAAGCAAGCGCTTTCGGGCAGGATTGCCAGATGGAAAATGGTGTTGATGGAATATGACATTCAGTACGTGTCCCAGAAGGCCATCAAGGGAAGCGTATTGTCTGAATACCTTGCCGAACAACCGATCAAGGATTATCAGTCGATGAAATTTGAATTCCCTGACGAGGATATCATGTTTCTTAAAGCAAAAGATTGTGATGAATCGTTGCCCGACGAGGGGCCAGATAGGAAATCCCAGTGGAAATTGATATTTGACGGGGCGGTTAATTCTTATGGAAGTGGTATCGGGGCGATCATCACGACTCCCCACGGATCCAACATCCCGTTCACTGCGAGACTGACGTTTCCAGTCACCAATAATGAAGCGGAGTACGAAGCATGCATCATGGGTCTAGAAGAAGCAATTGAGTTGGGAATCAAGAACCTAGATGTATATGGTGACTCGGCGCTTGTGATTAACCAGATTAAAGGGGAGTGGGAGACTCGTCAATCGAATTTGGTGCCGTACATGAATTATGCCAGAAGGCTACTTCCGTTCTTTGACCGAGTGGAACTCCATCATGTACCCAGAGCTGAAAACCAGATGGATGATGCCTTAGCCATGTTGGCTTCGATGTATAAAGTCAATTTTTGGAATGAAGCTCCAAGAATTGTCATTTCTCGTCTTGATAGACCTGCATTCGTCTTTGCGATCGAGGAAGCCTCCGACGGCAAGCCATGGTTCCATGATATCTAGACCTTCCTTATGACTAAGGAATATCCTGCGGGAGCGTCAACCCAGGATAAGAAGACTCTGAGGAGGCTGTCTGGAAATTTCTATCTCAATCCAGATGGAGTTTTGTACAAAAGAAACCACGATCTCGTGCTACTCAGATGTGTAGATGAGAAAGAAGCGAGTATGCTCATGGAAGAAGTCCATGAAGGCACATTTGGTACGCACGCCGGAGGGCATGCTATGACAAGAAAGATCCTGAGAGCAGGATATTACTGGCTGACGATGGAATCAGATTGTTTTAAATTCGCGAAGAGATGTCATAAATGCCAGATTTATGCTGACAAGATTCACGTGCCGTCGTGCTCGTTGAATGTCATGTCCTCCCCATGGTCGTTCTCCATGTGGGGCATCGACATGATATGCAAGATCGTGCCCACTGCATCTAACGGTCATCGCTTCATTCTAGTAGCTATCGACTACTTCACCAAGTGGGTGGAGGCAGCCTCATATGCTAATGTAACCAAGCAGGTGGTGGCTAAATTCATAAAGAGGGACATCATCTGTCGGTATGGAATTCCCGAGCGGATCATTACTGATAATGGTTCGAATCTGAATAACAAGATGATGAAGGAGCTGTGCTAGAGTTTCAAGATTGAACACCACAACTCATCCCCTTACCGGCCGAAGATGAATGGCGCCGTTGAAGCGGCCAACAAGAACATTAAGAAGATTGTGCAGAAGATGGTTTTGACCTATAAAGACTGGCACGAGATGTTGCCATTTGCATTGCACGATTATCGTACCACGATACATACATCAACTGGGGCAACTCCTTTCTCCTTAGTGTACGGTATGGAAGCTTTCCTACCGTTAGAAGTTGAGATTCCTTCTCTACGAGTTTTGGTTGATGTGAAACTCGATGAGGCAGAATGGATTAAGAACCGACTAAACCAACTCAGCCTGATGGACGAGAAGAGATTAGCATCGATTTCATATGGTCGTCTGTACCAAAGCCGAATGAAGAAAGCTTATGATAAGAAGGTGCGTCCTAGAAGCTTTCAGACGGGTGACCTCGTCGTGAAGAAGATTCTTCCTCCAAACTCCGATCACCGGGGCAAGTGGACTCCCAATTACGAAGGTCCGTACATCGTCAGCAAGGTCTTATCGGGAGGAGCCTTGTTGTTGTCCATGATGGATGGCGAAGATTTTGCATCCCCGGTGAACGCGGACGCAGTTAAAAAATACTTTGCTTAAAGAATGACCCGCTGGAAAGAAAAAGAGTATCCAGGCAAAAACAGGGCATCCCGGCAAACCATAAAAAAGGAAAAGGGTTCGGGCAAAAATTAGGGATATAAAAGAATAAAATGTACACCCGCAAAGTCGAAAACCTGGAAGGGCGACTTTGGCAAAAAAGGGTATCCCGGTGAATCGAAAACCCGGAAGGGCGATTCAGGCAAAAGTTAGGGATTTGAAAAAAGCAAGACTGCGTTTCGCGTATGGACTTTCATTGTTTAGTGGTTTGGAAGACCTGAAGGCCGTTTATCTGAATCAATCTCTTCTGAAGCTGAAGCGTCGGAGAAGTATCGAAGTCGAGTGGGTCATAGAGGGATCAACTCATGGTGTTCGTCTACGCCTCATTGCCGACATTTGTATATATATTGATGTATATTTATGTTTTTCTTGTTGCGCAGCTTCCTCATTCCAGGAGCTTGCATTTGTTGTAAAACATTTTTGCCCATTCAGGGGTTCGTTATCAATGAAATGTATATTATTCAGCAATTCTGCTTGTTTGTTTAGCATCTATCTGTTTTGTTTGCGAAAAAGAACGCCGATGTTTTTGATAAAATGTGCATACATAAACTTATGGGCCTAGGCTACTGATTGTTGAAACAATGAGTTACTTGAACATTGTCACAAGATGATAACCTTGATAGGTCCCTTTGAGAAGGGTATCTTGTCTGTTTGTTTGTGTTGTTGCAGGTATAACATATACCAGGCGGTACGCCGTATGTTTCCCCAAGCAGAGAAGATTCTCTCCCCAATCAGATGCATCCTGAAGGATCATCATCTCCCCAGCTGAGTCATACACTGAAATGTACGTTCATTCCCCAGCACTGGGTCAAAGTGCAGTTTTCGTAGAAGACTACTCGCAAGTATGCGGCTTTCAAAAGTTCAGACTGAAGTCTCCAGCGGAATTGAAATCCCCCACAGAGTTGTACTCTCCCCCTGCGAGCAGGATGATTCCTTCTTCCCCAGCCGAGCTGGCAGTTCCCCAAGAGAGCCGAGTCTCGGAAATCCGTTGAGGCCATGATTGGTTTTTCCTCAGTAGAGGTTACACAGCTGATGCTGGATTTCCCCACCGGAGTCGTTATCTCCTGAAAATTTTTTGCTGCGAATACCATGCAGTTTATTTCTGCGATTGACATTGTTTTCCTCAGCAGTTTGTGGTTTGAATACCCAGCTGAGCGGGTTCAGGTTCTCATAGAGCTTTATTCCCCTGCAGCAGTCGACTGAAGTTCATTTCCCCAAGTGGAGTCCAATTGAGATTGGTGTGACTTCTTCTCCTCGGCAGGATGATTCCTTCCTCCACCAGAGTGGTTCTCCCTCCTTGACAGGGGGATTCTCCCTTCAGCATTTATTTTGCTGATGGGGTCGTAGCATTATGCATGATTGCATAGCATTTACCCAAACGTGTAGCATTTCCACCGTGTGGAGCATTGCGCCATTGTCAAACATATACATATGAATCATGAGCTAGGTTGTTACCGTTCCTGTTTTGCAGGTGTTCCTCCACAGAATGGTTTTCTCAAGATGATTCTTGAATTCCCCAACAAAGTTGCTTGCTCAAGATGATTCTTGAATTCCCCAGCAAAGTCGTTTGCCCAAGATGATTCTTGAATTCCTCAGTGAAGTGGTTTGCTTAAGATGATTCTTAAAATCCCCAGTGAAGTCACCAGAGAGGGTTGCTCAAGTTGATGCTTAGAGTCCCCGGCAGAGTGTTCGCTCAGGATGATTCCTGAAACCTCCAGCAGAGTTATTGGTTCAGGATGATTCTTGAAGTCCCCGACGGAGTTATTTGTTCAAGATGATTCTTGATTTCCTCAGCTGAGCTTATTTGCCCAGAATGATTTCTGGATCCCCGAAGCAGAATTACTTGATAGTTCTCCAGAATCCCCAGCGGAGATGTGTCATCCCCAGCAGGTTTTAAACAGGGAAGTTGAAATTTCCCTTGAAGACTTGATGATTGAAGTCTGGCAGTAGTGCCAAATTCCCTGACTTACTGACAAAGTCCAACTGTGATGTCAACGCAGTTCTCTCAGCTGATGCAGAGTGCCTGACGGCAATGGCTTAGATACCTCTATTTGGTTCATGATTGACCGAAAATTCTATTCCCGGCTTACTGACGAAGTCCGACTGACGCTCAAAAATTCCTTTGAATGCCCGACGGCATAATTAATTTGATTGTTAAAAAGTTCCTAATGACCTGACGAGTCCCGAGGAATTCCGATGCAGTGACGCAGAATGCATGACGACATGATCGACCATGTATCACCGATTACTGAGTGACCAGTGATCCCTTGATGACTTGAGGAAGAAGCTGCAGTGAAATCAGATGACCATCCTGACGGAGATTTGAGATTTGACCCTTCACCGGTTACCGTGTGACCAATTCCCCAGCAGAGTTGCCGTGCAGCTGGCATGCTCAGTTTTGAAGATGTCCCTACCAATCTAAGTATCGTTTACCTGTGCAGTTGGCAAATCACCAGTTACCGTGTAACCGATGATCCCTCGATGATTTGAGGACGCAATGATATCAGATAAATCAGGGAATCATCCTGACGGAGATTCAGATCAGTATTCTCCAGCTAGTTGCCGTGCAGCTATTGTTTCAGTTTCCGAAGATTTGTCCCCATCAGAGTAACGTGTACTTATGCAGTTGGCAAATTTCCTGGTTTGTTGGTATTCAACCGTCTTTTACCTTGATTGTTTGAGAGTCGTTCGCTTCTCACCCAGTCAGGTCCAAGCCGTTTGAATAGGGCAGCTGTTGCACCCCAAAATTTGCCCAACATTTCTTTACCTAGCTTGTGTTTCATTTCATTCACATTAGCATTATCATTTGCATTTCATTGACATGTATGCAGGAGATCAAGAGGTATGATTACCAATTAAGATCTATACAAGACTATGAAGCTAAGCTAAGAAGGTTATTCAAGTGCTCAAGGGTTGATATCCTTGTCAGAGAAGTTAAAGGATCCTTAGAGAGAGTGGTTGAAACCAAGGATGTGGGTCTCCTAAATTGAGAGTTATGGGGAAGGCCATCAGATGATTCTGAAGCCATGAAGGTAGACTTGAGATCTTGAGAGAGCTCATGAGAATTTTTGAAGATCACTTTGAGGCCTAGACAGGTCATTGTGCAAGATTAAGAAGCCTCAGCCATGAGTGGTGCAATTAGGGTTTGACTGGGTCAACCCTAAGTCAACTGAGGATTTGAACAAGGTTGAGACCTAATCCAAGAGCCATGTGATCATGGATTGATACATTGAGATGTTCTAATGATGATTCCAAGGTCAACTCATCATGATTGAAGAGTTTGAGAAGTTTCAAGCTAGGGTTTCTAAGACTTGACAGTGTAAAATCCCCTAGTTTGACCCCTATCTTCAAGGCAATTTAGCTCAAGATGTGATTGTCATCTCATCTTGCCCCCAACATGATTGTTGCAGGGCATGATCTTAGCTTTAATTTGAGTGCTAGAAGTCCTTGATAGGATTTGTAGAACTCAAGTTATGGCTTTGACAAGTTACAAGTCGTCTGAGGAATGTGAATTTGGAGCTTGAAAGTTACCCAACTTGCATGGCACGTTTGCCCTAGAAGGATGATTCCTATGAACTTTTGGTAAACATGAATGTTGTTCCTTATCCTCTTAGCTTTCTAAAGAGTACTAGAAGTCCTTGATAGGATTTGTTGAACTCAAGTTATGGCTTTGATAAGTCAAGGGTATTTTGGACATTTGGAGATTACAGGTCATTTCAATCATAAGTCCATAACTCCTATTTGCAAGCTTCAAATTGTCGCTACTCGAAAAAAACGCGCAACGACGGGGAGGGAGAAAAACAAAGGATAGAAGAGTCGCCACCGAATTTTATTTATTCCACGAGGGGAAAGGAAAATATCGAGAAAACCTCAAGAAAAGAACAAATAAGATGGTCTCGCAACCAAGAATAGGTTCGGAAGCCGGTTATGCGAAGGGAAGGTATTAGCACCCCTCTCATCCATCGTACTCGATGGGGACCATTTGTTTGTTGTGTGTGATTTATTTGCTTAAAAATTATGCTATAAAAGAGTGTTTCTAGGGAGAGAGAAGGAGGGATAACGGGGAAGAAAAGAAAGAAAAGACTCGGTAGGACTTCGCGGTCCTGGGCCTACGTATTCTCAACGGATATGAGAAAATCAGAGTCGACGTAGTTCGAGAAACTACGGGTATGAGGGATTGTGCTCGCCAAGGATTGTGGCCCTTGTGCCTACGTATCTTTACTTGAAGAAGTAAAGAATCAGAGCAGCCGTAGTTCGGCCTACGATTTGTTGATGTTTTTATGGATGATGCTATCGTACGCATTCTAGCAGTTAGGTGTATTGCTGCTCGCTCGTTGGAGACTTAGGCATTACCTGTTTGCGGTAGAACAGACGTATCATATCCTTTTTGAAAGATAAGTTTTCGCCATGCGAGGCAAAATGTCACATTTGATTTGTTGGATTGTTTTTTAGGGGGGAGATAGATCCTTGGATAGTAACCCCTACGGGTAGTACCTAGTTCTTTATCTCAAAGTTTTTTATTATGAAAGGGTGTGGCGAACATAGCGTCTTCGTATTGAAAGACGAGTATCAAAACCACACACACTACAGTGAGCATTTCGACACTCGGAGAGGAGGAAGTCTACACTTAATCCTCTCTCTTTAGTTCAATACAAAGAGAACTTCATTCTCTTTTTAAAGTGTTTTTGGTTTTGAATGGTAAGTGCTTTTGTGACAGAGAACCCTACGATAAACGTCAGCACTCGGGATAGGAGAAGGCCTATGCCTAACCACTCCACGACCATTCAAGTTTTGTTATGAAAAGAGTTTAAAAATGCGCTCGGTACGAGACCGAGGTTTTTAGGTGACAAAGGTGGCGGAAAGAAGTTGTAGAGGGAGATAGGTGGCGGATAAAGTCACGTCTTCATATTGAAAGACGAGTGTTGCGGTGGAAATAGGATCACAAACTATCAATGAGTTTGAATCGCAATTCAATTCACAACCGCTCTTTGATTTATCCGAAGGAAAAGGTCAAAAGAGGGAAAACCTATTTTGCATCGTAAACACAATGCGGGGAAAGATATAGGGTTCGGGGGTTGGTTAAATTTAGGGAAGGTATTAGCACCCTAAACTTCTGTAGTACTCTACAGGAACCTTTTGTTCAGATGTTTACTATTTGCTTTATTCATTTGCTTAAGGTATATGTACAAAGGATTAAAAGCGAAAAAGGAGACCTAAGGGGTTAATTCTAAGTTTACTCGGCAAGACATCGCGTCTTGTGCCTACGTATCCTTACGGGAGTGGAATCAGAGTAATCGTAGTTCCCCTCAAAAGGGAGGTTAGAGACTTCTTGACTGTGGTCAAGGTCTCAAGGGGAATAAACATGTCTTAAGGACACGCTTACGTGGAGTCTTAAACTCCTATTTCTACGTTGAATTGTTATGTTTTAATTAGGGTTAAATTAGGTTAGGTTAGGGATTCCACGGCGGGAAACCCTAAAATGAGCGCGGCGGCTCTTTGACCTAATGCTAGGGGTAGTTTTGTAATTTTGTCTGCGACGAGGCATTTATGAAAATTAGGGTTTGTGAGGTTGTAAGGGTTTGAAGTTGAGGACTATTGACACGGCGGTCAAATGCTAGACCTAATTCCTTCGGAGTGCGTAGTGTGACTGGAATATTAATGAAGATGTGAGATGATTGAGTTATGCAAGCAGAAAATAAAGACAGCAGTTAAAGCCATACAAACAGAAATTTAAAGGCAGAAACTTAAAGCGCGATTATTAGGTTCGCGTAGTTACATATGAGAAGCAGTTACAATATAGTAATGAAATAAAATGAGATAAGTAACGGTAAATGTAACGAGCTGCAAAATGAACAAATGGCGTTAGTGGGTAGAGTTAGGCGGTGATCAAATTAATTACGAAACAATAAAGAAAAAGATGCCAATTCGAGATTTTTATTGTCGTTTTATTTAAAAATCTTAATAATTTAATGTTAGCTTGCAAAAGAAATTTAATTTAAAAATAATTTACTTTTTTTTTTTAAAAAAGGTTTTATTTTTATATTTAAAAAAAAGTCTTTCTTATTTTTGTTAAAAAAAAGTTTTTTCATTTTTATATTTACAAAAGTTTTAATTTTATATTAAAAAAAGTTTTAATTTTTATTTTAAAAACAATTTTAAATTATAAAATAAGATGCTAAGAAAAAAATTTAAAAATATATATAAAAACAAAATAAAAAATAAAGAAAAAAAAAAACAAATAAGGGGAGGGGGTTGGGCCGGTCATCACACCCGGACCCAACCCGGTTGATGGTTAAGCAAAAAAACATTTAGGGTTCTGGGAACCCTAATGTTTCACGGCGCCGTTTCACTCTTCTTCTCCTCTCTCTCGCTTCTCTTCTCTCTCGCTTCTCTTCTCTCTCGCTTCTCTTCTTTCTCTCGCTGTGATCCTCTTATTTCCTGAAACAAACATGAAAAATAAGAACATGTGAGTTAATGCATGGTGGTTTACATTTGTCTTTGGCCGATTGATGTAAAGCTGAGGCTCAGGGTTGATTGCCCGCCGTTTTTTAACGAACGGCGAAGGTGGTCTTCCTTCGTTCGGTGGCGCGGTTGTTGATGTTGGTTCGTCGGAGACGATGATGAGGGTGCTGATCCCTCTGAGTCTCGCGATTCTCGTTCGATAGGGCTTCTGCGCTTTGAGTGTTCTTCGTTCTCTCTCTCTCACGGCTACGTTCCTAGGGTTTGTACGCGATCTTCTCTCTCTCACGGCTACGTTCCCTCCTTTGGATGGTGAGATCGTTCCCCTCTTATACTCTTCTGACCCTCTCCTTTTTGGGCTTTTGATGTTGGATTTGCATTATTGCCTCAGGATTTCGTGGTGATTCGATTTGATTTGATTTTCGTAACCAGCATACTTTTGATTTGATTGAAAGTTTGATATGATTTTGTTTGGTTTTTTTTCAGATAATGATTGAACCATGTTCCCTCTTTTAGGGTTCGATTGGGATTTCGGTGAGATTGGATTTCATGAATCTGGTACTAATTGAACTCTGTTTCCTCTTTTAGGGTTCGATTGGTCTTTCTGATTTCCAGCTGATACGATTCTTCTGATTTGATTCGGAGCCTTCTATTTTCAGAACTCTGTGATTGGATATTACATGACCCTATTCGATTTGTTTGAAACTTTCCATATTTGATTGGCCTCGACTGAACTTCATCTTTTGGATTTCAAACTGGATGTCGTTTTTTGGTTTATCTGATGTGGTTTGTTTGGATTCATGCTTTGCAGATGCTTCTGATACAGGCAACTCTGTCATGTATCTGGATATTTGGTTCCATCTGATGCAATGTTCTTTGACCTCTGGTCTTTACTTTGGATACTGATGCGGACTAGATTATTTGATGATGATGACCTGCTTTCATTCAGTTTGGTTATCAGTTGGACTACACTTACTTTTCTTCTTTTTCTTCTTTCAGGACTGATGTTGTATTGATCTTTGCCGCCGAGAAGAGTACGCGGTAATGATGACGTTTGTCTGAACCATTTGGAACAGGATACTACAACCCTGACTTGTGTTTATATTTTTGCTTCTGATTAAATTGGTGATGAGCCATGTGTTTGTGCACTTGTTTGTTTCATGAACTGAGTATGGTTTGATACTTGTTTCAGTAACTTGTTTGTTGGGGCAATGATGTTCATAACTGAGCCCTTGTTTGGTGCTCTGTTTTTGATGTGCTTTGCACATTCGGGACCCAACCTAAACATGATATATCGCTGCGATTTCTTGAACTCATCTTTGTTCCTTTTCTGGTATGGTTTCGCTATGATCTTGTGCTGTGATTCGGTGCTGTGATTTTGTGCTGGCGCTCACTTATGTGTTGCTTGCCATTGAAACTGGTTTGAATGGGGACTTGCCTTTAACTGATGTTGCTGAATCTTGTGATACCTTGTCCTATGTTATTTTGCCGCAGCTTGTTGTGTGTCTCATTTTTCTGTACATGGTTCAGAACTGATGCTGCTCATGAACTATTTAGATTTTGAGTTCCAAATTCTGAATCTGACATTGATGCGTTTGTGGCTTTTCAGGTGTTGGAAACTTCGGAACCAAAGCGACTCAGACCTGCCGGCATCCGGGTCTGAGTCCAAACTTGCCCATGTTGCCTTATTCTCGTATCAGTTTGGAAATCCAATCGCGGCAAAACGAAACAGTCCCGCTTCTTTTATTACTTCTATCTCTCGGATGTCCCGTAATGATAAGAACAGGTGTTACCTGATCTGACGCCCACGGCGCGGATCGGTAACGGGGGTAGGACGCAGCTTCGGTTGTGCCACTCCCGGCACTCGATGATGACACTGTTCTGAGAGTGTCAAAAACAACTTTTAACATTTTTCTATATGGTTTGTTCTGTTTTGACGTGCAGGTTAGTCGGAGATTCTGCGGAGAAGCTTAGGGACAACATGAAGGCATTTAGGAACTTTTAGGATTTAGGATAGATACCTTAAGAATCACTGTAATTCCTTGTAACATTATTTCTGAAATGTGAAGTATTCTTCATTTCTTGTATGATGAGATTCTTTTATGAAATAAAATTCCCAAAATTTGAATTCATTTATATTTTATTCTTAGTTAAAAATATAAACATTTGTGAATAAATCCACAAGTATTTAAATTCATTAACACAGTCATAAAACATAAACACTCCCGAGTGATATTCTTATTTGTGGACTCGTCTCATTTGTAATCCTAATCTCATCATCTGATTAAAATCCCTTTTAAATGTTAACCAACCATTTCGTAACCAAATACGTATGTGCACCGTAATCACGACAATTTCAGCATCAACAACAAAACTAATCGTAATTAAATTCCCCTGACCAAACGCCGAGAGCTACAAACCAACAATACCCAATTATGATTGTGCCTTAACAACAGAACGGAAGCGCTTTGGAAATAAACCATGAGCGATGGAATGGATCTTAAATCCAGTTGTGCTTGACAAGTTTTAATACCGGCCACATCAAATTGGCACCTTGATACAATCAGAACTGGGGATAAGTAAACGCCTCTAAAATAGTGTATCACGCCTCAGAACTTAATAACAACCCGTCTTCAAGGAATTAGCAGAAGTTGTGTAAAATGACCAAAACACCCCTGGAACCAAATCTGCAAAACAAACACCTCCATGACTTGTTAGTGGTTAGCAAATGTACATATGAGATGCTATGCGAAATGCCTGACTAAATATAAGGGTAAAATTTGGGGTATTACAGTTGCCCCTATTTAAATAGCTACACCGGACGATTTGGAGTGACAGAGACTCGAGGAATCGTGGTGGAGAGATTTAAATATAGATAACCGAAAATTTTGCCCTTATATGCGACGATATGCAATGCTATGGACAAAACGGGAACGACTTAATGCAGATGATGCCATGAATATGATACGCTACGTATGCTGGAATGATGAATGCGAAAATGATGACGAATACTACGACACCGGGACAGATGCCACGAGAAGAACTCACTGGGGAAAATGACGCGCTGAGACACAGCACAACACTGGGGACTTCTAAAAATGATAGTCAACTGGTGCGAATGACCAATTGTCACTTTTAGAAAAGGAACGAGATCCTCCAATGGAGATGGTACCTATGAGACGGCCTCCACTGGGGAATCTAAAAATAAAACTGGATCACGTACGATTGTAAGGTCGATTACAGAATGCTGGAGCATTGAGCAAAGAATAACATCCAAGCTTCTGTAAACTACCCCTCGCAACAGGATCGAACGGACTTTTCGGAAATCCGTATCAAATATACAGGGTAAAGACCGACTGTATGCCAAAATAAATGGATTTTAATAGGAAATGCCCTAATAAGCTTCTCGAGGGAGAACCGTCACTTATCGTTGGAAGGGACTTATGTGCAAAAAATGGATAAGCACTCAAATAAAGAGGCGGCTGCTTATCTGATAAATAAATCTTCTCGCATTTAAGGTCGGCGCCTGGAATACGATTCTGATTCTTCTCTTACTGAAGGATAAATAAACTTCTTCATGCTTCAAGATTATGTTCTCCTGAACATGAAAAGGGTAAACTGAACTTCCTCATACTTCAGAATCGTGCTCTCCTGAATATGAAACTGGATGACTGAATATACTCATATTTCAGAATCGTGCTCTCCTGAATATGAAACTGGATGACTGAATTTACTCATATTTCAGAATCGTGCTCTCCTGAATATGAAACTGGATAATCGAACTTCCTCATAACTCAGAATCGTGCTCTCCTGAATATGATTCGGCTCCTGAAATTTCTTCATTCTTCAGAATCGTGCTCTCCTGAAAAACGGCCAACTGAACTTCCTCATAACTCAGAATCGTGCTCTCCTGAATATGATTCCGCTCCTTCTTTTACTAAAGGATAAATGAACTTCTTCATAACTCAGAATCGTGCTCTCCTGAATACGAATTGGTTCGTACCTCAAGACGGCAGATAAATGGAAGCCCAACTGCTCCATGGAGATGGCCATTTGCTGCGAGTCGTAACGAGGATAGGATCGACTTCTTGGGTGAGAAATGTCGTATGTTGATGCTGTAAGATGTAAAGTGTAAAGGGTTGTAACATGTAGGATTGCAAAGTGTTGTACTGATATATTTTCCAGGCGCGAACTGGCGTGTATCTGTAAAGGACTGTAGTTGATTTTCTTGAAAGATAATGCAAAATAAATGCACGTCCGGGTATAGTGACAAACTTCCCGGGCGAGAACAGTCGTGCATCTGTCATGGTATGGTGAAAACCTTTAGATGGTGCAAAATAAATGCACGTCCGGTTGGGCTTGACGACCGACAATACCGAGGTTCAATCTAGGATCGAGCTAGAAAGAAGACTGGTAATCAAGACTCCATCGATGGAATGAACTCGAAGGGTAGATATCTTATCCTGGCGAGGAAAGATAGCTGAAGTAACCGTCATCCACGAGGATCGAGCTCCGTGGGGAAACTGGAAACAAGTAAGTATTTTATGCTTAGGGCTGACAATCTATTTGGAGAGAATGGACAAACCCCAGTTACTAGGTGGTAACAACCAAATGATGGTGAAACATAATGAACCTGTGAATGCTACTGTATATGTTGATGCATACGTTAATGTCTATGTATGTTAATGTCTATGTATGCTAATGTTTATGTATGCAAGATGTTATGAAATGAGTATGTAATGAATATGTAATGAATATGTAATGAATATGTAATGAATATATAATGAAATAGGCATGTGATGCTTATGCCCTTGCGTATGCTGACGAAACAGACTAGAGACGGGACGAGAGATGAAATAAACATCTCGACGGAGGTACCCTGTGTTCTCTGCAACCAATACGTCAATCATGGGTAAGAAAGATCAATGGTAGAACCAAGTCTGGTTTTAAAGTTCTGAATTCTCTGGAGAGAAAGTAATCTGCTTGAGTGCACAGTATCCTGTCTTCACATGGGGAGAAGAAAACTTGAGGGACACTTTTGAGTTACCCAAGAAAAAGTTGTCAGCTTATAGTCTCTCTGGGGACTATGTCAGAGCAATGGTTTGAAAGTGTTTCTGCAATAATGACATTTCCGGGGAATGAAGAGATCCTTTCGGAATTTCCACTAGTCAAAGTAATTTATTACATTTCAAATTTGTTTTGTTTTTGAAAAACAGTTTTGGAAAATCTACAATGCACCTTTCATTTTCAAATTTTAGGAATAAAAGCATTTTGCATAACAAATAGAAAGCAAAGAGCAATGCACCAAAGAATGTAAGTAACGAGATGGTTTCTTTTATTTAAAGGGCGGTAGCTCGCTGAAGGCATAGCTCCACAGATGATTATGTTTTAAAATTGGCAACATGGGAAAAGTTACATCGAATCCAATGACACCTATTGACACTAATAACTAAGACTAATCCAGAATCCTGCTTTGGGCAAGGATGAAAGAACTGAAACATGGCTCTCATGCGGAAAGTGTGTTCGAGATAATCAGTGTCTTTTGATGCAATGAAATGCCTTTGTCCCTAACTTTTGCCTGGACCGCCCTTTCGGGTTTTCAATCCACCGGGACGCTCTTTTTTGCCTAAGCCGCCCTTTCGGGTTTTCAACTTAGCGAGCTTTTGTTATTATTTCTTTTTTTTTTCAACCCTTACTTTTGCCTAAGTCGCCTTTTGCAGGTTTTCGACTTAGCGGGTTTTTAGGCATAATATTTTCGGACTGCATCAGAATTCACGGGATGTGCTAGTTCTTCACCGTCCATTGTCGTAAGTATTAGAGACCCTCCGGAGAAGACAGTCTTTACAACGAACGGGCCTTCATAATTGGGCATCCACTTTCCACGCATATCTTTATGTACTGGTAAGATCTTTTTGAGTACGAGCTCTCCTTGACGGAACTCACGGATACGAATCTTCTTATCAAACGCTCTTTTCATCCGTTTCTGATATAATTGCCCATGGCACATGGCTGTCAAACGCTTCTCGTCAATGAGATTCAACTGATCCAATCTGTCTTGAACCCACTCAGCTTCCTCAAGTTCAGCCTCCATTAACACTCTTAGCGAAGGTATCTCTACTTCGATGGGGAGCACGGCGTCCATTCCATATACCAGTGAGAAAGGTGTTGCCCCTGTCGAAGTTCTCACCGAGGTTTTGTATCCATGTAAAGCAAACGGTAACATCTCATGCCAATCTTTGTAAGTCACAACCATCTTTTGCAGGATCTTCTTGATATTCTTATTTGCAGCTTCAACGGCTCCATTCATCTTAGGACGGTACGGAGAAGAATTGTGGTGAGTGATCTTGAAGTTATCACACAACTCTTTCATAGTCTTATTATTCAGATTGGTGCCATTGTCAGTTATTATCCTGCTTGGGACTCCATAGCGGCAGATGATCTCTTTCCTGATGAATCGGGCAACCACTTGCTTGGTCACGTTGGCGTAGGAGGCAGCCTCTACCCACTTGGTGAAATAATCAATGGCAACAAGGATGAAACGATGACCATTAGATGCTTTCGGCTCGATGGCCCCAATCATGTCTAGGCCCCACATAGAGAACGGCCATGGTGAAGACAACACATTCAACGGTGACGGAGGTACGTGCATTTTGTCAGCATAAATTTGGCACTTATGGCATTTCCTAGCGTATTGGATGCAGTCGGCTTCCATGGTTAACCAGTAATACCCAGCCCTTAACATCTTCTTGGACATAGCATAACCATTGGCATGGGTTCCGAAGGTCCCCTCATGAATTTCCTGTAGCAACATGTCCGCTTCCCGTTTATCAACACATCTGAGCAGGACCATGTCGTGATTTCTCTTGTATAACACGCCATTACTGATAAAGAATTTGGACGCCAGTCTTCTCAATGTCTTTTTGTCCAGACCAGTAGCACCATCGGGGTACTCTTGCTTGACGAGATAGTTCTTGATATCGTGAAACCAAGGCTTTTCTTCCACCTCAACTTCTTCGACCATCTGACAATAAGCGGGCTCAACCTTGCGCTCAATATGGATAAGAGGTGCTTCATTAACGAACTTAACTTTCCACATGGATGCTAACATGGCTAAAGCATCAGCTACGTGATTCTCGGATCTAGGAACATGCTCGAATTCTATCTCGTCGAAATGCTTGGTCAGCTCAATAATGTAGTCCTTATAAGGGATCAGCTTCTCATTCTTCGTTTCCCATTTGCCTTGTACTTGGTAAATAACCAAAGCTGAGTCACCACTTACTTTAAGAAGTTTGATTCGGAGGTGAATCGCTGCTTCGAGGCCGAGGATACACGCTTCATACTCTGCGACGTTATTAGTACACTCAAAGTCCAACCTTGCTGTAAATGGAGTAAATCCACCCTTTGGGTTCATCAAAACGGCGCCTATACCATGCCCATTGAAATTTGAGGAACCATCAAACATCATCTTCCACCAAAGACCTGGTTCTGGACCTTCGCTCGGATCTGGCTCTTCACAATCTCTTTTAATCAACAAAATATCCTCATCAGGAAAATCGAGCTTAAGAGGTTCATAATCTTCAACTGGCCGGTCTGCAAGATAATCAGATAAAATACTACCCTTAATCGCCTTCTGGGGTACATACTGGATGTCATATTCGGATAACAACATGTGCCAACGGGCTAGCCTCCCGGTTTGAGCAGGTTTTTCAAAAATATACTTGATCGGATCCATTTTAGAAATCAATAACGTGGTATGACAGACCATATACTGCCGAAGGCGCTTAGCGGCCCATGCCAATGCACAACAAGTTTTCTCTAATGGTGAGTATCTGTTTTCGCAATCGGTAAACTTCTTGCTCAGGTAATAAATTGCATGTTCCTTTTTCCCAGTCTCATCATGTTGTCCAAGCACACAACCCATAGACTTCTCGAGAACAGTAAGGTACATAAACAACGGTCTTCCAGGTACGGGCGGGATCAGAATAGGGGGATCTTGCAAATAACCCTTAATCTTCTCGAACGCTTTCTGACAATCAGGGTTCCACTCAACTGTCTGCCCCTTGCAAAGCAACTTGAATATCGGCTCACAAGTAGCGGTCATATTAAAGATAAACCTGGAAATGTAATTCAGACGTCCCAGAAAACCCCTAACTTGCGTCTCGGTTCGCGGAGCCGGCATATCTTGAATGGCTCGGACTTTGTCAGGATCCACCTCAATCCCTCGCTGGCTAACAATGAAACCAAGCAGTTTTCCAGATCTGACACCGAAGGTACATTTTGCAGGATTCAATTTCAACTGATATTTCCTGAGTCGTTCAAACAGCTTCGCCAAATGGTCTAAATGCTCCTCTTCACTCTGAGATTTGGCTATCATATCGTCCACATACACCTCAATCTCTTTGTGCATCATATCATGAAAAAGAGTGGTCATAGCGCGTTGGTAAGTTGCCCCTGCGTTCTTTAAACCGAAAGGCATGACTTTGTAGCAGAAGGTTCCCCAAGGAGTAATGAAAGTAGTCTTCTCTCGATCATCGGGATCCATCTTGATCTGATTATAGCCAGAGAATCCATCCATAAATGAAAACAACGCAAAACTGGCTGTATTGTCTACAAGTGTATCAATATGTGGCAGAGGGA
Source organism: Lathyrus sativus (assembly GCA_963859935.3). NCBI lineage: Eukaryota > Viridiplantae > Streptophyta > Magnoliopsida > Fabales > Fabaceae > Lathyrus > Lathyrus sativus. The sequence goes on from OZ012739.1 coordinate 188,045,778, forward strand.
AGTCGTCTTTTGGACTTGCTTTGTTCAGATCCCTGTAGTCTACACACATCCTAACCTTACCGTCCTTCTTGGGCACTGGCACAATGTTGGCAACCCAATCTGGATATTTCGCGACTGCCAAGAAACCTGCATCCAACTGCTTTTTAACCTCATCTCGAATCTTCAAAGCCATGTCGGGTCTCGTTCTTCGGAGTTTCTGCTTGATAGGTGGACAATCTGGCTTAAGTGGCAACTTGTGAACAACAATGTCCGTGTCTAGGCCCGGCATATCTTGATACGACCACGCAAACACATCAACATACTTTTTTAACAACTCAATCAACCTCGGCCTAACCTCTGTCCCAAGCATTGCACCAATCTTGACCTCTTTCTTGCTCTCATCTGTACCGAGATTAATTAAGTCCACCTGCTCTTTATACGGTTGAAGCTCTGTGTACTCGTACTCAATCAATCTTGTCAGTTCAGCGGGTACTTCAAAATCTTCTTCACCCTCGTCCTCAGCTTGATTGATGGGTGCATCCCAGTCAGGAGTGTCAGCAAAGTCATTGGATCTAACAAGGTTTACAATATCTCTGCATGATGGAAGGCTTACTTAATTAAAATGCTCGAAGATATGTAAGAATGAAATGCTGTTTTTTTTATTATTATTTTTTGGAAGAAAGGTTGCCAATTTCATTTTTAAAAGTGAAAACGAAAAACGCAAATGAACCAAAGTGGAATTGAACAAACTGCTTTTATTAATATCCTTTTAGAAATGAAAGGTGGCCCAATAAAAGCGACCCTATAGCCTTGGGCAGAGCTACGGATTTTTATTTGAAATGTAAATGAAACCTTTTTTTTTTTTTTTTTTAAAAAAAAAAAATTACTTTGACAAAGGAAAAGTAACAGGGATCTCTACGGCCTCCCAGTTGTTCAAAACTGCATCACCCTTAAACACCAGGTTGCTCAGCTCTTCATTTTCTTCACATTCACTGATGGCATTGATTTGGAAACCTCCGCTGACAAATACCTCTTGGATAACCTTCGGACGCCCTTCGACAGTCGTGGCAGCTCCATTCTGAGTTGGTTTGTAACCCAACCCAGAGCGATCAGTCTTGGTCTTGACATCAATTACCTCTCCCCAACCTTCAGGAATGCCCCTGTCAATTGTTGCTTTGGTACTCTTCAGAGATGCAAAAGATGGATTACCCTGACCCACTGTCTCTTCGACTTCCAGCAGAACAGCATTGGCGATCTCAAGTGCTTGAAAGGAGATGTCTAAAGCATTCTCATCGGCCTCGATGTAACGGAAAGAAGACAGGTTACTGACCATCAGATCCTCCTCACCGTGTATAATAACCAACTTTCCATTGATCACGAATTTCATCTTTTGATGTAACGTTGAGGTCACTGCCCCAGCGGCATGGATCCACGGCCTTCCAAGTAAGCAACTGTAATTGGGATTAATGTCCATGACTTGAAACGTGATATTAAAAACTTGCGGACCGATCAGGATAGGAAGCTCAACCTCCCCCATTACCGATCGACGGGAGCCATCGAAAGCCTTGACAACCAAAGGAGTAGGTTTCAACCCAGTCTCTTTACAAGCCAACTTATCAAGAACCCTCTTGGGTAGAACATTCAGAGAAGACCCGGTGTCTACTAGCACTCTCGCTAAATTGTCCTCCTGACATTTCACCGATATATGTAAAGCACGATTATGGTTCGGACCCTCCTTCGGTAACTCTTCATTGCTGAAACTGAGGGTGTTACAAGCGGTTAAATTGGCAATCACACTATCAAACCGACTGGTGCTGATATCTTGATCCACATGTGCTTGAGTCAAAACCTTCTGCAAGGCCATCCTATGAGCGGGTGAATTCATCAACAGAGATAAAATCGAAATCTTGGAAGGAGTCTGATGAAGTTGGTCAATAACTTTATAGTCACTTTTCTTGATGATCCTCAAAAATTCGGCATCTTCATTATTTGTAATGGCTCCCTTACCTTTGTCTTTGGCAGGCATCGGGGTACTAGTCGTTTCCTTAGGTGGGACCTCATTGGAATGGGGAGTATACACACGGCCACTGCGAGTCATCCTGCTTACCTCTGCGATATTGGTCACCGTGCCCTTAACCTCTTCATTTGGAATAACCTTCCCGGACTCCTTGTCAATCATCGCCACGTCATATTTCCAAGGCACAGCTTTAGGATCACTGAAAGGGAACGGACTCGGTCTTCGAATAACTATAGGCTTAGGCTGATTCACTTCAGGGATATACGACCTTGGTATATCGAACACGAGGTTGGCGGAGCCTGCCCCTGATAAATTAAACACTGGTACCTTACCCTTTGATTCAGGCTGATGGAAGACAGGCTCAACCACAGCGACTACATCCTTCTTGGCTTGGCTTGTCACTTGTAAAACACCCTCATTAATTAACCTCTGAACATCATTCTGAACCAACATGCAACCCTTAATACTGGCTTCACAACTTACGCATGCAACGTGGGAAGTATCTACTAAACCAGCTTCAAACAGCTTCGAATGGAACATCTTGAGGGGAGTCTTAATCTGTTCAACGTCAAGGGCATAACCTTCTCCCGAATCAGCACTAATGGCATTGACACTCTCATGGTTAGGAAAAGGGTTCTTCTTAACATTTGGTTGAGGATCCTCAAATGATAAAATCTTCTTTTCCAATAAATCTCTAACAATATTTTTGAGAGCATAACAATTCTCCAGATCATGACCAGGCGCACCCTCATGAAATAAACAATGAGCGGCGGCGTTGTAATTGGCGGGTAGAGGATTAGGAGGCGGACCCAAAGCCCGAGTAGTGATGAGACCCTGCTTGACCAAAGAGGGATACAACTCGGTAAAAGTCATTGGAATCGGCGGACAAGGTTTATACGTTCTTCTGTTCGGCATATTCTGGCGAGGAGCCGGACTCTTTGCCTGTTGAGGAGCAGGAGTATTGGGTGCCTGTAGGTAGTTGACAGGAGGCGGATAAACAGGAGGTTGTTGCATAGGTTGATACATGGGAACCTGTTGATTGAAAGAAGGTGTAATAGCTGCCACATAGGGTTGTTGAGCATATTGGACTGGGTACCCTTGAGGTTGAGCATAACCTTGCGGATGCCGATAAAAGCGTTCCCTTGGTCTACCAGAGGATATAGCATTAGTCTCACTCTCCTTCTTTTTCTGGGAGCTATACGGAGGTTTCTTCGGCTGATCCTTAGAAGCGCCATGATTATTTGTCATTTTACCACTCTTCATACCCAATTCAATCTTGACACCCACAGCAATGATGTCGGAGAAATTTGAAGTCACACTACCCACCATTCTCTCGTAAAATTCTAGACGGACTGTGTCGACAAACCAATCAGCTAACTCTTTCTCGGTCAAAGGAGGTTCTACCTGCGAAGCAGTCTCTCTCCACCTTTGAGCATACTCTTTGAATGACTCAGAATTCTTTTGTGACATACTCAGCAACTGTCTTCTGTCAGGAGCCAGATCCATATTGTACTTGTAGTGTTTGATGAAAGCGTCAGATAAATCTTGAAAGCTCTTAACGCGGGATTGGTCCAAAGTTAAATACCACTTGGAAGAAGCACCCTTCAAACTGTCTTGGAAGCAATGAATCATCAGTTTATCATTCTCAACATGGGCAGCCATTTTGCGATAATACATGATCAGATGACTCTTAGGACAGGTGGCACCTTCATAACGATCGAAGTTCGGAGTTTTGAACTTCGGGGGAATAACCAAACCTGAGACCAAACAAACATCCCTTGCAGCAGTCCCAAAAATTTGATCACCCTCTACCTTTTTCAATCTCTGGACGATAGTGTTTACTTCCTCACGAAGCTTATCATGTTTCTCATAACCCTCAACATTCTCATCAAGATTATCAAAAACTGTCTCATTGAAGTACGGTTGCGCACGAGTGTGTACAACAGGTGGTGCAAAGATAGGAGCCCCCCTAGAAACTTCAGAAAACAAGGGCACGGCCTGCTGAACAGGTTGATTAATCGGAACAGTGGCTTGAGGAGGTACAAAACCTGGAGCAAGACCATAAGGTGGGTCCCTTGCTACGGTCACACTTGGTGGAGGGTCCACAGTAACGCCGGTAATCTCAGAAACAACAGTGGGCTGGGTATCCATCTTAGCATTCATGACATGTAACAATTCCATCATACGCCCCATACCCCCTCGAAGGTTTTCGAGTTCATTGCTAAGGCGATCAATCTCTTTTGCCTGATCCTCCATTCTTTTCCGAGTTTGAGCTCTGGTGTTGTATTGGTGCCGAGAACTCAGGGTGACGAAAATTGGAAGGTGAGAGAACCGAGTGTGAGAAATCGGGAGACACATGCAATGCAAAAAAGTAAATGATGCTAAAATGTGGATGAAGATTTCATGAAGTTCAAAGGCAAGTACCCTCCCCTGAAGTTAGATGGTTCATCCTGTCCTACAAAAGTAACCAGGTTCTAAGGGATCTCAATATCATTGATCCTTCACAAGGGTGGTTGTTCAGAAGGCAACTTACTTGCCAACCAAAACCCTCCAAGTTTAAGATCTCAATGAGCGTAGTATCGAGTGTCAACCAACTTCAGTCTGCACCAAAGCCGGTTACCTCACTACTTTCTAAAGGCCAAGATGAGTTAACTAGGGTTCTAAAAGTCAGTTAGTGCATTGACAACATATGGCAGCCTCAATATTATCCTCAACTTGACTTAAGGAATATAAGCACCAACCAAGAAGTCGCACTAACTATGGCCACCAGATCAACCGTATCGATATACATCGTACAGTTTCCTTGGTCTATTGCCATTTACCTAAGGTACACTAGATCCGGGTGTAGGACTCATCTCACAGCACAAGGAACAGTCCCACAATCAAAGCACAAATATATACATGCAAATGAATAATAACACAGATAGTAATAAATATGAACAAGTTAGGGATAACCCTCAAAAGTTACCGATCCCCAGTGAAGTCGCCATTTTCTGTTGCGGTGGAAATAGGATCACAAACTATCAATGAGTTTGAATCGCAATTCAATTCACAACCGCTCTTTGATTTATCCGAAGGAAAAGGTCAAAAGAGGGAAAACCTATTTTGCATCGTAAACACAATGCGGGGAAAGATCTAGGGTTCGGGGGTTGGTTAAATTTAGGGAAGGTATTAGCACCCTAAACTTCTGTAGTACTCTACAGGAACCTTTTGTTCAGATGTTTACTATTTGCTTTATTCATTTGCTTAAGGTATATGTACAAAGGATTAAAAGCGAAAAAGGAGACCTAAGGGGTTAATTCTAAGTTTACTCGGCAAGACATCGCGTCTTGTGCCTACGTATCCTTACGGGAGTGGAATCAGAGTAATCGTAGTTCCCCTCAAAAGGGAGGTTAGAGACTTCTTGACTGTGGTCAAGGTCTCAAGGGGAATAAACATGTCTTAAGGACACGCTTACGTGGAGTCTTAAACTCCTATTTCTACGTTGAATTGTTATGTTGTAATTAGGGTTAAATTAGGTTAGGTTAGGGATTCCACGGCGGGAAACCCTAAAATGAGCGCGGCGGCTCTTTGACCTAATGCTAGGGGTAGTTTTGTAATTTTGTCTGCGACGAGGCATTTATGAAAATTAGGGTTTGTGAGGTTGTAAGGGTTTGAAGTTGAGGACTATTGACACGGCGGTCAAATGCTAGACCTAATTCCTTCGGAGTGCGTAGTGTGACTGGAATATTAATGAAGATGTGAGATGATTGAGTTATGCAAGCAGAAAATAAAGACAGCAGTTAAAGCCATACAAACAGAAATTTAAAGGCAGAAACTTAAAGCGCGATTATTAGGTTCGCGTAGTTACATATGAGAAGCAGTTACAATATAGTAATGAAATAAAATGAGATAAGTAACGGTAAATGTAACGAGCTGCAAAATGAACAAATGGCGTTAGTGGGTAGAGTTAGGCGGTGATCAAATTAATTACGAAACAATAAAGAAAAAGATGCCAATTCGAGATTTTTATTGTCGTTTTATTTAAAAATCTTAATAATTTAATGTTAGCTTGCAAAAGAAATTTAATTTAAAAATAATTTACTTTTTTTTTTTTAAAAAAGGTTTTATTTTTATATTTAAAAAAAAGTCTTTCTTATTTTTGTTAAAAAAAAGTTTTTTCATTTTTATATTTACAAAAGTTTTAATTTTATATTAAAAAAAGTTTTAATTTTTATTTTAAAAACAATTTTAAATTATAAAATAAGATGCTAAGAAAAAAATTTAAAAATATATATAAAAACAAAATAAAAAATAAAGAAAAAAAAAACAAATAAGGGGAGGGGGTTGGGCCGGTCATCACACCCGGACCCAACCCGGTTGATGGTTAAGCAAAAAAACATTTAGGGTTCTGGGAACCCTAATGTTTCACGGCGCCGTTTCACTCTTCTTCTCCTCTCTCTCGCTTCTCTTCTCTCTCGCTTCTCTTCTCTCTCGCTTCTCTTCTTTCTCTCGCTGTGATCCTCTTATTTCCTGAAACAAACATGAAAAATAAGAACATGTGAGTTAATTCATGGTGGTTTACATTTGTCTTTGGCCGATTGATGTAAAGCTGAGGCTCAGGGTTGATTGCCCGCCGTTTTTTAACGAACGGCGAAGGTGGTCTTCCTTCGTTCGGTGGCGCGGTTGTTGATGTTGGTTCGTCGGAGACGATGATGAGGGTGCTGATCCCTCTGAGTCTCGCGATTCTCGTTCGTTAGGGCTTCTGCGCTTTGAGTGTTCTTCGTTCTCTCTCTCTCACGGCTACGTTCCTAGGGTTTGTACGCGATCTTCTCTCTCTCACGGCTACGTTCCCTCCTTTTGGATGGTGAGATCGTTCCCCTCTTATACTCTTCTGACCCTCTCCTTTTTGGGCTTTTGATGTTGGATTTGCATTATTGCCTCAGGATTTCGTGGTGATTCGATTTGATTTGATTTTCGTAACCAGCATACTTTTGATTTGATTGAAAGTTTGATATGATTTTGTTTGGTTTTTTTTCAGATAATGATTGAACCATGTTCCCTCTTTTAGGGTTCGATTGGGATTTCGGTGAGATTGGATTTCATGAATCTGGTACTAATTGAACTCTGTTTCCTCTTTTAGGGTTCGATTGGTCTTTCTGATTTCCAGCTGATACGATTCTTCTGATTTGATTCGGAGCCTTCTATTTTCAGAACTCTGTGATTGGATATTACATGACCCTATTCGATTTGTTTGAAACTTTCCATATTTGATTGGCCTCGACTGAACTTCATCTTTTGGATTTCAAACTGGATGTCGTTTTTTGGTTTATCTGATGTGGTTTGTTTGGATTCATGCTTTGCAGATGCTTCTGATACAGGCAACTCTGTCATGTATCTGGATATTTGGTTCCATCTGATGCAATGTTCTTTGACCTCTGGTCTTTACTTTGGATACTGATGCGGACTAGATTATTTGATGATGATGACCTGCTTTCATTCAGTTTGGTTATCAGTTGGACTACACTTACTTTTCTTCTTTTTCTTCTTTCAGGACTGATGTTGTATTGATCTTTGCCGCCGAGAAGAGTACGCGGTAATGATGACGTTTGTCTGAACCATTTGGAACAGGATACTACAACCCTGACTTGTGTTTATATTTTTGCTTCTGATTAAATTGGTGATGAGCCATGTGTTTGTGCACTTGTTTGTTTCATGAACTGAGTATGGTTTGATACTTGTTTCAGTAACTTGTTTGTTGGGGCAATGATGTTCATAACTGAGCCCTTGTTTGGTGCTCTGTTTCTGATGTGCTTTGCACATTCGGGACCCAACCTAAACATGATATATCGCTGCGATTTCTTGAACTCATCTTTGTTCCTTTTCTGGTATGGTTTCGCTATGATCTTGTGCTGTGATTCGGTGCTGTGATTTTGTGCTGGCGCTCACTTATGTGTTGCTTGCCATTGAAACTGGTTTGAATGGGGACTTGCCTTTAACTGATGTTGCTGAATCTTGTGATACCTTGTCCTATGTTATTTTGCCGCAGCTTGTTGTGTGTCTCATTTTTCTGTACATGGTTCAGAACTGATGCTGCTCATGAACTATTTAGATTTTGAGTTCCAAATTCTGAATCTGACATTGATGCGTTTGTGGCTTTTCAGGTGTTGGAAACTTCGGAACCAAAGCGACTCAGACCTGCCGGCATCCGGGTCTGAGTCCAAACTTGCCCATGTTGCCTTATTCTCGTATCAGTTTGGAAATCCAATCGCGGCAAAACGAAACAGTCCCGCTTCTTTTATTACTTCTATCTCTCGGATGTCCCGTAATGATAAGAACAGGTGTTACCTGATCTGACGCCCACGGCGCGGATCGGTAACGGGGGTAGGACGCAGCTTCGGTTGTGCCACTCCCGGCACTCGATGATGACACTGTTCTGAGAGTGTCAAAAACAACTTTTAACATTTTTCTATATGGTTTGTTCTGTTTTGACGTGCAGGTTAGTCGGAGATTCTGCGGAGAAGCTTAGGGACAACATGAAGGCATTTAGGAACTTTTAGGATTTAGGATAGATACCTTAAGAATCACTGTAATTCCTTGTAACATTATTTCTGAAATGTGAAGTATTCTTCATTTCTTGTATGATGAGATTCTTTTATGAAATAAAATTCCCAAAATTTGAATTCATTTATATTTTATTCTTAGTTAAAAATATAAACATTTGTGAATAAATCCACAAGTATTTAAATTCATTAACACAGTCATAAAACATAAACACTCCCGAGTGATATTCTTATTTGTGGACTCGTCTCATTTGTAATCCTAATCTCATCATCTGATTAAAATCCCTTTTAAATGTTAACCAACCATTTCGTAACCAAATACGTATGTGCACCGTAATCACGACAATTTCAGCATCAACAACAAAACTAATCGTAATTAAATTCCCCTGACCAAACGCCGAGAGCTACAAACCAACAATACCCAATTATGATTGTGCCTTAACAACAGAACGGAAGCGCTTTGGAAATAAACCATGAGCGATGGAATGGATCTTAAATCCAGTTGTGCTTGACAAGTTTTAATACCGGCCACATCAAATTGGCACCTTGATACAATCAGAACTGGGGATAAGTAAACGCCTCTAAAATAGTGTATCACGCCTCAGAACTTAATAACAACCCGTCTTCAAGGAATTAGCAGAAGTTGTGTAAAATGACCAAAACACCCCTGGAACCAAATCTGCAAAACAAACACCTCCATGACTTGTTAGTGGTTAGCAAATGTACATATGAGATGCTATGCGAAATGCCTGACTAAATATAAGGGTAAAATTTGGGGTATTACAACGAGTATCGAGACCACCCACACTACAGTGAGTATCCAAACACTCGGAGAGGAAGAAGTCTACACTCAATCCTCTCTCTTTAGTTCAATACAAAGAGAATCGGTTTATTTATTGTAAGTGTTTTGAAAATGCACTCGGTACGGGGCTGAGGTTTTTTAGGAGAAAAAGGGGTACGGAAAGAAAACATCTTCGTATTGAAAGACGAGTGTCAAAACCACCCACACTACAGTGAGCATCTCAACACTCAGAGAGGAAGAAGTCTACACTCAATCCCCTCTCTTTAGTTCAATACAAAGTGAACTTTATCGTTTTGTTAAATATGGTGAGTTGGCTTAACCATTATTTGAGAAAATTCGCTTGACGTTGGGTCAAGGATTTAATTGTTTAAAAAAGGTTGAGGTGAAGCGAGCAAGGTCGATGGCGGACGCACAAGGCGGCCGACTTACAAGGGTTAAAAATGGCTCGATAAAATCGAGACTTTACTTTTGAAAATGGTTTTTGGAATCAAAAGTCACCAAGGACAATAGCAACATTCCTACTAAAATCATACAACATATGGGATTAGTCGGCTAAAAAAAATCGAAACATGCGATAAAAACGAAACAAATTTTTGGAGGTAAAACTAACAAAAATAAGTGGAAAACAGTGGGGTAACACGGGTGGCCGTGTTGTATGACACGACCCGTGTCACAGTTCCAGGAAAAAAATGAGTTTTGGGTCAAAAAGTGGTGTGACACGGCCGTGTTGTGTGACACGGGTGGCCATGTTGTGTGACACGGCCCGTGTCACAAGGTCTGGGCCAAAAAACAAGTTAGAATCTCAAACAGAGGTACAACACGGGTGCCCGTGTTGTGTGACACGGCCCGTGTTGTGAGCCCAGGGCATTTTTCACTTTGAAAAGCCACTCAGAGATGTAACACGGCCGGCCGTGTCATGTGACACGGCCCGTGTTGGGCTACCAGATGAAAAAAATCCAAACTTTCTCTTTTTTTTTGCTTCTTTTTGTGGTTCTTTCAAAAGGGTTTCTTGGTCCCTTTGGAATCTTACATGTTATACTCAACACAACAACACACAAACCAAGAGAACAAAAGATAAATGCACAATGTAAAAGAAGAGAAGAGTTTGAAGAAATGGATACCCAAGAGTTGTTTCCCTCCTTGCAAAGCCTCCACTGATTTTGGCTAGGTGTTCACTTCTCTTCACTCTATGCTTTGATGGCTCTCCTTCTCAATGGCTCCCTTGTATTTCTCTTTCACTCTCTAAATCTTTTGCTGGTTTTTTTGCTCTCTCTATTTTTCTGGTTTTTTCTCTTACTATTTGCTCTCAATATCTCTATCTCCAAAATATGTTAATGATAGTGAGTGATAGTGAATGATGGTTTTGTGCAGCCTCCAAGCCTCCTTATCTCCCTTTTTCTGCTGCCTTTTTCTGCTTTACCAAAACCACAACTCTTGCACAAGATTCAACTTTCATAATTTCCATTCTTGGCAACAATTATGGCCACTTTCTTGGTGCAGCCCTGCTTTTTTCCACTTCTAGTATGCTGCTTTTGCTGTATTTCTTCTGCAGCACTCTATGTTGCTTTCCAACCTTGTACCCATTGGTTGGTTGATTTGTTTTGGACATACCCATGTAGTCCATACAACACCTTTTGGACATCATTTTCAAATTCTGATTTTTGATGTGTAGATGTATCAACATAAGCTTATAGCCTTGGTTTTGTGACAAAAAATGATTTTGTAATATGATACACATTGCCACTTCTTGCATGGGGCTGTTTTGGATCATATTCAAATTGCTCATGGTTGAACATGCATGGTATTGATCTTGAAATATTCCAACATTGAATTAGCTCTTATATTTTCCTTGCATGTTTGTAAGCACAAGGAGGGTCATGTGGACTTGATGGAGCATGAGGGACACCATGGCATGAAGTTATTTAGAATCTTGAATTAAGACTAGAAATAGCTTAATTTCCTAAGCATTATCAAGAGTTTGAAATTTGGTAACCAATGTAACATTCTTGAAAATGTCAAGAGATTTCTCTTTGTAAAAACTCTTGAATCTAGCCTTGAATTCATGAACCTTGAATTTGGAATGATGGGCCTCCCTTATGCCATTGAATTTGAAAGAAATGAAGAAATGAGTCAAGCCTTGAAAGAGGGCAAATTTTGGGGTGCAACATCTGCCCCTATTCAAGCGACTTGGACCTGAAGGGATGAAAAGCGAACGCTTTTAAACATTCGAGGTAAAAGGTGATTGAATACAAAAGAACCCAAAAATTTGTCAACCGCAGAATGAAACCTCTGACATCACCGTCAGGCACCTATATCAGGTAGAACATCTTACTTCGCCATCAGTCGTCGATCAAATACAAACACCTGACCTTGCCGTCAGCTCTTAATAGCATTCTAACTTCGCTGTCGGAACTCAACATCAAATCTGTGAGATATGACCTCACCGTCAATATTCAACATAATCTATAAAAACATCTTATTGGCAGAACATCTAATCTCGCCATCAGTCCTCCACATCCTCTTACTTCACCATCAACTTACAACATAATATAACTTCGTCGTTAATTAAAATCATCTGACTTCGCCGTTATTTCTCAAATCGTTCTGACGTCGCCGTCAACCCTCTACATGATATGACTTTGCCATCAATTCTCCACATAAAATTTGGCAAAACACCTGACTTCGCTGTCAGTCTTTAACATCAAATTGGTAGGACGCCTGGCTTCGCCGTCACCCCCTCCATAATCTGACTTCGATGTCAATTCTTTACATAATCCGACTTCGCCATCAACTCTCTTCATGATCTGACTTCATCGTCGATTCCCAACATGGCCTGACTTCATCGTCAATTCTCTTCATACTCTGACTTCGCCATCAATTCGCTTCATAATCTGACTTCGTCGTCGATTCTCTTCATAATCTGACCTCGTCGTCGATTCTCTTCATAGCTTGACTTCGTCGTCAATTCTCTTCATAATCTGACCTCGTCGTCAATTCTCTTCATAATCTGACCTCGTCGTCGATTCCCAACATGGCTTGACTTCGTCGTCAATTCTCTTCATAATCTGACCTCGTCGTCGATTCTCTTCATAGCTTGACTTCGTCGTCAATTCTCTTCATAATCTGACCTCGTCGTCGATTCTCAACATGGCTTGACTTCGTCGTCAATTCTCTTCATAATCTGACCTCGTCGTCGATTCTCTTCATAATCTGACTTCGTCGTCAATTTTCTTCATAATTTGACTTCGTCGTCAATTCTTAATAGCATCTAACTTCGCCGCTAGCTATCAAAATCATTTGACTTCACCGTCACTTCATTTTGCTAAAAAGCGAGCATTGAACCCAAAGGTCGGCTCAACCCTAAGTTCAGAAGAACATTCGTCGATTCACCATCTGGGTGAAGAAATCCGTTGGGGAAACATGATCTTGAATAAATAGACTCCGCTAGGGAGACCGATAAGATGAACACATTTGTCAATGACCTGGCTGGGGGTCTGGATACCATGCAGGATTGAGAAATATACTGATAACTGCTGGAGATACGCTTGACAGCAAAGGGGTGGCAACCCGGCTTATGTTTTACATGCATATGTTTGAATATGGCGTAATGCTCCATGCGAAATGGAAATGCTACGCGTTTGGGAGGATGTTATGCATGATGCAAATGCAAAGGAAACACTTTAGCAAAATAAATGCCAAAGAGAAAGGATTAATTCCGCCGGGGAAAAAACTAGACATGTCTAGTACAAACGTTTGGGAAAACAAACCCTGGATGGTTTTCTGAGCAAACTTCTGGGTAAAATTGTTCCGCTAAGAGCAAACCCAACCTGCTGGGGATTAGACAATGAGGGAACCAACATCAACCTTTGCTTGGGGAAATGAGCAATAAACTCAACAAATACAACTTCTGCTTGAGGAATGAGTCAATGACCTAGACTCTGAGGGGAAAAGGAGCCAGTTGTTCAAACTCTGTGGGGAAAACAAATTTCTGAATTCGTTCCACTGCTGAGGGATAAACCCACATCCGCTCACTGGAAACGATCCTGCCCTGCTGGAGATGTCAATCTTGACCTGCGGAGGATATCCTTTAATTATCGAGGTTTCAAACTGCTGGGGATGAGAACCCACTTAAACTGCACACTTCCCTTTAGATGAGGAACTTCTGGAGAAGCCTTGAGGAAAGTTCTCTTACAAATAACAAATAAACAAGTATGTTTTATGCAGCAGGTACCATCTCAATTATCACTTAGGACATTATTCAAGCAAATACAATGTTTCAATTATAGATAGCAAAGCCCACAAATTTATGTATGCAAAGTTTTATCAAAAACATCAGGCGTCTTTTGCAAACAAAACGGTAAAAAACAAAACAAAAGGTTTTCTGGATAGTATGTTTTATTGATAAATGGCCTGTAAATAGGCAAATTTACAAGGGACACAACTCCTGAAATGAGAAAGCTGCGCAAGAAATATACAGAAATGCAGAAGAATATCAAAATGTCGGCAATGTGGTACAGACAACCACCATAGAACGACTCAACTATGATTCGCATGACTTCGACGCATTTCCGATGCTTCGTCTTCTGAAGAAATTGATTTGAACGACTGCTTCTCGAATTCTCCCATAATCCACTATGCTTTAAAGATCAATGCGCAGGCCGCAGTCATTTGCTTTTCAAATCCTTAACTTTTTCCTGAATCGCCCTTGCGGGTTTTCGATTCACCGGGATTCCCATTTCTTCCAAAGTCGCCCTTTCAGGTTTTCAACTTTGCGGGTTTACATTTTTTATTTTTATCTCTAATTTTTGCCCGAACCTATCCTTTTATGGTTCGCCGAGATGCCCCATTCTTGCCTGAATTTTCTTTTTCTTTCCAGCGGGTCTATTTTAAGCAAAGTATCTTTTGACTGCGTCCGCGTTCACAGGGGACGTAAAATCTTCACCATCCATGGTTGAAAGTAGCAAGGCTCCTCCAGAGAAGACCTTCCTTATAACATACGGGCCTTCATAATTGGGAGTCCATTTGCCCCTATGATCGTTCTGTGGTGGGAGAATCCGCTTCAACACCAGATCGCCTGTCTGAAAGCTTCGAGGACGCATCTTCTTATCGTAGGCTTTCTTCATCCTACTCTGATACAGACGACCGTACGCAAGAGACGCCAACCTCTTCTCATCCATCAAACTGAGTTGATTCAACCTGTTCTTCACCCATTCTGCTTCATCCAACTTGACGTCAGCCAGAACTCTCAAAGATGGGATTTCGACCTCCAATGGCAGAACAGCCTCCATGCCATATACCAACGAGAAAGGAGTTGCCCCAGTTGAAGTACGCACCGAGGTGCGATATCCATGCAAAGCAAAAGGCAACATCTCGTGCCAATCCTTATAAGTCACAACCATCTTCTGTACTATCTTCTTAATGTTCTTGTTAGTCGCTTCTACAGCGCCATTCATTTTCGGACGATAAGGAGAAGAATTGTGATGCTCGATTTTGAAATTCTGGCACAGTTCCTTCATCATCTTGTTATTCAGATTAGAACCATTATCAGTAATGATCCTCTCGGGTATTCCATATCTACAGATGATGTCCCTTTTAATAAACCGGGCTACGACTTGCTTCGTGACATTGGCGTAAGAAGCTGCTTCGACCCATTTGGTGAAATAGTCGATGGCTACTAAGATGAAGCGATGCCCATTAGATGCAGTTGGCTCGATCTTTCCAATCATATCGATGCCCCACATGGAGAAAGGCCATGGGGATGACATGACATTCAAAGGACAAGGTGGCACATGAATCTTGTCTGCATAAATCTGGCATTTATGGCACTTTTTGGCGTATTTGAAGCAATCCGACTCCATAGTTAACCAATAATAGTCCGCCCTTAATAATTTTCGAGACATGGCATGCCCACCTGCATGTGTTCCAAAGGCACCTTCGTGGACTTCTTCCATAAGCAAACCTGCTTCTTTTTCGTCCACACATCTTAGCAGCACCAAGTCAAAGTTTCTCCGATAGAGTACACCGTCTGGATTCAGATAGAAGTTACCAGATAATCTTCTCAAGGTCTTCTTATCCCGGGCCGATGCCCCAGGCGGATATTCTTGGTTCTTGAGAAAGTTTTGGATGTCATAAAACCACGGCTTACCATCAGAAGCTTCTTCTATTGCGAAAACAAAAGCCGGCCTGTCGAGGCGTGAGATGACAATTCTCGGTGCATCATTCCAGAAGTTTACTTTGTACATCGAGGACAATGTAGCCAAAGCCTCAGCCATCTGATTTTCTGCCCTCGGTACATGGTGAAACTCTACCCGGTCAAAGAAAGGTAGCAACCTTCTGGCGTAATTCATATAAGGGATCAGATTAGGCTGGCGGGTATCCCACTCTCCCTTGATCTGGTTTACCACCAAAGCTGAATCTCGATAGATATCAAGGTTCTTTATCCTTAAATCGATTGCTTCTTCGATACCCATGATACACGCTTCATATTCAGCCTCATTGTTGGTACATGGGAATGTTAGCCTTGCAGTGAATGGTATATGGGAACCATGGGGAGTCGTAATGATTGCCCCAATCCCGCTACCATAGGAGTTAACAGCACCGTCAAAGATCAATTTCCACTGGGAACCCAACTCTGGACCTTCGTCTGGCAACGACTCATCACAATCCTTCATCTTTAAATACATAATGTCCTCATCAGGAAAATCAAACTTCATTGGCTGGTAGTCATCGACTGGTTGCTCTGCGAGATATTCTGACAGGACACTACCTTTAATTGCTTTCTGAGGCACGTACTGGATGTCGTATTCTGTCAGAACCATCTGCCATCTAGCAATCCTTCCTGATAGTGCTTGCTTTTCGAATACGTACTTAATAGGATCCATCTTTGAAATTAACATGGTTGTGTGGTTTAGCATATATTGTCTTAGCCGTTTGGCGGCCCAAGCGAGTGCGCAACAAGTTTTCTCCAACATTGAGTATCTGGATTCACAGTCTGTGAACTTCTTACTCAAGTAGTAAATTGCATGCTCTTTTCTTCCAGTCTCATCGTGCTGACCGAGAACACAACCCATGGAATTCTCAAGAACTGTTAAGTACATTATCAACGGTCTTCCAGCCACCGGAGGCATCAGTATTGGAGGTTCTTGTAGATACTCTTTTATCTTCTCAAACGCTCTCTGACAATTCTCATTCCAGATAATCGCTTGATCCTTTTTCAATAGCTTAAACAATGGCTCACAAGTGGCTGTGAGGTGAGATATAAACCTTGCGATGTAGTTCAATCTACCTAAGAAGCCACGAACCTCCTTCTCGGTCTTTGGCGCTGGCATTTCTTGAATTGCCTTGATCTTCACAGGATCGACCTCAATACCTTTCTCATTGACAACGAACCCCAACAGCTTTCCTGACCGTACGCCGAAAGTACACTTATTTGGGTTCAACCTCAATTTGAACTTTCTCAACCTCTCAAACAACTTTAGAAGATTCACCAGGTGCTCCTCCTCCGTTTGGGATTTCGCAATCATATCATCGACATAGACCTCAATCTCATGATGGATCATATCGTGAAAGAGAGTGACCATTGCTCGCTGATAAGTTGCCCCTGCGTTCTTCAACCCAAAAGGCATTACTTTATAACAAAACGTCCCCCAAGGCGTGATAAAAGTCGTCTTCTCCATGTCCTCTGGTGCCATCTTGATTTGGTTATATCCAGAGAACCCGTCCATGAAGGAAAACACCGAGTATTGTGCGGTGTTATCAACGAGAACGTCAATATGGGGGAGCGGGAAATCATCTTTTGGGCTCTCTCTATTCAGGTCCCTATAGTCAACACACATCCTGACTTTGCCGTCTTTCTTAGGTACGGGTACGATGTTAGCGACCCAAGGAGGGTAGTTGGCCACAGCAAGAAATCCAGCATCTAGTTGCTTCTGGACTTCTTCCTTGATCTTCACTGCCATATCTGGTCTGGTTCTTCTCAGTTTCTGTTTGACAGGAGGACACTCTTCACGCAAAGGCAGGCAATGAACTACATTATCTGTGTCGAGTCCGGGCATATCTTCGTATGACCAAGCAAAAACATCCTTATACTCTTGGAGTAACTCAATCAATTTTTGCTTGATATCATTCTGCAACGCAACCCCTACTCTGACCTCCTTTTTATCCTCTTCTGTTCCCAGGTTGACGACTTCAACTTCCTCCTGATGAGGCAGGATGACCTTCTCCTCTTGTTTTAACAGTCTGGCAAGCTCTTCGGGAAGTTCTTCGTTTTCATCAATCTCTCCTTCCGCTTGAAAGATCGGATTGTCAAAGTCACACCGAGTCATAGACGAGTCTGAATCGGTGGTATCTGAAATATGCAACCTGTAATGATGATGATTTTATGCTTAAATGATATGCAAACAAATAAACACAAACCACATTTCCATTTTATTGTTGTAAATAAAAATAAGAAAAACAAGGATCACAAAGTTTTGAATGAAAAGACGCTTTTTGATTGATAATGATAAAAGGGTTGTTCACACACATAAAAGATAAGGCCCAACAAATAAAGACCATTATGCCCCGGGAAGAGCACATGGCAATACATTAATCAAAACAAAACAATTACTCTTCATAAGTTGTAGTGATAACTTCTTCCATGGTCCAATTCTTCAAGCCTTGGCCGGGGACGCATGGCTGGATCCATGCATCCATGTCACAGTCATTATCTCCTTCTTCGTCAGATACGGCGTTGATCTCTTCGAACACCACCCCAGCACTGGTGAATTGAACAGGTCCTTTGTAGCGAGGAGCGCTTGAAGAAGATGCGTATGGGTTGTACCCTAATCCGAACTTATCTTGTTTGTTGGGGACGCTTATCACCTCCCCCCATCCTTTCGCTGATCCAGACTTCACCACAGCTTGGGCTTCCTTGTAGGATGACATAGCAACTTCTGGCGCCTTGGCTTCAACTGTTGCTTTCTCTTTGATTTGGACGGTCTCAAAGGCTTGGCACAGGGTTTCGTGAATTTCACCATCGACCTCTACATACTTGAATGAGGACAGATGGCTTACCATGATGTCTTCCTCTCCAGAAACAGTCACAATGTTATCACCCACCATATACTTCAGCTTTTGGTGTAGGGTTGACGTCACCGCTCCTGCTGAGTGTATCCAAGGTCGACCCAAGAGACAGCTATATGCCGGCTGGATATCCATTATATAGAAAACCGCATCAAAAACCTCAGGACCGACTTGAATTGGTAAGGTTAGCTCTCCAAACACGGACCTCCTTGTCCCATCAAAAGCTCTGACCACCATATCTCTTGGCGTACATATTATCCCTCGAGTGTCTAACTTCATGAGGGCTTTCTTGGGTAGCACGTTTAATGACGACCCAGTGTCTACCAATACATGAGACAAGACGACACCTCTACATTCCATAGAGATATGCAGAGCCAAGTTATGATTCCTTCCTTTCGGTGTCAAATCACGGTCAGTGAATCCCAAACCATTCCCTGCATTGACATGGGCCACTACTCCTTCCAACTGATTAACGGATATTTCTTGTGGCACATAAGCATTATCCAAGACTCTGAGCAAAGCGTTCCTATGAGCCTCCGAACATAACAACAACGACAAGATAGAAATTTTTGAAGGTGTCTGTTGTAGATGATCCACGATCTTATAGTCGCTCTTTCTTATTAGGCGCATGAACTCTTCTGCGTCTTTCAGCACGACTTCTTTTTCTCCAGCCTGAGAGCTTTCCTCCGCTACTACCTTCCCTTTACGTTTATCAGCTCTTTCTGCACTTACTTCAGGAGGTGCAAATATCCTCCCACTCCGAGTCATTCCCCCGGTTCCCACCAAGTTGTCAACTGAGTCCAATGGCAAGCTTTTTAATTCCTGCTTCTGTCCATTGCAGTAGACTTCTGCTCCATAGTTCCAAGGGATCGCCTTGGAGCTTTCATAAGGTATAGGCCCTGCCTTCGTAAAGATGATGGTAGGTCGCGCTGGCGGCGCAGAAATAGTGATTGTTTTGTAAGGGATAGAGATGGTGGCCACCTCATCCTCTTTCTTATTGACTATCTTCTCATTCTTTTTCTCACAGATCTTGTCAAACTGCAGAACACCTTCGTTTATCATACACTGTATATAACTCTTCAAACTCTCACACCCTTCAGGATGGGCGGCACAATTTTCACAATCCTTTTCACACCCGGGAAACACCCCACCTTCTAACAACTTGCATTTTACAAAACTTAAAGGAGTCTTCAATTCTTCAACATCATATACCAGATCTAAATCCTCCCCTTCAACAACAGCCTTTACTCTACCTGCTCCATGATTTGGCATAGGGTTCTGATCAACATTCGGCGCATCATGGTTGAAATTAATGGCCCTACTATCAACAAGGTCTTGTACCTTGTTCTTGAAGGCTTTGCAATTATCAATATGATGGCCGGGAGCGCCAGAGCGGAAGTCACACCTAGCGTTGGCGTCATAACCGGGTGGTGGTGAGCCATTAAGAGGGGCCATCGTCCTTTTCTGGACCAACTGAAGTTGCAATAAGTGTTGTAGTAACTGAGAGTAAGGCATTGGTGGTGCGTCAAAGTGCCTATCTACCATCCTTCTTCGGTCTTGATACGGTCTTGGCGCGTAATTCTGTTGTTGTGGTTGTTGCCGTTGTTGTTGTTGTTGCTGAGGCTGTACTGCCGGGATGGCAATACTAGCTACTTGTGGTTGTTGTTGATAGTACGGTCGTGGGCGATACTGATTCTGATTCTAGTTCCAATTTTTATTCTTAAAACCTGATATTGCATTTGTCTCATTCTCCTTTCTTTTAATACCGAAGTTCTTTCTTCCACCTCCAGATGAGGTCCCTTCTCCGGCTTGTATTTTACCCAATTTAATCCCATTTTCTACTCTCTCGCCTGTGATGATCAGATCTGAGAAGCTTCCAGACATGTTGCTTATCAATTTCTCATAATACACACCAGGTAGTGTAGCTACAAACAAGTCGATGAGTTCTCTCTCCACCATTGGAGGTTGAACCCTCGCAGCCAACTCGCGCCACCTCTGGGCGTACTCCTTGAATCCTTCATTGTTCCTTTGCGATAGGTTATGTAACTGTACACGATTCGGTGCTAGGTCACTGTTATACTGGTAGTGTTTAACAAAAGCTTCTGCCAAATCCTTCCAACTTCTGATATGGACCGGCTCCAGTCCCATATACCATTCTAAAGATGGGCCTGACAAGCTATCTTAAAAGAAGTGCATCAGCAACTTCTCATCATCGGAGTATGCAGACATTCTTCGGAAATAGGAGCGAAGATGCACCCTTGGTATTGTTGTTCCTTTGTATTTATCAAAATCTGGCACTTTGAACTTTGGAGGAATCCTAAGTCCCGGAATCAATCCCAGATTGGACATGTCAAGACCCATAGTATTCTGGCCTTCAAGAATGCTCCTCATCTTTTCTTCGATTGCATCGAACCTTCTATTAGCGTCGGATCGTAACCCTGCCCCAAGGTCTCCCATTGGCTACCCCTTGCATTGTTTCCATGAATTGCGTCATCTTTTCCCTAAACTCCTGCAGCTCTTGTTGTACTTGATCCATGACTCTTCGTCGGTTCCCTCTTGTGTTGTATGAACGTTGAGAAGTCAGCTTGCTCTTTCCCTTTCTTTCCTTCTGAAATGACAAGCGGTATGAGGTCGGGTTTCAGGGAATGCAAAAATGATGCGTGGGTATATGCAATGCTCGAATGGTG
The DNA here is from genome assembly GCA_963859935.3 of Lathyrus sativus. Classification (NCBI taxonomy): domain Eukaryota; kingdom Viridiplantae; phylum Streptophyta; class Magnoliopsida; order Fabales; family Fabaceae; genus Lathyrus; species Lathyrus sativus. The sequence goes on from OZ012739.1 coordinate 188,066,868, forward strand.
TTCAAGGGACTTTCAAGATTTATGATTATCAATGGTATTATGGAACTATAAATGAATAGTAAAGAATGCACAATTTAAGCCAAAAAGCAAACTTTCATTAATCTTGAGGGAAGATTCAATACAACTGATTGTTCAACAAGCTGCAAAATAAAAACTCATGCTACAAGAAAATACTGAATGAACTAAAAATCTTTCTTTCGAAGACGTTCTTCAAGCTTTTTCGTCTCGGACATGAATCTTCTAACCATTTGGTCGCAGAGCCGGATAAAGTGATGGATGGAAGGAGGAACATCATTTCCTTCCAAGTCTTGAATTGCACTTTCCAACCTCCATGGGATATCACGGATCATAAGGTTGCAATGCTCCACTAGGTTGTTATACCTAGCGTGACACATGTCTAGGGTCGGCTGGTAATAACGAAGAGAATCCTCATACGTATCCAAAAGTTCATTAAGTTGAGCTTCCTTCTTCAACCATAGTGAACTATTCCTTTGCAGGGCCTCGAAACGGTCTTTCCACAAGGTGGTTGTTTCCTGAGCGGTCTTCAATTCTGAGCATTTGTTGTGCCATACATCAGAGGTGACATATGAAGCTCTCAATGCTTATTCTTTGAGTTGTCGCTCGCTTTCGGCTAGAATTAAAGCACCCCTCAACTCCTTTTCAAGGACATCAATATCGGCCTCAAGTTCCTCCCTTGTCTTCTTTTTTTCAGCAGAGGCTATCTCGAAGAATCTCCACGCTTTATCACAAGAGGCCTTGGTTTCCTTTAGGCGTTGCCGGAGGGCTTTTACCGATGCATCAGCTCCTTCAAAACCTTCTTGATACCTGACCCTCAGATCTGCTTCTAGCTTCAACTTCTTGCTACTCTCAGCCACTTTGTCTTGTTCGAACTCCACTTTCCTCTTATATTGGCCATTCTCCACTCCTGCTTGGTGAACCTCAGGCCGAAGGTCTTGATTTTCCTTTGTCAACCTTTCTATTACTAGCTTTAGTTTCTCATACTCCTCCATGGATACATGAGTGGGAGCAGGAGGTTCTTCTCTCATGGATGGTTCGGAGGGAAATGGAAGCAACCTTTCAGCCACTCTAGCTTGCAACCATCGGTTTTAGGGCTCCTTAGCCACACAGTTCTTCGCCTTTAACTCTTTCCTCCCCCTCGTATGAACCTTGGCCCACGCTTTAACAATATTCCTGACAAACGCAGGATCGTCTGTTGTGTCTAGTAAAAAGAAACTCTGAACCTTCTCTGCTTCGGGCTCATCTTCCATGGCATAGCCCAACTGACGCAATGCCATGACAGGGTTGTAGTTAATGCAACCAGCCCTACTGATTAGAGGTACATTACCGAAATTCCCACAACTAAAGATGATCTCCACGTCGTAGTACTCATGAGAATACCAAGCAATATCACTGGCCTCTAGAGACATAATACGTTGAGACCATTTCAGTTTCTTCTTGTTTTCCACAAACGGCCCTTTCTTCGGCAGGTGGGAGGCATACCATTTGAACAGTAGATGAGAACAGAATTGGACCATTCCTGTCTTCTTTTCACTTCTCCAATGAATGGAGTGGTAAACATCAGCGAGGAGGGTAGGGATAGGATTCTTTTGCATGAAGAGAATGATAGCAGTGATGTCTATGAAGTTGTCCACATTTGGAAAGAGGACAATCCCATAAATCATTAGAGCAACGACAATACCAAAACTTTCCCAATCCCCATTGGTCTTATACTGATCGGCTTTATCTAGCAAAAACCTCAAAGGAAAGCCTTGAGTACCTCCCTTATTGGTTATGCCATCTTTAACCTCTTATTCGGTCATACGGAGAGCGAGAGCAATGATAGAAGACTTTGGCTCTTCTTCCAGGCCGGTATAAATAGGTTGATCCTTGATTTTGATATTCAAAAGGTGAGAATATTCTTCAAGAGTAGGAGCCAACTGATAATCTTGAAAGGTGAAGCATCTGAGAGGCGCATCATAAAATTGAACCATAGCGAACAAAGCCCATGTATCGACCCCAGAATGGATAAGGTCAAGCAATTTCCCATATTTCCCTTGAAAGTTAATTTTGACAGCTTTTGGCACATCAATCAAAAGATCTTGGATTGGTCCCAACTTCGGTTCTCTGAACTTTAAGGAATTTGTACTTCTTTTCCTTTGATCATTCATCTTATTCTTCAATACCTATGATAATCACAGTCTCTTAAGTCCCTTGATATGCAACAATGCTATGAAATGCAATGCTTTATGGATGCATATGAGAATGGAAACACATGGATCAAAGTCACAGATCCTGCAGGGTATTGTAACAAAATATCTCTCACCACGGGTGGGCAATCTATTGGTTTATAAGAGGGCATCCCAAAAGGCTTTTAAACAAGGTCCCATGCACTAACCCTCAAAAGTTTTCCATCATAACGACTACTCGTAAGACGGTAATCCCTTCAAAAGGATGAACACAGAGTTATGTTTTAGTAACCTTTTGGAATAAGGTTCTACCAGAGGTCCTCAGAATCACGGAATCCCACGTCGGAAGTAAAACACCGTTACGACTACACGTAGGACATAATCTTTCCAACGGGGTCTCATCTGAGCGGTGGAATTCGATCCAACTCAACGAGTCCTACGTCTCGCAAATCAGAAAGAAACCACCACCTAATCTTAGTGTATACTCGAAAGCTCGGGTAGAAAGCTTTATCCTCACAAACCATCCCAATAAACCCAACAGGTTAGAAAGAAACACAATAATAAAATAAAATAAAACATAAAAGCAAATAAAGCACAAATGCAACAAACAAACTAGGTTTGGCTTACTAGGCGTCCCCAGCAGAGTCGCCAGCTGTCGCTACTCGAAAAAAACGCGCAACGACGGGGAGGGCGAAAAAGAAAGGACAGAAGAGTCGCCACCGAATTTTATTTATTCCACGAGGGGAAAGGAAAATATCGAGAAAACCTCAAGAAAAGAACGGATAAGATGGTCTCGCAACCAAGAACAAGTTCGGAAGCCGGTTATGCGAAGGGAAGGTATTAGCACCCCTCGCATCCATCGTACTCGATGGGAACCATTTGTTTGTTGTGTGTGATTTATTTGCTTAAAAATTATGCTATAAAAGAGTGTTTCTAGGGAGAGAGAAGGAGGGATAACGGGGAAGAAAAGAAAGAAAAGACTCGGTAGGACTTCGCGGTCCTGGGCCTACGTATTCTCAATGGATATGAGAAAATCAGAGTCGACGTAGTTCGGGAAACTACGGGTATGAGGGATTGTGCTCGCCAAGGATTGTGGCCCTTGTGCCTACGTATCTTTATTTGAAGAAGTAAAGAATCAGAGCAGCCGTAGTTCGGCCTACGATTTGTTGATGTTTTTATGGATGATGCTATCGTACGCATTCTAGCAGTTAGGTGTATTGCTGCTCGCTCGTTGGAGACTTAGGCATTACCTGTTTGCGGTAGAACGGACGTATCATATCCTTTTTGAAAGATAAGTTTTCGCCATGCGAGGCAAAATGTCACATTTGATTTTTTGGATTGTTTTTTAGGGGCGAGATAGATCCTTGGATAGTAACCCCTACGGGTAGTACCTAGTTCTTTATCTCAAAGTTTTTTGTTATGAAAGGGTGTGGCGAACATAGCGTCTTCGTATTGAAAGACGAGTATCAAAACCACACACACTACAGTGAGCATTTTGACACTCGGAGAGGAGGAAGTCTACACTTAATCCTCTCTCTTTAGTTCAATACAAAGAGAACTTCATTCTCTTTTTAAAGTGTTTTTGGTTTTGAATGGTAAGTGTTTTGTGACAGAGAACCCTACGATAAACGTCAGCACTCGGGATAGGAGAAGGCCTACGCCTAACCACTCCACGACCATTCAAGTTTTGTTATGAAAAGAGTTTAAAAATGCGCTCGGTACGGGACCGAGGTTTTTAGGTGACAAAGGTGGTGGAAAGAAGTTGTAGAGGGATATAGGTGGCGGATAAAGTCACGTATTCGTATTGAAAGACGAGTATCGAGACCACCCACACTACAGTGAGTATCCAAACACTCGGAGAGGAAGAAGTCTACACTCAATCCTCTCTCTTTAGTTCAATACAAAGAGAATCGGTTTATTTATTGTAAGTGTTTTGAAAATGCACTCGGTACGGGGCCGGGGTTTTTTAGGAGAAAAAGGGGTACGGAAAGAAAACATCTTCGTATTGAAAGACGAGTGTCAAAACCACCCACACTACAGTGAGCATCTCAACACTCGGAAAGGAAGAAGTCTACACTCAATCCCCTCTCTTTAGTTCAATACAAAGTGAACTTTATCGTTTTGTTAAATATGGTGAGTTGGCTTAACCATTATTTGAGAAAATTCGCTTGACGTTGGGTCAAGGATTTAATTGTTTAAAAAAGTTTGAGGTGAAGCGAGCAAGGTCGATGGCGGACGCACAAGGTGGCCGACTTACAAGGGTTAAAAATGGCTCGATAAAATCGAGACTTTGCTTTTGAAAATGGTTTTTGGAATCAAAAGTCACCAAGGACAATAGCAACATTCCTACTAAAATCATACAACATATGGGATTAGTTGGCTAAAAAAATCGAGAAATGCGATAAAAACGAAAAAAAATTTTGGAGGTAAAAATAACAAAAATAAGTGGAAAACAGTGGGGTAACACGAGTGGCCGACTCCCGAACCCAGACAATGGTTGCGATGACCTTGTCTTATACCTTTTCGTCAGGTTTTTTCGATCGTTTCCTTTCCTGTTCTGAGGGATAAATAACGAAAGGTGGCGACTCTTCTGTTTTGCCGACACCTTATTTTCACGGAAGCGACAGTTACTAGTTGATTTTCCGTTTAAACCCAGTCGTAACTGGCAGATGTTCGAAATCCAATTTTAATTGGTGTCTTGTTGGACGTTACCAATTGTCCCCATGGAAGTCCAGTCATAAATGTCGTCACTTGGAATCCAATCGTTATTGGTGCCTTTTGGTTTGGTCGTTACCAACCTCCCCAGCTAAAGCCTAGTAGCTTGCTAGCATTCTCGTAACCACATGTGTGGGTATACCCTGATTTGGTCGTCACCATGTTTTCTTTCAAAGTCCAGTCGTAACTGGCATCACTTGAAACCCAATCGTCATTGGTACCCGGACTTGGTCGTTATTAATCCCTTTAAAGTCCAGTAGTTACTGGCACTGCTTTAAATTTGTTCATCACCAATTTCCCCAGTCGAAATCTTACGTGTTATCGACTGGATTTGAGAAATCTCATTTGTTATTACCCCAGGTTGGTCGTCACCATTACCTACGGAAAGTCTAGTGGTTGCTAGCACTGCCTGAGCCATTTGTTAAAACTGGGTGACATCATTATCCCCAGTGAGACCCTTTTTCCAGACAAGTCTCGGAGATCTAGTCGTCACTAGTATCCCCAACGTATGTTTTGTCTTTGTTTCTAGTCCATTCTTGAAGATCCCGTTTGAACTCTTCACTATAGGAAGCTCCTCATCTAATCATCCCCAGTGAGGTTCGTGTTTTAATTTCCCCAGTAAAAAGTCGCTCTTTTCCCCGGTGGAAGTCTATCCCTCTCCCCAGTAGGATGTTTGCTCTTCCCCAGTGAGATTGTCATCTTCATTGGACTTTGTACATCCTCATGTGAGATTTTCCTCTCAGTTATCGTTGGTCTTGATTTGAACTATTGATTGTTATATCTCGGTTTTCCCCAGTGTCGGATCCACAATACCAGGTCCCCATGAGTAATCACTTGTGGTTTGTTTTTCGGTCCTCTGCATATGTCTTGCATCCAAACATCATGAAGCGTCATTTAGAATTCATGGCATATCCTTTTGCATATCATCGGATCCAATGGACAAAATTTTCGGTTTTTTATATTTAAATACCTTTCACTTCGATTCTACGAGGATTGTCATCTCTCAGTTCCATCTAGTGAAGATATTTAAATAGGGGCAACTGTTGCACCCCAAATTTTGACCCCTTAGATTCTCATTATCATTCTAGGAGCATACTCATGAATTATCTAACCTTAACCCAGTGCAAGTTTGTCTTTGTCAAGTTACAGATGAATCGGGGTTTTGTACAGTCAAATCGAAGCTTCAGGGTTTGCGATCAATCAAAGTTTTAGGCTAATTCAATCATGAAAAAAGATCAAGGGTATCATATAATGTTAATTGGGAATCCAATTTGAGGTTGTTACCCCAGAATCAAGAGCAGTGTATTTCAGGGCACCCGATTAGGGTTTTTGACCAATAAAAGTCAACGGTAGTTTGACTTTGATGTTGGAAGGTGTTTTAATGATGAGATTATGATTCATGAAGTTCATATATCTTAATAAAGTTCATCCAAGAAGTTTCAAAGTCTCAGGAGGTCCAGAGTATCAACAAACGACTCGGTAGTCACCGGTCGATCGTACGGTTGACCAAAACGTCAACTCTTCAAAATTAAGGAATTGGACTTCAAGTTTTGAAACAAAATTGTTCCTTATGTCATATTGGACTTGCATATCAATTTTCATGACCATTGGATCAAGGATGAAGGAGTAATCGAAAAATCGGGAAATTAGGGTTTTGAAAAGGGCTAAACCATAACTCCTTAACCACGCATCCAATTGAGTTGGTTCAAATCTCATTTTGAAGCTCTTGACAAATCCTACAAAAGTCCCTAAGTGGTCCATGATCAGAAAATGCATAGATTTGGAGTTATGATCAAATTCATTTATAGAAGGGAAAAAGACTTTGAGAAATTTCACTTTTAAGTTCATCTTTTTAGAAACTTTGGGAGACTTTTTGGCCAAGTTCCTTTGGGAAATTGAAACTCATGAAAACATGAATGTTTTAGAGCTATTTGAGGGCTTTCTAAAAAGTACTAGCACATCTCAAAAGGATTTGTGAGCTGAAAGTTATGGTTATGGCAAGTTGAGGGTTTTATACTTTAGTCCCACATTGTCAAAATTCAAGAATTCATTTTTTTCATCAAAATTGACAAATCTCAGCTGGTAAACTATATTGTATCTGATATGTGAGGAGTTTGTAGCATGAAAAACAGAGGAATTATGCAGAAGAACTCAAAAGACCAAGCTTTGCAAGTTGCCTTGCAAGTTGGTTTGCAACTTGCATTCAAAAGTGAAAAAGTAAGCATGAGGTGTAAAGCAATTCTGTCACAGCCCTCAAGCTACATCTTTAGCCTGCAGTTAGCCACACTAATTCATCATTTTCCTTGACTATTGAGGCTTGCCCATCAGCCAAGAAAACCCTCTTGTGGAGGTTTAATCAAAAAATCCAAAACCTTTCTTCAAAGTGAAGAAATCTTCAAATCTGCCCCAAGCCACTTCCTTGCCTATAAATAGAACCCTCACCACTTCATTTCCTACAAAATATCCATTCTAAAAACCAGAGAAAACCCAAGCCCTTGCTACTTCCACTCCTTGCTTCAAAAATCACAAAGTCACTTTTTTTCACTAAAACACATAAAATCTGTCTTGCTACCAAGGATGCCAAACTCATTTCTCTACCTTCAAACCCCTCAACAACAATCCACACAATCTCTAAATATGGTATAGAAGGTGTCCAAGACCTTAAACCATTCAAAAACCTCACCATTCAAAAAGTCAACTTCCACACTAAGTTACTTTGACCAAAAGCCACAAAATCTGCCATATCTTGTTCCATACATTTCCTTGGTGTTTTAATCACTCAAACACCTCACATATATCATTTCTCAAATGTCTAAGGCATTGGAAACAAGCAGTGGAGTTTATTTCTTCAACTGACTTAGGATTTGCAATTTGGCTTAAAAGAGAAGAAAGGCACAAAACATGGTGGTGGCTTGAAATTCCTCTGGTTTTCTGGGTTATTCTGCTTGCTCAAGGTTATCTGCAACATGTATGTAGTGTCTAACCTCATTCCATTCATTACAATATCATGAAAATCATTTTGAGTTGTTTTGCCTAGAAGCTTACTACCACTTGTTTTGTTTCACATACATCCAATAATGTCAAAGCTGTGAGAACTGAGGCATACTTGTTTTATAAGTTTGATTACAGTATGAATCTTGTTTGTCATGTGTATATGTGTTTGGTGTAATATGCATTTGCTTGCTCATTTCATTCTCATTCAAAAATGCCCTGCTGTCACAAACATTTTGCCTAGCATCCAACATATCAAACTTTGCCCTGATGTCTTTGTGCCTAACTTTTTGGTGTAGGCATGTTTAGTTTCATATTTATGATGTGTAGGTGTAAGTTATATGGCCTGTTTGCATCTGATACATATGTTCAAATTTAAAATGCATTAGCCAATATGCCATGAAACTTACCAAAACCTGTTCTGTTTGGAACATGACCAAGTCTTGAGCATGAACACACTTACCTGCATGTATATGACTTATGTGTGCATTTATTTTGTCCCAAACATGCTTAGAATCTGATTTGAGTATTCTCATGTATGTACAAAACACAAAACCACAACTTGTCTGCAATTTTTCAAAACAGTCTGTTTTAAGTTGGCTCTTGAGCATGAACATATCTATTTTCATATGTGCAATGTGTATGTATGTGCCAACTGACCTGATACCACTTTGAACTTGAAATGAACCTTCTTGTATATCATGTTTACCAAATTTGCAGCTAGCATACCATTTCTGAGTACAAATTGTTTCGAATCCTAATGTTTGTTGGCATTCACTCAATATCATGATTATGAGGTGTGTGTGTGTGTGATCAAACTGACCTGAAATCATTTTGAACTGAAAATAAGCATGTTCATGCATCTCACAAACACTAAAATGCATTTTGAAAACCATATCTTACTACAGTCTCTTTTTGATCTCAAATTGTTTTCAAACTCACTCAAAATCATGTACATATGCTGTGTGTGTGATTAATTGGATCAGAATGTTCATAGAACTAGAATCTCACATCATCATGCATCATCTTCATGTTATTTACAACTTGAAATACCAGTTTTTGTGACAGTCCCTTTTTGGCTTCAAAATATGTTTGATTTCACTTCATACAATGTATATGATGTGTAAGTGTGTTTTAAATGATCAACTTTTGCATGATACATGAATTGCACATCCTACTGCACTTCACCAATACCAAATGTTGCATTTTGAAAATCTCTTTTCATAACAGACTTCCTTGAACTCTTTTCTCAATTTGAATCCATCTCATGGCACATGTGTGAACTGTTTGAGTGATTGGTTTGGTTAAAATGTGTCTATAACATGATTTGAATTTGCTCATGCCTTGTAAAGCAATCAAAGTGCATTTCAAGAGGCATATCTTGCTACAGTCAGCCTTTAACCCCAAGTCAAGTTTGAACACACTTGGTAATCGATGTTTGATGTGTATATGTGACTGATCCCCCAAAACTATGCTTAGAGCTTGAACTGAATTTTCACATGATTGCATCAAAAAGTTACTTTTGCAACTTACATGTCATTTATCATACCAAGCTGTCTTGAAGCTTTGTTCCGATTTGAATGTATTCATTATCATTGTTATGTTGTGTGTGCATGATCACTTGGGTTCAAAACTGGTTGGATTGGGGGGTTCACATCAAAATGCATTTTTAAACAACCAAAAGCAACTACTATCGGGTTTTTCATTAGAGAAGGAATTTCAAAAAACTAAAAGAGCCATCTTATTCCTTGTTCAAAAACACCCAATTTACACTAAAATTTTGTCAAAAAAGATGAAGATTTGAGAAAGTTATGCCCAAAATGCAAATCATGATTCTTGCCTTGTTTTTGTGCCCAGCCTGTTTGAAAACACCCCTCATATATTTATGGGGTGGCTTCCATCAATGGATGTATAGCCACCCCAGTGGTAAGACCATATGCCAAAACACGCCTATCACTTTGCAAGCCTGAGTTCGACCCCTGAGGAGGGCAACTCTTTTGATTAATTTTGTCATTTTTCATACCAACTTCAAAAAATCATATCTCTCTCAATTTTAATCATTTGCACCGATTCGTTTTGCATTGTGTTCATCTTGATGTCTACTTTCATGTCATATTTTTTATTTTCATGTTTGCCTAATTTATCATCTCTTTTGACTATGTGAAAGTTGCGTGCTTTCTGTGATCGTTTTGACATATGCAGATGAATTTTCCCCTGATGTACTTGTAATTATTTGTGATACTTGTTTGCATTCTCATTCTTAAATGTTTGTTAACATGTTAGGACTTCATCTTTGGTTGTTACCATGTTCATGTTACTTCATCTGTTAGCTTAATTAAACTCGATCTGTCGTCACAGTTCCTGTTTTGTTTATCTGCTTTGATTGTCATCAATGCATTGTCATTCCTATCAATGGTTGTCACCATGATTGCATCTTTATTATGTTGCTACTTTCTTTTTTATTTTCCTTCCCCAAGTGATAAAGTTTGTTAACTCATCCCAATTACCTTCTGTCCCCCTCCAAAGGAAAGGATCTTTCCATTTGACCTTCATATCATGGATAGCTCATACACTTCTCTTGACTTTGTTGAAATCACTTCCACCCTAGATTAGAAACCATTAGTCTTTGCTTCAAGTCTAAGAAACCCACCTGTACTAGGAGTGTTCTTCAACTAGAACCCTAGGATAGAGTTTGTCAACTCTATGTGAGAATCATCGTCATGATTTCTTACTTCCCCTTTTTGACTATTACAACTTAGATTAGGGAGTTTTGTCAAACTCCACACAAACATTGTCATGTTTGTTCCCCCTTGAACCTTGATCATAATCAAGTGTTCTTCTTCCCTTGTGAGGTGAACTACGATTGCTCTGATTCTATCCTAGTCAGGATACGTAGGCAGAAGATGCGACGTCTTTGCGAGCAAACTTAGAAAACCAATTAGGTCTTTACTTATCTTTACACTCAACTCCCAATCCTAAATCCATAGTACATATTTCACACTTAGCAATCAATCAAACAAAAGGTTCCTGTAGAGTACTACTGATGCTTAGGGTGCTAACACCTTCCCTAGGTATAACCAACCCCCGATCCCCGAATCTCTTAAGCGTTGTCGTTACATCGCGAAAAGGGTTTTTCTTTCTTTAGACCTTTCCTTTGGATAAAATAAAGTTCGGTTGTAAAAAGAATTAAGATTCAAGTTAATTTAATAGCTTGATATCCAATTTTCACCGCAACACACTCTTTTTCATAAATCAATTAAGAAAGACATTTTAATCTGTCAGATTTATGTAGATGATATTATTTTTGGAACAACAAATATTACGCTTGGAAAGGAGTTTGCTCAGTCTATGCAGGCAGAATTTGAAATGAGCATGATGGGAGAACTCAGATTCTTTCTGGGAATTCAAGTCAATCAAACTCCAAAAGGCACTTACATACATCAAACAAAGCATGTGAATGAGCTTCTGAAGAAGTTCAACATGACAGAGAGCGAGTCATCTAAGACTCTAATGCATCCAACAAGCACTATGGGAAAAGAAGAGGTAAGTAAAAAGGTAGATCAGAAGCTCTACAGAGGTATGATTGGTTCTCTTCTGTACTTGGCTGCTTCTGGGCCTAATATTCTTTTCAGTGTTTGTCTTTGTGCTAGATTCCAATCAGATCCTAGAGAATCTCACTTAACAGCTGTTAAGAGAATTCTGTGGTATCTGAAAGGTACTACTAATGTGGGTTGTGTTACAGAAGATATGATGATTTTAAATTAGTTGGCTTCTGTGATGCTGATTATGCTGGAGACAGAGTTGAACGTAAAAGTACTTCTGGAAGCTGTCAGTTTCTGGGAGGCAATCTGATCTCATGGTACAGCAAGAAGCAACCCACAATAGCACTCTCAACTATAGAAGCAAAATATATTACTGTTGCTGGTTGTAGTACACAGATGCTATGGATGAAGAGTCAGCTAGAAGACTATCAGATATATGAGAGTAACATTTCTATCTTCTGTGATAACACTTCTACTATTTGCCTCTCTAAAAACCCTATTTTACATTCTAAGGCAAAACATATAGAAATTAAACATCATTTCATTAGAGACTATATTCATAAGAGAATTTTAAGCTTAAATTTTGTTGATACAAACCATCAATGGGCTGATACTTTTACAAAACCCCTTGCTGAAGATAGATTTTAACTTATTCTAAAGAATATTAGTATGGATTTCTGTCTAGAATAAAAGTATTATTCATAAGAAAATTTATTCAGATGAAAAATGATTAGTTTCTATACTCTGAAGTGCTTCATTTGATTTCAGTTGTTACCTTATTTATTTTGTGAAACTCTGAACTAACAAGCTTCAGAGGATCTGAGCGTTGTTTAATGTTTCATATTCTAAAGAGCTTCAGAGGCAAAACAACATCAAACACGTGTCACATGAAATCTGAAAAGGTGGAGTGTACCAAGTGAGACGCCGTTTGAGGGACTGTTTGAATTATTACAATTCTTGTTTTCCCCCCACTTTTGTCAAATCTCATTAAATGCTCAAATCATTTTCTTATTTCTTAATTAATGTGATTAACTGCTATGTGTTGGTTGTGTTTTTTTGTGCCCTAATTTTTCTCTATATATTCCACAATCTCACACGATTTCACACTTTCACTCTCTCTCACACCTTTTATGCCTTTTGGCCTTCTCCATTATTTTCTCTTCTCCGCTAAATCTAAAAGAAGATCAGTTAATCTCAAAAGTTCGTTAATGGCAACTTCATCTTCTTCATCTTCAAAGTTAGCATCAACAATGGTTGGGGCATCAACATCTGAAAAGGGTAATGAAACCTACAAAGCACCAGAACGAACTCTTCTAACACCAGTGGATGATCTAGAAGTTCTTCGTGAGTTCATGGTGAACTTTGAATGCATGGCAAAAAACGGTTTTGATCTTCGTACAATGGTATCGTCTCAAGGTTGGGTGAAGTATTTTGATAGGTTGTTTGGTCCAGTTTATCATCACTTGGTTAAAGAATTCTGGATTCATGCAAAGGTTTGCCCCAAGTTCATAATTTCATATGTTTTGGGTAAAGAAATCATAATCACTGAGGATTTGATTCGAAAGCTGATAGGGTATGAAGAAATGGATGGTGTTATTCATCTTTCTGCAGGACGGGTAGACATAGATGAAGTCTACAAGGAAGTTTTTACTTCTGGGTTGTCTTCTAGCAAGATCAAGGATTTGAAGACACACTATAAAATTTGGGAAAAAATCTTTCTGGGATGTATTCAACATATAAAAGCATCCAACTCTCCAGATTACATCAACGCAGAGCAACTGTACTTTCTGTATTGTTTGGGAAACAATATTAAGGTGGATCTGCCACATTTTCTATTTTCTCATCTGTGGAACCACGTCAAAATGTCCAGAGAAGAGATCAGAACAAAACATCAGAAGATTAGAAATTGGATCCCAATGGGAAGATTGATTTTTGATGTACTCACAGAAAATGGATTAGTTACACATCTGACAGAGGCAGGTCAGACAGAAGAATTGGAAACAATTCTGGGAAAGCCTCTGGATGGGAAAAGTTTGCAAAGGATGAAGCTGGTGGAGGAACTTTCTTCTGATCCTGTTAAGGTTAACTCAGATGAAGTTTGCAGAAGAAGAGTCCCAGTGGAAGACTTTCCACTGTTTACTGCAGAGGAGCCCAGAGAAGCTCTGCTCTACTATATTGAATCATGTCTGGCAGATGGAACTCCCATACCAACAGATTTGATTAAAAAAGCATCTGAAACTGCTCCAGAAATAATTGAGAAGAAGAGAAGGAAGAAGAGAAAGGTTTCAGAAGAAGGTTCTGCACGCCCCAAAAGGAAAGCCTTTGAAGATGGTTCTTCTATGAAGGCTAAGCGTTCCAAACTTTTAGGTAACACTTCTGCTATTCCTGTTCTGGAAACTATAACAGAAATTCCTGCATCTGAACCTTCTCTTCCTCCCTATGACCCTATGCCTACTCCCTCTCCTCCTCACACCACTTCTGAACACTTTTCATCTGAAAATATTCATGACTTTGTTCCCTCTGACCCACAAACATCACTTCCCTCTGAACCACAAACATCACTACCCTCTGAACCACAAAAATCACTACCCTCTGAACCACAAACTTCTGAACCACAAACTTCTGAACCACAAACTTCTGAACCACAAACATCTGAACCACAACCAGATGAACCAAACCCCTCTGAACCAAACCATTCTGAACCTAACCCATCTGGACCTGATCATGACATCCTTGATATCCAACCCGTCATGACAGTACACCCTATATCATCTGGATCATCTAACTCATCAGACTCTTCTGATTCATCTGACTCTGACCTTTCAGATGTTACCTCACCAACACATAACACCCCAAACCATCCTGATGATATTCCTACTCCCATTCCTACTCCTACTCAAATTCCCTCTCCTACTCCAATTCCCATTCCTACTTCCATTACCATTCTTACTCCCCTTCCTCCTTTTTCCTCAGAACAACTCTCATCTTCTGAACCTACACCTTCTGTTGACCCTAAGGAAACCTTCTTAGAGGCTCTCCTTAAACCCACACCTAGATCAGATGTTGAGACACTGTTATATGGTTTCGAAACAGAAATGCAGATGTGGCTGTCTGTTGCTAGGAAAAGGTTCCTGAATAGAGTGAATCCTCATGATTCTGAAGTATTTTGGACTACTTTCAGAAGAAGGTTCAACTCTGTGACTGAGAACCTTCAAGCTGCTTGCTATGCAGATGCTCAAGAGAATTTTTCTAAAGCTGTAAAATTTTCTCTTCTGGGTGTACGCAAAACTCCTACTCAGTTTCTGGAAAACACACCTGCAAAGGTTGTGTGTTCAGCATCTGAAGAAACTGCTGCACTTTAGATTAGTGTAATTCCTCATCCTGAAGGAACTTTCACAGAGGCTGCTATCTCTGAAGAGACTCCAGCATCTGATGAGCCTTCTTATATGGATTTAGAGCCAGCATCTGCTTCAGTGGTCATTCCAGAATCAACAGTTTTGAAGTCAGCTTCTGAAGATGTAAAAGTTTCTGAAGACGTGAAGGAAAAGCTTGCTCAGCAAGAGGCTGCAACTTCTGAGATTAAAACCTGGATGGTCAAGCAATAAAAGACAACAAAAGAGAACAAGACTTGGATGGCTAATCAAGATGAATCTACTTCTGTGATAAAGACTTGGATGGCAAAGCAGGAAGCACAAACTTCTGAGATAACTGAGCTTTTGAAGATTACAACCTCTCGTTCTTCTTAGTTGTTTTTCTTGTCTGTGCACATCTATGTTTTTTGCTTGTTTTCTTCTGAGTTCTTTAAATGAATACATCTGACTGTTTCTCTTCTGCTTATCTGTTAATTGTTTTCTTGCTCTGTTTTTTTTGTCTTAAATGATTTTTTTCTGAAATCACTTTTTGATATGACAAAAAGGGGGAGAAAATGGAAATTTTGATTATTCATATAAACAGATACAAAATGGTAACTCATACATGATAAAATACAACTAATGTTGAATTAAATGTTTCAGAGCTAAAAACTTATCATCTGATAATATCCTTAGAATTAACTCTGAACAAGGTCTGGAAAAGTCTACAAAGCTAAACTCTGAGAAAGTCTACAAAGCTAACTCTGACTCTGGAAAGAATACTAGTGCTGAAAGGGAAGTATTTATTTCTTTTAGAAGTATTCATTTCAGGGGAAGATTCATAATCTCAGGGGGAGATATATTTTTTTCTCTTGTTTTGAACAAAATTTCGTATAGTTTTTGTCATCATCAAAAAGGGGGAGATTGTTAGAACACAGATTGGTTCTTAATATATCTCAATGTTTTGATGATAACATTAATGAAATTTTGTATAAGAAAATATATACTCTAATTTTATTCAAGTGTTTTTGTTTCAGATATCAAATAAATATTCATCTGAAGAAAAAAAGAATGCTTCTGAACATGTTAACGCAAGGCTCTGAGCGTAGGAAGTGCAGCTACAGAAGACTCTGAAGCGCTAGCTGAAGACTCTAAAACGCAGCACAAAAGACTCTGAGGCGCAGTACATAAGACTCTGAAGCACTAGCTGAAGACTCTGAAGCGCCCGCAACACAGAAGATTCTGAAGCACTCTTACAGAAGACTCTAAAGCGCTAGCAGAAGACTCTGAAGCGCCCGTAGCACAGAAGACTCTGAAGCACTCCTACAGAAAACTCTGAGTGCAGAGGATAAAGATTCAGTACTCAGAAGACTCTGTGAGAAACTCAACACTACAAGTACAGAGGCTCTGAGAATCAAGTCAACTATGATCATACATTCACGCTAAGCACTTTACTGCAAAACTCTAGATTACGTGACTCTGATAAGAAGAACAAGGAACAACATCAGAGGATCTGATGCAAGATTATTTTTCATATATGTTCATTTGAAAAGGAAGTGTTCAAGAAAGAGACGTTGCTAAACCCAAGGTCTACCAACGGTACTATTTCTCATTCGTGTATGACACAGGAATTCATGCAAAAAGGGAATGCCAAATCAAGACGAAAAGTATTTGTCGTTTCTTTCTACATCCTATAGTACTTTCACCTACATGTTATTGAGAAAGTGGAGTATATAAAGAAGTCTCCATCAGCATTTCAAAGACAACAATTGATAGAAGAATTTCAAAGAAGAATTCCAAAAAGCAATCAAAGAAAACATTCAAACAACTTTCTACATCAAACAAACATAAGTTTTATTTGTTCTTCATTTTGTGTAAATCATGAAGGTGAGAAAATACTTAGAAGGGGGGTTGAATAAGTATAAAGAAAATATTATGGCAATAAAAACTCAAAGATTTTTATCCTGGTTCGTTGAACTCAACTACTCCAGTCCACCCTATCAAGAGTGATTTGCCTTTCTCCACAAGGACTTAATCCACTATTAATCAAACTGATTACAATAGCAAGCACTAAGAACAACTGTTCTTAGTCTTCTTAAGAACAACTGATCACAACTGGATCTTCTTAAGGACTTTTACAATCAAATGTAAAACTAAAAAAAGTGTTTAAATGCTTCTAAGTAAGCTATATCACAACTGTGATTTTACACTTAAGTTTAAGAACTGTGAAATAAATTCAGCAAAGAGAATAGATTGTATGAGAGTTTTTCTTTAAATTTCTTTCAATTATCGTCAACTGAAGAAGAGTGATGGAGTCTTGCTTTTATAGGCACAGAAGTCCAAGTTGTTTTCACGTCGAAGGCTGTGTACTGAAAAGGGCTGTAGCCTTTTTGTCTTCACATCACTTGACCTTTCTTAGAAGTAGAACGCACAGATAAATCCTTTTTGTCTGTGTTCTTGTGTCTAGCATAAATGAGGAAAGAGTCGTTTGGCCAAACCAACGGACATAACTTTGAATTCTTCTTCAACAAGTTTCTAATACTTCAGCAGATAACATCAGAGCCTTGAATGATCAGAGTCTTTAATGTTCATCAGAGTTTGCTAAATCAGAGCATTGCAGCAAGTGTGCTTCAGCGTGTCATTTCATTAGAGTAGAGTTTTAGGATCAGATCCTCAGTACTGGCAGCGTAGTACTATCAGAGTCTTCTAAAATAAACTAAACTTGAAACTCTTCATACAAAGTATTCAATGCTTCAGATGCTTCTGTAGCTTCTGCTTCAGATCCTTCTGTAGGCAGCGCTTCAGAATCTTCTAAGAGATACTTCTGACGATTCAGAGCCTTGCATAATTTCATGTTCATATCTAATTTGCTTTCAGAATAATATTCACTTTAATATCTGCAGCAAACATACTTAAACAAATTTTAGAGTATATAATTTCTTAATACAAAATTTCGTAAGAGTTATCATCAAAACATAGAGATATAATTAAGAACCAATCTGTGTTCTAACAATCTCCCCCTTTTTGATGATGACAAAAACATAAGAAATTTTGTTCAATAATAAAAATAATAATAATTATAACTCCCCCTAAGATTGAGAATCTTCCCCTGAATTGAATACTTAGAAGGAATAGAAACTTCCCTTTTTGCATGAGTATTCTTTACAGAATCAGAGCCTGATAGTTCCAAAAAAAAATCTTGACTTGGATGAACGTTTCAGAATCAGAGCCTGATTGGTTAAACTTGATATGGGGGTCTCAGAGTTACTTTTAAAGAATTTGTCATATTTTTCAAATGTTCTGAAATGCTAAGAGTTCACGTTAGTTATAATTAGATATGTTTGAGTTTCATTTAGGTAGAGTTTATTTGAACAGTCAGATCCATTTTCTCCCCCTTTTTGTCATAATCAAAAAGTAAAACTTTTTAAAGACAATTAAAAGGAAATAGAGAAAAGATACATTCAAGTAGAGAAAACATCAGAGTCATTCATTCATTTAGATAACAAACAGACACATCATCAGATAATAAATTCAAGTACATGTGCTCAAACATCAGATACAGAAAACATAAAACTAGGTTTGCTTGGAAAGAATCATCTTCAGAAGTTGAGTGATCTCAGATGAAGATTCTTCTTGCTTTGTCATCCATTTTTCCATGTTCTCATTCTTCTGATCTTGCTTAGACATCCATTGTGCCATGTTCTCAGTCTTATGGTCTTGCTTGGCCATCCATGACTTGATCTCAGATTGTCCAGCTTCCAATACTGCAATCTTATCTTCTATATCTGGATTTTCTTTCTTGATCTCAGATGAAGAATGTGGGGAAGATTCTGATGCAGGGGCAGAGTCTGGAGCAACATATGCAGAAGGGTTTTCCACAATTGTCAGAGCCAAATGGTTTTCTTCAGAAGCAGATTCTGCAAGAGTTTCTGTAGCAGAAACTCCAGAAGATGAAGGTATGTCCTCAAGAAGCAAAGGTGCAGATCTTTTCATGTTCCATACCATGGTTCTGGCAGTCTCAGCAAGTCTTATCTTCGCATCATCAGAACAGACATTCTTCAGATTTGAAGCAACTGTATTGAATCTGGAAATGAAGTTATTCCAGATAGCATCAGATTCTTCTGCATTCATGGTTAACAAGCATCTTTTCTGTACAGAGCCTAAATTCATCTTTATTTCTTTCAGAAAATTAGCATATATACTATCAACATTTAGCCTATGTTTTGGTTTGAGAAAGGCTTCAAGACTTGATGGTTTGGGAGGTTTTGGTATGGTGAAATGTGGAATGATGATTAGAGGACGAGGGTAGGAAGGAAAAGATGGATGGTCAGATGATGAAGTAGCAGTTTTGGATCTGGATAAGGCATGAACCAGAGATGGTTTTACACGTGATGCAGAGGGAACAACATCAAATGTAGTGGAAGTGTAGGGAATAAAAACAGATTTGTCAGACAACAGAGGTTCTGATGGAATGATATCTGGTAGTTCCTTTAAGTAGGTTTGAAGTACATATGGTAGAATGGTGGAAGATTTAGGTTTAACAGGAGTGGTAGAGTCAGATGGTTCTATTTTGGTATAAAAGTTTTTAATCTTTAGACCAGAAGGAAGGGGATCAGAGGGATGTGGTTTAAAGGAAGCAACTGAAATAAACTCAGATGTCCTGGGTTTAGGTTTTGGAGAGGGTGCAGAAATGATAGTTTCAGATGAAATAGGTGGATCAGATTGTTTAGATTCAAATTCTCTGAGAGAAGGGGGTGAGATTCCATCAGGATGGACATCAGATTTAGATGAATCAGATGAGGTGGTTGGGGTACAAGATATGGAAGATACATCAAACACAGTCTTGAGAGGTTGTACATCTAGAATCTCAGAGTCAAGTATGTTAGATTCAGTAGGATTGAATGGTTCTGGTTGAGGATTAGAAGATTTGGATGTTAGTGGTTCAGATACAACTGGTTCAGATGCAACTTGTTCAGATGCAAATGGTTGTTGAATTTCAGGTGGTTGTTGTGTTGTAGGTTGTTCTGCTGGTTTTGTTTGTGGTTCAGATTGAGGAATTTCAAATGATTTAGGTGGTGTTGTGAGAACAGGATCAGATGGAATTTGTGATGTAGGAATTTTCGGTGGTTCAGAGGTTTGAGATGGAGCAGGAATAGTTTGATTTTGAGAGGGAGGAGGTTCAGGCATAAAACTAATTATTGATACATCTACTGCAATTTTAGAAAGAGAAGGTAAAGATGTTTTAATACCTTTTGTCTTGATGCGTTTGGTAGGAACAGAGGGAACTTCTCTAGAAGCTTTTCTCTTAATCTGCTTCTGTGGTTTTTCAGCAACTCTCTGTTTCTTCTGAGCAGCAGCTTCGTCTGCCTCTAATTGTCTTCTTTTCCTCATGTTTTCTTCATAGACATCTAGAATAGGTTCTCTTGCACGAATCAGAATGTCAGCAGGAATAGGTGTTCCATCTACTTTGCACATTTCAATATACCTAAGAATAATATCCATAGGTTCTTCAGCACCAAAGATTGGAAAGTCTTGAACTGGAATCCTTCTCTGACTTACTTCAGTAACATTCAGCTTCTTAGGAGAAGTTATAAGTTCATCCACAACTTTTAGCCTCTGGAGACTCTTTCCATTCAAGGGTTTTCCAACTATTGTCTCAAGCTCTTCTTTAACTCCAGCTTCATAAAGAGCAGCTACCAGACCATTCTCTGTCAGAATGTTTGAGATCAATCTTCCAAAAGGAATCCACGTCCTGATCTTCTGTCCCTTATTCTTAATGGATTCTCTGGATGCATTAATTTGATTCCACATATGCATGAAGAGAATGTATGGCAGATCTCCTTTGGTACTCTGACTTAAGCAGTACATGAAATAGAGTTGTTCATTATTCACATAATCTGGAGAATTTGTGGATTTTCTGTGATTGATGCATCCCAGAAAAATCTTTGCCCAGATTTTGTAGTCATGTTTCAGATCTTTAAACTTATTTGAAGCTTGTCCAGATGCAATAACTTCCTCATAAACTTTTTCCATGTCAACACGCCCAGCTGGCAGATGACAAACTCCATCAGTTTCCTCATACCCAATGAGTTTTCTGATGAGATCTTCAGTGATTATGATCTCTTTTCCCAGAACAGAAGAGAGGATGAACTTTGGGTAAACAGCATGAATCCAAAATTTCTTCACTAAGTGTGGATACACTTGTCAAAATAATTTATCAAAATACTTAACCCAGCCTTGTGCATCAACAATAGAACGCAAATCAAATCCATTTTCAGCCAACGAATCAAATTCCACCATAGATTCACAAAGAACTTCAAGTTTATCAACAGGAGTTAACAAAGTTCTCTCAGGTTCCTTAAATGGAGTAACACCCATGTTTGATGATGCAACTACAACCATTGATGATTGAAACTGAGCTGATGTTGAGGATGATGTTGCCATTGTTGAAGATGAAAAGGATTTGGATGAGGGTTTAGGGTTTTGATGAAGAGCAAATAGCAAACAAAAATGCATATACTTGTTTGTGAAGTGAAAAGTGTGAAATGGTGTGATTTGTGGTATTTATAGAGAAAAGTTAGGGCACACAAACAGACACATTCAACACATTCTCAACAAGCAATTAATAGCATTTAATGAAAAGAATAATAATCATTTCAAAACATTAATTGATTCTAACAATTTGGGGGGAAAACCAAGATTTTCACTATTCAAACAATACCTCAAATGTCTCTTCAGCAATGTGCACGCCATCTTTTCAGATTCAGAGTGACACGTGTTTGCTTGCATGTGCTTCTGAATTCTCTTGAGAAATGAAACATTAGCCAACGTTCAAATCCTCTAAGATTGGTTAGTTCAGATACACACAAATAATAATAATTCAAGAAATCAAATAATAGACAAATGAAATACTTCAGAGTTTTAAGCATTTTGCATCTGAGAAGTTTACTTCTGATAAATATCATTCTGGACAAAAATCCATACCAATATTTTTCAGAATAAACTTGAACCTATCTTCAGTAAGGGGTTTTGTGAAAATATCTGCCCACTGATGATCTGTATCAACAAAGGCTAAGTTTATAATACCCTTCTGAACATAGTCTCTGATGAAGTGATGTTTAATTTCTATATGTTTTGCCTTAGAGTGTAAAATGGGGTTTTTAGACAAACATATAGCAGAAGTATTATCACAGAATATAGAAATATTACTCTCAAAAATATGACAGTCTTCTAGCTGACTTTTCATCCAGAGCATCTGTGTGCTACATCCAGCAGCAGCTATATATTCTGCCTCTGTATTTGATAATGCAATTGTAGGTTGTTTCTTGCTGTACCAGGAGATTAAATTTCTTCCTAGAAATTGATAACTTCCAGAAGTACTTTTCCTTTCCACTTTGTCTCCAGCGTAATCAACATCAATGAATCCAACTAGTTTAAATTCATTAGATCTTCTGTAACACAAACCCACATTAGAAGTACCTTTCAGATACCTTAGAATCCTCTTAACAACTGTTAAGTGTGATTCTCTAGGATCTGATTGGAATCTTGCACACAAGCATACACTGAATAAAATGTCAGGTCTAGAAGCAGTTAAGTAGAGAAGAGATCCTATCATACCTCTGTAGAGTTTCTGATCTACTTTCTTACTTACCTCTTCCTTACCAAGAGTACTTGTTGGATGCATAGGAGTCTTTGCCATCTTACTATCAGTCATGCTAAACTTCTTCAGAAGCTGTTTAACATATTTGGTCTGATGAATGTAAGTGCAATCTGGAGTCTGATTGACTTGAATTCCCAGAAAGAATCTCAATTCTCCCATCATGCTCATCTCAAATTCAGCCTGCATACATTGAGCAAACTCCTTTCCCAGCATAACATTAGTAGATCCAAATATAATATCATCCACATATATTTGACAAATTAACAGATCTTTCTTAAATGTTTTACAAAAGAGTGTTGTGTCCACTTTGCCTCTAATAAAATTTTTCTCCAGAAGAAAATTGCTTAGTCTCTCATACCAAGCTCTGGGAGCTTGTTTTAAACCATAAAGAGATTTCTTTAGTTTAAAAACATGTTCTGGAAATTTTTCACTTTCAAAACCAAGAGGTTGGTGAACATAAACTTCTTCTTCTATAATTCCATTTAGAAAGGCACTCTTAACATCCATCTGATATAGAGTGATGTTATTTTGTGCAGCAAAAGAAATGAGTAAATGAATAGACTCTAACCTGGCTACAGGAGCATAAGTCTCTGTATAATCAATTCCTTCTTGCTGGCTATAACCTTGAGCAACAAGCCTTGCTTTGTTTCTTTCAACTTCTCCTTTTTCATTTAACTTGTTTCTGATGACCCATTTAGTTCCAATTATGTTGATCTTTTTGGTCTTGGAACCAAATCCCAAACGTCATTTCTTGTGAACTGATTGAGCTCTTCTTGCATGGAAATTATCCAGTCATTGTCTTGCATAGCTTCATCCACAGAAGTTGGTTCAATAACTGACACCAACCCAAATAATGACGCTTCAGATGATCTGAGGAAGGATCTTGCTCTTATGGGGTCATCCTTCTTTCCAATTATCACATCCTCTGGGTGAGAGGCCTTGATTCTGGAAGATGATCCTGTAACAGTTGATTCTTCAAAAATATTCAAGTTGTTCATTTGAGAAGCTAAAGGAATTGCATCTGACGTTGCTTCTGGTTCCTTCACTTGAGCTTTTTCTGCCTCTGAGCCTTCAGAGTCTGTGAGAATTACTTCTCTATCTGCAGAACTTTCAAATTGCTTTAGCTTTTCAATGCCAAGCTTATCATCAAATCTAACATGTATAGATTCCTCCACAATCTGTGTTTCAGTATTGTATACTCTGTAGCCTTTAGAGCGTTCAGAATAGCCAAGCATGAAACACCTCTGTGCTTTAGAATCAAACTTGTTAAGATTCTCTTTAGTGTTCAACATATAACATATACATCCAAAAGGATGAAAATAAGAAATGTTGGGATTTCTGTTCCTCCATAATTCATAGGGAGTCTTTTCCAGAAGAGGTCTAACAGACGCTCTATTCTGAATGTAACAAGCTGTGTTTATTGCTTCTGCCCAAAAGTGCTTTGCCAGATTAGTCTCGTTGATCATGGTACTGGCCATTTCTTGCAGAGTTCTATTTTTCCTCTCTACAACTACATTCTGTTGTAGAGTTCTAGGACAGGAAAAATCATGAGCAATGCCATTTTCATTAAAATATTTTTCAAAATATTTGTTTTCAAATTCGCCACCATGATCACTTCTGACTTTAACAATTTTAAAATCTTTTTCATTCTGGACTTGTTTGCAGAAGTCAAAGAACACAGAATGTGACTCATCCTTGTGTTTTAGGAATTTCACCCATGTCCATCTGCTGTAGTCATCAACAATGACTAATCCATACTTCTTACCTCTGATGGATGCAGTTTTCACTGGTCCAAACAGATCAATGTGAAGTAATTCTAATGATCTTGAGGTTGAAACAACATTCTTAGTTTTAAAAGAAGATTTTGAAAATTTTCCTTTTTGACATGCTTCACAAAGAGCATCTGAGTTGAACTTCAACTTAGGAAGTCCTCTGACCAGATTGAGTTTATTAATCTGAGATATACATCTCATATTAATATGCCCCAATCTTCTGTGCCAAACTCATTGCTCATCATTAACAGACAAAAGGCATTTAACATTTTGAACCTTAAGTTCTGAAAGATTGATTTTGTAAATGTTGTTCTTCCTCTTTCCATTAAATAGGATTGAGCCATCCTTCTGACTAATAGCTTTACAACATTGCTGATTAAAGATTATGTCATAACCATTGTCACTTTATTGACTTATAGACAATAGAGTAAGCTTTAATCTTTCTACAAGTAAAACATTAGATATAGAGGGAAGGTTACCATTGCCAATAGTACCAGAGCCAATAATCTTGCCCTGCTGATTCTCTCCAAACTTCACTTCTCCTCCAGATTTAAGCTCCAGGCTTTGGAACATAAACCTTTCTCCTGTCATGTGACGTGAGCAGCCAGAGTCCAGGTACCATGACTGGTGTCTTGACTTTTCTGCTAAATACATCTGCAACAGGGATTACCTTATCCTTAGGTACCCAGATCTTTTTTGGTCCTTTTGGGTTAGTTGCCTTGAAAGTTTGTCTGAACTTCTGTCTTTTTACAACAGTTTTTTTCTGACTTACTTTTGGCTTAAACACAAGAACTTTCTGATCAGAACGTGTGTGTTTGATATCATTCAGATGACCAAACTTGAAATGAGAGTATAAGGGAGTTTTCTTAATTATAATTTTATCAACAGGCATTGGATTTAAATCCTTTCCAGAGGAAGATTCATATCCAATTCCTTTCCTATTGTTTCTGCTAACTCCATAGATCATTGAAGCCATCTTGCTTCTATCTATGCTTTTAGCAAGAAACTTCTGAAAGCTGAAGTCATATTCTTCTAAAATATTTTTGGATTTAGACTTAGTTTCAGACTCAGAGTTTTGTGGAGCTTTTTCAAAATTAGTTTTCATTTTTAAATTGTTTTCTTTTAGCTCAGCAACTTCTGACTTTAACAGATTATTCTCAGATTCAAGATTGCATTTAAGCTTCTTGCATTTGAGCTTAATCTGGTTATAGTTTTTTAGGACTTCTAATAAGACTTTAATAAGCTCTTCCCTACTGAGATCAGAAAGTACCTCTTCTGAGTCAGATTCAGAATCAGACTCAGTTCTAGATGATCCTTCATTCTGATCTTCCACGCCTGCCATCAGAGCCATGTTGGCGCATTCATCTTCAGATTCTGATGAGGATCCAGATTCATCTGAATCATCCCATGTTGCCATTAAAACCTTCTTCTTATGCTCAGGCTTTCTTCTAGGCTTTTCTTTCTGAAGCTTTGGACATTCATTCTTGTAATGGCCAGGTTATTTGCATTCAAAACAAACAACTTCCTTCTAACCAGATCTTTTTGGTCCAGAGGACTCCTTGCGCTGATCTGACTTCTTGAAGTTCTTGAACTTCCTCTGTTTGTGCTTCCAGAGTCTGTTGATTCTTCTGGACAGCAAGGACAGTTCATCTTCTTCTTCAGAAGGAGACTCTTCAGAACTCTCTTCTAACACCTGCAAAGCTTTCACAGATTTGTTAGATTTTAAGGTAATTGACTTACCTTTCTTTTGAGGCTCATCTTCCTCAAGTTCAATTCCATGGCTCCTTAGAGAGCTGATCAGTTCCTCCAAAGTGATCTTGTTCAGATCCTTGGAAAGCTTCAGAGCAGTGACCATAGGTCTCCATCTGATAGGCAAGCTTCTGATGATCTTCTTCACATGATCAGCAGTTGAGTAGCCTTTGTCCAGCACTTTTAGACCAGCTGTGAGGATCTGGAATCTAGAGAACATAGTTTCTATAGACTCAGATTCTTCCATTTTGAACGCTTCATACTTCTGTAAAATTTGACCAACCATTTCCCGTTTTTGGCTTATGTTTCGTTTCATTTTGCATTTGCATCTGCATACCGCATACTGTGCATTTTTGTAGCCAGATCGATTCAATCGACATTACAGCCCTTTTTGTCGTGTTCCAGACAATTCAAACCGTTTCGGATACGGAGATTTATTTTGGGAATTTGCACCCTGCCCGGTTATTCAATCCGCGCTGTTGGTTTCAATGGTATTTCGGTATCAGGCTTTTCTTACTGTTTATTTTGTCGTATTCTCGCATTTTATCGCTCACTGATTTTGTTTTATTTTTCTAGATATATTTCCTATTTTTGGCACATTTTTTGAATTTTTAAATAGGTTTATTTTTATTTTTTAGAGGTTTTAGAATTTATTAGAATATTAATAGATTTAATATAGATTTTATATTCTTTTTTTTTTTAGAATTTTAATTGTTTTATTTTTTAATTGATTTAAAATTTAATTAATTTTAATTAGTTTGGGTTATAATTTTTATTTTAGATATTATTTCTTAAATAGATTTTTCTGAATATTATTAATATTTTCTTTTATTTTTATTATTAATCTAGATTTTAATTAGTTTTAAACTAATTAGTTAGTTTAATTTGATTTAATTGGTATTAATTAATGTTAATTTTTGTTTTAATTAATCAGCTTTGTTAATTAGTTTTTAGCATTCTTTTAATCATTGTCAACTTTAATTAATGACATTTAGTATTTAATTTTCAATTCATTTAATTAAATATCATTATCAGCTTTAATTGTCCATTAATCAAGCCTGCAGGCCACTTGTCATCGTTTCTTCCGCAGGCCCATTATGCGAGCTGACACTTGTCAGCGGTATAAAAGGCCTCATTAATGAGGTGACACGAATTCCAAGGGCTCACCGCCGGCCATGCAAACGCCGGAGCACACTAGCCGGAGAAATCATTTGAATCAAACTCAGCCCGTCTCACCGGAAAATCTCACCGGAAAATTCTTCATTCTCTAGAAATCCCAGTGTTCATCCAAATTCATACCAAGTTCATCACGACCTTTCCAGAAATTCATCACTAATTTCCCAGGATTCTTCATGAACACTCATCGTGTTCATCCAGATGTTCATGTGTTCATCCACAAATCCCCATATTCATCAATAATCCCCAGAAACACATGAGTGTTCATCCAGTTCATCAATAATTCCCAGAAACTCATGAACGTCTCCAAACCTTCAACACAACCTCCATATTCATCAACCTCAAACCACAAACGAATCCACCTTCATCTCAACATCAACAAACACAGATC
Source organism: Lathyrus sativus (assembly GCA_963859935.3). Lineage (NCBI taxonomy): Eukaryota > Viridiplantae > Streptophyta > Magnoliopsida > Fabales > Fabaceae > Lathyrus > Lathyrus sativus. The sequence goes on from OZ012739.1 coordinate 188,094,400, forward strand.
TAAACTTCAACCGCCTCCACGACTCATAACCATAAACAATTTCAAATCTAACCTCAGATCTCCGTCAACTTCTTCCGATCTACCCAGATTCGCAACTACCAAACATCAAACCACCACCAACCCTCCGTCTCCGATCCAAAACAACTTTAGATCCAAACACATTCAACAAAACTCCTTCATTCTTAACGACAGCCTCCGTCTAGTTTTTTCCAGAAATCTTCCACCGTGAAGGAATCTTCAACAACAACAACCGCGAGGTGTTTTCAGATGAATTGTTTTGATTTTTTTTGTTTTTGTTTTGTTTTGTTTGAACAAGAAAGGAAGAAAAAAGATGGTGAGCGTGAAAAGAAAAAGGAGATGGAGATTAAAGGGGATAAACAAAGAGAGATTGAAACGGAGGAAAACGGCGGAGAATGTTTTGGTTTTGGAGCAAAATGGAAGTAGACGGAGGGAGAGTTGGGAGATGGAGACGGCGGTGAACAATTAACCTAGGGTTTCTGAAGACAAAATTGAATAGAGGAAGATGACTCATGGACCTCTTCATTTTGGTTAGTGGGCCGTAAGGCCCAATCCATTCAATTTTTGGATTTCACCTCCCATATTGCTCTTTGAACCCCGCGTGGCTGTTGGTTTTAGAGTTGGGCTGGGCCCAACCGGTTTATTTCATGGCACACCCCATTTTGCCCTAGCACCCCTCTGGTTGCTATTGTGTTGCAGATTTGGGCTTCCAACCCTTAAGCCCAGCTGTGGATTATTATTGCTTGCTGTCACCCCTGTTCTTTTGTTGCACCCCCTATTTTGTTTCATTTTTTGTTTTGTATTTAACTTATATATTATGTATAAATACCATTTTGTTATTTTTCTTTTTTTAGAAATTTATTGTATATATTAAATATATATAATTTTTATATTTTAAATTTATTTTCTATATTTTGTTTTATATTCTATATCCCTTATTCATTTTTTTTTGATATTTCTCTTGGATTTATTTTCTTTTTAGGAGTTTCATATTTTCTATTAAAGTTGAATTCTTATCTATTTTCCTATTGGATTATTTTTCTCACCAGTTCATTTTTGTAGGTCGATGACGAGACCTCCGTAATATGTTATTAATCAGAATATTGATGGATAATGTAGGATCCGAGACCGTTTTTTCTCTCCTCATCTTTTCTTCTTCTTCTGATTTTACTTTGCCTTTCTGCTGTGCTGGCCGTGTGACATGATTTAATCGGAGAATTGTTCTCAATGTCATTTCTCTATCTTGTCTTTGACACGGATATCAATACGCTACCTCTTGGGGCTTGACTTCTTTTATAAGTCGAATTATGACGGTTCAGCGTCACATTGGTTCTGGTTCGAAATGTCATCATCAAGGATAAAAGAGCCGAGCTTGGAAATGGAATTTGCACGCAAAAGTCAAGGGTCAACGGAACCACTCCGTTCGGTAACATTGTTTTTATTTCACTTCTTTCATCTCTTTCTTTTCACCCTTCGAGCGTTGTGAGCCGTAAGCTTTAGATACGTGGAAAATGATGAGTGGGTGGCTGCCTCTCACTCGTCTAGGGTGTTTAGCGTATGTCCTTTGGATAATATGCGACGCATTCGCTCCTACGTCTAGAACTTCGCGTGTGCGTCCCGTTCCGAACCTTTTCTCTCGCGTCCTGGCGATTGAGACTTCCCCTTTTCTCTCGTGTCCTGGCGATTGAGCTCCCTTTTCTCTCGCATTCAGGCGATCGAGACCCCTTCTCTTGCCACTGTGCAATCGAGACTTGCTTTTCTATAGTTGATCGAACTACGTTTGCTCTGATCTCTCGTACCAGACGAGAGTACGTAGGCATAGGATTGCGATGATCCTAGCGAGCTCCCTTTTTTCTCTTTTTTGCTGTAGTTGGCTGAACTACAGCTGCTCTGATTTCTCGTACCAGACGAGAATATGTAGGCATAGGATGCGATATCTTAACGAGCAAACTAACAACTAACTTCTCTGTTCTCTCGTGGCCGTGCGATCGAGACTTTCCCGCTGACGACTAATCTTTCCCTTTCTCTTGCCCTAGCGCAATTGAGACCATACCGTAGTTCTAGTTCCCGTAGGTTCCCATACCTCTAAACCCGACATACTACGTTCGTTCTACCACAAACAGGTAACACCTAAGTCTCCAATGGTCGAGCAGCGTACACCTAACTGCTAGAATGCGTACGCTAGTATCGTCAATCTTTTCTCTCACCCCCGTGTGATCGAGAACACCCTTTGCTTACCCGTAGTTAGCCTGAACTACGTTTTGCTCTGATTTCTCATGCCAGATGAGAATACGTAGGCACAAGACGCGACGTCTTGGCGAGCAATCTCCCCGTAGTTTCCCGAACTACGTTGACTCTAACTTTCCCATTGCACGAGGGAATACGTAGGCACAGAGTGGCGATGCTCTGCCGAGTCAGTTCTTTCCGTTCTTGTCAGTTTCTTTCCGTTTAGCTTTAGCAGCCGTAGATTAGATTGTTTTTCACCCATAGACTAGACAACCCAAGTGTGGATCCCGTCGAGTACGACGGACGTGAGGGGTGCTCATACCTTCCCCTTGCGTAACCGACTCCCGAACCCAAACATGGTTGCGATGACCTTGTCTTTCCCTTTTCTTTAGGTTTTTGTGATCATTTCCTTTCCCTCTCTTTGGGATAAATAACGAAAGTGACGACTCTTTTGTTTTTTCCGCCGGTTGTTTTTCGCAGTAGCGATAGTTGGTGACTCTGCTGGGGATAGGAATATCCCCTATGTGAGTCAGTTCTAGCGTTTGTCTGTTTTGGTTTGTGGGTGTGTCTATTTTTGTGTTGTATTCTGTATATTACTGTATTTGCATTTACCGCACTATTTTTATCTGTTGTTGTTGTGCTGTTGGGTGTTTGTTCCTCTGAGAGATATGCCAAAACCCAGGCTTGAGTACGAACATAGCATTAGAAGCGAAAAGTAGTGGTGAACCTGTATGCTAGGCATGCACTAGTTCCCACAAAATTTGCACTCATACAAGATTCTCTTTGATGTCTTTCTTTCCAGCCCAGTGGGCCGTTGAGAGAATTTGAGATCTGAGGGTTGTCGACTCTGGGAACCGATCATTTGTGAGTCAGCAGAGTGAGGCTGCTTCAAGAGATGATGATGCCACACCTTCTGCGTATCTTGAACGCATAGGATGTCGTACCTTGTCAGTTTAGGTCCATACCTGCTGCGTATCTTGAAAGTCTGTGACGCTGATAAACGCATAGGATGTCGTACCTTGTCAGTTTAGGTCCATACCCGTGAGTGGGAGGGTTTTTGCAGGAAACTTGACTTCCAGCCAACCCGATATTTTGGTTTTCTCTTCAGAGCGAACTTACTCAGTCAGCAGCACAGCAGTATTCAGAGCTTTGTGGGGGCTGTGATCCCGTGTTTGCCGCATCTTGCATTGCATTTGCATAAGCATCCTTGCATCATTTTGCATAACATTTCTCCAGCTAGCCAGAGCTCTTATCCAGCCTTTGTTTTGTTTCAGAAGGTGATTATCCGGTGACCGTTCTGAGCAAGTGTTGATTGTTAGAACACGACCAAGGGGTCAAGCAGTGTCAAGCAGTGAAGTTTGTTAAAATTTGTTGATAGCTATGTCAAGGAATGGCTTCCAGATTGTTGATACCTTGTCAGGTTTTACTGTGATGTCCAATCTTCTATATGGTTCTTTGCTCGATGAAGACCTTCTGCAAGTGAACAACCTTACTGTAGCTTAATATGTGCAGCCTTCTGTTGAGGACCAAGATCAGCATGAACAGTATGTTGACCGAAGTGAACGTTCTTCTTCTCTTGATACCCCTGATTATCAGGATGTTGTGTCCTCTGTGTTGAGTTCTCGAAGAGAAGTTCCAGTAGTGAAGACTGAAGACCCGAGAGCTCTTGAGTATGCTAAGATGTTGCATGCATTGGATGAAAGATTCAAAGCCTTGGAGGTCAAAGATGCTGTTGGTTTCAGTGTTTCAGATCTGTGTCTGGTTTCCGGCCTAGTGTTACCTCCAAATTTCAAAGCACCGAGGTTTGAAAAGTACAAAGGGGATAGCTGCCCGAAGCAACATTTGGTGATGTTCTACAGAAGAATGACTTCGTTTGTGCATGACGAAAAATTGATGATTTACTATTTTCAAGACAGTCTGATTGGGGCATCTCTGACTTGGTATATGCAGTTGGAGAGTAATCAAATCAAATCATGGGTGGATTTAGCCAAGGCTTTCATGAAGCAGTACGAGTATAATCTTGATATGGCTCCCAGTCACATGCAGTTGCAAGAATTGTCGCAAGAGAACAATGAACCTTTCAGGAAGTATGTTCAGAGATGGAGAGAATTTGCTTCCAGAGTGCAACCACTGCTTCTAGATCGAGAGTTAGCAGACATGTTTGTAAACTCCTTGCAGAGCCCGTACTTCGAAAGAATGCTCGGAATTGCACCAGATTTCTCTGAATTGGTAAAAGCAGGAGAACGTATTGAGTATGGTGTGAAAACTGGAAGAATTCAGAGTGTTTCAAGCAGTCAGGCTAGTGAAACTGAATCTCTCTGTAGCGTTCAAACTAGAAGAAAGCAGAATGTTTCAAGCAGTCAGGCTAGTAAAATTGAATCTCTCTGTAGCTTTCAAGTTGAAGACGAAACTGTGGTCAATGCAGTCATGACAGATATGGGCTATTCTCAAGATGAATCGGTGAAATCTTTTGGTTCTTCATCTTCTCAGTGGTCAGTATCTTCTGTGTCTCGTTATTCTGGACAGACAACTGTGCCTAGGGCACCACATCAGAAACTTCGGGTCGCTCCTCATGCCAATCAACGAGCCCGTGGCCGAGGTTATCAGAATCAGCGTCAGAATCAGGACAGGCCTCGTAACAATTTGGAACAAAGGAATGCTCCTTTTCATCCAGTTCCTATGCCGTATAGCCAGCTGTTGCCACATTTGATTCAGAATTCTTTGGTGGAACCTAAAGCTCTTAAGCTAGTTCCAGAACCTTACCCTCCAGGGTATGATCCCCATGCTCAGTGTGGATATCATGGTGGATCTATAGGGCATTCAACCGAAGATTGCAAAGCTTTTTAGGCAAAAGTGCAGTAGTTGATCGACGAAGGGTGCATTTCCTTTCCAGAAGGAGTTTTGGTGGTTCATGTTAACCTCTCAGCTATTTGAGCTCGCAGATTCAGAATTTTATTTCCATAAGCCAGTGGTCCAGACAGGCAGACGTCCTCAGCATTGGCAGTCCTCGGACTTTTTATCATTTGCATTTGTAGTTTCTTTTATGTTAGTTATTATTTGTTGTTAAACATTGTGTTCTGAATGGTAATATTAATGAAGTGATTTGCATTTTTCTGAATTAATCATGTCGCTTTCGCTCATTTTTTGCACATCACAGACACATGCGCCTTTATCCACTCCACTTTATCACTATTGATTAGCAAGGAGGGAGGATGACGAAAACTGAATACTCATAACTGATGATCGTTTGCTTTCGGATAAAACCCTGTTGATGATGTACAGGCATTGTTTCAAATCTCCTAAACTCTGGAGATATAAGGAGTTAGTCCCTAGTTAGCCACTTCGAGCCGAGAAGTAGGAGTTTCTTTTGGACTTTTCAACCCTCAAATCTTAACCCGGGGGCATGGTAGTTGTTAGTTAGCTTGACCGAGCGTTTAAATTTCATAGAGGAGTGGCCCGTTCGAGGATCAATCACACCTCAAGAGGTCGTACCTCATCAGCCGCGATGGTTAAATCTCACTAGTCAGGAGTGAGACAGTTATAATCCCTTTGAATAAATCAAGACAACCAGTGTCACACGACTTATTTCAAGAAAAAGAAAGAAAAAAAAAAGAAGAAAGCCCGCTAAGTAAAAAGAAAAGAAAAGCTGGAAAGCAAATACTTAGGCAAAAATGGGGCATCCCGCTGGACTTCAAAATCGACGAGAACTCAAAAGAGTCAGTCCAGGCAAAAATTAGGGAATCAAAAGAATGAAAAAAAATACTCAAACAAAGAACAAAGTCGTATGGATACAGACACCGAAGACGAAAAGGAGTAACTGTCACTCTGGAAACCTTGTGAGTTCCATAACCATCACTCCTACCATTCAATTAAGCCTTTTGAGAGGTGAGCGCTTGTGCCAAGTTAACTGAACTTAGGAGTGGAGATCATCACGTAGAAGGGGTGGGTACAAATCATACTTTGAGCCTAATATCCTTTGTTTCATGAACCGTGAACCCGACCATGATACAACCCTTAAAAGACCTAATTGAGGTAGGGTTTAATCTGAAAGCGTATTACGATAAGGTTGAGTAACCTGACTTCTACATGATTTGCTAATCATATCCTTGTTGTATATTTCGCACTAATCAAATCAGCACTACGTTTGGACTGGTTGTTCATTCGTCACTTACTATCACGACACTTGATAAGTGACATTCATTTCAAAATCTGCATGAACACGGCATTAAAATTACCATTCATGAACAAACAATTTTAATTACAGGTCAGTAGTTGGCATGGAGGAAATTCCAACAGGGAATAATCGAACAGGACTAGATCGTTCAGCAGTCTGAATCAGAATTGTGTATACTTTAAAACCCTGTGAATCTGGGGCATTGACACCCAGTGAGTTTGGAATTAGTTAGTCCGAGGACAAGTCCCGAAGCGTCGGTTGATTATGGGACAGTTTATTCAAGAAGCAGTCGATCAGTAATGAATCATCTCGAGACCCAATCAGGGGTAACTACCTAGAGTTTCTTTGAGTTGAGAGCAGATCCCTCCAGTGTTTAATCAGATCAGGTTAAGTCGCTTCAACGCTCATTCAGGGGCAAGCCATTTCAAGAGTATATTGAAACCAACCGTGCTGAGAGAGGGTCAGTTGAAGATGAATTATTTTGTTGTACAGATTCTGGGGCAAGCCATCTCGAGGTCGTCTCATGGCAAGCTACTTTCTGATCGAAGTGAATTTCCCCAAGAGTCGGACTGGGGCAATTTGAAGTTACACTGGGGCAAGTTGTTCAAGCTAGTTTATTCTCCCCGGCAAGAGTTGAGTGTTAGGGAATCGTGTCATTACCCTCATCAAATAACCTTAACCTTCCAAAAAATTCTTCCTGTCAGTGGATCGTTATCCTACAGCCTAAACCTGATACCTACCGTGTAGCCAAGGTCATCTCCAAAGCCCAGTTCTCGTCTGGCAAACCTCCAAAGCCCAGTTCTCGTCTGGAAAACCGGTAACCAGTTCTCGCCTAGTCACCCTTTCCTTAACCACCAGTTCTCGTCTGGTACATGTCAGCTTTTAAACCAGTCCCCGTCTGGTCACCTTTTCCTCGACCCACTGTTTAACCAGTTCTCGTCTGGCTAACGCAGTTTTAATGTTCAGTTCTCATTTGGCAAACCGGAAATCAGTTCTCGTCTGATATCCAAACCAGAAATCAGTTCCCATCAGTTACTCAAACCTAGAAGTCGGTTCTCGTCTGACAACTTAAACCTCTGTACCACCAGTTCTCGTCTGGTAGTTTACCCTCGAATCCTAGTTCTCGTCTAGTATTTCCTCCTCAAATCCATTTTGTTGGTAACCAAAAATAAATCCCTATCACCATAAACCTATTCCTATCCCTAAACCAGAAAAAGCCTAAATACACCTGGCACGGTAATTCCCAGTGATGTGTTGTCATGTTCCCTGACACGAGGCTCAAATGATCTCAGTTCTCCATGAGCGGTGCTCTGTATTCCCTTAGGGGGTGATGTTATTAAATCAGGAAGATTTCTTCAGCAGAGATGTGCAGTTCGAGATTGTTCCTCCCCAGCAGGTTGGGATTGCATCGAAATATGATAAGAATTATCCTTAGCAGATTGAGATTGATATCCCCGGCAGAGTCTAGCTATCCTCGACAAATTGGTCGTGCTTTCCCTGTGGGTCGAGATTTAAGTTTTTCCCTGACAAGGCAGATTTGGGTTTATTTCCCCAGCAGTGGGACGAGTGCAATGTTGTATTCCCACACAGTCCAAGTCTTTGGCTTCTTTACCCTCCGGGTTTAGATCATTGACTCATTCCCTAATCAGAGGTGAATATTGATGAATTTAATCCCCCAAGCAGAGGTCGGTGCCGATTCCCTCGCTGAGTAATATATAACAGAGGTAGGTTATTCCCCAGCTGAGTATTCCCGACAGGTTGGATTTTGATTCTTCCCCAGTGAAGTTGTTCAAGGCTGTTTTCCTCGGTGAAGCGAGATTCAATTTCAGTGGTTGATGGTTATCCCCTGCAAAGTTGTTAATTAACCTGTAGAGTGGGCATGTTTCCTCCAATTGAGACGTTTGTTTCCCAAAAGATTAGTATTCTGGTGTGCCTTCCAGGGCGTTTTCCTCAGCAAGGTTGTGGTTGGATCCCCGGTGGAGTTGGCTTTCTTCTCTCCAGCATTTATTTTGCTGGATCGGTTCCTTTGCATTTTGCATTGTGCATATCATCTACCTAGACGCGTAGCATTTCCATCTTGTATGGAGCATTACGCCATTCTCAAACATATGCATTTGAAACATAAGCCAGGTGATTACCGCTCTGTGCTCAGATGTGTTTTCAGCAGATGGTTGAATTATGTTGCCCGCATGGTTTTCAGACCTGGCAAGTTTTTGTTGATATTTGTGCCTATATGGTATCCAGACCATGGCAAGTTGAAGAATGGTATCCAGACCATAGTATTTCTCGTTAGCCCGCGTGGTATCCAGACCCTGGCTTACGTTTCTCCCCAGCAGCGTCGTCGAACTTTGGTTGATGATTTTGTTTTTAGCCCTATATGGTATCCAGACCATGGCTTATGCTCGTGTTATTGTACTTTCTCTGTTGAGTATCCAGACTCCGGTAAAGTTAGTTGGGTGTCCAGACCCTAATGAATCTTGTTTGTACTTTCTCCGTTGAGTATCCAGACTCCGGTGATGGCAGTTATGGTATCCAGACCATGGTAGTTTATTTGATGCTTCGTGATATCCAGATCACAATAATTGTGGATATCTCCTATCGTCGTGTGGTATCCAGACCTTGGCATGTAATGTTTTCTCAGCCTATGTGGTATCCAGACCACGACTAATTTTGTTTCCCAGCAATGTCGTTTGACTTGAGCTCATAGGATATCAAGATCCTGAGGAATATATTTCTTTTGCATCGAGCATTCAGGCTCAAATTGCATTGAGCATCCAGGCTCAGGTTATTGAGTATCCAGATTCAGATTTGTTGTTATTGAGTATCCAGACTCATATTTAGTTGCTTTGAGCATCCAGGCTCAGATTACCGAGTATCCAGACTCAGGTTTGCATAGAGCATTCAAGCTCTGAACTGCATCGAGCATCCAAGCTCTGATTACTGAGTATCCAGGCCCAGATCGATTACTGAGCATCCAGACTCAGGTATATCTGCTTTAAGCATCCAGGCTCCGTTCACCTTGAGCATCCAGGCTCCAATTTTCCACGAGTATCCAGACTCTAACAGCGGGAATGTTACCTTTAGCCAAAATGGTATCTAGACCATGGCTCAATTTTTGATGGACGATGTTCATTTTATTATGTGTTACCCAACGGAGTTACTTGGTTAAGTTTCTCTCGTTTTCTCCCTGCCAGAGTTGTTTGGTTAAACCTCTATTTCCCAGCGGAGCACTTTTGTGATCAGTCCAGCTTACTTCCGGAGATCTTTGTTCTAGTATACCAGAGTTTGCAGTTCTTTTTGCGGTTGGCAAATTTCCGGCTTCTTCGGTATTCAACCGACTTTTACCTTTGAATGTTTGAAAGTCGTTCGCTTTTCAACCCTTCAGGCCCAAGTCGTTTGAATAGGGGCAGCTGTTGCACCCCAAAATTTGACCAATCGTTTCTTGTTTTTGGCTTATGTTTCGTTTCATTTTGCATTTACATCTGCATACCGCATACTGTGCATTTTTGCAGCCAAATCGATTTAATCGAGATTACAGCCCTTTCTGTCGTGTTCCAAACAATTCAAACCGTTTCGAATACGGAGATTTATTTTGGGAATTTGCGCCCTGCCCGGTTATTCAATCTGCGCTGTTGGTTTCAGTGGTATTTTGGTATCGGGCTTTTCTTACTGTTTATTTTGTCGTATTCTCGCATTTTATCGCTCACTGAATTTATTTTATTTTTCTAGATTTATTTCCTATTTTTGGCACATTTTTTGAATTTTTAAATAGGTTTATTTTTATTTTTTAGAGGTTTTAGAATTTATTAGAATATTAATAGATTTAATATAGATTTTATTTTCTTTTTTTTTAGAATTTTAATTGTTTTATTTTTTAATTGATTTAAATTTTAATTAATATTAATTAGTTTGGGTTATAATTTTTATTTTAGATTTTATTTCTTAAATAGATTTTTCTGAATATTATTAATATTTTCTTTTATTTTTATTATTAATTTAGATTTTAATTAGTTTTAATTGAATTAGTTAGCTTAATTTGATTTAATTGGTATTAATTAATGTTAATTTTCGTTTTAATTAATCAGCTTTGTTAATTAGTTTTTAACATTCTTTTAATCATTGTCAACTTTAATTAATGACATTTAGTATTTAATTTTCAATTCATTTAATTAATTAATTATCATTATTAGCTTTAATTGTCCATTAATCAAGCTGCAGGCCACTTGTCATCGTTTCTTCCGCAGGCCCATTATGGGAGCTGACACTTGTCAGCGGTATAAAAGGCCTCATTAATGAGGTGACACGAATTCCAAGGGCTCACCGCCGGACATGCAAACGCCAGAGCTCGCCGGAGAAATCATTTGAATCAAACTCAGCCCGTCTCACCGGAAAATTCTTCATTCTCCAGAAATCCCAGTGTTCATCCAAATTCATACCAAGTTCATCACGACCTTTCCAGAAATTCATCACTAATTTCCCAGGATTCTTCATGAACACTCATCGTGTTCATCCAGATGTTCATGTGTTCATCCACAAATCCCCATATTCATCAATAATCCCCAGAAACACATGAGTGTTCATCCAGTTCATCAATAATTCCCAGAAACTCATGAACATCTCCAAACCTTCAACGCAACCTCCATAATCATCAACTTCAAACCACAAACGAATCAACCTTCACTCAAACTTCATCTCAACATCAACAAACACAGATCTAAACTTCAACCGCCTCCACGACTCATAACCACAAACAATTTCAAATCTAACCTCAGATCTCCGTTAACTTCTTCCGATCTACCCAGATTTGCAACTACCGAACATCAAACCACCAACAACCCTCTGTCTCCGATCCAAAACAACTTCAGATCCAAACACATTCAACAAAACTCCTTCATTCTTAACGACAGCCTCCGTCTAGTTTTTTCCAGAAATCTTCCATCGTGAAGGAATCTTCAACAACAACAACCGTGAGGTGTTTTCAGATGACTTGTTTTGATTTTTTTGTTTTCGTTTTGTTTTGTTTGAACAAGAAAGGAAGAAAAGAGACGGTGAGCGTGAAGAGAAAAAGGAGATGGAGGTTAAAGGGGATAAACAGAGAGAGATTGAAACGGAGGAGAACGGCGGAGAACGTTTTGGTTTTGGAGCAAAATGGAAGTAGACAGAGGGAGAGTTGGGAGACGGAGACGGCGGTGAACAGTTAACCTAGGGTTTCTGAAGACAAAATTGAAAAGAGGAAGATGACTCATGGACCTCTTCATTTTGGTTAGTGGGCCGTAAGGCCCAATCCATTCAATTTATGGATTTCACCTCCCATATTGCTCTTTGAACCCCGCGTGGCTGTTGGTTTTAGAGTTGGGTTGGGCCCAACCGGTTTATTTCATGGCACACCCCATTTTGCCCTTTCACCCCTCTGGTTGCTATTGTGTTGCAGATTTTGGGCTTCCAGCCCTTAAGCCCAACTGTGGATTATTATTGCTTGCTGTCACCCCTGTTCCTTTGCTGCACCCCCTATTTTGTTTCATTCTTTGTTTTGTATTTAACTTGTATATTATGTATAAATACCATTTTGTTATTTTTCTTTTTTTAGAAATTTATTGTATATATTAAATATATATAATTTTTATATTTTAAATTTATTTTCTATATTTTGTTTTATATTCTATTTCCCTTATTCATTTTCTTTTGATATTTCTCTTGGATTTATTTTCTTTTTAGGAGTTTCATATGTTCTATTAAAGTTGAATTCTTATCTATTTTCCTATTGGATTATTTTTCTCACCATTTCATTTTTGTAGGTCGATGACGAGACCTCTGTAATGCGTTATTAATCAGAATATTGATGGATAATGTAGGATCCGAGACCGTTTTTTCTCTCCTCATCTTTTCTTCTTCTTCTGATTTTACTTTGCCTTTCTGCTGTGCTGGCCGTGTGACATGATTTAATCGGAGAATGATTCTCAATGTCATTTCTCTATCTTGTCTTTGACACGGATATCAATACGCTACCTCTTGGGGTTTGACTTCTTTTATAAGTCGAATTATGACGGTTCAACGTCACATTGGTTCTGGTTCAAAATGTCATCATTAAGGATAAAAGAGCCGAGCTTGAAAATGGAATTTGCACGCAAAAGTCAAGGGTCAACGGAACCACTCCGTTCGGTAACATTGTTTTTATTTCACTTCTTTCATCTCTTTCTTTTCACCCTTCGAGCGTTGTGAGCCGTAAGCTTTAGATACGTGGGAAATGATGAGTGGGTGACTGCCTCTCATTCATCTAGGGTGTTTAGCGTATGTCCTTTGGATAATATGCGACGCATTCGTTCCTACGTCTAGGACTTCGCGGGTGCGTCCCGTTCTGAACCTTTTCTCTCGCGTCCTGGCGATTGAGACTTCCTCTTTTCTCTCGCGTTCTGGCGATTAAGCTCCCTTTTCTCTCGCATTCAGGCGATCGAGACCCCTTCTCTTGCCCCTGTGCAATCGAGACTTGCTTTTCTATAGTTGGCCAAACTACTTTTGCTCTGATCTCTCGTACCAGACGAGAGTACGTAGGCATAGGATTGCGATGATCCTAGCGAGCTCCCTTTTTTTCTCTTTTTTGCTGTAGTTGGCTGAACTACAGCTGCTCTGATTTCTCGTACCAGACGAGAATATGTAGGCATAGGATGCAATATCCTAGAGAGCACACTAACAACTAACTTCTTTGTTCTCTCGCGGCCGTGCGATCGAGACTTTCCCGCTGACGACTAATCTTTTCCTTTCTCTTGCCCTAGCGCAATTGAGACCAAACCGTAGTTCTAGTTCCCGTAGGTTCCCATACCTCTAAACCCGACATACTACATCCGTTCTACCGCAAACAGGTAATGCCTAAGTCTCCAATGGTCGAGCAGCATACACCTAACTGCTAAAATGCGTACGCTAATATCGTCAATCTTTTCTCTCACCCCCGTGTGATCGAGAACACCCTTTGCTTACCCGTAGTTAGCCTGAACTACGTTTTGCTCTGATTTCTCATGCCAGATGAGAATACGTAGGCACAAGATGCAACGTCTTGGCGAGCAATCTCCCTGTAGTTTCCCGAACTACGTTGACTCTGACTTTCCCATTGCACGAGGGAATACGTAGGCACAGAGCGGTGATGCTCTACCGAGTCAGTTCTTTCCGTTCTTGTGAGTTTCTTTCCGTTTAGCTTTAGCAGTCGTAGATTAGATTGTTTTTCACCCATAGACTAGACAACCCAAGCGTGGATCCCGTCGAGTACGACGGACGTGAGGGGTGCTCATACCTTCCCCTTGCGTAACCGACTCCCGAACCCAGACATGGTTGCAATGACCTTGTCTTTCCCTTTTCTTTAGGTTTTTGCGATCGTTTCCTTTCCATCTCTTTGGGATAAATAACGAAAGTGGCGACTCTTCTGTTTTTTCTGCCGGTTGTTTTTCGCAGTAGCGACACCTTGGTTTCTTTAACTTGTAAGTTTCCTTCGTGTGTCATCTTCAAAGATTCAAACAAGTTAAATGCAGTTTCTCTGTTTGTGATCTTCTCATACTCAGTATGAGATATTGCATTTAATAAGATTGTTTTGGCTTTGTGATGATTTCTGAACTCCTTCTTTTGGGCTTCAGTCATAGATTTTCTATCAATTTTCTTTCCATCCCCATCAGTGGGATGAACATACCCATCAATGACTAAGTCCCATAAATATGCATCATAACCAAGGAAGAAACTTTCTATTCTATCCTTCCAATAGTCAAATTTCTCCCCATCAAACATAGGGGGTTTTGTGATGATTATTTCCCTTTCTTCATATCTGTTGTTGCTGTTAGATGTTGAAGTTTCAGCCATAATAACAACCAAGAATATATATCAAATTTTTCTCACTGGATCTTTTCTGTCACGGTGAAGTGGTAGCACACACAGAACCGGAGCTCTGATTCCAACTGAAGGTGAGAAAATACTTAGAAGGGGGGTTGAATAAGTATAGAGAAAATATTATGGCAATAAAAACTCAAAGATTTTTATCCTGGTTCGTTGAACTCAACTACTCCAGTCCACCCTATCAAGAGTGATTTGCCTTTCTCCACAAGGACTTAATCCACTATTAATCAAACTGATTACAATAGCAAGCACTAGGAACAACTGTTCTTAGTCTTCTTAAGAACAACTGATCACAACTGGATCTTCTTAAGGACTTTTACAATCAAATATAAAACTAAAACAAGTGTTTAAATGCTTCTAAGTAAGCTATATCACAACTGTGATTTTACACTTATGTTTAAGAACTATGAAATAAATTCAGCAAAGAGAATAGATTGTATGAGAGTTTTTCTTTGAATTTATTTCAATTATTGTCAACTGAAGAAGAGTGATGGAGTCTTGCTTTTATAGGCACAAAAGTCCAAGTTGTTTTCACGTCGAAGGTTGTGTACTAAAAAGGGCTGTAGCCTTTTTGTCTTCACATCACTTGACCTTTCCTAGAAGTAGAATGCACAGATAAATCCTTTTTGTATATGTTCTTGTGTCTAGCATAAATGAGGAAAGAGTCGTTTGGCCAAACCAACGGACATAACTTTGAATTCTTCTTCAACAAGTTTCTAATACTTCAGCAGATAACATCAGAGCCTTGAATGATCAGAGTCTTTAATGTTCATCAGAGTTTGCTGAATCAGAGTATTGCAGCAAGTGTGCTTCAGCGTGTCATTTCATTAGAGTAGAGTTTTAGGATCATATCCTCAGTATTGGCAGCGTAGTACTATCAGAGTCTTCTAAAATAAACTAAGCTTGAAACTCTTCATACAAAGTCTTCAATGCTTCAGATGCTTCTGTAGCTTCTGCTTCAGATCCTTCTGTAGGCAGCGCTTCAGAATCTTCTAAGAGATGCTTCTGACGATTCAGAGCCTTGCATAATTTCATGTTCAAATCTAATTTGCTTTCAGAATAATATTCACTTTAATATTTACAGCAAACATACTGAAACAAATTTTAGAGTATATAATTTCTTAATACAAAATTTCGTAAGAGTTATCATCAAAACATAGAGATATAATTAAGAACCAATCTGTGTTCTAACAATCTCCCCTTTTTTGATGATGACAAAAACATAAGAAGTTTTGTTCAATAATAAAAAAATAATAATTATAACTCCCCCTAAGATTGAGAATCTTCCCCTGAATTGAATACTTAGAAGGAATAGAAACTTCCCTTTTTGCATGAGTATTCTTTACAGAATCAGAGCCTGATAGTTCCAAAAAAAATCATGACTTGGATGAACGTTTCAGAATCAGAGCCTGATTGGTTAAACTTGATATGGGGGTCTCAGAGTTACTTTTAAAGAATTTGTCATATTTTTCAAATGTTCTGAAAGGCTAAGAGTTCACGTTAGTTATAATTAGATATGTCTGAGTTTCATTTAGGTAGAGTTTATTTGAACAGTCAGATCCATTTTCTCCCCCTTTTTGTCATAATCAAAAAGTAAAACTTTTTAAAGACAATTAAAAGGAAATAGAGAAAAGATACATTCAAGTAGAGAAAACATCAGAGTCATTCATTCATTCAGATAACAAACAGACACATCATCAGATAATAAATTCAAGTACATGTGCTCAAACATCAGATACAGAAAACATAAAACTAGGTTTGCTTGGAAAGAATCATCTTCAGAAGTTGAGTGATCTCAGATGAGGATTCTTCTTGCTTTGTCATCCATTTTTCCATATTCTCATTCTTCTGATCTTCTTAGACATCCATTGTGCCATGTTCTCAGTCTTATGGTCTTGCTTGGCCATCCATGACTTGATCTCGGATTGTCCAGCTTCCAATACTGCAATCTTATCTTCTAAATCTGGATTTTATTTCTTGATCTCAGATGAAGAATGTGGGGAAGATTTTGATGCAGGGGCAGAGTCAATTTCCATTGGGGATGCAGAGTCTGGAGCAACATATGCAGAAGGGTTTTCCACAATTGTCTGAGCCAAATGGTTTTCTTCAGAAGCAGATTCTGCAAGAGTTTTTGTAGCAGAAACTCCAGAAGATAAAGGTATGTCCTCAAGAAGCAAAGATGCAGATCTTTTCATGTTCCATACCATGGTTCTGGCAGTCTCAGCAAGTCTTATCTTTGCATCATCAGAACAGACATTCTTCAGATTTGAAGCAACTGTATTGAATCTGGAAATGAAGTTATTCCAGATAGCATCAGATTCTTCTGCATTCATGGTTGACAAACATCTTTTCTGTACAGAGCCTAAATTCGTCTTTATTTCTTTCAGAAAATTAGCATATAGACTATCAACATTTAGCCTATGTTTTGGTTTGAGAAGGGCTTCAAGAGTTGATGGTTTGGGAGGTTTTGGTATGGTGAAATGTGGAATGATGATTAGAGGACGAGGGTAGGAAGGAAAAGATGGATGGTCAGATGATGAAGTAGCAGTTTTGGATCTGGATAAGGCATGAACCAGAGATGGTTTTACACGTGATGCAGAGGGAACGACATCAAATGTAGTGGAAGTGTAGGGAATGAAAACAGATTTGTCAGACAACAGAGGTTCTGATGGAATGATATCTGGTAGTTCCTTTAAGTAGGTTTGAAGTACATATGGTAGAATGGTGTAAGATTTAGGTTTAACAGGAGTGGTAGAGTCAGATGGTTCTATTTTGGTATAAAAGTTTTTAATCTTTAGACCAGAAGGAAGGGGATCAGAGGGATGTGGTTTAAAGGAAGCAACTGAAACAAACTCAGATGTCCTGGGTTTAGGTTTTGGAGAGGGTGCAGAAATGATAGTTTCAGATGAAATAGGTGGATCAGATTGTTTAGATTCAAATTCTCTGAGAGAAGGGGGTGAGATTACATCAGGATGGACATCAGATTCAGATGAATCAGATGAGGTGGTTGGGGTACAAGATGTGGAAGATACATCAAACACAGTCTTTAGAGGTTGTACATCCAGAATCTCAGAGTAGAGTATGTTAGATTCAGTAGGATTGAATGGTTCTGGTTGAGGATTAGAAGATTTGGATGTTAGTGGTTCAGATACAACTGGTTCAGATGCAACTTGTTCAGATGCAAATGGTTGTTGAATTTCAGGTTGTTGTTGTGTTGTAGGTTGTTCTGCTGGTTTTGTTTGTGGTTCAGATTGAGGAATTTCAAATGATTTAAGTGGTGTTGTGAGAACAGGATCAGATGGAATTTGTGATGTAGGAATTTTCGGTGGTTCAGAGGTTTGAGATGGAGCAGGAATAGTTTGATTTTGAGAGGGAGGAGGTTCAGGCATAGACCTAATTGTTGATACATCTACTGCAATTTTAGAAAGAGAAGGTAAAGATGTTTTAGTACCTTTTGTCTTGATGCGTTTGGTAGGAACAGAGGGAGCTTCTCCAGAAGCTTTTCTCTTAATCTGCTTCTGTGGTTTTTCAGCAACTCTCTGTTTCTTCTGAGCAGTAGCTTCATCTGCCTCTAATTGTATTCTTTTCCTCATGTTTTCTTCATAGACATCTGAAATAGGTTCTCTTGCACGAATCAGAATGTCAGTAGGAATAGGTGTTCCATCTACTTTGCACATTTCAATATACCTAAGAATAATATCCCTAGGTTCTTCAGCACCAAAGATTGGAAAGTCTTGAACTGGAATCCTTCTCTGACTTACTTCAGTAACATTCAGCTTCTTAGGAGAAGTTGTAAGTTCATCCACAACTTTTAGCCTCTGGAGACTCTTTCCATTCAAGGGTTTTCCAACTATTGTCTCAAGCTCTTCTTTAACTCCAGCTTCATAAAGAGAAGCTACCAGACCATTCTCTGTCAGAATGTCTGAGATCAATCTTCCAAAAGGAATCCATGTCCTGATCTTCTGTCCCTTAGTCTTAATGGATTCTCTGGATGCATTAATGTGATTCCACAGATGCATGAAGAGAATGTATGGCAGATCTACTTTGGTACTCTGACTTAAGCAGTACATGAAATAGATTTGTTCATTATTCACATAATCTGGAGAATTTGTGGATTTTCTGTGATTGATGCATCCCAGAAAAATCTTTGCCCATATTTTGTAGTCATGTTTCAGATCCTTAAACTTATTTGAAGCTTGTCTAGATGTAATAACTTCCTCATAAACTTTTTCCATGTCAACACGCCCAGCTGGCAGATGACAAACTCCATCATTTTCCTCATACCCAATGAGTTTTCTGATGAGATCTTCAGTGATTATGATCTCTTTTCCCAGAACAGAAGAGAGGATGAACTTTGGGTAAACAGATGCATGAATCCAAAATTCCTTCACTAAGTGTGGATACACTGGTCCAAATAATTTATCAAAATACTTAACCTAGCCTTGTGCGTCAACAATAGAACGCAAATCAAATCCATTGTCAGCCAACGAATCAAATTCCACCATAGATTCACAAAGAACTTCAAGTTTATCAACAGGAGTTAACAAAGTTCTCTCAGGTTCCTTAAATGGAGTAACACCCATGTTTGATGACTCAAATAGAACCATTGATGATTGAAACTGAGCTGATGTTGAGGATGATGTTGCCATTGTTGAAGATGAAAAGGATTTGGATGAGGGTTTAGGGTTTTGATGAAGAGCAAATAGCAAACAGAAATGCATATACTTGTTTGTGAAGTGAAAAGTGTGAAATGGTGTGATTTGTGGTATTTATATAGAAAAGTTAGGGCATACAAACATACACATTCAGCACATTCTCAACAAGCAATTAATAGCATTTAATGAAAATAATAATAATCATTTCAAAACATTAATTGATTCTGACAATTTGGGGGGAAAACCAAGATTTTCACTATTCAAACAATACCTCAAATGTCTCTTCAGCAATGTGCATGCCATCTTTTCAGATTCAAAGTGACATGTGTTTGCTTGCATGTGCTTCTGAATTCTCTTGAGAAATGAAACGTTAGCCAACGTTCAGATCCTCTAAGATTGGTTAGTTCAGATACACACAAATAATAATAATTCAAGAAATCAAATAATAGACAAATGAAATACTTCAGAGTTTTAAGAATTTTGCATCTGAGAAGTTTTCTTCTGATAAATATCATTCTGGACAAAAATCCATACCAATATTTTTCAGAATAAACTTGAACCTATCTTCAGCAAGGGGTTTTGTGAAAATATCTGCCCACTGATGATCTGTATCAACAAAGGCTAAGTTTATAATACCCTTCTTAACATAGTCTCTGATGAAGTGATGTTTAATTTCTATATGTTTTTCCTTAGAGTGTAAAATGGGGTTTTTAGACAAACATATAGCAGAATTATTATCACAGAATATAGAAATATTACTCTTAAAAATATGACAGTCTTCTAGCTGACTTTTCATCCAGAGCATCTGCGTGCTACATCCAGCAGCAGCTATATATTCTGCCTCTGTAGTTGATAATGCAATTGTAGGTTGTTTCTTGCTGTACTAGGAGATTAAATTTCTTCCTAGAAATTGACAACTTCCAGAAGTACTTTTCCTTTCCACTCTGTCTCCAGCGTAATCAGCATCACAGAATCCAACTAGTTTAAATTCATTAGATCTTCTGTAACACAAACCCACATTAGAAGTACCTTTCAGATACCTTAGAATCCTCTTAACAACTGTTAAGTGTGATTCTCTAGGATCTGATTGGAATCTTGCACACAAGCATACACTGAATAAAATGTCAGGTCTAGAAGCAGTTAAGTAGAGAAGAGATCCTATCATACCTCTGTAGAGTTTCTGATCTACTTTCTTACTTACCTCTTCCTTACCAAGAGTACTTGTTGGATGCATAGGAGTCTTTACCATCTTACTATCAGTCATGTTAAACTTCTTCAGAAGCTCTTTAACATATTTGGTCTGATGAATGTAAGTGCAATCTGGAGTCTGATTGACTTGAATTCCCAGAAAGAATCTCAATTCTCCCATCATGCTCATCTCAAATTCAGCCTGCATACATTGAGCAAACTCCTTTCCCAACATAACATTAGTAGATCCAAATATAATATCATCCACATATATTTGACAAATTAACAGATCTTTCTTAAATGTTTTACAAAAGAGTGTTGTGTCCACTTTGCCTTTGATAAAAATTTTCTCTAGAAGAAAATTTCTTAGTCTCTCATACCAAGCTCTAGGAGCTTGTTTTAAACCATAAAGAGATTTCTTTAGTCTAAAAACATGTACTGGAAATTTTTCACTTTCAAAACCAGGAGGTTGGTGAACATAAACTTCTTCTTCTATAATTCCATTTAGAAAGGCACTCTTAACATCCATCTGATATAGAGTGATGTTATTTTGTGCAGCAAAAGAAATGAGTAAATGAATAGACTTTAACCTGGCTACAGGAGCATAAGTCTCTATATAATCAATTCCTTCTTGCTGGCTATAACCTTGAGCAACAAGCCTTGCTTTGTTTCTTTCAACTTCTCCTTTTTCATTTAACTTGTTTCTGAAGACCCATTTAGTTCCAATTATGTTGATCTTTTTGGTATTGGAACCAAATCCCAAACGTCATTTCTTGTGAACTGATTGAGCTCTTCTTGCATGGAAATTATCCAGTCATTGTCTTGCAGAGCTTCATCTACAGAAGTTGGTTCAATAACTGACACCAACTCAAATAATGATGCTTCAGATGATCTGAGGAAGGATCTTGCTCTTATGGGGTCATCCTTCTTTCCAATGATCACATCCTCTGGGTGAGAGGCCTTGATTCTGGAAGATGATCCTCTAACAGTTGATTCTTCAGAAATATTCAAGTTGTTCATTTGAGAAGCTAAAGGAATTGCATCTGGCGTTGCTTCTGGTTCCTTCACTTGAGCTTTTTCTGCCTCTGAGCCTTCAGAGTCTGTGAGAATTACTTCTCTATCTGCAGAACTTTCATATCTTGTCATATACAGAATTACTACCATATCTTGTCCATAAAGGGGAAATTGTATCAAAAGAGATTTTGACTGCAATCTTTCCTTAAAACCTGAAGTATAACCCTAACGCGTCTTGTGCATGCCACGCGGGGTACATATGACACGCTACTAAGAATTGTCTGATTTTCAAAAATAAGGTGCAAGAACTTATCGACCAGAAAATCCTGTCGTTCTCAGAGGAGCAACCTAATGTGTAAACCAAACATTTGCCTAATCATAATGGGCCAGTGGTCAGCATGGTTGAAGAAGACGAATGGGTTGAATTTATTAGAGATGTCGATGATGTGAGAACCCTTATGACTGTTGTGAAAAACAAGCTGAATGAACATGGGATCTTGAAGGGTCTTCATGATGGTTGTACTATCTGCGAAATAAACCCTAATCAATGTCGAGAACTGAAAAGGTACGTACAAATTCTGATGAGCAAACGGGTGATTCAGTTTTCTAGAGCCAGGATCGTCGAGGAGGTGGCCACCATTGAACCGTTCACAATCATTTACAGGAAAGTCCCCGTTGAGACTTCAAAAAGGAAGATCTAGCCTATCACCACATGTGTGACTAAGCCATTTCCTTATCAAATTTCTAAGGCAGTGCCTTGGAAATATGATCCTACAGTGTATTCAGAGGGCGAAGAAATATGATTCTCTGAATCTTAAATTGTGAATATAGTTGATGCTAGAGGCATGACTCGCAGTGGGCGTGTATTTGATCTCAAAGTTGCTTCAAAAATAGTTCAAGTGCAAATGATTAATCCTCCCAGGGAGAAGGTCATTCTAATAGCCCTTCTTCAACAACAAGAGGCAACCATGTCCACATCCACATCTATTCTAGTGGTACAGATTACTCTGCATGTGGATGTTGATAAGGGAAAAGAAATGACTACTGAAGAAAACCAGGAGTTCCTTAAGCTAATTAAGAAAAATGATTTCAAGATTGTAGATCAGTTGGGGAAAACTCCTTCAAAGATCTCATTCTTATACCTGCTTATGAGTTTTCCAGATCACAGATTAGCATTGTTGAAAGTGTTGAATGTGGCACATGTAATGCATGACATCTCTACTGACTAGTTTGATGACGTGGTTTCCAATATAACCGCGAGTAGATATCTGGGTTTCAATGAAGCCGAATTGCTTCTTGAGGGGACCGCACATAACAAAGCGCTACACATATCAGTAACATGCATGGACTCCCTACTATCTCGAGTCCTTGTAGACACTGGTTCTTTGCTCAACGTGATTCCTAAGAGCATGTTGAGCCAACTACTAGTAGATGGGGCTGAGATAAGAGCCAGTGCTTTAGTTGTGAGGGCTTTTGATGGCTCTAGAAGACAGGTTATTGGTGGAGTAGATTTTCCCATCAAGGTTAGACCGCATATGTTCACCATTGCTTTCAAGTTAATAGACATCAATCCAGCTTACAACTTCCTACTGGGTAGTGTCGCACCTCAAAAAATCACAGAGACATTTCGGAGAAACGACATTCGCGCGAAAGGCGCGGAAATGCGGTTCGACAGAGTCGCCACCGAACTTTATTTTTCTCGAATAAACGGGAGAAGAAAATATCGAGAAAACCTCTTAAAATGAAAGGATAGGAACAGGGTTGTCGTAACCAAGTTCCGGGTTCGGGAGTCGGTTACGCGAAGGGAAGGTATTAGCACCCCTCACATTCGTTGTATTCAACGGGAACCTCTTAGGGTATTTGTGGAGAGTGTTGTCTAGGTTTACTTGTTTTTCTTCTCGATGATAAAGGTAGAATTGGTAGGTTAACAATATAAAGACGCTAGTGGGAAATGGGTGGTTAGAGGATAGGGTGTTCGCCAAGGATTGGGGCCCTTGTTGAAGGTGAGAAAATACTTAGAAGGGGGGTTGAATAAGTATGAAGATAAAAACTTAGAAATAAAAACTCAAGTATTTTTATCCTGGTTCGTTGAACTCAACTACTCCAGTCCACCCTTCCTAGAGTGATTTACCTTTCTCAATCAAGGACTTAATCCACTATTTAATCAACTGATTACAATAGTAAGCACTAAGAACAACTGTTCAAAGTCTTCTCAAGAACTACTGATCCTAACTGGATCTTCTTAAGGTTTTCTTACAATCAAATGTAATAACAAATACTAGTGTTTAAATTGCTTCTAATAAAGCTTTATCACAACTGTGATTTTTCACTTAATATTAAGAACAAAGAAATTAATTCTAGAAAGAATATGAATTGTATGAGAGCTTTGGATATTGAATTCTTTTCAGGTAAAACGTCAACTCAAGAAGATGGTTGGAGACTTGCTTTTATAGGCACATTGATCCAAGAGTATTTCTCGTTGAGAAGAGTGTACCAAAAGGTCTGAGCCTTTCTGTCTTCACATCAAGTGACCTTTCCTAGAAGAAGAAAGCATAGAAAAATCCTTTTTGTCTGTGTTCTTGTGTCTAGCATAAATAAGGAAAGAGTCGTTTGGATATTCCAACAGACATAATCTTTGAATTCTTCTTCATCAATTTTCCGCAAGAATCATCAGAGTCTAATTTGATCAGAGCCTTCTGATGTTGATCAGAGTTTGGCTGAATCAGAGTCTTTGCAACATGTGTGCTTTTAGCGTGTATAAGTTCAGAGCATATTTGAGTCAGATCCTCAGTACTGGCAGCTTTAGTACTTTCAGAATCTTCTATAGTAACTATGCTTGAAAACTCTTCATACAGAATTCTTCTTTGGTTCAGATGCTTCTGACTTGCTTCAGATTCTTCTGGAGCTTCTGCCTCAGATCCTTCTGGAGCTTCTGCTTCAGATCCTTCTGGAGCTTCTGCTTCAGATCCTTATGAAGCTTCTGCTTCAGATCCTTCTGGAGCTTCTGCTTCAGGTCCTTCTGGAGGCTATGCTTAGGATCTTCTGATGGCAGCGTTCAGAATCTTCTAATGAGTGCATCTGACGCTTCAGAGTCTAGCATATTTCTTATGTTCAGTTCTGATTTGCTTCTGGAGTGATAATTACTTTAATATCTGCAGCAAACCTCTTAAGCAAATTTTAGAGTATATAATTCTTAATTAGAAAATTTCATAATAGTTATCATCAAAACATAGAGATATTATTAAGAACCAATCTGTGTTCTAACACTTGTGCCTACGTATACTCATTCGGATGAGAATGAGAAATCAGAGCGTCGTAGTTCGACTACAGGATAGGATGGGGTAGTGGATAGAAGGTAGAAGTGTGGAAGGAATAATGGAGGAAGATAGAAGTGTGCTCGCCAAGATCATCGTAATCTTGTGCCTACGTATCTTACATTCAAGAGTGAATGAAGAATCAGAGCATCCGTAGTTCGTGGTAACAACCACGAAAAGATGAGGTTGAATGGGTTGGAAGTTTGAGAAAGAGGAAAGAGTGACTGACAAGCAACCCAAGAGTGTGCCTCAAGAACTTGTCACTCAAGAATTCAAGGAATGCGAGATTCCAAGAACTCAATTCTTTCGGAAGTCGGGATGAATAGGTTGAATGATAAAGGGTTGAATATTTTGAAATCGAAAGAATAAACTAATAAAAACTCAAGGGCATGCCTCAAGAGTTACTCATTCAAATATTCAAAGAATGCTAGATTCTAAGAATATCCTTCTTTCGTAAGTTTAAAAAAACGTTTGTAAGAAGATTGAGTCGAAAGTGGAATGCGAGGCAAAAAGAGGTTGGTTTGAAAATGGTTGAAAAAGTCGAAAGACTGAGTGAGTAATAACTCAAGGGCGTGCCTTAAGAATTATTCACTCGAAAATCCGAGGAGTGCTAGATTCCAAGAACCTCCTTCTTTCGAAGTTTGAATCGGGAAAATGAAAATGTTCTGAAATAAATTGGAATGAAATAAAGTATAAAAATAATCAAATAATTGTTATTTGATTGATAGTTTGCTACGAAAATTCGCTTGACGTTGGATCAAGGGTTTGACCTATTATCAAGTGCAAATCGTGTTGGAAAGGAAATGGTTTGAAAAAAACCAAACCGACTTGACTTACACATCAAGGATCGAGTTGTGTGCAATAGGTTGATGGCGAATGCATATGAGCACTCGACTTACAAGGGTTTGAAATGGCTCGATGACGAATCGAGAATTAGTTTGAAAATAGTTTGATCCGCTCTAGTCCCTATGGGTGCTCCTAGGAGATAAACTAATAATCAAAGAAATGCGAAACATACATCGGAATGGGAGAGGGGTACATGTAAGTTACACGGGATTGCACGAAATAAAGGGGTCTCATTGTCAGGTAGCCCAAGAGAAAGTCGTGTGTGTGCATTGTGTCCTAAACTACGCCTTGAGCAAAGTCGGGCACGACTCAAAATTGGGGTTCTTGCAAATAACCAATGATACAACAATCCACCAATTCGGCTTTTAGGATTTCGATAATTTATTATCTAGTTTCGATTATGTGTGAATAAGAACAAATAATGAGTATGACAATATGAATATAGCAAGATAATATCACAATAATATCCACAAGAATATTTTGACTGAAATATAAAGCTAGTAGTTAGTTGGGTTAGGAATTAAATTGGGGCAAATGCAACGCTAAACCGTCGTAGCTCGACTTATAATGAAAATTCGGTCTATAGGAGGTCGCGTGAGTTGATTTCCGTGCTAAAAACAAGATGGAGAAATGATATTGAGAATCATTCACCAATTTAATCGTGTCGCACGGACGGGATCTCGTCTTTAATCGTAAACAAAATGTCTATTAATCGAAGGTAGCCTATCACGATCCCAAAGTAGGGAAAATGACCCAAATGGTCATTCTCCATAGATTTGAAATCGAGAAGGTTATCGACTTCGATACACGACGCTTACGAATCGGAAGACATCATCGATCGGAAAAATGAATAAGAATGGAAATGAAGTGGAAATGAAATAGAAAATGAAATAGTCTTGAATAAGTTATCATCTATCAATAGTTTGACCGATAATAATTATTAAAATTCGTCATGGACCAAAAAGTGATAAAAATGAATAAAATGAGTAAAAATCGAAAATGAAAAGTTTGAAAGAGAGAAAGAAGGTGGTCTCAGATCCAACGTTATTTATCAATATTTTGACTAATAACGGTTTACGGAGATCTCGTTATCGACCTAAAAATGATAAAAATGAAATGAAAAGAATAAAAAAAGAATAAAATGGATAAAAATCAATAAACATTGAAAATGAAAAGTTTGAAAAACGTTGGTCTCAGATTTGTTATTTTTCATCAATAATTTGACAGAAAAACAACTTTGAAGGCTCGTCATCGACCGAGAAAACAAAAACGGAACAAAATATCCAAAATATTAAAAAATAAAAAAAGAAATGAATCAAAATAGGCTATTTTAATTATTTAAAGAGATTGTCAATTAATAAAACAAAACTATATCCTAAAGTTAAAAATAGAATTAATCTACAAAATAAATGTCTTAATTCATTAAGTAACCAAATTAAGATGAAACAAATAAAACCCAAAGGGCAGTCCATATGGTTGGACTCTCTCCGCATGCCACGAGTGAGGTGGATCCAAAGGAAAGGAAGAATCCAAGGAGATGCCATGTTATCAGTCCATTAACACAAAACACGTCCAGCTTTGGGAACAACCAAGGCGTTACTTCACATTAATTGTCAACAGAAAAAAAATGAAACATTTTCACCTTAAAAACTCGGTCCAAGCTCATTTTTCAGAGGAAAACAAACCTCTCTCTCTCTCTCTGCGTCTGTATCTCTCTTTCTCGCTCCTGCTTTGCGATTCGTGATGGTGGGTTTTCATCTCTCGACCTCTCTGTTTGTGGGTCGATTTGAAACATTGGTTTCATGGGCTTGATTTTTGATTAGATGTTGTTTGAAGTTTAGATGGCTTTGAAGGTTGATGAAGAAGAGGAAGACTGAAGAGTTCTGGGTGATTTTTGAAGGTTGAATGAAGATTTTTGTTGAAGAAGGTGGAAGCAGCGGCGGAAGGAATTGCATTTTAGGTGGGTGGTTCGAAATGATGACAGAGTTTTGTTGAGTTTCTGGGTATGGAAGAAGAGTGTTGAGTATCGCAGTTGGTTTTGAAAAGGGAAGAAAGGGATTTTGCATATATGATTTTTCGTTTGTTCTGTTCTGTTCTTGGGTTATGAATCTGTTTATGGATTATGGTTTTGATTTAGGGAAAGGTTGAAGGGCGATTTGTGAGTTATGATTGAGGTAGAAGATGGATGAAGGGTTATTACTTTGAGATGTGAAGATGGAAAAAGGTTTTCGGAGGCTTGAGTCATTGTTGTTGGTTGAAAGGAATAAAAAGGATCTGGATTGTTGAAGATGAAAAATGAGTTAGGATTTATGAGTTATTGAAGTTTGGGGTTGAAAGATTTTTTAAGAAGAAATTTGTTAGAAGGTTATTGGTTTTGAAGATTGAGAGGTGAGGAGTTTTTGAAGAAAGGGTTTCTGTTGTGAATCTCCCCTTTTATTTTGCTAAGAGCTCTTTTATCGTATGTTCTCTGCGTCCACCCAAAGCAAAATGGTTGTAGTGTAGTTTTATGAATTTTGCAGATGCCGTTTTGGTCTGTGTGAGTCACGACCTGATACAAGTTGAGTTTTTTCGCTTTTCAATTGTGTGTGGGCTGGAGGTACATAGTACGTAGATGGTGGGTGAGTAACGCCTTCGTTGTTTTGCTCGTGTGGGATTAAAAGAGGATAAGGTATGTGGTCCCCTTTGGCATTTTCTGCTTTTGTTTTAGTACAACCATCGTTTTTCATTTTCATCCCCCACTTTCGTGTTGTATTTTTGGCTTCCTATATGGTTGTGGTGCAGTGCATTGTTTGGTGCGTGAATTGATTGTTGCGAGAATTCTGTGGTATTGCAGGTTAATATCAAAATCTGGCTTGATTGTGGTGCAAAAGTTTATAAGATGCGGGGTCCTTGTCTTAGCCTCTTGTTGTAAAGTGGTAAGGTTGGAAGGTTGTTATGTCGTACGGTTCTGTTGTACGAGTTGATGATTTTGGCATATTGGCTGAGTAGGTGTAGCAGAAAGCTCACCTTTGCTCTTTGGATGGGTAATTGTCATATGGTTTGTGCATTTTGTAGCTGGCAATTGTTGTTATTAAACATTGTATGGTTTTCTTGGCTTGAATTTTTTACTGCTGTGAATTGTAACACCGTTTTGGATTGTATGAAAACCACAACTTTTTTCTTTTTTTCTTGCGAATGGTTTTGTCTGTCGTGAATGGACAGACATAGCAGTTTGTTTTTCATTCATTGCAGGTCGTTGGTTTTGTGGATGTTCATCTCAATTTGTTGTGCGACGTGCTGCGGGAAGTGGTTTTTGAGCGCTGCCGCAGACTAAAGCTGCTGCAGGTACATGTTATGGAACATTGTGGGGTCTTGAGAAAAATGTGGAATCCTCCTTTTTTAGGTGACCGTGCTGCAAGATCCTTTTGCTATTGAATTTACTGGTGGCTTGATACTAGCTTTCGTATGGCCTTGTGTTTGGCTTCACGATTGTGCCCTTCTTTGGCTTATCAACAAGAAACTTTCTCATGGAGTTTTGAGCTGGACGGACGTGGGGCCTACTAGACAGGGACTTCCTTAACTTGACAAACCAAAGGTCTTTGTAACCTTCTTTAATGAACCAATCTCGCATCATAATTTGCAAACAATAATTTCACCATAGACCATTCTTGAAACAAAATGAGGTTATGTGGACTTTTCATTCATTTTTCTTGTAATTAGGATTGGAAATGAGTCGAGTCGAGTCGAACTCACCCCAGCTCGGCTCGACTCGTTAAGAATTGTTCGAATTCGAGTTCGAGTTCGAGTTTGACACGAACTTTTTTTTAAGCTCAAACTCGACTCGTTATAAGTTCACGAACAGTTCGGTTCGACTCGTTAGGTTCATCTCATTAGGTTCAGCTCACATGGTTCACGAACTTAAAAACTATTTTTTTTAAATATATATATTTTTTAGTATATTTGACATTTTAAATAAATATATATATTTTAAATAAAATATTAAAATAAAATAAAAGTTATCATATTGAAATTTAACTTTATTTTCGAAATCTACTAATTCAAAACCTACACAACTTTCAAGAGATAAATTTGAGAGTCTAATTCAAAAACTACTAAATTGAAGATTAAATTTGTCTAAGATTTGAAGTAAGTATTTAAACTTAATCTTAAAGACAATATAATTCTTTTCATATGTAATCGAGTTGACTCATGAACCTAATGAGTCGAACTATGTACAGTTCAAGTTCAGCTCATTTAGTTAACGAACTTAATTTTTCGCTCATACTCAACTCATTTGGTTCATGAACCTAGTTCAACGATTTAATTGTCGAGTCGAATTACGAACTATCTTCGAGTTGGTTTGGTTCATTGCCAGCCCTACTTGTAATGGACCTTGAGTAATGATTTCGAAATTAATTTTGAACACATCTAAATTTTCCAACAATCTTGGATGACCCTCTTCATCATTCCGTGGCAATTAATCAATTTATGAAAACACTGAAGCTATAATTCCACTTTAAACCGATCTTGTACTAGAAAGAAAACCTGACTTATTTAAATAGAACTTAAGTCCAAAAAACTTATTGCCTTGAAATCAAGGGATAATGCCTTGATATCAAAAATAATGCCCTCAAATATGCACTACACTGAAAACTCTGCAGAAATCAGCTTCGACCTGCACCATTCCTCATTCAACACTATCCACACGCCTGACCTGACATTCCCAAGTGAAAATAACAACATATTTTTGGACTTTTTGAATAAAGCAAGTAGGTAAATATACAAAATGGAGGTTGTACAATGGTAGGACAAGTTTGGGGTATGACAGGTAGGCCATAGATCCATGCCGCTAGAGCAGTAACTTCCACATTGCACCAAAAGCCTAAATTCATTTACGAAGATCAACTAGTCATTGTTTGCAGTGAAGAAGATCTGTTGGTAAGTGATCTATCTTCCTTTCGATATGTTGAGACAGAATAAGGCATAGCTGAGGTGCCATTACATTGTCTCGAATTCAAGGACGTCAGATCTGTTACTACCAATCAGGGTAAGTCACAATAAACGATCATTTCATCTATAAAGACTGCAAAGGAAACCCTTGAGAGGGGTACCCTTCCTAGCTGGGGGCTGGTGGAAGATGTCGTGGAGAAGCACGGTCTCTTTGGCCTTGGTTATCATCCTTCTCAATAATTCAGCTCAGGTAGTAAACAGAAGAAGCCCATCTCAATCAGATTCAATAGCGCTGAATTCCAAAGTGATAGAATTGTGGTTGTCATTGATGATGCTAGAAGCACCAGAAAAATTACAAGATTCGTGCGCAAGTGCCCTCTCGGTTTCAAGCTTTATAATTGGATGGTTGTCGTGGTCCCTACGGTCTTTTCATTGAACATGTAATGCATTTTGCTTTTATTATCTTACGTCATTTCCAAGACGTAAGGATAGCTTATAAAGGCCTCCATGTTTTATAAGTATTATATGATCAATAAATGAAAGTTTTTGTATTCAAAATCATGTTCCTTTCCTTTCTATTATTTTACTTTTCACAAAAATAATAAATGGAAAAAGTTTCTTTTTCATTTAACCTGTCAAAAAGCTCATCCTAAGCAAAATTCATAAAAATGCAGAGAAAATAAAATCATTGGAAATAACATGGAAAACATCCAAGCTGAAGGAGACGGTGAGGAAGGTTGTGAATTACTGAATGAACTAGCAAGGCTCCTTGAGCACGAGCAAAAGGAGATTCAGCCATACAAAGAGCCAGTATAAGTGATCAATCTGGGTACTGATAAAGTCAAAAAAGAAGTAAAGGTTGGGGTATCTCTTGTAGAGCATGTACACACTGAGTTGGTAAAGTTATTACAAGAGTATGTTGACATTTTTGCCTGGTCTTATCGAGATACGACTGGTTTAGACACCAACATCGTTGAACATCACTTTCCACTCAAGCTCAAAAATTCTCCTGTCAAGCAGAAGCTCAGAAGGACCACATCTGATATGGTACTCAAGATCAGAGAAAAGGTTTACAGTTTGATGATAGATTCCTAGCCATTTCTGAGTATCCTCAATGGGTTGCCAACATAGTCTCAGTTTCTAAGAAAGATGGGAAGGTCAGAATGTGTATGGGTTATTGAGATCTCAATAAGGCATGCCCGAAGGATGACTTGCCTTTGCCTCATATTGATGTCTTGGTAGAAAATGCTGCACAGTTCTCCATCTTTTCGTGTATGGATGGTTTCTCAGGGTACAATCAGATAAAGATGTCTCTAGATGATATGAAGAAAACCACCTTTATCACCCCTTAGGGAATGTACTTCTACAAAGTCATGTCATTCGGTTTGAAAAACGTAGGGGCAACATACCAACGTCTCATGGTAACTCTTTTTCATGATATGATACATAAAGAGATTGAGGTTTACATGGACAATATGATTTCCAAATCTAAGACGAAAGATGATCACTTGGAACATTTGAGAAAAATATTTTCCAGACTCCGAAAGTTCAAGTTGCGGTTGAATCCTGCAAAATGCACCATTGAGGTCTGATCTGGAAAATTATTGGGCTTTATTGTTAGTCAGAAAGGATTAAAGTTGATCCTGGCAAGGTTCGAGCGATTCAAGACATGCCACCTCCCAAAACTAAAAAAAGGTCTGAGGCTTTTTGGACCGACTTAATTACATCTCCAGATTCATATCTCACTTGACAACTACCTGTGAACCGATCTTCAAATTATTGAGAAAAAAATCAATCAATCGTGTGGAACAATGATTGTCAAGAAGCATTCGACAGAATAAAAAAGTACTTGCAAGAACCGCCGATCTTAATACCACCTATTCTTGGTAGACCATTGATCATGTATCTTACAGTGCTCAATGAATCTATGGGTTTTGTATTGGGTCAACACAACGACACAGGAAGAAAACAACACATAATTTACTATTTGAGCAAGAAGTTCACCGATTGTGAGACCAAATGCTCACTCTTGGAGAAGACTTATTGTGCTCTGGCTTGGGCTGCTGATGCCTGAAACATTATATGGTTTACCATACCACTTTATTGATATTCAAAATGGATCCGATAAAGTACATATTTGAAAATCCTGCTGTCACTGGAAGAACTGCTTAGTGGCAAATTTTGTTGACTAAGTACGACATCCAGTATGTGTTACACTACAAAATTTGCCCAACCTTTTTCTTTAATTGGCTTTTGTTTCATTGCATTCATATCATTAGCAGTATCATTAGCATTTGCATATCATAGCCCATTTGCAGGGGATTGAGAGGGATGTGTTTATCAATAAGAAGATATCAAGGTCTAAGCCTATACAAGAGGGTGTATTCAAGCTGTCCAAGAGCCTATCAGCATCAGAAAAGTCAAAGAATTGAAGATGGATACAAGTGTGCACATCTCCTAACTTGAAGGTCAGGGGAGATCATCAGATGATTTTGAATCCATGGATGTTGGTGTAAAGCATTAATAAAGCTCATGGGATGCCTTGAGAGTCACTATGGAGCTTATGCAAGTCATTATTCAAAGTTTAAGAGGCCACAACCAAAGTTGGTGTAATTAAGGTTTTCACCTGGTCAACCCTGAGTCAACTGTGAGTCTTGAGGAGATTAAGACTCAATTCCAAGCAACTATGATCATGGAATGTTATGTTGAGACACCTAAGAGATCATTTCAATATCAATTCATCAATACTCAAGAGTGTGAGAAGTTATTGAGCTAGGGTTTCTAAGCTTGACAGTGTAAAATCCCCTATCTTAGTGTCTAACTTCAAGACCACATAACTCAAGATACAAGTTTCATTTGACCTTGACTCCAACATGAGACTTGTAGCTCATGTTCATAGCTTTCGTTTGAGTATTAGAAGTCTTTGATTGGATTTGTAGAACTCAAGTTATGAGGCAGACAAATTACAGGTCATTAGATGAATGTGATTTTGGTCCTTGAAAGTCAACCAACTTCTAAGACATTTTTGAGCTAGAAGGATATACTTGACCCAAACATGACTGTTGTTCCTCATAATCTTAGCTTTCCAAATATTACTATAAGTCCTTGATTGGATTTATAGAACTCAAGATATGAAGCTTGCAAGGCAAGGGTATTTTGGAAAACTTTGATTATAGGCCATTTTCATTATAGGTCAATTTCACCACTTTGCATACCTCAAATGAAAATCTTTCCGACTTGAAAGTTTCTTATAATGGGGGTATTTGTTCGACCAAACATCAAGGAATCATTGATATGGCTTGTATTGAAGATTTGATGAAGAAATTTTCATGATGGAAGCTTTAAAGGCCATAAAAAGTCAAAAATCCAAATTAATTCATAATGCACCATTTCAAGACATATTTGTGCATATTTTGAGCACACTTCACATTTCAAGAACAATGGCATTCATGGATTTGAAAATTGAGCCATAAAAACACACCATTTTTCATGTTACTTAAGTTTGAAGAAACATAATCAACATCAACCATTGATCCAAAACAAGGAGATAATCCCATCCATTCATGTTCCCCACATTGCCAGCAACATGATTGAAGCAATTCCAAGGCTTTGCAGGCTCTGTTTTGCAAGCTTCACATTCACCACAAGCTTGAAAAAGTGAAAATCAATTGGGTTGTTTTAGACCTTCATTGGGCTTATTATCCATCAAGATCCAAAATATATAAGCTGGTGATCATGTACAATGGTTCAGAGATGAAGATTGGTGGCAGTTAGAGCAGTTACAGTTGCCACAAACTCAAGATAAGTGAGAAATCGAATTTCATATTTCATCCATCCTCAAGCCAAATTGAAAATCAAGGAAGCTCCAAGAGGGTTCATAGAAGCTATCTGGATCAATTGGAGCAAGAATCAGCCTCAATCCAAGGTTCTACGCAAGCTTCTGATCAGGTTTCTATCTTTCAACATTTCTCATAATTCTTTATGATTTAGAGCTCAATATTCATGTGGTTAGGTCCATTGAGAGGTGTAGATGGATTTAGGATAATTATTAGGCTTGATTACAAAAAATTTCAACAGAGCACCAATGCTTGTAGCCTTCGTTTTGACTTGATTTTAGGTTAAAAATGAGAAAGAACATGATATTTGTAATCTAGGAGGAGATGCGAGTTGAGTGGTACCAGAAATATTTAGTTTTGATGAAGTTTCATGACTGTCACTGTACAACTCCACCGAAGAAGACGACCGGAGTCTTCTCCGGCCACCGCTGGTGCATTTCCCTCCCTTTCCCTTTTGAAATTACCAGATGCGTTCAGGACCCTTGGATCTTGATAGTTCCTTGACTCTTTCATTTCATCTCGCGTCCATGGTTAAAGTCAGCTAGGGTTTTGACTTCTTTAATGATGTGATATCATGATATGCGTAGGATCAGACTACTTAAACGTTGAGTGGTTAGGATTAAGACGTATCGTGAGGGTGCATTGACTGAAGCGCATGAGATTCGCTTAAGTCCTGATGGACTTGGGCTTGATTTGATACTAGAACCCCCCCCCCCCCCCCTTTATGGACCATGGAGCTTTTTAACGTGTTATTTTTGCTATTCACCACACGTATTTTCCAATTTCAATTTCCTTTTTCTTTTATTTTCATGTCATTTTGCTATTTCATTTTAATTCTTTTAAAAATGATATTTGCTCCAATAAATTATGAGAAAAATATGGTGTATGCCTTGACATGTATATGAATTTTTCATATTTTTTATTTTGATTTTCCGGTTATTTCCCATTTAATTTCATATTTTTCATGTTATGTGCTTTTAATAAATGTGAAATTGACATGTTCATCTTCTTGATTTTCTTTCTTGCTCAATACATCAAATAAATGTCTAATATTTTGCATGCTGATTTTAGACACATTGTGTGATATTGTAATATTTTTGTTCTAATTTTTAGGTTCCATTTAGTTAAGGTTTGAAGTAGATCTTTAGTACCCTTTCCCTTTGCATCCTCCATAGCAGACATTAGGGTTTTGCATTCTATTAGCACCCTTAGGCTTGGAATCTTGACCTCAAATTTTAACCATATCTTCCTAACATCATGAGGATCCCTTAGGATGTTTATTAGAATTTTTAGGACTGTTTTCCTATTTTTCATAGATGTTACATTCTGGCTGATGTTGGTGTGTTTCCCCATTAGACCTTCACCTAGTTTTGCATTATAAGTGATCTTTTTGCAATCTTTAGGCACCCAATCCTCACATGATCCCATGGTAAATAGGTTGAAGCCTTTGTAGGCTAATTTCCAAGCTCTTAACATGCTCATAGCTTGATCAGGATAGATGTCCTTTAGAGCTTTGCTTTTAGGGTTCCTTAGATGCCTTTGAATGATTTTCTTTCTTCATATGATTCTTCTAAATCATAGTCCTATGATATTTGGGTCCTTCTTGTGAGATCCTAGTTCTTCCTTAGGAAGGACTCTGTGCATTCCATGAGAATTTGAACCATTGAGGACTATTCTTGAATGATGAGTTTGGTTGAGAACATGGTGAATTCCTTAGGTTTTCACTATGTCTCCCATCATTATTCTTTTCATTTCTCAAGTCCTACATTCTTACGATCCTTCTCGTGAGAGCCTGGTTCTTCATTAGGAAGAACTCTGTGCATTCCATGAGAGGTTTGAGCCTTTGATGGACATTCAATGACATGGTGGGTTCCTTAGGTTCACACTATGCTCCTTTTCTCTTCCAAGTCCTATGATACGTGATCCTTCTTGTGAGAGCCTGGTTCATCCTTAGGAAGGACTCTGTGCATTCCATGAGAAGTTTGAGCCTTGAG
Organism: Lathyrus sativus; assembly: GCA_963859935.3. Lineage (NCBI taxonomy): Eukaryota > Viridiplantae > Streptophyta > Magnoliopsida > Fabales > Fabaceae > Lathyrus > Lathyrus sativus. The sequence goes on from OZ012739.1 coordinate 188,130,466, forward strand.
GACTCAAGTACCTTGTACATACCTTCTCTGCTCATTTGTCCTATTATCTCAGGATCCCTCTTGTGAGAGCCTAGTCTTCCTTAGGAAGTACTCTGTGCATTCCATAAAGAGGTTGAGCCTTAGATGGACTCTTGTGTTGATACACATCTAAACCTGATGTGGCCTTGGGATGATTTCCTTGTTGCTCATCTTGTTTACCTCTCTCCTTCGTGATTGACTAATTGTTTGTTGTGATGCATTAGGATAGACTTACATGTGTAGATACCCTTAGGCTTAGGTGCATGATTGCATTAAAGGTTTAGGTGTGCCTCCCTTTGCTTGATTGTTTCTTTTCACTTCCATGTTTACATTTAAAGGTTGAGCTAGTCTCCTTTTGCTTGTGTGCTTACTCTGTGCATCTCTGTTTGCATCTCCTGTTTGCATTTAAAGGTAGAGCTTTTCTCCCTTGCTTATACTGTTGCATTGCATCTGCATCCAGTTATTTTATATTTCATCTGCTTGATAGCTTTATTTTGTTTTCCTTTGGCATGTTCCCTTAGGACTCTCACTTCCTTGTTTAAGGACAGTGATGATAGACTTTAGGTTGAATCCTTTGCATGATAACATATAGAATAGATTCCCTTTCAAACTAAACATTAGGACCATCTTGCATGACAACATTAGGGTTTTGATTAGTCCCTCTGTAGAGTCCTTTTCTCTCTTCTCATCTCAAAACAACAATAATACACATAATAGAGGCTAATTTGTACCGTACGTTACGAGACTTAAGCTACTTAAGAAGTGGTGATTGGGGGGCCTCTTCGCAATTACCTAGAGTGTTTAGCACACGTCCTTAGAACGATATGCGACGCATTCGTTCCTAAGTCATAGTCTCTAGTGCAGTATGAATTATAAACATTCATTCAAAACACTTCTTTTCCGTAGAAAAAAAACATCAAACCTCCTTTTGCCCTTTGGGGCTCCCTTAATCAGGAAACATTTTCAGATAAAAGAGTGTTGTTAACTCTTAGTTCTACCGCAAACAGGCTTTGTCCCTAACTGCTGGAACTATTTGTTAACCTTACTCGGGTAAAAACAATTGAACAAGCCTGTGTTCCATTTTATCCCGAACTACGTGAGCTCTGATCTCTCATACCTGTTGAGAGTACGTAGGCACAAGACGCGATGTCTTGGCGAGCGACCTTTCCCCATCTTTTGGTCGTAGTTAGCCGAACTACGTTGACTCTGACTTTCCCATTGCACGAGGGAATACGTAGGCCCAGAGCTGTGATGCTCTGTCGAGTCCTTTTTTCTTTTCTTTTGACCCAGACCTTGATAGCGTAGATAGATAAACAACCCTTTTAGATAAATTAACAAGAGTGGATCCCGTTGAGTACAACGGACGTGAGGGGTGCTAATACCTTCCCCTTGCATAACCGACTTTCGAACCCGAGATTTGGTTGCGACGATCGATCTTATCCCTTTTCGCTAGGTTTCTCCTGATCGTTTCCTTTCCCTCGTTTGGGATAAATAACGATAGGTGGCGACTCTTTTGTCATTGCCGACACCTTTTTTTGCAGTAGCGACAACTGACGACTCTGCTGGGGACTGCGATGGTTCCCTATACGAGTCAATCCTAGCGCTTGTTTGTTTACCTTTTGGGTTTTGTACATACTTGTTGTACTTTATGCTTTATTTTCCCGCACTTTACTTTTAGCATATTATTATTATTTGTTGTCTTGTTGTTGGGAGGGGTTGATTCTGATGAGTGAAAAGCCAGACCCAGGCTTGAGAGCAAACATAGCATTAGAGTGGAGATTAGTGGGGACCTGTTTGCTTAGCAAACACCAATTCCCATGAAATTCACACTCAGACGAGATCCTCTTTGATGATTTCTTTTCTGGTCCTTAGGATTGGAATTAATTTTGGATCTGAGGATTGTCGACTCTGGGGACCGATCATTTGTGACTCAGCTAAGTGAGGCCTCTTCAAGGAATGATGATGCCAAACCAGAAATGGTGAACGTATCATCATTTGGTGAAAGTCTGTGACGCTGAGGAACACATAGGATGTCATACCTTTATCAGTGGATTAGGTCCATACCGGTGAGTGGGACTGGGGTTATGCAGGAAACCTTTACCTTCAGATTACCCAGTTTTCTCTACAGTTTGAATCGGAATTATTGGTATCAGTTGGTGCCTGTCAGAGCAGTGCTATGTTCTTGTCAAGGCAGAACTTTGGTTATTCTCAGCACAACTATCTTGATCCCTTGTTTGTTGCATTAGAATTTTGCATTGTATTGCATTTACATTTCATTTTGAATATTCATCCTCAACCGGAACAGGGAGCTCACCCATCGTTTGTCTGCTTCGCTAGTTGGTTTCCCGACATTCGCATTGGATTTGAATCAGCTTCAGGAATCATGGGTTCAGAGGAGCGGAACTTGGTTGTTACAAGGGCAGAGTTTGAACTGTTGAAGGATCAATTGAGTCAATTCATGGAAGCTGTGACAACCATGACTAGGGAAGAGACCAATGATCAGAGGACTCCGGTAATCAATATTGCTCAAGATCAGCCTGTGCAGATCCTTGTCAGAGATAAAGATGCATCTTCTCTCCATGACACAGATTATCAGAACTTTACTTTCCCTGTGCCAGATCCTTAGAGGGTTGTTCCAAAGGTTAATGCTGAGAATCTATAGACTGCTGAATTTATGAGAAAATGTCAGCTGTTGGAGGAAAAGCTCGACGCCCTGATGAGTCAGAATACTCTCGATTTGAATGCTTCGAGCATGTGTTTGGTGCCAGGTCTTGTGATGCCTTCGAAATTTAAGCTACCAACTTTTGAGAAGTATAAGGGGGATAGTTGTTCGAAACTACATTTGATGATGTTCTGCAGAAAAATGACTTCGTATGTCGCCAATGATCAGCTTATGACTCACTGCTTTCAAGATAGTCTGAGTGGAGCATCGTTGAATTGGTATATGCAGTTGGAAAGTGGTTGTATCCAATCATGGTCAGATCTAGCCAATGCCTTCGTGAAGCAATACAACTACAATCTTAACATGGATCCTAGCCGTACGCAATTGCAAGAATTATCTCAGGCGGACAATGAATCCTTTAGAGGATATATGCAGAGATGGAGAGAATTAGCTGCTCGTGTTTAACCCCCACTTCAGGACAGAGAATTGGTTGACATATTCTTGGGTACTTTGAAAGGCCACTACTTTGACAAGTTGATCGATAGGAGAGCATCGAACTTTGTTGACTTGATGATAACAAGTGAACTTGTCGAGAGCGGACTCAAGAATGGAAAGATTCGAGACATTCCTTATATCCTAGTTGATGAAAAAGAATCAGCTGTCAGTTCTCAAGAAGAATGGGAGAAAGAAAGTGATGTCATCCCAGAATCTCCAGTATCTCAGGTTCAGTTTTCTGATGCTTCAAGTGTTCAAAGTCAACAATCATATCATCGTCAACCGCGCCAACACGCCAGACGAAGGCCGAGGAATCTAGAGAGAAAGTTTACTTAGTTGCCGGTATCATACAGTCAGTTGTTGCCGGATTTGATCAAGAGGGGATTGATTGTGCCAAAAGAAATTAATCCTGTGATTCCACCATATCCGCCAGGTTTTGATATCAACGCCCGTTGTGAGTACCATGCTAGGGCACAGGGGCATTCAACTGAAGACTGTAAGGTGCTTAAAAGCCAGGTTCAGACTCTGCTGGATTCCAATAGGTTTTCAATCACGTCACAGGGTATTCAAATCAATGATCTTCCTTCATCCAGCCAGGTGGGTGTATCAGTTCATGTCATGGAAGAATTCACCGAGAGCAGTTGTTCAGAAGAGAATCAAACTGAAGGCTCAGTTGAGGGTTGTATTCCCGTGTAGCTTTTATTCATGACTGTATGCTGACCATCACCAGGCTTGTTGGTTGAGGTCACTCTGTTTGCACTCAGTTACTCCTGTATGATAGAAGGATCTGAAGTAGAAGCTACAGAAGAATCTGAAGCAGAAGCCAGAAGCATCTGAAGCATTGAAGAATTTTGTATGAAGAGTTTCAAGCTTAGTTTATTTCAGAAGACTCTGATAGTACTACGCTGCCAGTACTAAGGATCTGATCCCAAACTCTGCTCTGAAGTATTACACGCTGAAAGCATACTTACTGCATTGCTCTGATTCAGCAAACTCTGATGAACATCAAAAGGCTTTGATCACTCAAGGCTCTGATGATATTTGCTGAAACTTGTTGAAGAAGAATTCAAAGTTATGTTCGTTGGTATGGCCAAACGACTCTTTCCTCATTTATGCTAGACACAAGAACACAGACAAAAATGATTTATCTGTGCATTCTACTTCTAGGAAAGGTCATGTGATGTGAAGACAAAAAGGCTCAGACCTTTTCAGTACACAGCCTTTAACGTGAAAGACTTCTTGGACCTCTGTGCCTATAAAAGCAAGACTCCATCACTCTTCTTCAGTTGACGAAATAATTGAAAGAAATTCATTACAAGCTCTCGTACAACTCATTCTCTTGCTGAATTTATTTCATAGTTCTTAAATCTTAAGTGTAAAATCACAGTTGTGATATAGCTTAATTAGAAGCATTTAAACACTTGTTTTATTCTTACATTTGATTGTAAAAGATCCTTAAGAAGATCCAGTTGGGATTAGTAGTTCTTAAAAAGACTAAGAACAGTTGCTCTTAGTGCTTGCTATTATAATCAGTTTGATTAATAGTGGATTAAGTGCTTGTTGAGAAAGGCAAATCATTCTTGATAGGGTGGACTGGAGTAGTTGAGTTCAACGAACTAGGATAAAAATCTTTGAGTTTTTATTGCTATAAGTTTTTCTATATACTTATTCAACCCCCCCCCCCCCCCCTTCTAAGTATTTTCTCACCTTCAGTTGGCATCAGAGCTCCGGTTCTATGTGTGCTACCACTTCACCGTGACAGAAACGATCCAGTGAGAAAGCTTTGATATATATTTGGTTATTATTATGGCTGAAATTTCAACATCTAACAGCAACAACAGATATGAAGAAAGGGAAAGAATCAGCACAAAATCCCCTTATGTTTGATGGGGAGAAATTTGATTATTGGAAGGACAGGATAGAAAGTTTCTTCCTTGGTTATGATGCTGATTTATGGGACTTGGTCATTGATGGGTATGTTCATCCCACTGATGGGGATGGCAAAGAGGAGTTCATAAATCATTACAAACCTAGAACAATCTTGTTAAATGCAATATCTCATACTGAGTATGAGAAGATCACAAACAGAGAAACTGCATTTGACTCGTTTGAGTCTTTGAAGATGACACATGAAGGAAACCTTCAAGTTAAAGAGACCAAGGCTCTGGCGCTAATACAAAAGTATGAAGCGTTCAAAATGGAAGAATTTGAGTCTATAGAAACTATGTTCTCTAGATTCCAGATCCTCACAGCTGGTCTAAAAGTTCTGGACAAAGGCTACTCTACTGCTGATCATATGAAGAAGATCATCAGAAGCTTGCCTATCAGATGGAGACCTATGGTCATTGCTCTGAAGCTTGATAAGGATCTGAACAAGATCACTTTGGAGGAGCTAATCATCTCACTAAGGAGCCATGAAATTGAACTTGAGGAAGATGAGCCTCAAAAGAAAGGTAAGTCAATTGCCTTAAAATCTAACAAATCTGTGAAAGCTTTGCAGGTGTTAGAAGAGAGTTCTGAAGAGTCTTCTTCTAAAGAAGAAGATGAACTGTCCTTGCTGTCCAGAAGAATCAACAGACTCTGGAAGCACAAACAGAGGAAGTTCAAGAACTTCAAGAAGCCAGATCAGCGCAAGGAGTCCTCTGGACCAAAAAGATCTGGAAAGAAGGAAGTTGTTTGTTTTGAATGCAAACAACCAGGTCATTACAAAAATGAATGTCCAAAACTTCAGAAAGAAAAGCCCAGAAGAAAGCCTGAGCACAAGAAGAAGGTTCTAATGGCTACATGGGATGATTCAGATGAATCTGGATCCTCATCAGAATCTGAAGATGAATGCGCCAACATGGCTCTGATGGCAGGCGTGGAAGATCAGAATGAAGGATCATCTGGATCTGAGTCTGATTCTGAATCTGACTCAGAAGAGGTACTTTCTGATCTCACTAGGGAAGAGCTTATTAAAGTCTTATCAGAAGTCCTAAAAAATTATAATCAGATTAAGCTCAAATGCAAGAAGCTTAAATGTAATATTGGATCTGAGAATAATCTGTTAAGATCAGAAGTTGCTGAGCTAAAAGAAAATAATTTGAAAATGAAAGCCAATTTTGAAAAAGCTCAACAAGATTCTGAGTCTGAAACTAAGTCTAAATGCAAAAACATTTTAGAAGAATATGACTTCAGCTTTCAGAAGTTTCTAGATAAAAGCATAGATAGAAGCAAGATGGCCTCAATGATCTATGGGGTTAGCAGAAACAACAGGAAAGGAATTGGATATGAACCTTCCTCTAGAAAGGATTTAAATCCAATGCCTGTTGATAAACTTGTTATTAAGAAAACTCCCTTATACTCTCATTTCAAGTTTGGTCATCTGAATGATATTAAACACACACGTTCTGATCAGAATGTTCCTGTGTTTAAGCCAAAAGTAAGTCAGAACAAAATTGTTGTAAAAAGACAGAAGTTCAGACCAACTTTCAAGGCAACTAACCCAAAAGGACCCAAAAAGATCTGGGTACCTAAGGATAAGATAATCCCTGTTGCAAATGTATTTAGCAGAAAAGTCAAGACGCCAGTCATGGTACCTGGACTCTGGCTGCTCACGTCATATGACGGGAGAAAGGTTTATGTTCCAAAGCATGGAGCTTAAATCTGGAGGAGAAGTGAAGTTTGGAGGGAATCAGAAGGGCAAGATCATTGGCTCTGGTACTATTGGCAATGGTAACCTTCCCTCTATATCTAATGTTTTATTTGTAAAAGGATTAAAGCATAATCTATCGTCCATAAGTCAATTAAGTGACAATGGTTATGATATAATCTTTAATCAACAATGTTGTAAATCTGTTAGTCAGGAGGATGGCTCAATCCTATTTAATGGAAAGAAGAAGAAGAACATTTATAAAATCAATCTTTCAGAACTTAAGGTTCAAAATGTTAAATGCCTCTTGTCTGTTAATAATGAGCAATGGGTCTGGCACAGAAGATTGGGACATATTAATATGAGAGGTATATCTCAGATTAATTAACTCAATCTGGTCAGAGGACTTCCTAAGTTGAATTTCAACTCAGATGCTCTTTGTGAAGCATGTCAAAAAGGAAAATTTTCAAAATCTTCTTTTAAATCTAAAAATGTTATTTCAACCTCAAGACCATTAGAATTACTTCACATTGATCTGTTTGGACCAGTGAAAACTGCATCCATCAGAGGAAAGAAGTATGGATTAGTCATTATTGATGACTACAACAGATGGACATGGGTAAAGTTCCTAAAACACAAGGATGAGTCACATTCTATGTTCTTTGACTTCTGCAAACAAGTCCAGAATGAAAATTTTTTTAAAATTGTTAAATTCAGAAGTGATCATGGTGGTGAATTTGAAAAAAAATTCTTTGAAAAATATTTTAATGAAAATGGCATTTCTCATGATTTTTCCTGTCCTAGAACTCCACAACAGAATGGAGTTGTAGAGAGGAAAAATAGAACTCTGCAAGAAATAGCCAGAACCATGATCAACGAGACTAATATGGCAAAGCATTTTTGGGCAGAAGCAATAAACACAGCTTGTTACATTCAGAACAGAGTGTCTGTAAAACCTCTTCTGGAAAAGACTCCCTATGAATTGTGGAGGAACAGAAAGCCCAACATTTCATATTTTCATCCTTTTGAATGTTTTTGTTATATGTTGAACACTAAAGAGAATCTTAAAAAGTTTGATTCTAAAGCACAGAAGTGTTTCATGCTTGGGTATTATGAACGCTCTAAAGGCTACAGAGTATACAATACTGAAACACAGATTGTGGAGGAATCTATACATGTTAGATTTGATGATAAGCTTGGCATTGAAAAGCCAAAGCAGTTTGAAAGTTCTGCAGATAAAGAAGTAATTCTTACAGACTTTGAAGTCTTAGAGGCAGAAAAAGCTCAAGTGAAGGAACCTGAAGCAACGCCAGATGCAATTCCTTTAGCTTCTCAAATGAACAAGTTGAACATTTCTCAAGAATCAACTGTTAGAGGATCATCTTCCCGAATCAAGGCCTCTCACCCAGAGGATGTGATCATTGGAAAGAAGGATGACCCCATTAGAACAAGATCCTTCCTCAGATCATCTGAAGCATCATTATTTGGGTTGGTGTCAGTTATTGAACCAACTTCTATGGATGAAGCTCTGCAAGACAATGACTGGATAATTGCCATGCAAGAAGAGCTCAATTAGTTCACAAGAAATGATGTTTGGGATTTGGTTCCAAGACCAAAAGGACTCAACATAATTGGAACTTAATGGGTCTTCAAAAACAAGCTAAATGAAAAAGGAGAAGTTGAAAGAAATAAAGCAAGGCTTGTTGCTCAAGGTTATAACCAGTAAGAAGGAATTAATTATACAGAGACTTATGCTCCTATAGCCAGGTTAGAGTCTATTCGTTTACTCATTTCTTTTGCTGCACAAAATAACATCACTCTATATCAGATGGATGTTAAAAGTGCCTTTCTAAATGGTATTATAGAAGAAGAAGTCTATGTTCACCAACCTCCTGGTTTTGAGAGTGAAAAATTTCCAGAACATGTTTTCAAACTAAAGAAATCTCTTTATGGTTTAAAACAAGCTCCCAGAGCTTGGTATGAGAGATTAAGCAATTTTCTTCTGGAGAAAAATTTCATCAGAGGCAAAGTGGACACAACTCTCTTTTGTAAAACATTTAAGAAAGATCTTTTAATTTGCCAAATATATGTGGATGATATTATATTTGGATCTACCAATGTTATGCTGGGAAAGGAGTTTGCTCAATGTATGCAGGCTGAATTTGAGATGAGCATGATGGGAGAATTGATATTCTTTCTGGGAATTCAAGTCAACCAAACTCCAGATTGCACTTACATTCATCAGACTAAATATGTTAAAGAGCTTCTGAAGAAGTTTAACATGACTAATAGTAAGATGGCAAAGACTCCTATGCATCCAACAAGTACTCTTGGTAAGGAAGAGGTAAGTAAGAAAGTAGATCAGAAACTCTACAGAGGTATGATAGGATCTCTTCTCTACTTAACTGCTTCTAGACCTGATATTTTATTCAGTGTATGCTTGTGTGCAAGATTCCAATCAGATCCTAGAGAATCACACTTAACAGTTGTTAAGAGGATTCTAAGGTATCTGAAAGGTACTTCTAATGTGGGTTTGTGTTACAGAAAATCTGATGATTTCAAATTAGTTGGATTCTGTGATGCTGACTACACTGGAGACAGAGTGGAAAGAAAAAGTACTTCTGGAAGTTGTCAATTTCTAGGAAGAAATTTAATCTCCTGGTACATCAAGAAGCAACCTACAATTGCACTATCAACTACAGAGGCAGAATATATTGTTGCTGATGGATGTAGCACGCAAATGCTCTGGATGAAAAGTCAACTAGAAGACTATCAGATCTTTGAGAGTAATATTTCTATTTTCTGTGATAATACTTCTGCTATATGTTTGTCTAAAAACCCCATTTTACACTCTAAGGAAAAACATATAGAAATTAAACATCACTTCATCAGAGACTATGTTCAGAAGGGTATTATAAACTTAGCCTTTGTTGATACAAATCATCAGTGGGTAGATATTTTCACAAAACCCCTTGCTGAAGATAGGTTCAAGTTTATTCTGAAAAATATTGGTATGGATTTTTGTCCAGAATGATATTTATCATAAGCAAACTTCTCAGATGCAAAATGTTTAAAACTCTGAAGTATTTCATCTATCATTTATTTGATTTATTGATTTATTATTTGTGTGTATCTGAACTAACCAATCTTAGAGGATCTGAACGTTGGCTAACGTTTTATTTCTCAAGAGAATTCAGAAGCACATGCAAGCAAACACGTGTCACTCTGAATCTGAAAAGATGGCGTGCACATTACCGAAGAGATATTTGAGGTATTGTTTGAATAGTTAAAATCTTGGTTTTCCCCCCAAATTGTCAGAATCAATTAATGCTTTGAAATGATTTTTATTCTTTTCATTAAATGCTATTACTTGCTAAGTGGAACGTGCTGAATGTGTCTTTTTGAATGCCCTAATTTCTTTCTCTATAAATACCACATTTCACACCATTTCACACTTTTCATTTCACCAACAATATATGCATTTCTGTTTGCTATTTGCTCTTCATAAAAACCCTAAACCTTCATCCAAATCTTCTTCATCTTCATAAATGGCAACATCATCCTCAACATCAGCTCAGTTTCAATCATTTATGGCTGCAGTTGCATCAGCAAACATGGGTGTTACTCCCTTTAAGGAACCTAAAAGAACATTGTTAACCCCTGTGGACAAGTTTGAAGTTCTTTGTGAATCCATGGTGGAATTTGATTCTCTGGCTGAAAATGGGTTTGAGTTACGTTCTATTATTGATGCACAAGGCTGGGTTAAGTATTTTGACAGGTTGTTTGGTCTAGTGTATCCACACTTGGTGAAGGAATTTTGGATACATGCTTCTATTTATCCAAAGTTCATCCTCTCTTCTGTTCTGAGAAAAGAGATCATCATCACTGAAGATCTCATCAGAAAACTCATAGGGTATGAGGAAACTGATGGAGTTTGTCATCTGACAGCTGGGTGTGTTGACATGGAAGAAGTTTATGAGGAAGTCATTGCATCTGGATAGGCCTCCAACAAATGTAAGGATCTGAAACCTGACTACAAAATCTGGGAAAAGATTTTTCTGGGATGCATCAATCACAGAAAATCCACTAATTCTCTAGATTATGTAAATAATGAACAACTCTACTTCATGTACTGCTTGAGTCAGAGTACAAAGGTAGATCTTCCATACATTCTCTTTATGAATCTATGGAATCACATCAATGCATCCAGAGAATCCATAAAGGATAAGAGACAGAAGATCAGGACGTGGATTCCTATTGGAAGGTTGATCTCAGACATTCTGACAGAGAATGGTCTGGTATCTGCTCTTTATGAAGCTGGAGTAAAAGAAGAGCTTGAATCAATTTTTGGAAAACCATTGAATGGAAAGAGTCTTCAGAGGCTAAAAATTGTGGATGAACTCACAGTTGCTCCTAAGAAGCTGAATGTTACTGAAGTAAGTCAGAAAAGGATTCCAGTTCAAGACTTTCCACTCTTTGGTGCTGAAGAACCTAGGGATATTATTTTGAGGTATATTGATGCGTGCAAAGCAGATGGAACACCTATTCCTGCAGATATTATGGTTCGTGCTAGAGAACCTATGCCAGATGTGTATGAAGAGAACATGAGGAAAAGAAAACAATTAGAGGCAGAAGAAGCTGCTGCTCAGAAGAAACAAAGAGTTGCTGACAAACCACAGAAGCAGATCAAGAGAAAAGCTTCTGGAGAAGTTCCCTCTATTCCCACCAAGCGCATCAAGACTAAAGGTACTAAAACATCCTTACCTTCTATTTCTAAAATTGCTGTAAATGTATCAACAATTAGTTCTATGCCTGAACCTCCTCCCACTTAAAATCAAACAATTACTGTTCCATCTCAAACATCTGAACCACCAAAAGCATCTAATCCTGTTACCACTACACCACTTAAATCATCTGATATTCCTCAATCACAACCACAAACAAAACCAACAGAACAACCTACCACTCTACAACAATCTGAAACTCAACAACCACCTGCATCTGAACCCATACAATCTGACCCAGTTACATCTGAACCTGTTGCATCTGAACAAGTTGCATCTGAACCAGTTGTACCTGATTCTCAACCAGAACCATCCAATCCTCTTGAATCAAATATACCTGACTCTGAGATTCTGGATGTTCAACCTCTCAAGACTGTATTTAAAGTTTCTTCTGCATCTTGTACCCCAACCACTTCATCTGATTCATCTGAATCTGATGTCCATCCTGATGTTATTTCACCTCCCTCTCTCAGAGAATTTGAATCTAAACAACCAGAACCACCTGTTTCATCTGAAACTCTCATTCCTGAACCCATTCCATCACCTAAACCCAGGACATCTGAATTTGTTTCTGTTGCTTCCTTTAAACCATTTCCCTCTGATCCACTTCCTTCTGGTTTAAAGCTTAAACATTTCTATACCAGAATAGAACCAAATGACACAATCATTCCATTTAAACCTAAGACTTCCACATTTCTACCATATGTTCTTCAAACCTTCTTAAAAGAACTGCTAGATATGATTTCATCAGAACCTCTGTTTTCTGATAAATTTGTTTTCACTCCTTACACTTCCACTACATTTGATGTTGTTTCCTATGCATCACGTGTAAAACCATCTCTGGTTAATGCCTTATCCAGATCCAAAACTACCACTTCATCTGACCATCCATCTCTTCCTTTCTACCCTCGTCCTCTAATCATCATTCCCAAATTCACCATACCACCTCCACCTCAACCCAAGCCTTTCACTTTGGAAACCCTTCTCAAACCAAAAATTAGGCTAAACGTTGATACTTTATTTGCTAATTTTCTAAAAGAGATAAAGATGAATTTAGGCTCTGCACAGAAGAGATGCTTGTCAACCATGGATGCCAATGAATATGATGCTATCTGGAATAGCTGCATTGCTAGATTCAATATTGTTGCCTCCAATCTGAAGAATATATGTTCTGATGATGCGAAGCTTAGATTTGCTGAGACTGCCAGAAGCATGATGTGGAATGTGAAAAGATCTGCACCTTTGCTTCTTGAAGATGTTCCTTCATCTTCTGAAGTATCTGCTACAGAAGTTCTTTCTGAATCTGCTTCTGAAGAAAATCCACTGGCTATGACAATTGTGGAAAATCCCTCTGGATCTGTTGCTCCTGACTCTGCATCTCTAATGAAAATTGACTCTGCACCTGCACAAGAATCTGCTCCATCTACATCTACTGAGATCAAGAAAGAGAATCCAGATTTGGAAGATAAGATTGCAGTATTGGAAGCTGGACAATCTGAGATCAAGTCATGGATGGCCAAGCAAGACCAGAAGACTGAGAACATGACACAATGGATGTCTACGCAAGATCAAAAGAATGAGAACATGGCAAAATGGATGACAAAGCAAGAAGAATCCTCATCTGAGATCACTCAACTTTTAAAGATGATTCTGTCCAAGCAAACCTAGTTTTATGTTTTTCTGTATCTAATGTTTGTGCACATGTACTTGAATTTATCTGATGATTTGTCTGTTTTGAATATGAACGAATGACTCTGTGTTTTCTCTACATGATTGTATCTTTTCTCTATTTCCTTTTGTTTGTCTTTAAAATTTTTACTTTTTGATTATGACAAAAAGGGGGAGAAAATGGATCTGAGTGTTCAAATAAACTCTACCTAAATGAAACTCAGACATATCAATTATAACTAACGTGAACTCTTAGTATTTCAGAACATTTGAAATATCTGACAAATTGACAAATTCTTTAAAAGTAACTCTGAGATCCCCAGATCAAGTTTTAACCTATCAGGCTCTAATTCTGAAACGTGCATCCAAAGTCAAGATCTAATTTTTGGAACAATCTGTAACACCCCCTTCTACACCCCAAATGAATGCATATAAAACAATTAAGCACATACAAATTATCAGAGTAAAAAGGTTTTATAATAAGGTATAAAAGAAGAATGCCACAATTTCACCAACGAAACTCTTTAACATTTTGCTCCATAAAATATGTAACAATTTCGTAGTTTTAGAATTCACATTTCAACATTCAACTTGAGCGGAAAATAACATCATTTGATCAGTTCCAAAATATTAATTCAAATGCACATAAGTCATCCAGATTAATGCATCATATCAGTTAGATTACAAAACCACATCAGCTGATACATCGCAATGTATCACAAAAGAATGACTATACTAGTCTAACTACCCGGTGTTACATATCAGAGCAGCCGACTCAAAAGAATGAAGACTAACTTCACAAAAGGACTCCAGCATCCTAATCTGCAATGCCTCATAGAGCATTATAAAACAGCAGAAGGGTGAGAAATATAACCATAATAATCAAAGCATAAGATTATATATATATAGGTAGTCATATAACACATATTCACATTTCTCACCACACTTCATTCTCTTAGTCATATATATTTACCACACATATATAGACAAACCTGGATATTCACAAAGCATTTCCACATTATGCATACACTTACAATTTCCACAATCTCATCATTCACACATAAGCATCTCTTCATGCATATGTCATATATCAATGTGACTCAACAACTCAATGCAACTCATGCGATGCGGTACCGACTCTCGTTATCTTTTTTTGGTTTTTACATTAAATCGGGTCCACTCTTCTAGACCGATAACCCGTTATCTTTTTCGGTTTTTACATTAAACCGGGTCCACTCTTCTAGACCGATAACCACAAAGGCCCGTCCTCTAAGCCTTCAAACCCACTCTTCTAGGTTTGGGACAAACCACTAGTTTCCACGAAACTAACAGACATTGCCTCTTGACTAAATGATGCATGTACAATCAACCACAACAAATGCACTTAAGACCGACATCTTAATCTCATGCATTTACATAATTCATCTCTTCAAGAATTACACAATGATTGCACATACAGCATATATCACAACAATCAAGGTATTCACATCACAATACCAATCATACAATTACAAGTGATGCACACATATTCACAATGTTCTCATGCATACTCATCACATAATTGTATACACATCAAGCATTCACAAGTTCATTAAATAATACACACATAATCACCTATTATGTTCACATGTATTTATACTTGATGCAATTAACATTCAAATCACAATTCTAGGATTCACGCCCGTAGGCTACCCACAACACACATCATCACAATAGATCATATCTATATCATATCATAGAGGTATTGACCTCTGAGAAGCAACCAAACCATCTCCACATGAACAACACAGCAAAGGAAAAATGTTGTCACATTCGCCTCCATTCGCCTGGCGAACCCTCGCAGCGAACCTTCGCCTGGCCTTCGCCTGGCGAACTCTCTCAGCGAAAACTCGCTAGGCTTCGCCTGGCGAGACTTCCCAGCGAGCCCAAGTCAGTAGCTACTGACTTCATTCGCCACCCTTCGCCAGCACCTTCGCTGGGCGAACCCTCGCTACTCAACTTCGCCTGGCGAACCCACCAGCGAAGTCCACTGGGACTTGAATATAATTATTCGCCAACACTCGCTAGGCTTCGCCTGGCGAAGCTTCGCCTCCGCTCGCCTGGCGAGAGCCAGCGAACCTGCGCAGAACAGAACCCTATTCTGTTCCACCTCCACCATCCACCATCATCCAACTTCTCACACAACAAAATCAGTACAAACAGCATCAACACATGTTACCCAACTATTCTACGGCATTATTGCTCAGTTTCAACCGATTAAATCATCAATCTACCGATTATTCCAACTTTTGCCCTAATTGGAAAGTGATGAAAACTCTACCAAAACCCCAACCCAACATACATAACATCATACAATGATCAAATAGAAACATTTCTCACCCTTACCTCGATTAATCGGAGCTTTGATGTTGGTTCTTGATGATTTCCACTTTTCCTCTTCTTCTCTTCTCTTTCTCTCCTTTCTTCTTCTTTCCTCTTTCTTTCCAAATGTTTTCTATCTTTCTTTTCTTTTCTTTCTCTCTTATATATTTCCTTCATTTTCCTTCCTCTCCAATTCCTTCTTAATTCTCTATTAATCCCAATTAATAAAAATTAATTTCCAACATTAATAAAAACCCCACTAAATCAATTAATTACTATAATTAATTATTTAATGAAATTTGGGCTGTTACAACTCTCCCCCACTTTAGGGATTTTCGTCCTCGAAAATGTTACCTGATTCAAACAGTTCTGGATAAAACTCCTTCATCCGACTCTCAAGCTCCCAAGTAACATTTCCACCAGCCGGTCCTCCCCAAGCGACCTTCACTAAAGCGATCTCTTTACCTCGAAGCTGTTTCAATTTCCGATCCTCAATCCGCATAGGTGATGCCTCAACAGTCAGGTTATCTTTCACCTGCACATCATCTATTTGGACTACATGAGACGGATCCGCAATGTATTTCCTCAACTGAGATACATGGAATACGTCATGAAGATTAGCAAGCGACGGTGGTAAAGCCACACGATAGGCCACTTCTCCTATCCTTTGCAAAATCTGATAAGGACCAATGAAACGCGGCGACAACTTGCGCGACTTCAGTGCCCTACCAACACCTGTCATCGGAGTGACTCGAAGAAACACATGATCTCCCTCTTGAAATTCAAGTGCCTTCCTCCTCTTGTCATAATAACTCTTCTGACGACTCTGAGTAATTCTCATCTTCTCTTGAATCATCTTGATCTTATCAGTAGTCTGTTGAACTAGCTCGGGTCCAACAACAGAACTCTCTCCGGACTCGAACCAACACAATGGTGTCCTACACCTCCTACCATACAACGCCTCAAATGGTGCCATACCAATACTCGAATGGAAACTGTTGTTGTAGGTAAACTCAATCAAAGGCAAGTAGCTATCCCAAGCTCCTCCTTTTTCCAATACACAAGCTCTCAAAAGATCTTCAAGCGACTGAATCGTCCTCTCCGTCTGACCATCAGTCTGAGGATGATACGCTGAACTCAAACGCAACTTAGTACCCAAAGCACTCTGCAGGCTCTCCCAAAATCTCGAAGTAAACCGCGGATCTCTATCCGAAACAATACTCAGCGGAATACCATGCAGGCACACAATCCTTTCAATATACAACTTAGCCAACTTCTCCAAAGGGTAATCCATACGCATAGGAATAAAGTGAGCAGATTTAGTCAACCTATCCACGATAACCCAAACAGCCTCAAAATTACTCGGCGTCCTCGGCAAACCCGATACAAAATCCATGGAGATACTATCCCATTTCCACTCAGGAATAAACAACGGCTTCATCAAACCCGATGGCTTCTGATGCTCAATCTTCGACTTCTGGAAAGTCAAACAAGAATACACAAATTCCGCAATATCCTTCTTCATACTAGGCCACCAAAATATTTTCCTCAAATCCTGATACATCTTAGTAGCACCCGGATGAATACTCAATCCGCTACGATGTCCATCCTCAAGGATGCTCTTCTTAAGCTCAACCATGTTCGGAACACAAACTCGATCCCGACATCTCATAATACCATTCTCATCAATCCGAAAATCACCACCTTGGCCTTGGTTGATTAAAGTCAACCGATCAACTAAGCTCAAATCCGATTTCTGTCCTTCTCGAATTTCGTCCAAAATACCACTCGTAAGCTTTAACATACCCAACTTAAATCCAAAAGAAGTTCTCTCACATACCAAACTCAAATCTCGAAATTGCTCGACCAATTCTAACTCTTTCACCATCAACGCCGACATATGCAATGATTTCCGACTCAATGCATCCGCTACAACATTCGCTTTACCCGGATGGTAATTCAAGCCAAAATCATAATCCTTCAAAAGTTCAAGCCATCTTCTTTGTCTCGCATTCAATTCCTTTTGATCAAAAAGATACCTCAAACTCTTGTGGTCACTAAACACTTCAAACCTCGCACCAAACAAATAATGCCTCCAAAGCTTCAACACGAACACAACGGCGGCCAACTCTAAGTTATGCGTCGGATAATTCTTCTCATGCACTTTGAGTTGCCTCGAAGCATAAGCCACAACTTGGTTATTCTGCATCAACACACCTCCTAAACCCATCAAAGAAGCATCACAATACACAACGAATGGTTCTTCTGGATTTGGCAGAATCAAAACAGGAGCTGTCGTCAACCTTCGCTTAAGTTCTTGAAAACTCGCTTCACACTTGGCGTCCCAAACAAAGGCTTGACCTTTCCTAGTCAACTGCGTCAACGGCAACGATAACTTAGCAAATCCTTCAATAAACTTCCGATAATAACCGGCTAAACCAAGAAAACTTCTGATCTCAAAAACTGACTTCGGAGTCTCCCATTGCGACACCGCTTCAACCTTCGACGGATCAACCGCAACACCACTACTAGAAATCACATGACCAAGGAAACTAACTTCCTTCAACCAAAATTCACACTTAGAAAGCTTCGCGAACAACTGCTTCTCTCTTAGCACAGATAACACAATCTTCAGATGCTCGGCATGCTCTCCTTCGCTCTTCGAATAAACCAAGATGTCGTCGATAAACACCACCACAAACTTATCCAAATAAGGATGGAAAATCCTATTCATGTACTCCATAAATACACCCGGTGCATTAGTCACACCAAATGGCATCACGGAATACTCATAGTGTCCATACCTCGTTCGGAAGGCCGTCTTCTGAATATCCTCAGCTTTCACACGGATCTGATGATACCCAGATCTCAAATCAATCTTGCTGAACACACTTGCACCAACCAACTGATCCATCAGATCATCAATCCTTGGAAGTGGATACTTATTCTTAATAGTCACCTTGTTCAACTGTCTGTAATCCACACAGAGCCTCATAGAACCCTCTTTCTTCTTAACCAATAACACCGGTGCACCCCACGGTGACACGCTCGGACGAATAAACCTCTTTTCAAGCAAATCCTCAAGTTGACTCTTCAACTCTTTTAACTCTGAGGTCGACATACGATATGGAGCCATCGATATCGGACTAGTTCCAGGAATCAAATCTATCGAAAACTCCACTTCTCGCTCCGGCGGTAAACCCTTTATCTCATCAGGGAATACTTCCGGAAAATCTCTAACAATGGGCAAACCATCAATCCCTTCACTCTCACCAGTCCTCAAAGTTGCCATAAGCATAAATACCTTAGCCCCATCTTGCACCGATTCTTTCACTTGTTTCCTCGTCATAAACAATTCCCTTTCAACATCCGAATCGGGAAAAATAACCGTTTTGTCAAAGCAGTTAATATACACACGATTGAATTTTAACCAATTCATTCCAAGAATGACATCCAGTTGATCTAAATGAAGACACACTAAATCAATCCCAAAATCTCTACCGAAAATACTCAACGGGCAATTCAAGCAAACATACGGTGTAGTTACCGAACCCATAGCAGGAGTATCAATAACCATACCGCCACCAATCACAGACAACTCAAGATTTAACCTTCTAACACAATCCGAAGAAATAAAAGAATGCGTAGCTCCGGTATCAATTATAGCGATCAAAGGTGTACCATGAATGAAGCACGTACCTCGGATCAATCGATCGTCGCTAGCAGTCTCAGATCCAGATAGAGCGAACACTTTCCCGCTCCCTTGATTCTTCTTCGGCTTATCGCACTTGGTACTGATGTGCCCTCGCTCACCACAGTTATAGCAAGTAACACCCGCACCGCTTCTACACTCTAGAGCCTTGTGGCCTGGCTTGCCACACTTAAAACACTTCAGATCAACACTTTTGCACTCCGGAGCACGATGCCCCGCTTCACCACAATTGTAACACCTAACCGGGGTAGAAACTCCCCCACTTGGCCTCTTGCCAAAACCAACCTTTTGTTTCCCCTTATCAGCAGGAGTCACGTAAGGTTTTCCTCTGAATTGTCCCTTTCCTTTCTTGTCACTTAGACTCTTGTAGTGGCTGGACCTAGCCCTACTGTCTTCGTCATAAATTCTGCTCTTGTTAACCAACTCAGAAAACCGTCTGATTTCCTGATATCCAATAGCTTGTCTAATCTCGGGTCTCAAACCGTTTACAAACTTGAGGCACTTAGACCTCTCAGCATTACCAGTATTATAGTGAGGACAAAATTTGATCAACTCCTCAAATTTCGCCGCATACTCAGCAACCGTCGAATTACCTTGCTTCAACTCAAGAAATTCGATCTCTTTCTTCCCCCGCACATCCTCTGGAAAATACTTCTCCAGAAAGGTTTCTCTAAACAAATCCCAAGTAATCACAATATCATCTTCCTCAAATCTTTGGCGAGTATTACCCCACCAATCTTCAGCTTCTTCTTCGAGCATATGAGTCCCAAACTGCACCTTCTGTGCATCCGAGCAATTCATAACTCGAAAAATCTTTTCCACAGCTTTCAACCAAATTTGCGCCTTGTCCAGTTCATGAGTTCCCTTGAAGACCGGAGGGTTATTCTTTTGGAATTTCCCCAAAGCACGGAATCCATCATCAGCATGATTCCTCTCATTCACATTGGCCGGAGGATTCTGCCCAATTGCCCCCGCCAATCTCGTCAATGCCTCCGCAATCGCTTCGTCGTTCCTTCCTGCAACCATCTTACTAATTCCAGCAACAGAACCACGTAAGAACACCCAATATTGATAATGCAACACACGCCTATCAATAACACACAGGGAAAAACACTCTAACAACTTGGCCGGACGGACCGACCTGCTCTGATACCACTATTGTAACACCCCCTTCTACACCCCAAATGAATGCATATAAAACAATTAAGCACATACAAATTATCAGAGTAAAAAGGTTTTATAATAAGGTATAAAAGAAGAATGCCACAATTTCACCAACGAAACTCTTTAACATTTTGCTCCATAAAATATGTAACAATTTCGTAGTTTTAGAATTCACATTTCAACATTCAACTTGAGCGGAAAATAACATCATTTGATCAGTTCCAAAATATTAATTCAAATGCACATAAGTCATCTAGATTAATGCATCATATCAGTTAGATTACAAAACCACATCAGCTGATACATCGCAATGTATCACAAAAGAATGACTATACTAGTCTAACTACCCGGTGTTACATATCAGAGCAGCCGACTCAAAAGAATGAAGACTAACTTCACAAAAGGACTCCAGCATCCTAATCTGCAATGCCTCATAGAGCATTATAAAACAGCAGAAGGGTGAGAAATATAACCATAATAATCAAAGCATAAGATTATATATATATATAGGTAGTCATATAACACATATTCACATTTCTCACCACACTTCATTCTCTTAGTCATATATATTTACCACACATATATAGACAAACCTGGATATTCACAAAGCATTTCCACATTATGCATACACTTACAATTTCCACAATCTCATCATTCACACATAAGCATCTCTTCATGCATATGTCATATATCAATGTGACTCAACAACTCAATGCAACTCATGCGATGCGGTACCGACTCTCGTTATCTTTTTTCGGTTTTTACATTAAACCGGGTCCACTCTTCTAGACCGATAACCCGTTATCTTTTTCGGTTTTTACATTAAACCGGGTCCACTCTTCTAGACCGATAACCACAAAGGCCCGTCCTCTAAGCCTTCAAACCCACTCTTCTAGGTTTGGGACAAACCACTAGTTTCCACGAAACTAACAGACATTGCCTCTTGACTAAATGATGCATGTACAATCAACCACAACAAATGCACTTAAGACCGACATCTTAATCTCATGCATTTACATAATTCATCTCTTCAAGAATTACACAATGATTGCACATACAGCATATATCACAACAATCAAGGTATTCACATCACAATACCAATCATACAATTACAAGTGATGCACACATATTCACAATGTTCTCATGCATACTCATCACATAATTGTATACACATCAAGCATTCACAAGTTCATTAAATAATACACACATAATCACCTATTATGTTCACATGTATTTATACTTGATGCAATTAACATTCAAATCACAATTCTAGGATTCACGCCCGTAGGCTACCCACAACACACATCATCACAATAGATCATATCTATATCATATCATAGAGGTATTGACCTCTGAGAAGCAACCAAACCATCTCCACATGAACAACACAGCAAAGGAAAAATGATGTCACATTCGCCTCCATTCGCCTGGCGAACCCTCGCAGCGAACCTTCGCCTGGCCTTCGCCTGGCGAACTCTCTCAGCGAAAACTCGCTAGGCTTCGCCTGGCGAGACTTCCCAGCGAGCCCAAGTCAGTAGCTACTGACTTCATTCGCCACCCTTCGCCAGCACCTTCGCTGGGCGAACCCTCGCTACTCAACTTCGCCTGGCGAACCCACCAGCGAAGTCCACTGGGACTTGAATATAATTATTCGCCAACACTCGCTAGGCTTCGCCTGGCGAAGCTTCGCCTCCGCTCGCCTGGCGAGAGCCAGCGAACCTGCGCAGAACAGAACCCTATTCTATTCCACCTCCACCATCCACCATCATCCAACTTCTCACACAACAAAATCAGTACAAACAGCATCAACACATGTTACCCAACTATTCTACGGCATTATTGCTCAGTTTCAACCGATTAAATCATCAATCTACCGATTATTCCAACTTTTGCCCTAATTGGAAAGTGATGAAAACTCTACCAAAACCCCAACCCAACATACATAACATCATACAATGATCAAATAGAAACATTTCTCACCCTTACCTCGATTAATCGGAGCTTTGATGTTGGTTCTTGATGATTTCCACTTTTCCTCTTCTTCTCTTCTCTTTCTCTCCTTTCTTCTTCTTTCCTCTTTCTTTCCAAATGTTTTCTATCTTTCTTTTCTTTTCTTTCTCTCTTATATATTTCCTTCATTTTCCTTCCTCTCCAATTCCTTCTTAATTCTCTATTAATCCCAATTAATAAAAATTAATTTCCAACATTAATAAAAACCCCACTAAATCAATTAATTACTATAATTAATTATTTAATGAAATTTGGGCTGTTACACAATCAGGCTCTGATTCTAAAAAGAATACTCATGCAAAAAGGGAAGTTTCTATTCCTTCTAAGTATTCAATTTAGGGGGAGTTTCATAGTCTCAGGGGGAGTTATAATTATATTGTTTATTGAACAAAATTTCTTATGTTTTTGTCATCATCAAAAAGGGGGAGATTGTTAGAACACATATTGGTTCTTAATTATATCTCTATGTTTTGATGATAACTCTTACGAAATTTTGTATTAAAGAATTATATACTCTAAAATTTGTTTAAGAATGTTTGTTGCAGATATTAAAGTGAATCTTATTCTGAAAGCAAATTAGATATGAACATGGAAATATGCAAGGCTCTGAAGAGTCAAAAGCATCTCTTAGAAGAATCTGAACGCTGCCTACAGAAGGTTCTGAACGCTGTCTACAGAAGGATCTGAAGTAGAAGCTACAGAAGAATCTAAAGCAGAAGCCAGAAGCATCTGAAGCATTGAAGAATTCTGTATGAAGAGTTTCAAGCTTAGTTTATTTCAGAAGACTCTGATAGTACTACACTGCTAGTACTAAGGATCTGATCCCAAACTCTGCTCTGAAGTATTACACGCTGAAAGCACACTTGCTGCATTGCTCTGATTCAGCAAACTCTGATGAACATCAAAAGGCTTTGATCACTCAAGGCTCTGATGATATTTGCTGAAACTTGTTGAAGAAGAATTCAAAGTTATGTTCGTTGGTATGGCCAAACGACTCTTTCCTCATTTATGCTAGACACAAGAACACAGACAAAAATGATTTATCTGTGCATTCTACTTCTAGGAAAGGTCATGTGATGTGAAGACAAAAAGGCTCAGACCTTTTCAGTACACAGCCTTCAACGTGAAAGACTTCTTGGACTTCTGTGCCTATAAAAGCAAGACTCCATCACTCTTCTTCAGTTGACGAAATAATTGAAAGAAATTCATTACAAGCTCTCATACAACTCATTGTCTTGCTGAATTTATTTCATAGTTCTTAAATCTTAAGTGTAAAATCACAATTGTGATATAGCTTAATTAGAAGCATTTAAACACTTGTTTTATTCTTACATTTGATTGTAAAAGATCCTTAAGAAGATCCAGTTGGGATCAGTAGTTCTTAAGAAGACTAAGAACAATTGCTCTTAGTGCTTGCTATTGTAATCAGTTTGATTAATAGTGGATTAAGTCCTTATTGCGAAAGGCAAATCACTCTTGATAGGATGGACTGGAGTAGTTGAGTTCAACGAACCAAGATAAAAATCTTTGAGTTTTTATTGCTATAAGTTTTTCTATATACTTATTCAACCCCCCTTCTAAGTATTTTCTCACCTTCACAGAACATCCTCATCGAGAAAGTCAAACTTCATCTTTTAATAACCTTCCACAGGTTTATGAGCAAGGTAGTCAAACAAGACGCTCCTTTTTATTGCTTTCTGGGTACCATATTGGATGTCATACTCAGTCAACAACATTTGCCACCGAGCAATTCATCCAGAGACAGCAGGCTTTTCAAAAATGTACTTTATTGGATCCATCTTGGATATCAACAAAGTAGTATGGAAAGTCATATGTTGTCATAAGCGTCGAGCAACCTAAGCCAGAGCACAACAAGTTTTCTCCAATAGTGAGTATCTGGTCTCACAATCATTGAACTTCTTGCTCATATAGTAAATTATATGCTCTTTTCTGCCAGTGTCGCCATGGTGACCTAATACACATCCCATTAGTTCATCGGGAACAGTGAGATATATGATTAAAGGCCTAATAGGAACCAGAGGTACTAAGATCAGTGGTTCTTACAAATATTTTTTTATCTTGTCAAAAGATTCTTGACAATCATTATTCCATTCTATCGATTGATTTTTCTTGGCAATTTGAACGTTGGTTCGCAAGTAGCCGTTAGATGATAAATGAATCTGTAAATGTAATTAAGTCGGCCCAGAAATCCACAAACTTCTTTTTATATTTTAGGAGGCGGCATGATCTAAATTGCCTGAGCCTTGTCAGAATCAACTTCAATGCCTTTCTGACTCACAATAAAGCCCAAAACTTTGCCCGATCGAACTCCAAAAGTACACTTTGCAGGACTCAACTGTAACCTGAACTTGCGGAGTCTGTCAAACAACTTTTTTAGATGGTCTAGATGATCATCTTCAGTTCTGGATTTGGCAATCATATCGTCCACATAAACCTCAATCTCGTTATGGATGATATCATGAAAGAAGGTTGCCATGGCAAGTTGGTATGTTGCCCTTGCATTCTTCAAACTAAACGAAATGACTTTGTAGCAATATATACCCCAAGGCATGATGAAAGTAGTCTTCTCTATATCAGCTGAGGACATCTTAATTTGATTATATCTTGAGAAACCGTCCATGAAAGAAAAGACATAGAATTGTGTTGTGTTGTCTACCAAAACATCGATATGAGGTAGAGGAAAATCATCTTTCGGGCTTGTCTTATTGAGATCTCGATAATCTAAACCCATTCTGACCTTCCCATCTTTCTTCAGAATTGGGAATATGTTGGCAATCCATTCAGGATACTCATAACTGGCTAGAAACCCAACGTCAAACTGCTTCTTTACCTCTTCTCTGGCTTTAAGTGCCATGTTGGGTCTAGTCCTTCTGAGCTCCTGCTTGACAGGAGGATATTCAGGTTTGAGTGGCAAGTGATGTTCAACGATGTTAGTATCCAACCCAGGTATATCTTGATAAGACCAGGCTAAAATATCAACATTCTCTTTCAATAACATGACCAACTCGAAATGTACATGCTTAGCGAGTGATGCCTCAATCTTGACTTACTTTCTGACATCACCAGTACCAAGATCGATAACTTCCATTGGCTATTTGTGTGGCTGAATCTCTTTTGGCTCATGCTCAAGGAGCCTTGCTAGTTCAGCCGGTAATTCACAATCTTCCTCACCATCTTCTTCGGCTTGGTTAATTGGAATCCCGGAATTACAATGGATGTTTGCCAAGTTATTATCAATGCAATTATTCATTCTGCATATTTATGAATTATGTTTAGAATGAAGCTATTTGAAAGGTGAAAAATAAAAGAAACTTTGCCATTTATTTATTTGTGTAAAGTAAAATAAAGAAAGAAAATATAGCATGATTTGAATGCAAAAAAACTTTTATTTATTGGTCACATAATGTTTCTAAAGCACAAGGCCCTTACAAGCTATTCACTCATCTCGGGCGAGGATGAGGGAACAAGAAAACAAAATGCATTACATGTTTGTAGGAAAAACCACGGGAGTCACAATAGATGTCCAATTGTTGAGCTTGAAATCTTGCGGACACTTGCGTACAAAGCTTGCACCTTGGTTGCTAGGACAAACATCATCGATAACTGACATAATATCCCCCTCCTGGAATCCAACGCTTGTGAACTTGATCAAGCTACTTTTTTGATGATTGTGTGAACTAGCTTGCTGATTAGGATAGTAGCCCAGTCCAAAGCAGTCATGCTTTTCAACCACATTTAGGATTTGCCTCCATCCAGGAAATGGTCTCTTTAGCACTCTTGACAAATGGCGTGGCCATTTTTGGTAATCTACCAGAATTGACAGAAGTGGAGTTGACATCTTCAAACTCAAGACATTGCAACGACACTTTACCTATGCCTTCATCAGTCTCGACATATTGGAAGGATGATAACTCTCTTACTAGCAAATCTTCTTCACTACAAACGATGACCGTCTGATCTTCAAACATGAATTTTAGTTCCTGATGTAACATGGACGTAACTACCGCTGCGGCATGAATCTAGGGTCTACCCAATAAACAATTGTATACAAGATTGATATCCATCACTTGGAAAGTAATGGTAAACAAA
Source organism: Lathyrus sativus (assembly GCA_963859935.3). Taxonomy (NCBI): domain Eukaryota; kingdom Viridiplantae; phylum Streptophyta; class Magnoliopsida; order Fabales; family Fabaceae; genus Lathyrus; species Lathyrus sativus. The sequence goes on from OZ012739.1 coordinate 188,157,081, forward strand.
TCTGGCCCGACTTTAATGGGTAAATCCATATCGCCAATAACTTGCCTTCGAGAACTGTTGAAAGCTCTGACCATTAAAGCGCTTGGTCTCATCTCGCTCCCCTCTACCAATAGTTGACTCAATGTGCCCTTAGGCATCACATTGAGGGAAGAATCGGTATCCACAACACGAGATAGCAAGGAGTTCATACACGTCACTGAGATATGCAAGGCTTTATTATGGGCAGTACCTTCAGGATGAAACTCTGATTCGTTGAAACCCAAGTACCTACTTGCAGTTATATTTGCAACGACGTCATCAAATTGTTCTACAGGAATGTCATGCATCATACGAGCAGTTTTCAAAGTTTTCAACAAAGCTGATTTGTGCGCGGGCGAGCTCATGAGCAACGAAAAGATAGAAATCCTTGATAGAGTCTGCCCTAGCTGATCCACACTCTTAAAGTCACTCTTCTTGATCAACTTGAGAAACTCTTGATCATCCATTACTTCTTTGCTTTTGGTGACATCCATAAACGGAGTGACTGGAACTGATGCAACAATTGATGCCCCTTGTTGCACAACAGGGGTTATTGAATTAGATTTCTCCTTAGCAGGAACAAAGGTTGGAATTTGCACTAGCTTAGATACGACTTTCGGAGCAAACACTCGCTTGCTACGAGTCATCCCTCTAGTGGAAATTATGTTCACGATTCCAGATTTTGAGAAATGAATTTCTCGACCCCCAAAGAACACGGTTGAACCATACTTCCAAGGAACTTTTTTCGAATTCTAATACCGGAATGGCTTAGGAACACAGACCGTAATAGGTTGTATCTTCTTCTTAGGAGCTTCCACAGGAACCTTCCTAAATACGATCGTGAATGGCTCGATAGTAGCTACCTCTTCCACAGACTTGGGTCTGGAAAGCTGGACCACACCTCGATTCATCAAGATCTGAACGCAGCCTTTCAACTTTCACCACTGGTTAGGATTACCATCACATATATGCACTTCCCATGAATACTTTTCAATAACCCATGTTCTTTCAACTTCTTGATCACTACAGTCATCGAAGTTTTCACTTTTTCGACATCTTTGATCAACTCAGCTCCTTGGTCATCCTCAATTAGATTAACCATAGGTCCACCATGAGTAGGCAAGGGATTAGTTTGTATATTAGGACGCTCTTCAGAAAATGTCAGGATTTTCTGGTCGATAAGCTCTTGAACTTTGGCTTGAGAACAATGCAATCTTCGGTAGCATGTCCTATGTACCCAGCATGGTAAGCACAAGATGCATTCAAATTATGCTTAGGACCAAAAGGAGGAACTGCAGGTGCAATTGCTTTGGGTCCAATTGCCCCTTGATGAATCAGATAAGGAAATAACTCCGTATAAGGAACCGAAATCCTGTCAAAGTTCATCCGTTTGCGGTTGTTCTGATTGTTGTTATTATGTTTGTTCTAATGTTGATTTTTGTTGTTTTGTTGAAACTGTTGATGTTGAGGTTGTTGATTATTCTGCGAATTATGAACTTGAGGATGATACTGATACAGAGGTTGTTGGTACTGAGTAGCATCAGCATAAGGATAAGGATAATACGACATGAGAGCCATAGGAACCTGATACTGAGGAGAGGCCTTTGCCATCACAACATTTGCTTCACCTTCCTTTTTCTTTAAATGACTACTTTGAGGTTTCTTGGTTAGCTGTTGAACAGTGGTACCAGCAATCCTACCAACTTTCAACTCGTTCTCAATTCTTTCACCAATAGTCACGATATCAACAAAAAATTTCGAAGAACTACCCACCATCTTATCATAATACATCCCTTGCAAAGTTCCCATGAAAATGCCAACCAATGCATTGTCAGAAAGAGTAGGTCGCACCCTAGAGGCCATCTCTCGCCACCTTTGTGCATATTCTTTGAATGTTTCAATTGTACGCTGAGACTGATTCTGTAGCTGTAATTTGGTAGGAGTCAAATCAAGATTATATTTGTATTGTTTCAAGAATGCCTCTGATAGGTCTCTGCACGAGCGAATCTTGCTACGTTCTAAACCCATATACCAATCTAGAGAAGCTCGAGACAAGCTATCCTTGAAATAATGAACCAGCAATTCATCATTGTCAATATAGGATGCCATCTTCCTACAGTACATGGTCACATGACTGCGAGGACAACTTAAACCCTTGTACTTAGGTAGCTCTGGAATCTTGAATTTCTGTGGCATCACAATATTGGTAACCAAATACAACTCTTTGGCTTCCATGCTAAAAGCATAATAACCTTCGATAGCTCGTATTCTCTCATCCAACAATTTATACTCAGCAGGTTTGTTATGATCGGCAGGTTTGACAAGAGCCTGAGGATTTGGAAGTTGTGACACGGTTGGAGTAGGTATTTGCGGAGAAGCAAACTGAGACGGATATACCAATCCATAATTCACCATCTGACTAGCATTCTGACTCATCTGAAAACCATACGGATAACCAGCAAGAAGTACCGCAGCAGCAGAAGATTCCCCAAGGTAGGGCATTCTGGAACAAACATTTTGAACCATAGTTTAGGAAGGCTGAGACAAAAGCGGAACATGAATAAGAGGAGCCTTATACACATGTTCATCTTTTTCAGGATTTTCGATATCAGTGGACATAGGAGTCTGGCGAACCTGTGTCTGAGGAATCTCGTGATCATCATGATTCACCAGAGGAGGTGGAATCAGAGTAGGCATGCCCTAAGGATAAGCTGCAGAATTGCCATTGGGCATGGGTGCAACAAAAGGTTGATACAGAATAAAAGCACTACCACTGGAAACCTGAGGCGTGAAATTCGGAGGCATTCCCCAAGGGAAAGCAGCAGGCATTCTATTCAAACCAGGTTGAGCAAAAGATAAGTTGATAGAAGGTTGGACAACATTCTCAACTGACGCATCGACAATAGAAGGAGAAGAAGAAATGATATGAGCAGGAATCACCATAGGAGTGACGATAGTAGCATCAGTAACAATTGCAACAACAGAAGCAGCAGCAGCGACATCCTTCTAAGCACGAAGGAACTCCATAATAACATCCATGTTAGTTTGGAACTGATCCATCCGACCCTGAAACTAAGCCAAAGTCTCCTTGTAGGCGGTGTTCTCTTGTTCAATACCGGCCATGATCTTGGACTTGATTAAGCGAGTGAAATAGCGATGCTGAGTCATCGTCTTGCTACAAGGCGGAGACGAATAGTTTAAGCATGTAGGTTTTCTGGATGAAGGACATGCATATGAGTATGATTGAATGTAGTGTATGCAAAAATAAAGTTTTAAATTCCAGGAATTCGTGAGCATTATCTTTGTTAGCAATAAGCATAAAGCATATAAGTAAAGCCAGAAAAATGAACCGGCGAGGAAACGCTCTTCATTCAATCCATGAGGTAAATAAATACAAGCTCGAATGCAAATCAAATATCTGTATTTTGGGCTACAATAAGATCAACATGAATCCTATCAAAGACAAACCTACAAATAGACAAGAAAGGAAAGACAACCCAAGGAGTCTGGTGTGGCAGCACAACAGCATATGCATCCCTCAACAACCCTGGTAGATCATCTAGTGCATGCTCAACAAATCTGGCTAGAAGGTCGTGCCTTTCACTCTAATACTTTGCATCCTTCATGAGGTTGCGCAATAAAGAATGATTAGGTCCTTGAAGAAGATCTTGGAGAAATGCCTCTTTCTAATCCAAGAGGACTTGCAGATGGCAGCTCTAATGTTTCCAATGAGTACTCACCAAGTGAAACTGACTAATCTCCTCTCAGCTCTAACGTACCTGGTCCTGCAGCTTCTGAATATCACCAAAGACTTTGTCAAGCTCGGCTTGACATTGAGAAAGTTCTTTCATCATCTGGTTAGCACGATCCTGCTCACTCTGCAGCTTTGTCTTGTACTCTGATAACTTTGCTCAAAGATATGCAAGTTGCTTCTTGTAGCTCAACTCATCCTTATGGGCTTGATATTGAGTATCGACAAGTTATCTCTTCTTCGAGGCCAGTCCATCGTAAGTGCTCTTTAAAGTATCACCTACTTTTCGGCGCTTATTTTGTTAAAACTCCACCTCTTTACACATTAGTTCCCTTTTCTGGCGAAGATCCATCTATAAACTTTCCTTCTCGAATGTGACTCTATCAAGGTTGAGACAAAGATCGGTGTTCTCCTTCTTCAACTTCTCAATAGTCTACTTGAGCTGATCGACTTCTGAAGGAGGAATAATGGCAAGTTCAGGAAGCTTGACATTCATGGAAGGCTCGAAAGGAAATGGTAGCAAGGCCGCTTGAACGTGTTCCTTGACCCATTGAGTGTAAGCTTCTTTCGCAATGAAGTTCTTCTTACCCAACTCATCTCTACCTTCACGGTGAATCTGTACCCATGCAACACTGAATCTCTTTAGCAAACCCATGTCATCAACCCCTTCATGAAAGATGGACTCTTTCACTACCTCAGGATCTGGTTTGTTAAGCATCAGATATCCTAATTGACGGAAGGTAAGCCTCGGTTTATAGTTAATTCTATCCTTTGTACCTAAGAGAGGTACATTGGAGAATTTACCATAATGAAGAATAATCTTGGCACCATCGTAGGCTCGAGAGTACCAAGAGATGTCATTAGCAGTCAGAGGCATGATCCTCTGAGACCACTTGAGATTCCCACTATTGATACAACATAGGAGCACAACATATAATAGTTCCTTTCTTCTTTTCATTCCTCGAATAAATAGAATAATAGGTATCAACAAGAATTATAGGAACCAGATCCCTGGACAAGAATATACTGATGGCCGCCTGATCAACAAAATCCTCCATGTTCGAAAACAAGAAGATCCCATATATCAATAAAGCAAACACGGTGTTGAAAGCCTTCCAGTTTCCAACTTCGGCAAAAGAAACAACCTTGTCTACTAGAAACTTTGAAGCAAACCCTCGAATACCCTTTCTTTTAGTCTTGAGATTGTCTTCCACATCCTTCTTACTAAGGCCAAGAGCTTCAACAATAAGAGGAAACTTCGGACAACTGCTAGTATAAATGAAAGGAACCTGACTCGTGACCTCAAGCCCTAAGATATGAGAGTACTCCTCAAGTGTAGGTGCTAACTGATAATCCTGAAATGTGAAACACCTCAGTGGCGGGTCATAGAACTGAAGAAGTGTATGAATAGCAATACTGTTGACTTTAGCGTTGAGAATGGCCAAAAGATTTCCATAATCATCTCTAAAAACACCCCTATTATCTTCAACCAAACGAGATACCAAACCCCTCAAAGCCTTCAGCTTAGCCTCTACAAACTGCTTAGCCTCTACAAACTTGTAACTGAAGACACCCCTGCAACCAGTACTCATTGCCTATAACTATGCCAACAAAGAATAAGCTCTCGAATAACCTAGAAAATGCACATGAAAAAATATTAATGTTTATGATGAAATGGCATGCAACACAAGAATCAAGAAGCCAAGCACAATCTAAACAATCAAATCTGCACAAGCTGAATATCTGCATATAATTATGTGTCGGTGCAAAAACCTAATGTGCGTGAGAGAAAAAAAGGTACGAAGAGTCTTAGTTTCTTGCAAAAACCCATATCTCTATCACATGTGTGATCTAGACACAACAAGGTGGTCCCTATAAAGGTCTCCCAAACCATAGGACTCAAGTGAAAACCCCCGCGGTAGCGAATTCTTGCAAGACAGAAGTATTCTTAAGAAAATCATGATATGGGATGTGGCTCTCGTGATAACCCAACGTGCAAAACGCAGGTGTCACGTCTATCCATGTTCTAGCCTATGTGCATGCTCAAGCCCGGTGTTAGGACTTATCTCTCCAATAATATCTACCCACCCAACAACAGTAGAATATAACAGATATCCAGAATATGCAGCATATGAATATTTAAAGCAATAGAAAAATGCAGTAAATAACATAGAGATAAAGCAAGTAAAGAATAAAGATAAACACCCAAGAAAGCAAAGAAAAGAAAACAAAACTAGGCAAGACCCCAACTTGCAAGTGCAAGGACTCCCCCAGCAGAGTCGCCAACTGAAGCTAGCGGGATTATACCTGAGTGAATTGCATACGCAAAGATACAATAGAGTCGCCACTGAACTTTATTTAGTCCCAAAGGACAGGGAAAATATCAATAAAACCCAAGGGAAGAGAAACAGGAAAGGTGGTCGGTTATGCGAAAGGAATGTACTAGCACCTTAAGCATTCTTCGTACCTGACGGAAACCATTTCGCTTACTTCTAGGCTTGGATGGGTTATCTATCTAAAGGTTTCTAACTAAAGGAAAAGAAAGGAAAGGAGAAAAAGAAAAAGAAGAAGAAAGAAAAAGAACGTGCTCGAGGAGGATTGGGTCTCTCGTGCCTACGTACCATCATAGTGTAATGAGGAAGTTAGAGCTCCGTAGTTCAAGGAAATAGGAAAAAAGGAGAGGATTTGGGCGGACCAGAGAGACAGAAGAAGAAGACGGAGAAAGGAGGCTCACCAAGATTTCGCAATCACGTGCCTACGTACCCTCATAGTGCAATGAGGAAATCAGAGCCTACGTAGTTCGGGGAACCAATGCTAAAAAAGGAAAAGGAAAAGGAACAGCGTCAAAGCCACGAGCGAAAGGGAGAAAACAAGACCCAACTGGGGAATACAAGAGAAGTGGTGTCAAAACCAAGAAAAAATAAAAGATAACTCTGTTGAGGAACTCAAAAGAGAGGTGATAGCTCCATTGAGGAACACTGAAGAATAGAGATGACTCCACCGGGGAGAGAACAAAAGGATGGCAACGTGACCGGGGAAGAAAGACAAGAATCAAGATGAAAGGTAAGATCTACAAAGAACTCGGTACATTAAATGAAAGGCAGTGATTAACCGAGGAAAAACAAGAGAAAGATTATGTGGGGAAAGTCAAAAGGTTGGTGTCGACAGACGGACTTCGAGGAACCAGGAGAAAGAGAGTAACAAGGGGATTGTGATATATTAACTGATACACAGTGGTTAATCGAAACAAAGGAGAAAGTAAGTGGTTTTAACTGGTAAACGGTGATCAACCAAAAGACGGGTGCGGACCCAAGCAAAGGTTGTGACCCAAAGAATGGTACGCTGACTGAACAAACAGTACTCGACCAAAGGGTGTTCAAACTGAACAAAGGTTACCAACCCAAAGCTGGTAGTATTTGAACCACATAAGGGTTTCTAACAGCAGGTGGTTCGGTGTTTAACAGGCGGATTGTGATTAACGGAAAAGAATTAGTGATTAACCAAGAGAAGGTGATTAACTCAAAAGAAGCTCAGTATCTTAACAGACGGATTGTGGTTAACTAAGGAAAAAGAATTGGTTCAAACAGGCGGACTGTGATTGACCAAAAGGTGGGTGATTAACCAAAATAAAAGATGGTTTTAACGGACAGACCGTGATCAACCAAAGATTTGGTGATTAGCCAGAGGAAGGCGATTAACCCAAAGAAAGCTCAGTATTAATAGACAGACTGTGAGAAAAAGGAAAAAGAGAGGACAAAGCTCAAGATGATCCAAAAGAGGAGAAAAAGGGAATATCGACTAATCAAAATGGAGTTTCGATTAATTAATCAAAGGGCAAAGATGTGCTAAAAATTTTCTAAAGGAATGAAAAATCGTTAAAGCAAAAAGGAAAATTATTGATTATACAAGATTAAGTTCATTCCAAAGAGGAACAAATTTTAATGCAAACATGAATGGAAGTGTAAAACAGTACCAAAGTCAATTTGCATGCATCACAAACCAAGTAATCATGTGATCAAAGTTTAGGCAAAAATGAACATGATCATTTAATGCCAAAAATGCAAACAAATGTGAAATCGATAAAATCGAGCATTGGAAAATGCACAAGCATGCTTCAAACAGAAGTTAATATATACATAAAAATCAAACATATCAACTCATGGGAGTTGAAAGATGAAGAAATACCAAACATACATGAAAAATGCACAAAAATGGCCTTCTAGAACAATGTTAATCGATTAACACTTTGTCTGTGCAAAAATGTTAATCGATTAACCCTTTTAAAACAGGAAATTTTTTCTGAAAAATACATGGTTAATCAATTAACACTTTGCTATTGCAAAAGTGTTAATCGATTAACACTGGAATAGAGCCTGAAAATTGAGTTTCAAAAGCACTTTTGTCCAATTTTGATTTGTGAAATCCTTCACATGTGTAGCACCCCAAAAGTTGCCTTTCATTTTAACCGTAACTGACTTTTGTTTCTTTGCATTTTGCATTTTTTGCATATCATAACATTTGTTCTCGAGGCATGGGATCGAGGTATTCCTGTGATTCAAGTGCATTTCGGCGCAAAAGACTGAACAACAAACAGCAAGTATCAGAGGATCTGACATTTATTTTGTCTGGCGGTCAGGCGGCCGATTTTATTTTTATTTTGTAGGAGAACAACAGTTCAGAAAGCAGCACTCAAGCTCATGTCAAGCATTTTTAAGAGATAATGTTCAAGAGCGAGGTTCAGAAGCTAAGCAGAGCTCGAAACAGTTGAAACAGGGCAAATGGACAGATTTCCCTCCAAAAGGCGCCAAAATTCAAAATTTTGAAGGTGTTAATCGGTTAACACATATGGTTAACCGATTAACCATTGGAGAATCAGCCCAGATTTGAAATTTTAACAGTGTTAACCGGTTAACGCATATGGTTAACCGGTTAACCATAGCAGATTTTGCCTTGTACGTGATTTTGCAAGCCAATTGCACTTGGGGTCCAGTTTTGATCACCTTGGAATTCAAATTTTTCACTTGGGAAGGATCTAGAACATCTTTAAAATTTAGATTTCCCTCCAAAATCCCATTCCTAGTGCCAAACCATAATTCACAAGCCAATTTCCAAACCTTGCTTTGGGATCCAAACCTAGATAGTATTTAAATGATTTACTCCAAACCAAACCATCCAATCTCTCATAGTTCCATTCATTTTTCAGAATTCACTCTTGAGCTCTCAATTTTCTCTCAAATTTCTCCATTCCCAAAACCTCACTCAAAGCTCTTCATCATTTGGATTCATTGATTTTTCATTGAAATCAATGGATTCTTAAGCATAAACCTCCATCTATCATCGTCATTGGATCAATTTTCGTGCAAATTGAGATCTGATTTTGGAGCTTGAGTTGGAAGTGCTTATTTGGAGTAATTTGGCTTAAAAGTGTTTGATCTTCATTCCTCTTGCAAGAATTATTGTGGATCTGCTCAAATTCAGTTGATCAACACTTACCGAAGCAAATCTCCGCTTCGAAGGTTGGAATTCTCGATCCGATTTAATTTTTGAGCTTATCATGTTAATTTTCATATTCGATTGAATTTTGGTTGATTTCGATCCGTTCGAATTGTGATATTGCTGTGTAATTGTGTATCCATGATGTTGGATCTCTGTTTTCTGTTGTTAATTTCGTGCTTAAATGATAAGTTGATCTTTTGGATCCTTGAATAAGTTGTTTTTATGCTGGAAGTGCTTTTCTGCTGCTGTTTTTGGCTTCTGGTACAGTGTTAATCGGTTAACCTATATGGTTAACCGGTTAACCATTTCAAACTTTCAAAAAAAATTTCAAACGTTAACAGTGTTAATCGGTTAACGCATAGGGTTAACCGATTAACCTGTTCAAAATTTTAGATTTTCCAAACTTTTTAAGGTGTTAGAAGATTAACCCCAGGGGTTAACCGATTAACATTGTGCCAGAATGTCATATTTGCTATTTTGCTTGCTTGTTTGCATACCGTTTCGATTCGAATCATCATAGATCAGTGTGATGCATTAGGATTGAGATGTTTTGGATATTTGCCACTGTTTGTGGTTGGTTAATCATGATTTTTGTTGAAATGTGTGTTCATTTTCCACTTGGTTGCATGCTTGTGTATGTGGTTCGAAGTGAGCATTTGTTTGCATGATTATTTGCTTTCATCTCTTGTTTTTCTCCCCGTGTTTGCATCATTTTGCATCACTGTTGAGGTCGAGACGCGCTTGTGGCGGATGCTGCCCCACACATTTTTTCCTCCCTCCCACCATTCTAAATGTGCATTTTCATGTTTGCATCTTCTACTTGTGATTGATCCTTCCTTTGTTCTTCTTGTGCTTTTTGCCATGATCCCCATAGGATTCCTAGTCCCTCCGTTTAGGATGGGATTAGGAGAGACATTAGGTGTTCAATCCAAGCATGCTAACATTAGGGTAGATCTTCCCCCTTTTTATCCAAACTTTAGGACCACTTTGCATGACAACGTTAAGGCCGAGTTTCCCTTAGACCTTCCGCGCGTCTCTCTTTCTCATCTCAAAACAATCCTAATTCATCTAATAAAGGCGATAAACGTTGCACGCTACGAGCCTTAAGTTACATGGGGAATGATGAGAGAGGGGTCTCCTCTCGCTTATCTAGAGTGTTTAGTATATGTCCCGTTTGGGGGCAATATACGATGCATTCGCCTCCATGTCATAGTCTTTAGTGCAACGTGAATCACAAATCGAATTAATTCACTTCACTAAAAACACAAAACAAATTTCAAACCTTTTTCCTTCGGGATTAATCGGAAACCTTTTTTAGAAAAGAGTGTTGTTAAGCTTCGGTTCTACCGCAAACAGGCTTAGTCCCTAACTCCTGGAACGAAGGTTTAACTTTACTCTGTTAAAACACTTAATCAACCTTTGGTTTTGTGTCAGCCCGAACTATGTTTGCTCTGATCTTTCATACCAGATGAAAGTACGTAGGCACAAGACGCGATGTCTTGGCGAGCAGTCTTCCCCCCTTCTCTCCCGTAGTTGGCCGAACTACGTTGACTCTGACTTTTCCATTGCACGAGGGAATATGTAGGCACAGAGCGGCGATGCTCTGCCGAGTCTCTTTTCTTTTCTTTTGTCCTGCAAGCCTATAGCATAGATAGATTAAACACACCCTTAGATAGACAACAAGTGTGGATCCCGTCGAGTACGACGGACGTGAGGGGTGCTAATACCTTCCCCTTATGTAACCGACTCCCGAATCCAGGACTTGGTTGCGATGACTTTGTCTTTCCCTTTTTTCGTCAGGTTTTTTCGATCGTTTCCTTTCCCTTTCTTTGGGATAAATAACGAAAGGTGGCGACTCTTCTGTTTTCCGCCGGGTGTTTTTCGCAGTTGCAACAACTTGTTAGGGAAAACAATAAAGCACGAAATTCAAGTCCAAAAATAGGAAATAATCACTTATCGAATCAATTTGCACATCAAGATTGAAGATCAAATCATGGCATAATCAAATCACAAACGAGAAAAACGTCGAAACTACATCGCAAACGATACGGTAACGATCCAAACAATGAAAAGAGTGAGAATTAACCAACCTACAAGGCTGAGATTTACCTTGGATGTTGTTGCAAAGGGAATGTGATGAAGCTACTCAAGGAAATCCAAAGAAAACATAATTCACAATCGAATCGTATCGAAATCGAGAAAATTCCGACAAAAACTCTAAAACTAAAATTACACCGAATAAGCTTGAAGTAAACGCTTGAGATGAATCCAAATGCAATATAACTCCAGAAAATCCACAAGAATTTGCAAGATGATAATGGCTAAGCTCAAGAGAAAGTACTTCTAATGAAGAAGTTGCTACTCTTTAATGGAGGTTTTGAGCTTTAGTGTGGTTTAGGATGAAAGTGAAGAAGATTATGAGTAGAAGTTACAGAAAATTCAGAGAGAATGTGAGAGAATTGAGAGTGATTAAGTGTGAAAATTTGGGAGAATGATTGAGGATCCTTGTGAAATAGTGATGATTTGCTTATATAGAGTTTTGCTTCGGAGTTGCTAGGTTTGGAGTGAGTTTTGGATGTAGCCTTGGAACTAGCCTAGGAGTTAGTTAGGTAGTTGACTCGGTAACCATCCCAATACAAACTTGAATCTAAGGGCTCACATGCTTGGAAATGAAGCAACATGGTGGTCTCAATCCAAATTAATGTATTGGAGTAAATGCCTTGAAGTGTTTATAAATGTACTGAAGTGTCTAGAGCTATCTAGAATGTTCCATACAATGCTAGAACAATGTAGACCACAAAAATGAAAAGTGGAAGCTATTGTCCTAAAATGCAGCAGATTCTGCAAATTTTGCAAGTGTTAATCGATTAATCCATTTGCATTAGCAAATGGTTCATCGATTAACCAGGCTAAAACTTGCCCAATTTTGCTTGAAAATGATGTTGTGGTCATGGCTCTGATTTTTGACCTCTTGTTATGATGAATAGGTATATAAACCTTTATTTTATGCTTGCTTTAATGATGTGATATCTTTAGGAGGGTGTGATTAATTCGACTTGAATAACATGAAAGTTCCTATAACAAAGAATCACAGAGAAAAAGTGATTGCATATGTCAGTGATGCGAATACACAGGCTTATGCAAAGGCAAAAGAAGGACGTCAAATTTCTGGTTACGAAATTATCACCAAAAGGATGATTGAGGACACACAATATCCGGCACCAAAAGGATGGCAGACCTATCACCAAAAGGATGATAGTAACACACACACACATGACCCTTCACCAAAAGGATGAAAGTGAGGTTGAAACTTGCTATTACCAAAAGTATAATAGTAAGTATACATTGTGTTCCTGAAACCAAAAGGATGACGGTTCTATCACCAAAAAGATGATAGAGAACTCACACATACAGAGATATCTAACACCAAGAGGATGGTAGACCTATCACTAAAAAGATGATAGTAAACACAACTCCGGCACCAAAAGGATGACAGATCTATCAATAAAAGGATGATAGAGCATACACACAATATTTGGCATTAAAAGGATGACAGGCCTATCACTAAAAGGATAATAGTAAACTCACATGGCTCCGACACCAAAAGAATGACGAATCTATCACCAAAGGATGATAGAAAACCCAACTACGCACCAAAAGGATGACGAATCTATCACCAAAAGGATGATAAAGAACATACACACACCGAATCTGGAACCACAAGGATGATAGACCTATCACCAAAAGGATGATATTAAACCCATGTCTGACACCAAAAGGATGACAGATCTATCACCAAAAGGATGATAGAAGACATACAATGACCCTTCACCAGAAGGATGAAAGTGAGGTCGAAACATGTTATTACCAAAAGGATAATAGTAAGCACACATAGATTCCCGACACCAAAAGGATGACGGGTCTGAAATTCTGGCTAGCACGCAATGGATGTTATCACAGATGTTATAACATCCACTGTAACACAGAATATTGGAGTAATTAAAAAGTTGTAAAGGAAAGCAGTAAATAACACAGTAATTGTTCACCCAGTTTGGTGTCAACAACACTTACATCTGACGGCTACCAAGCCAAGGAGGAAATTCATTATTAGCAGAATTAATTCAGAGTCAAACAATCCAGTTTGCACTCCTCACTTAAAACCTACCCAATGACACTTCTGCCTAGAGACACTCTAGACCTGAGTATACCCACTCACTCCCCCTCAATCACCTTTGTGATATCAACATACAATTACAGAACAATTATGGAGATACATTCCAAAAACACACCTTGATCTTGCTTCACAGTGTTGATCAAGTGACACACATCTTGCTGAACAGCTTTGAGTGACACAACAGCTTAGAACCTACCTAACCAATGCAGCATACAGTTGCTTGGTGTACAAGTATTCCTAAGACACACTTCACACGTGAAGAACAAAACTTCTTCACTCACAAGGACTCTTAGCAGGAACTCTCTAATCTTCTGTCAAGAGCTGCTCTTCTAGGATTGCTCCTTCTATTATTTATAGCAGCAGTCAGTCCTTGGGCCATGGTGCAGAAATTAGGTTTACCCAAACCTCTCTTCAAAAGGCTGCACTTACCACTTAGGTCAGGTACATTTAATTTCTCCAAGGCTTCTCAAATGTTTCCTGAATTCCAGCTTGAGCTTCTATAAAGTTTCCTGAATTCTAGCCTGAGCTTCCTCATTCTGAATAAAAGAAAAAACAAACTTGCGCACCTGATGTCATACGATCAGTGTCATGACATTCAGTATGACATCCAACTCAACTTACTACTTACCCTGCATATTGTGTGTCAAATCATTATTTATGACATCCATACACACTCTAATGTTTTTCCACAAAATGCAGCCAATCAGAAGCACTTACAAACTCCCCATTTGGCAAACTTTTGGCTAAAACACCATGTCAACAGAGTTTACAAGCAGCAGAAGTCTAACATATAACCTTTTATGTAGGTAAGCTACTAACGCCCTAGTAGAGTTGTTTATATTCACACAGTTAGCTCTCAGCTTCTCAGGATCAACCTGTCACACACAAACCATCTGTTAGTCAACACTATAGATGTCACAGATTATTGAGTAACATATTAGAAGTTACTCCCCCTCAACTGATGTATATCACACCATTCAGTCACACATATTCATCTAGCCTGCTCTAAATGTTATGACGTTCAGGATGACATCCTAAAGCACACCTATTCTGGAACAACTTGTGCTACTCCCCTTGAAGAGATGCACAACATTCTGCAATCATCCTGCAGATACACACAGCACTAGCAGCTATAGAGCTACTAGGTTCCATCAAGGAACACACATATATCTAACATACATTCCTATACTCATTAGGAACTCACACACCATTAACAGCATAAGCTATTATCACACAAATCAGCAGCAGCGCACACTTGCTCTAGCAGCACAAGCAAGTCTTCAACCTGTTCTTCAACTTGTTGTTATCTAACAACACTCTCTCCCTCCTTTTAGCCATAAATTAAGATCAAGACTAATCTAATAGCATAGATCATTACATATGTCTGGGGTCATTAATAAAACTGCTCATTAAGAGCATCACAAATTCTTGCTGGAAAAAATCTAACCAAAAAAACTCAAACAAAAAAAATTCAAAACAGCAGCACATCTTCCTCATCAACTCAGAAACCTTCTACCTGAGCCACACTGCAGTCTATCATCCCACATTATTCCTCTTCCTCAGAGGAACTGGAATCACTGTCATCCAAATCTGTCAATGAGATGTCCTTATTGATGTCATCAGGGTCGTCCTCAAGCATATCAGAATGGTGAGGAGGATCCATGTGAGTCAAGGGAATGGGAATGCCTCGAAAAGGAAGTCCTTTCTTGTGGATATCATTGACAATTTCCCCAATGGATTTGTCTACGTATGCCGAGCCTTCCCTGTTTTTGATTCGTCTAAGTTCTTCAGCAGTGGGAGGAGGATACTTGCGCTTGGGTTCTTCAGCAGTGGGAGGGGCATCTTTTGAGGATTTGGGAGGGGTCTTGGATGAAGAGGCATCATGATAGGAAGACATCTTGTTGCAGAGTGCAGGTTGAGAATTCTGTAGAGTGGAGGAGGTGGAGAAAATTGTATATGCATTGATATAGCACGTTTGCATGGAGTGGAGAGTTTTTATGGTCAAGGTTGTGGACTGCATTGAAGTTTTAAAACTCTTACGTGCCATTAATTGCTATGAGTCCTCATACATGCAAATACCCAATTTTCCTCTTAGATTCTCAAATTGAGCAGCATCTAGAGCCTTTGTAAAGATTTCATCTAGCTGTAGTTCAGTGGACACATGTTCCAAGAAAATCACTTTGTCTTCCACAAGGTCTCTTATGAAGTGATGTCTTATATTTATGTGCTTAGTTCTGCTATGCTGGATTGGGTTCTTGGAAATGTTGATAGCACTGAGAATGTCACAGTACAATGTCATGACATCCTGAGTAACATTGTATTCAGTTAACATTTGTTTCATCCATACCAGCTGAGAACAACTACTACCAGCTACTATGTATTCAGCTTCAGCAGTGGATAATGAGACACAATTTTGCTTTTTGCCAAACCAAGATACGAGGTTGTTCCCTAAGAAGAAGCATCCACCAGAGGTGCTCTTTCTATCATCAACACTTCCAGCCCAGTCAGCATCATAATATTCAGACAATGTAGGATCACACCCATGAGAGTAAAGTATAACATAATCACAGGTTCCATTCACATATTTGAGAATCCTTTTGACTTGATTTATGTGACTTACCTTAGGGTTTGCTTGATTTCTGGCACATACACCAACTGCAAATGCAATATCAGGTCTGCTGGCTGTTAGATACAACAAGCTTCCAATCATGCTTCTGTGCAGGCTTTGATCCACACTAGTACCACTTTCATCTTTTGATAACTTCATATGAGTAGGCGTAGGTGTTGTTTTGTGACCAGCATTATCCAAGCCAAACTTTTTAACTATGCTTTTGGTATACTTACTTTGGGAGAGGAATATAGACTCCTCCATTTGCTTGACTTGCAGCCCAAGAAAGTAAGTTAGTTCTCCACACAAACTCATCTCAAACTCAGATTGCATCTGATTGACAAATTGTTTAACCAATTTCTCTGACATTCCACCAAAGACTATGTCATCCACATAGATTTGAGCAATCATGAGTTTTCCATCCTCATTTTTCACAAAGAGGGTCTTGTCTATTCCTCCTTTCCTGTATCCATGGGTAGTAAGAAACTCAGTCAATATTTCATACCAAGCCCTAGGAGCTTGCTTCAATCCGTAGAATGTCTTCCTCAACTTGTATACATGGTCTGTCAAGTTAGGATCCTCAAATCCCTTTGGTTGTGCCACATATACTTCCTCATTCAGATATCCATTCAGAAAAGCACTCTTCACATCCATCTGGAATAGCTTAAATTTCAGGATGCATGCAATTCCTAAAAACAGCCTGATTGACTCAAGTCTTGCAACATGTGCAAAAGTTTCATCAAAATCAATTCCTTCAACTTGAGTATAACCCTGTGCCACTAATCTAGCCTTGTTTCTGGTTACAAATCCTTGCTCATTAGACTTGTTCTTGTAAATCCACTTGGTTCCAATGATGTTTGTTCCTTCAGGCCTTGGCACCAATTCCCACACTTTATGCCTTTCAAACTGTTCCAACTCATCTTGCATAGCCTTGATCCAATATTCATCAGTTAAGGCCTCCTTTACATTTTTGGGTTCAATTTTGGATACAAATCATGAATTTGAGATGATTTATCTAGCTCGGGTCCTTACACCACTGATGGGTCCAATGATAAGCTCTTTGGGATGATCTTTCAGAATCTTGATAGAGGGATCTTTGTTGGGAGATTCTGATTCAGAATCTGGCTGTCCATTTTGAACCTCTTCAGTATTGACCATGTCCTTAGTAGGTGTCTCAAGGAATGTTTCCACATCCTCAATGACATTGGTTTCTTCATGCTGATCATCAATGATAACATTAATGGATTCCATTAAGACTTTTGTTCTATTGTTGTATACTTTATAAGCTCTGCTGTTAATAGAGTATCCCAAGAAAATTCCTTCATCACTTTTGGAATCCATTTTCCTCCTTTGTACTCGATCTGTCAAGATGTAACACTTGCTCCCAAAAACATGAAAGTACTTCACTGTTGGCTTCCTTCCTTTCCACATTTCATACATGGTGGAAGAAGTTCCTTTTCTCAAGGTCACTCTGTTTTGAACATAACAGGTTGTGTTCATAGCCTCATCCCAAAAATGCATAGGTAATTTCTTTGCATGAATCATGGCCATAGCAGATTCTTGGATTGTCCTGTTTTTCCTTTTCACTACTCCATTTTGCTGAGGGGTAATAGGGGAGGAGAACTCATGACTGATCCCTTCCTATGAGCAGAATTCAGCAAATTTGTATTTTTCAAACTCCTTACCATGATCACTTCTGATCCTAGCCACACCACATTCCTTTTCTCTTTGAAGTCTGGTACATAGCTCTTTAAAAACTTCAAATACATCTGATTTTTCTCTAATGAAGCTTATCCAGGTGTATCTGGAGTAGTCATCAACAACTATATAGGCATACCTTTTTCCACCAAGACTTTCTACATGCATTTTGGTCCCATTAAGTCCATGTGCAATAGTTCCAGAACTCTGGAGGTAGTCATGTGTCCAACCCTTGGATGAGATGTCTTGGTTTGCTTTCCTACTTGACATTCACCACATACCTTTCCTTCATCCATAGTTAGTTTTGGAATTCCTCTTACATCCTCCTTGGGGATGATCTTCTTCATTCCTCTTAGATGAAGGTGCCCAAGTCTTTGATGCCACAACTTTACCTCCTTTTCTTCTCTGGCCATAGAGCATGTTGTGGATCTACTAGAGTCCTTAGGCTCTCATAAGTAACAGTTGTCCTTAGATCTAAACCCCTTCATTACTTCTTCATTATCACCATTTGTGACCACACATTCTTCTTTAGTGAATTTCACACTTAGTCCTTGATCACAGAGCTGACTAATGCTGATCAAGTTGGCAGTTAGTCCTTTCACTAGCAATACATTTTCCAGGTTAGGTACTCCCGGGCAGTCTAGTTTCCCAACACCTTTGATCTCTCCTTTTGCTCCATCACCAAAAGTCACATAACTAATGGAATGAGTTTTGATGTCCACCAACAAATTCTTTATTCCAGTCATGTGCTTAGAATAACCACTATCAAAGTACCTGTCTTCTTTAGCTGACACTCTTAGAGAGGTGTGAGCTATCAGACTAACCTCCTTTGTCACCCATTGTTGCTTCTTGGCAGGAGCACTTTGATGAGTGTGGCTAGGATATCCATGCAGTTTGAAGCAAAAAGGTTTTAGGTGACCAAATTTTCCATAGTAATGACACCTCCACCTTTGGAACTTTCTTCTTATCTGCTTCATATTCTTGTTCCTCTAATGTTGTTACATTGGTCGTGACATCTGGTTTGACCTCTGATTTTCAGACTCTGGTCTCTTGAACCTCAAGATGGGTTTTTGTTCACCAACAAACCCCAGTCTAGACATGTCTCCTACTATCTGACCACTCTGTAGAATTTTTTCAAGAGTGTCAGTCCCAGGGTTTGGCATCCTGATTGATCTTGTCATCTGCTCAAGTTTACAGTTTAACAGGTTGACCTCACTGTTGAGTGAGTCTATTGTTGCAAGATGTTCCTTCTTCTCAGCCTCCCACTTCTTAATGATCCCTTTTTGATTTTCTCCTTGTTGGCATACCTCTGCACTTCTGAAACACAACTGTTTGTATGAAGCTGCAAGCTCATCAAAAGTCAGCTCATCCTCACTTGAGTTATCATCATAAGTACATACGTTGTTTAGAACAGTGACATGCTTGGCATACTCCTTTTCTGATCCACTTTCAGAGTCTCCATCAAACCAGGTTACAGTTAGGCCTCTCTTCTGTTTCTTTAGATAGGTGGAGCATTCAGTTCTAATATGTCCACATCCCTCACATTCAAGGCATTGGACCTTCTTTGCCTTGATTGAGGTTTTCTGCATGCTTAGCTTTTCTGCTAATGTCAGATGGGATGAACTTGTCACTAGTTCTACCCTTATTATCCACCCTATCCATGAGTCTGTTGAGTTATCTCCCAAGCATAGCTATAGCTTCTGAGATATTCTCCTTGCTTCCATCATTGTCTTCATCTAAGACCTCTGTTGTATTTGATACAAGAGCTATGCTTTGTTCTTTTTCTCCACAGCCTAATCACACATGCCCATCTCAAATGTTTGGAGAGAACCTATGAGTTCATCCACCTTCATGTTGCATATGTCTTGAGCTTCTTCAATGGTTGTGACCTTCATGGCAAATCTCTTAGGCAGTGATCTTAAGATCTTCCTTACTAGCTTTTCTTCAGACATCTTTTCTCCCAAGGCTTCTGAGGTGTTTGCAAGTTCAACGACATTCATGTAGAACTCATGAATAGCTTCCTCCTCCTTCATCTTTAGAATTTCAAACTTGGTTGTCAACATATGAAGTCTTGACATCTTGACTTTAGAGGTTCCCTCATGAGTTGTTTTGAGAGTATCCCACACCTCTTTAGCCAGCTCACAATGATGCACCAGTCTGAAGATATTCTTGTCTATACCATTGAATAATACATTCAAAGCTTTAGAATTCCCAAGAGACAGGGCTTCTTGCTCTTTGGTCCATTCTTCTTCAGGTATAAGCACAGACAGTCCATCTTTATCAGTCTTTACTGGATGTGCCCAGCCTGAGTTTGCAGCTCTCCATGCCTTGTTGTCTAAAGACTTTAAGAAGGCAATCATCCTAGGTTTCCAATAATCATAATTAGAGCCATCCAGAATTGGTGGTCTTTTTATGAATCCTATGTCTTTATCCATAGTACCAGAATTCATCTTCCCTAGATCTCACCTAGATATAACAGGCAGGGTGCCTGCTCTGATGCCAATTGAAATTCTGGCTAGCATGCGATGGATGTTATCACGGATGTTATAACATCCACTGTAACACAGACTATTGGAGTAATTAAAAAGATGTAAAGGAAAGCAGTAAATAACATAGTAATTGTTCACCCAGTTCAGTGTCAACAACACTTACATTTGGGGGCTACCAAGCCAGGGATGAAATTCACTAATAGCAGAATTAATTCAGAGTCAAACAACCCAGTTTGCACTCCTCACTTAAAACCTACCCAATGACACTTCTGCCTAGAGACACTCTAGGCCTGAGTATACCCACTCACTCCCCCCCAATCACCTCTGTGATATCAACACACAATTATAGAACAGTTATGGAGATACACTCTAAAAACACACCTTGATCTTGCTTCACAGCTTTGATCAAGTGACACACACTCTTGCTTAACAGCTTTGAGTGACACAACATCTTAGAACCTACCTAACCAATGCAGCATACAGTTGCTTGGTGTACAAGTATTCCTAAGACACACTTCACACGTGAAGAACAGAACTTCTTCACTCACAAGGACTCTTAGCAGGCACTCCCTAATCTTCTGTCAAGAGCTTCTCTTCTAGGATTGCTCCTTCTGTTGTGAGCTCGTTTCAGAAAGGATCACAATTCTGGTTGATGGTCAGGATGGCCTGAAGATGAGCGCAGAGACGTGATCTGCTCATAAGGATTATACTCTTGCTCTGGACTTGATGATTGCTAGTGTCTGGCCAGATATGCTCGTCCAGAGAGGAATCTTCCTTCTGCAACCGGTTTTTCCCTAATATGAATATGGTAATGGTCTGCCCCTGATTAACCAGTTCTAAAAGTGATTTGATCTTCGAAACCTGAGCTTTGATGTACTTCAGTGATGACTTGTCCCTGATCGAGCTTTTGGGAGAGTTTTCCCTTTATTTAGCTGTTAAGGTAATCTTGCTTCGGGCTAGCACCGTTGAAAGTTCAGGTTCCTCTTTGATTGCCCCTTGTTGGAGTGTAGTTGATGTCAAGCACTAATTTAAAGTTAAAATTGTACATTCACAAATGGTAATCTTAATGCAGTGTTCATGCAAGTTTTGAAAAAGAGTCGTCTATTGAGTATAGTGATAGTGTGAGACAAATGGACCGTTAGTCCCGACATTGTGCTGATTTGTTGGTGTGTGAAAGATATAGCAAGGAGAACGACACTAATGCTGATGATTAGAAAATATGTGAAGGAGTCAGTTTACGCAACCTTGAAGTAGTATGCTTTCAGAATAAACCTTGTCTCAATTAGGTCTTTTGAGGGTTGTAACATGGTATGGTTCATGGTTTATGAAACAAAGGATAATAGGCTCAAAACTTGGTTTGCACCCATCCCTTCTTCGCGATGTTCTCCAGTCCTACATTAAGCTAATAATACAAAAGTTAATCTTCCAAAAGGGTTAACGGTGTAAGCATGATGATTCAAGGTATGCTTGGCAGTCACCTTATTTTATTTTGATGGATGTCAGTGACCCTTTGGCTTTGTTGCAGTGGTCACTGAATCTTATTTTGTTTTTGTTGAGGATCTGAGGACGTCTTTTGATTTTTTTTATCCCTAACTTTTGCATGGACTGATTTCACTTGTCATATCCATCGGGATTGCCTTGATTTTTTCCTAAAGCTCCTTTGAGGTGCTCGACTTAGCAGGCATTTGATTTTTTCGATTTTGCTTTTGTTTGATGATTGCGACTGCCAAATCATGGGTCATTGATGAACAACCATCATGTCTTTTGGATTTTGATTTATGAATTGATTGTGTAATGGGATTAACTGAACACTACCCTGCCCCAAGTTCTCGTCTGGTAGTCAGTTCTCGTTTGACCGTGTTTTTTGAATCCCAGTTCTCGCCTAACACGTTTTGGTGAACCCAGTTCTCGCCTGGTAGTCAGTTCTCGCCTGACCCTTTTTTTAGAACCCCAGTTCTCGTCTGGTAGTCAGTTCTCGTCTGACCCCTTTTCAAAAAAATCAGTTCCCATCTGATATCCACAATTAGAAGTCGGTTCTCGTCTGACCTATTTTGTGATACCCAGTTCTCACCTGGTAGTCAGTTCTCGTCTGACATGTTTTGGTAGAAACCAGTTCTCGCCTGGTAGTCAGTTCTCGTCTGACCTTTCTCCAAAATCCAGTTCTTTCCTGGTAGTCAGTTCTTGTCTGACCTATTTAGAAACCAGTTCTTGCCTGGTAGTTAGTTATCGTCTGACCTATTTTGAAGAATCCAGTTCTCGCCTGGTAGTTAGTCCTCGTCTGACTCGTTTTGCAGATACCAGTTCTTGTCTGATAGTCAGTCCTCGTCTGACCTGTTTTAAAGAAACCAGTTCTTGTCTGGTAGTCAGTCCTCGTCTGATTCGTTTTGCAGATACCAGTTCTTGTCTGGTAGTCAGTCCTCGTCTGACCTGTGTTGCAGAAACCAGTTCTTATCTGGTAGTCAGTCCTCGTCTGACCTGTTCTCAAGAAACCAGTTCACGCCTGGTAGTCAGTTCTCACCTGACTTATTTTGAAGAACCCAGTTCACGCCTGGTTATCAGTTCTCGCCTGACCTATCTAATCCAGATCCAGTGTTTGTTTTCCCTAGTGTAAGTCCAATCGTACTTGGCACACCCGATTATCCCCAGCAGAGTTTTCTTGTGGTTAGAAGCTTATCAAATTCATGTTGATCCGGCCATCTGGGTTTTCTGGCGGCGATGTCAGATGTGTATTAGCTTTGTGTTTGTCTGGCGGCGATGTCAGATGTGTATCATATTCATCTATCTCTGGAGATTTCTGCGATTGGCAAATTTCTGGGTTCTTTGGTATTCAACCGTCTTTTACCTCGATTGTTTGAAAGTTGTTCGCTTTTCACCCTGTCAGGTCCAAGTCGCTTGAATAGAAGCAACTGTTGCACCCCAAAATTTGCCCAACCTTTTTCTAACTTGGTTTATGTTTCATCTCATTGTTCTAGCATTTGCATTTGCATATAATTATTCATTTGCATGGGATCAGGAGAGGTGTGCATAGCAAGAGAAGGTTACCCAGGGTCTAAGCCTAAGCATGAGGTTTTATTCAAGTGGTCAAGTGTTTATCATCATCAGGAGAAGGTCAAAGCTCTCTGAGAAAGGAGATGGATGTGTGTGGTATAGCTCCTATCTTGGAGGCCAAATGAAGATCATCAGAGGATGTTGAGTCCATGGTTATGGATGGAGAATGTTATAGAAGCTCAATGATTGCTTTGAAGGCCATTGTAGAGCTTATTCAACTGGTTATATCATGTGCAAGAGGTTGCAGTCAGAGGATTGCACACCTAGGGTTTCATCTGCCTAGTGCAAGATCCACTGTGGATTTGAGGAAACATAAGACTTAGTTCTAAGTCATTGTGATCATGGAAAGTTATGTTGAAGCATCCAATATGTTATTTCAAGATCAATTTAAGAAGAATCAAGAGTGTGAGAAGTTGCTAAGATAGGGTTTCTAAGCTTGTCAGTGTAAAATCCTCTGTTTAGTGCCTAACTTCAAGACCACATATCACAAGATACAAGTTTCATCTCATCTTGATGCAAACAAGAAACATATAGAGCATGTTTCTAGATTTCTTTTGAGTACTAGAACTCATCCATTGGGTTTCTAGAACTCAAGTTATGATGCTGACAAGTTATGGGTCCTCAGATGGATGTATTTTAAGTCAACAAAAGTCAACCAACTTCCAAGGCATTTTTGGCCTAGAATCATGTTTCATCTCACTTTGACCCAAACATGAAAGTTGTTCCTCATGATCTTAGCCTTCCAAAAAGTCCTAGAAGTCCTTTATCTGAGTTGTAGAACTCAAGTTCTGAAGCTTGCAAGGCAAGGGTATTTTGGGAAAGTAAGATTACAGGTCATTTTCATTATAGGTCCAGTTCATGACTTCTCACACTTCAAATGGAAATTTCTCCAACATCAAACTTGCATCAAGTGAACTCAACTTCATCATTACACATCAAGTTGCCATGGATTTGGCTAGGATTTGAAGAAGAAGAAGTAAAAATCATGAAAAAGCACTTTAAAGGCCATAATTGAATTTGAATTGATTTAAATCATTTTCACACCATATTTGTGCATTTTTTGATTCACTTAAACATAACAAGAACAATGTACAAATTGGATTTGGCTCATGGTGAGCAAAAACATGTAAAATTCCAAGTTGCTTCAAGTATAAGTTACATATGCAAAATCCACCATGGGATCATTTCAAAGGATCATTCTCCTCTATTGGATCATACAATCTTTCTTACTCAAAGCTGAATAGTTTTTATTCGTTCTTAATCTAAGTGTAAAAATCACAGTTTGTGATATAACTTTTTAGAAACATCTTAAACACTTGTTTAGTTTACATTAATTTGTAAAAGGTTCCTTGAGAAGACCAAGTTGTGGTCAGAATTTCTTGAGAAGACTAAGAAAGTTGTTCTTAGTGGTTAACACTGTAATCTGTTTGAATATAGTGGATTAAGTCCTTGTGGAGAAAGGCAAATCACCTTGATAGGGTGGACTGGATTAGTTGAGTTCAATGAACCAGGATAAAAATCTTGTGTTGTTTTTATTGCCATATTTTTTCTAAACCCTTATTCAACCCCCCTTCTAAGTGTTTTTCTCACCTTCAGTTGGCATCAGAGCTCCGGTTCTGTTAGTTCTCTCACTTCACTGTGAACAGAAAAGATCCAGTTGAGAAAACTCTTGATATATTTTGGTTGATACATTATGGTTGAAGCTTCAACATCCAACAACAACAGATATGAGGACAGAGATAGAATCAGCACTAAACCCCCTATGTTTGATGGGGAGAAGTTTGACTACTTGAAAGACAGGATTGAAAGCTTCTTTCTAGGATATGATGCTGACCTTTGGGATTTAGTCATTGATGGCTATGTTCACCCCACTGATAGGGATGGCAAAAAGATAGACAGAAAATCTATGACTGAAGCTCAGAAGAAAGAATTCAGGAATCATCATAAAGCAAGAACCATACTACTAAATGATATATCTCATACTGAGTATGAGAAAATTACTAACAGAGAAACATCATTTGGTATGTTTGAATCTTTGAAGATGACTCATGAAGGGAATTCTCAAGTCAAGGAGACCAAGGCTCTAACGCTAATCCAGAAATATGAAGCCTTCAAAATGGAGGAATCTGAATCTGTAGAAGTTATGTTCTCTAGATTCCAGATTCTCACAACTGGCTTGAAAGTTCTGGACAAGGGTTACTCCACTGCAGATCATGTTAAGAAGATCATCAGAAGTTTGCCAATCAGATGGAGACCAATGGTCATTACTCTGAAGCTAGCAAAGGATCTGAACAAGATCACGCTGGAGGAACTGATCAGCTCTCTGAAGAGTCATGAGATTGAACTAGAAGAAGATGAACCCCAGAAAAAAGGTAAGTCTGTTGCTTTAAAGTCTAACAAATCTGCCAAAGCTTTGCAGGTTTTAGAAGAAAGTTCTGAAGAATCTTCTTCTGAAGAAGAAGATGAATTGTCCATGCTGTCCAGAAGGATCAACAAACTCTGGAAGCATAAACAGAGGGAGTTCAAGAACTTCAAGAAACCATATCAACATAAAGAGTCTTCTGGACACGAAAGATCTGGAAAGAAAGAGGTTGTTTGATATGAATGAAAGGAACCTGGGCACTACAAGAATGAATGCCCAAAGCTTTAGAAGGAGAAGCCAAGAAGGAAGTCTGATCATAAAAAGAAAGTTCTAATGGCAACCTGGGATGATTCAGATGCATCTGAATCTTCATCAGACTCAGATGAAGAATGTGCAAACATGGCACTCATGGCTGACGTAGAAGACCATACAGAAACATCTGGATCAGAATCAGAATCAGAATCAGATTCTGAGGAGGTATTTTTTGAACTTTCTAGAGCAGAGCTTATTGAGAGTTTATCAGAAGTGTTAGAAAACTATAGTAAGATTAAGCTCAAGTTCAAGAATCTTGAATGCAATCTTGTATTTGAGAATGATCTTCTGAAATCAGAAGTTGTTGAGCTCAAAGAAAACAATTTGAAAATTAAAAATGAATTAGAAAAAGCTCAACAAGATTCTGAAGTTGAAACTAAGTCAAAATCTAAAAACATTTTAGAAGAATATGACTATAGTTTTCAGAAATTTCTGGCAAGAAGCCTAGAGAGAAGCAAGATGGCTTTAATGATCTATGGTGTAAGCAGAAATAACAGGAAGGGTATTGGATATGAATCTTCTTCTGAGAAAGATTTTAATCCAACATCTGTTGATAAACTAATCATTAAGCATACTCCTCTGTATTCTACTTTTAAGTTTGGTCATCTTAATGATATTAAACACACACGTTCTGGTCAGAACATTCTTGTGTTTAAACCTAAAGTTAGTCAGAATAAACCTGCTGTCAGAAGACAGAAGTTCAGACAAAACTCTAAGGCACCTAACCCTAAAGGACCCAAAAAGATCTAGGTACCTAAAGACAAAATAATATCTGTTGCAGACATCTTTAGCAGCAAAGTCAAAACACCAATCTTGGTACCTGGACTCTGGATGCTCGCGTCACATGACGAGAAGAAGGTCTATGTTCCAAAGCCTGGAACTTAGATCTAGAGGAGACGTCAAGTTTGGAGGGAACCAGAGGGGCAAGATAGTTGGCTCTGGAACTATTGGCAATGGTAATCTTCCTTCCATTTCTAATGTCTTACTTGTTGAAGGATTAACACATAACTTATTGTCCATAAGTCAATTAAGTGACAATGGTTATGACATAATCTTCAATCAAAAATGTTACAAGGCTGTCAGTCAAAAGGATGGCTCAATCCTATTTAATGGAAAGAGGAAGAATAACATTTATAAAATCAATCTTTCAGAACTTAAGGTTCAGAATGTAAAATCATGCTCCCCCTTGATAGTTGCATCCAGCATGGCAGCAACAGTGCTTTCCTCATCAGCAGCAGTAGTTTTTCTTTTCTCCTCCTTGGTTTAGTCAAAACTTTGACAACAAATGGAGTACTTGTACATACATATGCTCCACACAAACTGTACATACAGTCATCTCACCATCTCCCAAGAACCACCCAAGCTGCTTGACCTCTAAAAATGACTGCACCACTTCAGCAGCTACACACCAGACAAGTAGTCATCTTCCCCTGTCAGCATAAACATTGCTCCCCCTAAAAGAGAGAACCCAAGCACATGAAGAATTACTTCATCATTTTCACACAGGCTGCTTTACACCCCTTGATTCACAACCCATACTGGAGCAAATAGCATAGGCAGTTGCAGGATTCCTATCTGGAAGATTTCTCAGATTTCAGCTTTGACAGAAAATCTCCAAGATGTCAGAGTGAGATTCCTTCCTTATGCGCAAGATCAAGGCTGATGGTGTCTTGATCTTCATCTTCACCAGTCATATAGTACTTGGATAGAGGCACAAATACCTAACTTGATCCCTTGTCACCTAATGACAGACCCAACAGAACTACCCTGTCATCTTCACCAGGAGCTTGGAGCATTAACCCAATGTCACAACATCTTGTATGACATTCTGCCTTCATCAAGTTCTAGATTTGTTTGAAACCACAAACAATCTTGACACATAAATGCACTCTCGCAGCAACAGATCCTAGATACAAGTATAACTCTCCCATATCCATGGTAACCAGTGCACATGAATGGAAAACATAAGACGCAACTTCATGTCTTCAAGAACTCATTCTCTGTTCAACACACATGTTGAACGCATTCACTTACTGCTTGAACCACAAGCCAGTAGTACACCCATCAAATAGAAGCTCTCCCCCTATCTTTGATGACATCTGCTCCAAGATCACCATATTACCTCTCATGACCAACTCTATGCTCATACAGAGAGAAGGCATCAAACTGATTCACCTCTTCCTAAAGTTACTTGTAGCAGAAGAGACCACTTCTCCACAAGTATTCTGGCCTTAGGATGAGTACAAGATAGACACCGCATAGGGACTTTATCACATCAGAATGCACTCAATACCTTCACATCATATTCCAAGACAGTCCTTTTACCTCATCATTCTCCCGTATGACAAGATAGAGTACTTCTTAGCCAAGAAGTGAATCACAAGTTCCACAAGAGATCTTCACATATCAGATGGTAGACATACCATCCCATGGTTCTTTATGTGCCCATACTGGACTTACTGCTGCCTAGTAAACCAACTGAAGTTCTTCACAACTCCACCAGCTTGATCAAATACCTTTCCACAAGAAAGCTTAGGGCTTCTACCACAAGCTCCAACATGTGAACAGAGACATATCCTCCTTTGGTATTCAACCAATTACCCCTTTGCACCAGAGTAATTTGTTACAAGAATGAACAATCCCAGACTCTTCTGTGGTCTTCAAATAACTACCGTTCTGCCTAAGAATAGTTTTCTAAAGTCACACTGCATAAATAGCCAAATGCCACTGTTTGGTTATTCAGCATCTTTCAGAGCTCTAGAGAATCTGCTAATCCACCAAGCCACTTTGATCTTCAAGTCTCAAATTCTTCTTGCTTCCAAGCAAGGCATCTACTCCTTCACACAGCTCCCGCAAACTGCATGATATGAAGCATTAATTCCACTCATACCTGAGAAGATCAACTTATCTTCAAATGATGTGCCACATCATCACTTGAGGCCTTAAAGTTTCTGCTTGATGTCACAACTTTGGTTAAGACATTCAATTGGAGAGTTCAGGCTTTCATTCTGCCACTTAGAGGATTCTCTTTACTCAATTAGAACCAGAGTACAAGCTTGATGTCCAGTTGGAGTAGACAACCTCAATCCTGCTTTGTTGTACCACAACAATTACCTTGAAGTGCATTTGCTTCATGAACTCCTCTTTAGAGAAACCAAACATGCCAAAGCTTGATTCTTTTAGGGAGGAAGGATCACACAAGTCTTTACAAAATGATTCCCACTTTCCTTAAGTATAGACTTCTTCAGAAACTCAAAGGTAAATGCCACTTATCCTTGACCTCCAAGCTGAGCAAGTTCATATGCTCCTATGCACTTAGATCAGAAATAAACTCACCTAAGCAGTGCTATCACCAACACCATCTTCTAGACAAGTTTCTTGCCAGGAAACTTTCTAGCTAATAGATCAGGTGCTTCTAGTAGAAACTAGAACACAACTGTTGCACTTCAATACTCTTATAGAGCAGATTGTCTTCATCTTCATTTTCATCAGCACTCCATTCTAGCCTTAGTTTCTTGCCAGGAAACTTTCACACCTGTTGCACTCTAATAGGCTGATTCAAGAGACTGTCTTCATCTCCACTTCCATCAGCACTTCATTCTAGCCTTAGATTATTTCCAAGAACCTTACTAGAATAAAGACAGATCCAGCTTTACTTTTATTGATTCACTCCTTGAATCAATAGGATTCTGCACAATCTCTGCTGATGGGATGTCTCAACATCTGGTTGAACATCAGATCCTTGACTAACCCAAGCATATCAGGGCCTGATGCTTGTGCAACAACTGAGGAGACATCTTGATCATCAACTAAGGATAATTCATTAAATATTTGAGAATGTCTCAAATAGCAAATACTCTTAAATCCATATGTTGAATCCTTCTTTGAACTTCATGGATAACCAATTAAATACGTGTGTAGTCCAAAAATAGCAATTGGTCTTAAATCCACACAATTTCAGGAATACCAGGGCTGAGGCACCCTTGACTTAACCTGCCTTTGTCTTCTTTTGCTGATAGAATCCTTGCAAGTCATGAGTGGTGAAAATAAATCACCTCCCACTATCTTCTCTACATAGCTTCCAGCAAACTGTAGAACACAACAGAACAGTCCATGCACACACCTAAACACAGCTGCAGGCACCATCTTCCAATCATCTACACAACTGCCACAATCATGCATCAAACTGAATATAGGCCAATCTTCTTACAAGGGCATCAGAGTTCTTTTATCAGAGAAATATGCAGCGGAACCACCAAAAGAACTTCTACAACATGCCTTTATAGGACATCATACAGAAGTAGCCACTCCTTCTTTGGTAACACCATCACCAGGTCATAGAGCTCCTATATCAGAGGGAACCACAGCAGATACAAGCTTCTCTTTAGCTCCATGAGAAGTAGCTCAAACATTCAGCAAGCTCAACAACTCAACTATAGCTTCTCCTTGTTCAAAACATCAGAAAGTATCTCCCAAGATCTCATCCAAAACAGACAGGGTGCCTGCTCTGATACCAATTGAAATTCTGGTATGCAGATCACATGTGTTCCAAGAACATTGATCTCTGCTCAACAAGGATGAGGACAGACCATGACCAATTTAAATTTCTTTAAATTGTCCCAGTGTCATGATCGATGTCACGACCTCTGTTGTGACATCTGCAGTCTGTCATGCTATTTATCTAACCATTTAAAGTACAGAATTATAAATGCAGAAAGATAAATAACACAGTAATTGTTCACCCAGTTCGGTATCAACAACACGTACATCTGGGGGCTACCAAGCCAGGGAGGAAATTCACTATTAGTAGAATCAATTCAAAGCCAAACCTCCAGTTTGCACTTCTCACTTAATCTATACCCAATGACACTTCAGCCTAGAGACACTCTAGTACCTGAGTATACCCACTCACTCCCTCACTATCACACAACAGTGATATCAAACAATTAAAAAAACAGTATGAAGAGACACTTCATACACACCTTGATCTTGCTTCACAGCTTTGATCAAGGAACTCACCCACTCTTGTTTCACAGCTTCGAGTGAGACACAGCCTAGAATCTACCTAACCAAAACAATCATCCACCAGACAATTGCTTGGATTACAAGTATTCCTAAACAGACTTTACAAGTGAAGACTAGCCTTTTTCACTTACAAATATGTCTACCTCAATGTATCAAAAGATACAAAGGGTGACTTACACACAAGGGACTCTCAACCCTAGACCTCTATTTTACACTCTGGTTTTTCTTGATGTGAGTGCTTGCTTTTCTTCTGCTTCTGCTCTTCCTTTTATAGTCGTGCAGGCTGGACTTGGGCTGTGCAGAAGTAACAAATATTAGTTTTAGCAAACTAAAACTAATTTCCACAATTCAAGGTGCTGCCCAATTAGGTCATGGCATGGTCAGCATTGCCTTGAATCTCTCCTGATATAACTCAGGGGTCATAATAAGTCTTCCTGAAATCTTTCCTGAGATAACAGAAAAACCAACATGCCTGCACGACTGATGTCATATGATCAATGTCATGACATTCAGTATGACATCCACTCTTCTGCAGATTTTTCTTTACACCAGAGCTGGCTTCACCAAATCTTCTGCAGAATAATATTAGAAACAATTATATTCAAGTTTCCTAAAAGGTCTCCAAGATCCTTTTATGAATACCAATACAATCTGTTTTTGTTCCTAATCCATCTCCTTGACATATTTACTCATGAGGTATTTTCAACATGGTCTCATCAATCCAAACAAATCCTGTCAAGAGATATACACTAGCAACTCCTTTTGTTGTCATGCAGCTATGTCTTGCTTAAAACACATGACAACACTCCTCTCTCACCACAACTCACATTGTTGTGGCTGCAAACCTCACACTGCCTGTGAGGAACTTCATAACAACTTAACCTGTTGTGGTTGTACACCTCACACTGCCTGTGAGGAACTAGGCTACTGCTAACCCATAGCAGTGCCTGTTGTGCCAGACAGCTATGTCATTACTTTGGTAATGACATCCATGACAGTTGTCCTTTCTTCAGCCTCTGCTAGCTCCTGCTTACTCTTGCTGCACTCAACCTTGATGTCAGCCTCTGCTAGCTCCTGCTCATCTGCTTTTGTTAGCTCCTGCTGCACCAGATGTCAACCCATGACAGCAGTTCTGTTACCAGCTCCTGCTTGCTCCTTTAGTGATGTCATAACTATGGTAATGACATCCTGTTTAACATTAGTGCAGAATCTTATTTTACCATAATTTAGCCAATCAGAGAACCATGGACAATTCTATATCATAGAACCATGGAACTAACACTGACTACGCTACAGACAGAGTTGAAAGAAAAAGTACTTCTGGAAGCTGCCAGTTTCTTATAAGTCATCTGATCTCTTGGTTCAGCAAGAAGCAACCTACTATTGTGCTTTCAACAACATAAGCAGAATACATTGTTGCTGCTGGTTGTAGCACTCAGATGCTCTGGATGAAGAGTCAATTAGAAGACTATCAGATCCATGAGAGTAACATTTCAATTTTCTGTGGTAATACTTCTACTATATGTTTGTCTAAAAACCCTATCTTACACTCTAAGGCAAAACATATAGAGATAAAACATCACTTCTTCAGAGACTATGTTCAGAAGGGAGTTATCAATTTAAACTTTGTTGATACAGATCATCAATGGGCTGATATTTTTACAAAACCCCTTGCTGAAGATAGATTTAAGTTTATTTTGAAAAATATAAGTATGGATTTCTGTCCAGAATAAAATGTTTATCAGAAGAAAATTTTCTCAGATGAAAATATCTTGACTCTGAAGTATTACATCTATTTAATTATTGTTTATTATTTTATTTATTGTGTGCAAGTCTGAACTAACAAGCCTCAGAGGATCTGAACATTGGCTAACGTTTCATTTCTCAAAGAAGTTTCAGAAGCACATGCAAGCAAACACGTGTAACTCTGAATCTGAAATGGTGGAGTGCACATTACTGAATTGACGTTTGAGGTACTGTTTTTGAATATTGAGTTTCTCGTTTTCCCCCCAATTGTTAGAATCATTAATTGCGTGTAATGATTATATTCTTTTTATTAAATGCTATGTGTAAGCGTGCTGAACGTGTGACTCTTGTGTGCCCTAATTTCTTCTATAAATGTCACAACTTTACACATTTCACACGTTTCACTCTCACGAACACCCTTGTATGCATTTCTTCTTGTTTCATTGTTTTCATCTCTCTCTCAAACCCAAAACTGCTTGTAACCCTAAAACACTCTCAAGAACATCAATGGCTACTTCTTCATCAACATCTGCTCAGTTTCAATCTTCCATGGCTGTTGTCTCATCTTCAAATATGGGTGTTGTTGCCTTCAAGGAACCCATTAGAACTTTACTCACACCAGTTGATAAACTTGAGGTACTGTGTGAATCAATCGTAAACTTTGAATCTTTTGCTGAAAATGGGTATGATCTTCGTCCCATTGTTGATGCTCAATGCTGGACCAAGTTCTTTGATAGGCTGATGGGACCAGTTTATCCTTGTCTGGTAAAGGAATTTTGGATACATGCTTCTACTTGCCCTAAGTTCATTTTCTCTTATGTTCTAGGAAAAGAAATCATCATAACTGAAGATCTTATAAGAAAACTCATAGGGTATGAGGAAACTGATGGTGTCACAAATCTGTCAGCTGGGCGTGTGGATATGACTGATGTGTATAGAGAAGTTTGCTCGTCTGGAGAAGCTTCTAACAAGGTAAAGGATTTGAAGCCAGTTTACAGGATCTGGGCTAAGATTTTCATGGGTTGCATTCATCATAGAAAATCTTACAATTCTCTAGACTATGTAAACACTGATCAGCTATACTTCATGTATTGTCTGAGTCAGAGCACAAAGGTGGATCTGCCGCATCTTCTGTTTAATCATCTGTGGACACACGTTAAACAGTCAAGGGAAGAGGTCAGAACCAAACATCAGAAGATGAGGAACTGGATTCCAATGGGAAGACTTATTTCAGACATTCTGACAAAGAATGGTCTTGTTGGACATCTGGTAGAAGCTGGATTGAAGGAAGAGTTAGCTTCAGTAATAGGAAAACCTCTGAATGGGAAGAATCTTCAGAGGATGAAAGTTGTAGAAGAAGTCACTTCTGCACCAAAGCAAATAAATTATGAAGAGGTCACTAAAAGAAGGATACCAGTGGATGATTTTCCTATGTTCTTCGCCAATGAACCAAGGGAGATTATTCTAAAGTACATTGCAGAGTGTCTAAAAGATGGAACTCCTCTACCAGCAAATCTGGTTCAGAAAGCAGGTGAACCTGCACCAGATCTTTATGAGGCAAGACACAAACACTACTAGAAAAAAGACATTTGGGAAAATTATTTTACATCGGGTATTCACTCGAACCAATGTAAAATCTAAAAATATAAACACGGTGGCAGTATCGTAATTAATAAAAAAAAGTTTTATAACATCTATTACATCGGGCCAATCAATCCACCGATGTAAAAAATTAAAAAAAATTAGTAAAAGGGTTTTTAAATCGGGTATATTTCCAACCGATTTAAAAAATAATAATAAAAAATAATTAATGAATGAGATTTTAAATCGGTTCTTAAATCCACCGATTTAAAAAGCCACTCAAAAGTAATAATAAAAAAATTAATAAATTAGATTTTAAATCGGTTTTATTTCCACCGATTTAAGAAGTTATTTAATTCATTTCCTTAATTAATGAATGGGATTTTAAATCGGTTTTCAAATCCACCGATTTAAGAAGTTATTTAATAAATTATTTTTTAAATCGGTCTTAAAATCCACCGATTTAATAAAACATAGATTTTAAATCGGTTTAAAAACCCACCGATTTAAAAGATAATTAATGAATTGGATTTTAAATCGGTTGTAAAATCCACCGATTTAAAAAGTTACATGGATATTTCTATTAACCCACAAATACTGTTTCTTCACCAAAACTTGCACATTTTACCAAAACCCACTACGAACCTTCACCAAACCCGCCGTTCTCCCTCCCTCCCTTCGTTCGTCGTTCTCCCCCCTCCGCCGTTCGCCGTTCGCCGTTCTCCCTACCTCCACCGTTCGACGTTCTCCCCCCTCCGCCGTTCGCCGTTCGCCGTTCTCCCTACCTCCACCGTTCGACGTTCTCCCCCCTCCGCCGTTCGTTGTTCTCTCTTCCTCCGCCATTCTCCCTCCCTCCGCCGGTCACCGTTCTCACCACCATCCGAACACGGTTTCGATTCTGACATCATTTTAAGGTTCTATACTCCTTAATTTTAATTCATATATGTCTATGTTCTTTCATTTTTTTATTCTTATATCCGTTAAAGGTTAGGGTTAGTTCAAGATTAAATTGTTGAA
The DNA here is from genome assembly GCA_963859935.3 of Lathyrus sativus. Taxonomy (NCBI): domain Eukaryota; kingdom Viridiplantae; phylum Streptophyta; class Magnoliopsida; order Fabales; family Fabaceae; genus Lathyrus; species Lathyrus sativus. The sequence goes on from OZ012739.1 coordinate 188,192,406, forward strand.
ATTGTTGATTCTATTGTGGTTTTTTCGTCTGAGATTTAGGGGAGGTTTTGTTGATTTATCTATAAAAATTCCTTAGAATATATGGTTTTTTGGTTATAGTCATTGTTGCTTTATTTTAGACCCGAAAAATGTTTGATTAATATTAAAAATAATTAAATTAGCGTAAATATATAACTGGTGATGACTAATGAAAGATAACAAAAAAGGGTTATGGTATATAGTATATACTTCATTTGTATACGTCGGAAGATATTCGAAGATGGGTCAATTCCCTGAGAAAGAAAAGGGGGTTTGGAATCCAATCTGTTTTGGTTACAGATGAAGACAACATTTGGGTTGGAAGAGTTAGAGTGAAGTGCTGCTGCTACATTGAATGCAAATTGGAAAAGAAGTGAAGTCTTTCCGCTGTGTAGAAAATTGATTATTAATTAGAAAAAGAAGAAGAAGAAGAAATGAAACAAGTAAAATTGTAGGCAGAGAAAAGAATAGTAGAATAAAAGAGATGTCAAACTATCATATAACGATTAATAAAAAAAATTAAAATTTAATAAAAGAACAGAAAAGAATATAATCGAAGAGAAAAAAAACTACATCAAAAAAAATTGCTTTTATATATAATTATAAATTAATTAAACTAAATAAATCTCCAAAATCTAAAATTGAATATCAGTTAAATTTTAGAGGAATATTTAGTTTGTCTTTTTATATTTCATAAATAAAAGAAGAGGTTAACAATACTGAATTATCGGTGTAAATCAATCTCACACAAATATTTAATCAAAATATTGAAATTTTTGTCAAATTATATTAATTTTTTAAAATTAAAAAAGTGATTTAACGGATTACATATTTTTATTAGTTCATAATGTAAACATATTTTAAACTGTATGTTGTCTTTTCTCATTAGAAAAATTAAAAATTTAATTAAGGCAATTCAATTTCACTTTAAGAGTGAAATAATAATAATAATAATAATAATAATAATAATAATAATAATAATAATAATAATAATAATAATAATAATAATAATAATAATAAATAATTAAAATTATTAATTTATTATACAAATGAAAGTTAAACCCAAAAAAAACAGAAAGGTTAACTATTCCCTGAGAAAACGATGGTAATTATCAAAGGCGGTGGCGGGAACAGCCACCGTGACCTTGACACTGTCTCTTTCACCCTTCACCGGCACAAACAAACAGTACCTTTCGTTGCAAATGGGCCCCACAAACAGTACCTTTCATCTCTTTTATTCTACTATTCTTTTATTAAATTTTAATTTTTTTTATTAATCGTTATATGATAATTTTATAATAAAACATAAAATTAAATAAAATATTTTTTATATATTATAAGTAGTTTTAACAACTTATCCTATGTAATATTTTTCTTTTTTAATCAATATTACTTTCTCATTTTTCTTTTTAATTTTGGGTTGCTAACTATTGGTCTGATTTAGCGAATTATCAACGGAGTGATAAGATGTTTGATTAACATACTTTAAATTGGGAGTAATATTAAAAATAAAATCATTCAAACATTTAAATATTATTATATTATAAAAATAATTGATTAATTATATTTGATTGATTAATTATATTATAACTAATTTTATTGATTGAGTTTCTAAAATAGCCTTTTTTTTTTTTTCTTAAATGAATTGAAACAAAAGACTATAAAAAACGGTATCCCTTTCAATTGATATGATACTATCTACCTATCACATCAATTAAAATTTTATTGATATGATACTACCTACCTATCACATAAAAAATGAAAAAAAAAAAAATTAGGTAGATAATAATGAATGAAAAATATGGCACATGCATTTAGCAATAAAAGAAAAAAAAAGAAAACAAGTGTATTAATAATATTCTAACACAAGACAGTAGTAGTACCAAGTAAAAACAAAAGATTGAAGTGTGAGGTGAGGGAGTACTGTACCTAAGGGAGAAAAAAAAAGTAGGATTTTGAAGGGTGTTTTTGATGATAAAAATTACATGAGAAATATAAACATATTATTAGGCTTGTTTTAATTTAGAGATATATTAAAATAAATAAATTATAATTTAGTGATATGACGTATTAAAAATTACAATCATATTATTAGACTTGTTTTAATTTAATATATATATATATATATATATATATATATATATATATATATATATATATATATATATATATATATATATATATATATATATATATATATATATATATATATATATATATATATATATATATATATATATATATATATATATATATATATATATATATATATATATATATATATATATATATATATATATATATATATATATATATATATATATATATATATATATATATATATATATATATATATATATATATATATATATATATATATATATATATATATATATATATATATATATATATATATATATATATATATATTTGATATTAATTTAAACTAAAATTGAATATTAATTTTTAATATTGACATATTAATTAAAATTTACTAATTTAAAATTATTAAGTTATAATTAAAAATAATTTAGTCTATATAATTGCAAATAAAAGAGGTGTCTCATGGAAGTATTTACCAGTAGTAATTTATGTAAAAGTTACGAGTAATTAGTGGTGTCTCATGGAATAAAAATTGATTTTTCGTTTCTCGCAGGATTTGTGTCCCTCTTTTTCTCTTAACCGCAAGTCATTCGGCCGCCACATAATTGCAGGTTCTGTTTTCATTCTTTATAACTTCTTAATTCTTCTTTTATGCCATGTGTTTACACATAGATACTTTTTGTTCTCTCTAATGTCTAAAAGAGGGACTATTATAGGCATTCCAATGATTTAACTCTGTATGCATTAATAATTTCGGAACATAGGTATGAATCGTAGTTGGATGAGAGCCAATCGATTAAGTTTCGAGTACGAACAAGGAGTGATGGAATTTCTAGAGCTTGCTGAAAGTAATGCTAAAAAAAATCTTGCTCCTCCTAAGAGTGATGCTGAAAAAAGTCTTCATTTGCTTTTTCTCTGTCCATGTGTTCGTTGTGCAAATCACGAACCAAAACTCAATAAGAAAGAAATCATGGATCATCTAATTTGTCATGGGATTTGTCAAAGTTATACACAATGGATATGGCACGGTGAGGTAGTAGCAAAGTCAAATGTGTCCCAAAGAGATAATGTTAGTGCAGAAATGGATGATCGTCTGGAAGACATGATGCGTGATATTGGACAAGATTCGTTTAAGAAGGCGCACGCGTATGATACTTTATGCAGTGACAAGGATAAACCTTTGTATCCGGGATGCACAAATTTTACACGTTTGTCAGCCGTGTTAAAATTGTTTAATTTGAAGGCAAATAATGGGTGGACTGACAAAAGTTTTAGCGAATTGCTTGAATTGTTGACACAGATGCTTCCAGAAGGTAACGTAATGCCAAATCGTTATTACGAGGCGAAAAATATATTATGTCCGATGGGTTTGGAGTATGAAAAGATACATGCATGCCCTAATGATTGCATATTATACAGAAAAGAGTATGTAAACTATAATCATTGTCCGAAGTGCAAGGCATCCCGCTACAAAAAGAATGCTGGTGATTCTAGTGATGATGAGGCGGTAAAAAAGGTTCCTCCCGCGAAAGTGGTATGGTACCTACCAATAATTTCAAGGTTCAAGAGACTATTCGCTAATGCAAATGACGCAAAGAATCTTAGATGGCATGCAGAAGAAAGAAAGTGTGATGGAAAAATTTGCCATGTAGCTGATTTTTTACAATGGAAGAAAATAGATGTTTTATTTCCAAATTTTGGCAAAGAGTCGAGAAACCTTAGACTTGGACTTTCAACTGATGGAATGAATCCGTTTGGTAATCTAAGTACTAACCATACTTGTTGGCCTGTTCTCCTGATGATCTACAACCTATCTCCTAGGTTGTGCATGAAGCGTAAATATATTATGTTATCGATGATGATTTCGGGCCCAAAACAACCCGGAAATGACATAGATGTTTATCTAAGTCCTCTGATTGATGATTTAAAAGTGTTGTGGGAGGAAGGGGTGGATGTTTTTGATGCGTATTCTGGTGAACAGTTCAATATGCGTGCCATGTTGTTTTGCACCATCAACGATTTTCCGGCATATGGCAATTTGTCTGGTTATAAAGTTAAAGGGCATAGAGCATGTCCTATATGTGAAAAAGACACATGTTACCATCAACTTGTAAAAGGAAAGAAGACTGTTTATCTCGGGCATCGAAAATTTCTAGATCGTTATCATCCATATCGTAGATTGCGGAAAGCTTTCAATGGGGAACAAGAGCATGGTGTTGCTCCAAAGCCCTTAACTGGAGAGGAAGTTTATCAACGACAACAAGGCATTAATGTCGTCTTTGGAAAATACCAAAAGCAATCTACTGTGAAAAATATATGGAAAAAGAGGTCGGTTTTCTTCAATCTTCCATATTGGTCTAGTCTTGATGTAAGACATTGTATTGATATGATGCACGTGGAGAAAAATGTATGTGATAGTTTAATCGGAACACTTCTCAACATTCAAGGCAAGACAAAAGATGGTTATAATGCTCGTCTGGATTTGAGTTTGATGGGTATACGAGAAGAGTTAACTCCACAACATATAGGTAATAAGATATATTTGCCTCCTGCCTGCTACACTCTGTCTAAAAAAGAAAAAATAAGTTTCTGTGAGTGTTTACAAAGTATTAAAGTGCCGCATGGATACTCATCAAATGTCAATAGGCTTGTCTCAGGTAAAGATCTCAAATTAATTGGATTAAAATCTCATGATTGTCATGTCTTAATGCAACAGCTACTACCAGTGGCTATTCGTGGGATATTGCCTAACAATGTTAGGAAGACTATAACTAGGTTGTGCTTATTTTTCAATGCAATTTGTTGTAAAGCCATTGATCCATTAAAGCTAGAAATTTTGGAAAATGAGGCTGCAGTTATCTTATGCCAATTAGAGATGTATTTTCCTCCTTCATTTTTTGACATTATGGTTCACTTGATTGTTCATCTAGTAAGGGAGATTAGATTATGTGGTCCAATTTATTTACGATGGATGTACCCAATAGAGCGATACATGAAGATCTTAAAAGGGTATACAAAAAACCCACACCGTCCGGAAGCATCAATTGTTGAGAGGTACATCGCAGAAGAAGCAATTGAGTTTTGTTCGAACTATTTGTCAGAAGTGGATGCTGTAGGGGTTCCCAAGTCTCGTCATGATGGAAGATGTGAGGGTGTGGGTACACAAGGTTTAAAGGTCAAGAGCTTAAGTATTGATGTGGTTCTTCGAGCGCATTTGTATATATTGAATAACACGGATGAAGTTCAACCTTACTTATCTGCTCACAAAAGCATCATAAAGAAAAAGTACCCCAAGATGAATGAAAGATGGTTGTTAAAAGAGCATAATAAGAGTTTCTCTGAGTGGTTTAAAGAAAAAATTTCTAATGAGGATAGTGCTTCCAATACAATTAAGTGGTTGTCCTATGAGCCTAAATGTAACATAATAACTTGGAGTGGATATGATATTAATAAAACTTGCTTTTGTACAAAGTCAAAGGATGATCGTAGTACCACACAGAATAGTGGGGTTATGATTGTGGCCGAGTCCATGCACTTCTCTAGTGCTAAAGATAAAAACCCGGTTATGGCATCTACACCCTACTTTGGGGTGATTGAAGAGATTTGGGAAGTTGATTATGTTGTGTTTAAAGTTCCTGTATTTAAATGCAAATGGATTGATATCAACAGTGGTGTAAGAATCGATGAATTCGGAGTTACATCGGTTGATCTTAGCAAGCTAGCTTATGCGGACGAACCTTTCATTATGGCGTCTCAAGCAAAACAAGTGTTTTATGTCACAGATCCTTCTAATAAAAGGTGGTCAGTGGTTATACAAGGAAAGGTGCATGATAGTGATGAAAACCAAGATGCAAACCTTGATATTTCCGAAACTCCTCCTTTCTCAATGAATGTGCCTACCTTCGTTGAAGAAAACGAAGAGGATGACGTGCATGCTATTCGCATAGATCATGAAGAAGGCATATGGGAGGACTAGTAAGGTTATTTTATACTTTAATTTCTATTTATTTATTTATTTAGTGCTTAATTTTATGTCTAATTGTTTATATTTTATGCTTAATTTGATGTCTAATTGTTTATATTTTGTGCTTAATTTGATTTCTAATTGTTTTTATTTTGTGTTAACAGATACATGACTGATTCAACCGACAACCCTTCTTCATCTAGTGACCCTAAAAAAAGAAGAGTTAGAGGTCCCACTTTGATGACACAAATTAACAAAGTTCATCAAACGGGTGAAAAGATAAAGGTCGAGTTTCATCCGATGACTAAGGGATGTATGGGTAAAAATTCTTCAAATTTTAGGAGTTACATAGCGTCTCTTGCTCGACAAAGATGTAGTATTTTGAAAAATGAGTGGAAAGACATAGATGAAGGCATAAAAGAGGCTATTTGGACTGATGTTCAGGTATGTTTTACTGCTACACTTTATTATATTTTATAATCATATACTAACAACATATGTCGTATACTATATGTGTAGGCTCATTTCACTATTCCAGAACCTCATGATCCAAAGAAGGATCCGTTGAAGAAAGAATGGATTAAATATGCAGGAGAGCGATGGAGAGCTTTTAAGACACAACTCACAAGCGAGTATATTAGACACCCCAAAGAAGGTCTAGCTCCTCCATATATCAGGTATAATTATATTAAAGAAGAAGTATGGAAGGATTTTGTGCAGTCTCGAGACACTCCTGAATTTAAGGTTAGTAGGAGTTATAATTTTTTTTTGCATAACATTTTTATTATGTTTAGTATGATTAATAACTTTTTGAGTTTATAATAGGAAAAAAGTCAAAAGGGTGCAGCAAATGTGGCTAAGAATGTATACCCACATGTATTATCTCGTGGAGGGTATCGTTTGCTTGAGGAGAAAATGATAAATGAAAGGAGATCATCGAGAGATGATTCTACCTTAGATGATACTGGTAGTCCATCTCCACCGTCACGCCATGAGTTATGGAAAAGAGCACGACAAAAGAAAGGGGGAGAATACACATCAAAGGCTACACAAGTTGTTGCTGAGAAAATTGTAAGTAAAAAAATATGGTTTTTTTATTTTGCAGGATTCTCTAGTTATAATTGTGATTGATAAAAAATATGGTTTTTTCATTTTGTAGGATTCTCTAGTTGAAGAAGCTGAAAAGGGTGGCTTTGTTTCGGATGGACGTAATGATATCTTAACAGCAGCCATTGGAACATCTGAGCATGGCGGTCGTGTTCGTGGTGTTGGAAAACACCATAAACAAAGCACTTTCTTTGGCAGATCATCTTCACGTCAACGACAAGACGATATAAAAGAACAATTTACACAGTTATCATCTAAATTAGAAGCAAAGCTTAGAGCTGATTTTGATCAAAAGTTGGCTGAAGAGCGTAAGGCAATGGAACAATCTTTCATGGATACACTTAGGTCTATGGGTCTCTCGCAACAAAGCACTGAAAATAATAATAAATGCATTGTACAATGTGAAGCTGTTGATGGAAGTGGAAAAGGAAGTTGTTCAGCTGCAAAAGTAAGCACAAAAGAAAGAGAAGGAGAGGACAATGTTGAGAGATTAATGAGAATGGTTCTAAGAATGGGTGATGATCATTTGACAATAGAATTAAGTCATTGTGCGAGCGCCAGTAATTTTCATATGTCAGCTAAGTGTATCAGAGAGCTGTTGGTGGGTTTTAATTGGCTTGATGTGTCTACCCTCCAAGTTTGGTGCACGTAAGTACATTTTCTATTTTTATCAGTGTCAATATCTATTAATATGTTATATCTCTCATCACTTTTATTATAATGTTGATTTTAAAATTTTTTAGGTATATTCATCGTTTGTGTATTGATACTTCACAATCTAAAGTATACGGATTTATGGACCCTGCTATGTGTTCGTACGTTGATCATGTGCCGAGATCTCAAGCAGATGTCAAACAATACATACAACATAAGTTACGTGACGAAAAGAGAGAGTGTCACTTGCTACCATTTATTCATGGGTAAGTTTGTATGAAACTATGTTTTCTATTTTTTTAATTTTGGTAACATATATAATTCAATTTTGGTAACATGAAATTGTGACTTTTGTGTTTCCACACACATGTACAGAGGTCATTGGCAATTAATAGTCATGTGTCCAAATGATAATACGGTGGTCGTCTTTTGTTCCCTTCATCATGAACTTAATCAAACCATGACAAAAATTGTTACAAAGTAAGTTTATTTTTTAATGTTCACTTCATCCTATATACATAATTTGTTACAAAAGTAATATCATATATTGTGTGGCTTTATATGAATTTTTTTCTTCTGAATTAGTGCTTTTGGGGTTCATCAAGCGGCAAATGGGAATAGAAAAAAGGCTACATGGCTTCAACCCAATGTAAGTGTGGTGTAAATTATAATTAGATATTTAATTTTATCATATAAGTATTTACTAATTATGTCATTCATTTGTAGACAAGGAAACAACCTAACTCTAATGATTGTGGGTATTATGTGATGAAAAATATGTTGGATATTGTCTCTGCCAATATAACTAACTCTTGGATGAAGGTAATAAAAATGACTTTAATTTGTTATTTACTTTACGTTTTGCAACTTAATATGAATTTTCAAAGAATAACTCTATTGTTACTTACGTGTTGTAGGTATTTGATGACCCAACGAACCTATCGCCCGATGATTTGTATGATTTGCGACTCCGTTGGGCAACATGTTTCTTTGAATTATATAAAGGTTAACCTTTTTGTTGTTGTAGTACATTTGTGTAGCTTTTTGTTGTTAGCACATTTGTGTATAAAGGTTAACCGGCCTTTTTGTTGTTAGTACATTTGTGTATATCCTTTATATTGACACTTTTGTGAATCACTTATTTGTATACTAGATATTTGGTGCAATCAAATTAGATTTATGAGAAAAATATGAAACTAACGACCTAAATATGATCTATGTGATGTTGCAAAACTATGAAAATAGCGACCTAAATGTGGTCTATATGATGTGCACTATGAAAATAGCGACCTAATTATGGTCTGTGTAATGTTGGAAAAATATGAAAAATTAGGTACCAAAAAAGATACAGGGAACGACTAAAAAATAGGCAAATAATTTATACTCGTAACAGTACTTTTTACATCGGGCGAAAGAAAAAACCGATGTAAAAAACTACCTTTTACATCGGTTTAACCACAGAACCGATGTAAAAAGTGTCAGCAATTTTTTTCCTACAGTACTTTTCACATCGGTTGAACCAACAAACCGATGTAAAAAAGTGTCAGCATGAAATTTTTTTTTTCCTCCAGTACTTTTTACATCGTTTTGTCACGCAACCGATGTAAAATACCCACCTTTTACATCGGTTTTTCTCTGCAACCGATGTAAAAAACACCATTTATAATTAAAATTTACAGTTATAAATTTTTTTTCACATCAGACTTAAAAATTTAACCGATGTGATTGGTGTATTTCTTACATCGGGCCACAAACCCGATGTAAAATGTCTTTGATTTATTACATCGCCTGGCTTTACATCGGACTAAGACCCGATGTAAAAAGTCAATTTCGCCCGATGTAAAAAGTCGTTTCTGCACTAGTGAAAAAGAAGAGAAAGGTTTTTGAAGAAGGTTCTTCAAAACCCAAGAGGAAGGATACGGGTGAAGCTGCTGCTGTCAAACCTAAGAGGGTCAAGAAGAAAAAGGTTAATCCTCTAGAGTCAAGTTTAGATTCTATTCTGGAAACTGTCAAAGAGGTATTAACATCTGATCAAACTCTCCATGAACCTATACCATCACCTTCACCTTCTCCTCCTCGTGTTTCTAAACCTAAGAAACCTTCTGTAACAGTTTCTTCTGTACCCCAACATCAACCAATTCCATCTGAACCTACACATTCTCAACCATCTGATATTCCCCCATCTGACAAACAAACACTTGCACCACAACAATCATATGAAATTCCCCCACCAGAACCACAAATCTCAAAACCAACAGAACCAACACCACAACAACCAGAACGACAACAACCACAACCAGAACAATCCATTCCTTCTAATCCTGAACCAGAATCTATCCAACCTTCTGAACCCTTCATATCTGATTCTGTAGTCCTAGATATTCAACCTTTGACAACTCTGGTTGATATCTCTTCCACATCTTGTCATTCTTCTGAATCATCTAATTCTTCTGAATCTGATGTTCCCCCAGAAGTAAACTCACCCATCACTCTGTGGCTATGAACCTAGAACATCTGAGTTTGTATCTTTTGCTTCTTTCAAACCTCATCCCTCTGATCCCCTTCCATATGGTCTAAAACTCAAAAACTTTTATACCAGAATAGAAGCATCTGACCCTAACATTCCATATAAACCTATTTCTTCAACTATCGTTCCCTTTGTACTTCAAGCCTATCTAACACAACAACCAGATATCATTCCACCTGAACCTCTGCACTCTCAAAATTCTGTTTTTACCCCCTATACTTCTACATCATTTAATGCCATTCCCTCTGTATCCTATTTTAAACAGTTCTTGTTTCCCAAATCAACTTCATCCAGATCCAAAGCTTTCATTTCATCTGAACATCCTTCATTACCTTCTTATCCTCGTCCTCTGTTCATTATCCCAACCTTTATCATACCACCCCCACCAGAACAACCCAAACCATCACCTCTGGAAGCCTACCTTAAACCTAAATCCAAGTTAGATGTTGATATTTTATTTGACAATTTCAAGAAAGAAATAAGGATGAGTTTAGACTCTGTAAAGAAGGAATGTCTCTCGAGCATTAATCCAGAAGCTTCTGAAGAATGCTGGATTAAGTTCATTGCCAGATTCAACTTTGTGGCTTCTAATCTGAAGACCATTTGCTCTGATGACGCAAAGGTCAGATTTGCTGAAGTTTTCAGAGATACACTATAGAATGTGAACAGATATCTAACATTGCTTCTTGAGGATGCACCTTCAGCTTCTAGAGTAACTGCTACTTCTGATACTATTGAAGAATATGCTCCTGAAGTCACTCTGGAAACCAATCCATTAGCTCTGATGATTATAGACCAACCATCTGAATCTGTGCCTTCAGAATCTGCATCTGCAATGAATATTGACTCTGCTCCTACTCCTGCATATGAATCTACTCCTACTACTTCTTCTAAAGTTAAGAAAGAGAATCCAGACCTAGAAGATAAGATTGTTGTGCTGGAAGCTGGTCAATCTGAAATTAAATCTTGGATGGCAAAACAAGATGAGAAGACAGACAACATACAGAAATGGATGGCTAAGCAAGAGGAATCTACTTCTGAGATGACCAACATCCTTAAGCTTCTTGCATCACGTTTATCTTAGTTCTTATGTTTGTGCACTTTAAGTGTTATTTTGTTCTGTTTCTGCTTTCTCTGAATCATATTTTGTTCTGGATGTACTCTGATTATCTCTGAATGAATTTGTCTGTTTGATTATCTATTGATGTTATTAGCTTTATTCTGTTTTCTTCTGTTAACCTTTTATTTGTCTTTAAAAGTTTTCTTTTTGATATGACAAAAAGAGGGAGAAAAAGAAATTCTGATTGTTCAAAAATAAACAGTTACTAAAATGAAATTCAGACATGATAAATTATATTTAACATGAATTTTTAGTGTTTCAGAACTAATGAGTTTTTTTGACAAAATTCATTGAAGTTACCCTGAGAATCCCAAAACCAGATCTTAATTCAAACCAGGTTCTGATTACCAGGCTCTGATAATTCAAACCAGGCTTTGATCCTAAAAGTAAACCAGGCTCTGATTCTGGAAAGTAAATCAAGCTATTACCAGGCTCTGTTTCTGGAAAGCAAATCAAGCTCTGATTTTGGAAAGTATATTCTAACCAGGATTCTAACCAAAAGTTTTTAACCAGGCTCTTAATATGAATAGTATACTCATGCAAAAAGGGAAGTATTTTCTTCTATTAGAGTATTCATTTAAGGGGGAGATTCTTTATCTCAGGGGGAGTTATATATTTATCCTTTTATTGAACAAAATTTCCTATGTTTTTGTCATCATCAAAAAGGGGGAGATTGTTAGAACACAGATTGGTGTTTAATTATATCTCTATGTTTTGATGATAACTCTAATGAAATTTTGTATTAAGAAAATATATGCTCTAATTTTATTCAAGTGTTTTTGTTTCAGATATTAAATTAAATATTCTTATGGAAGCAAAAATGCATCTGAACAGTAGTCTACGCAAAGCTCTGAAGCATCAGAAGCAAGCCATCAGAAGACTCAGAGCGCTGCCAGAAGAGACTCTGAAGCAGAAGCTACAGAAGCATCTGAAGTGTAGCTGAAGATTTTGTATGAAGAGTTTAAAGCATTGTTTCAGAAGACTCTTAATGTAATTTACGCTGCAAGTACAGAGGCTCTGATAAACAAGTATGCTCTGATCAGATCACTCACGCTGAAGCACTGTTGCTGCAACTCTGATATCATTGAATCTGATCTGAAGAACAAGAAGCACATCAGAGGATCTGATATTGTTTACGTTTGAAAAGATGTCAGCACGTGAATAGACTTGGTACTATTCTCAACATCCTCTCCAATGAAATTATTCCTTATTTGTGATAGACACAAGGATTCAGACAAAAGGCATTTCTCTGAACATTCTACTTCTGAGAAAGGAAAAGTCATGTGAAGACAAAAGGCTACAGCTACTCTACTTGCACAGTCTTCAAGCATTGGACTTTCATCACTATAAAAGGACTTCTTCAACATCTCTTCAAGGTTAATGAAGCTTTAACGAATCTTGAACAAATTATTCAACAACTCTCATACAATCTTTCTTACTCAAAGATGAATAGTTTTTATTCGTTCTTAATCTAAGTGTAAAAATCACAGTTTGTGATATAGCTTTTTAGAAGCATCTTAAACACTTGTTTAGTTTACATTAATTTGTAAAAGTTTCCTTGAGAAGACCAAGTTGTGGTCAGAATTTCTTGAGAAGACTAAGACAGTTGTTCTTAGTGGTTGACACTGTAATCATTTTAAATATAGTGGATTAAGTCCTTGTGGAGAAAGGCAAATCACCTTGATAGGGTGGACTGGATTAGTTGAGTTTTGTCGCTACTGCGAAAATCGGCGCCGGCCATGACAGAAGAGTCGCCACCGTGCGTTATTTATCCCAAAAGAGGGAAAGGAAACGCTCAGAGAAAACCTAACGCAAAGAGGGAAAGGAATGGTCATCGCAACCAAATCCTAGATTCGGGAGTCGGTTACGCAAGGGGAAGGTATTAGCACCCCTCACGTCCGTTGTACTCGACGAGATCCACGCTTGTTTTCTATCTAAGGGTGTGTTTATCTATCTACTCTAAAGGTCTGGTCTAAAAAGAAAAGAAAATGACTCGGCAAAGTATCGCACTTTATGCCTACGTATTCCCGTCTGGAACGAGAAATCAGAGTCAACGTAGTTCGCCTAACTACGGGTTATGGGGGAAGGTTGCTCGCCAAGATATCGCATCTTGTGCCTACGTACTTTCATACGGCATGAAAGATCAGAGCAAACGTAGTTCGGGCTACGGAAGACACAAGTTTGTCTGACAGCTTTTTTTATCTCCTTATGAAAGGGTTTTCTAGATTAAGGGTCCAAGAGGACAAAAAACAGAGTTTGAAGGTTTGTTTGAATCTTTTACGAAAGAACTGTTTTTTAGGATGTTCGCAATCTCCGTCGCACTAGAGACTATGACCTAGGAGTGAATGCTTTGCATGTCACCCAAAGGGTACCACACTAAACATCCAGATCACTGGAGAGAGACCCTCCGCCAACCTTTTCCCAGATAGCTTAAGGCTCGTAACGTACGACTTCAATTAACCTTATTACTGTATTTTTGAATTGTTTTGGGATGAGAAGAGAAAGACGCCCTAAAACTATGGTTGAAAGGGAATCTACCTATTGTTATCATGCATGGTTTAGAAATATAATGTCTATCATAATTCCCTCTTGCACAGAGGAAATCAAAGATCCTAGGGGAAAACAGCAAAAGAGAGCAAGCAGTAAACAGTAAAAAGTAAAATGCATGCTATGCAACAGTACAAGCGAGACAAGGGAGTCCTGCTCAACCTCAAACCTAAGAAAACAACAGGCAAGGGGGGACAAGCTCCACCTCAAACCTAAAGGTAAGCAACACAAGCAAACAGACAATACAACAAAAGAAAAAACAGAGGAAGCAGCCCAAGCAGCAGCAACAGTCTTCTACAGACAGCAACTTCAACCTTTAGCAGCAGCTCTTGTTAGCAAAGTTGAATTAACAGCAAAGTTGACAGCAAAGAATCTTCATCTTCAAGTTAGCTCCTACCTTCAAGCTTCTTCAATTTCATCTTCAAACTCTAGCAAGCTCCACAAGAAAAGAAATTATCATTGAGATCAAGTTATAATGCTAGAAAACCTGATGAAAACCAAAGGAATTCATCAGGAACCAACATGGAAAGAAAGTGCATCCTCAAAAGTTCTACTCATTAAGGCATGCCACCCATCCCTCCAAAGGAGAGATGGGGCTTCCTTAAGAGGACTTTGCATCATAGGATGAGGATAGAAGCAAACAATGCATTCTATTTTTTATGAAAGGAAAAGAACTAGTTCTAATGGTTCTTCCTAAAACCTTAATCCTATAAGCTTCTAAAAAGCACCTAAAAGAGAAAGAAAACTCCAAATTAAGCTCCACAAGCCAATCCACAGCAGCTACAAGATGTCCAGCACCTCCTCCAAAAAGGAAATCAAGCTCTTCAAGCTCCAAAGCCACCAACAAGATCAAACAAGGCAAGGCACCAAAGAAGGAACACCAAAGGAAACACCTACTTGTGAAATATATCTAAAATAGAAAACTAAGTTGTAAATATCTAAGATTTTTCCTAAGGTAACATGCATGTTTTATCATTCTAGGGTTCAAATATCAAAGCCTAAATCAACTTCTAGGTCCACTAAATAAATCCTAAGTTGAAATGTGTCAAGATAAACCATAAGTTGGGAAGGCTGTAAACATTTCACCTAAAACAGAACCTACAATTATTAAAAAAATCTAATAAAAATCCTAAGGTAGCATACATATCTCACCTAATAGCCATCAAAATCTCAAGACAAAATTTAATACCAAATGGGAGGAAAAAAATCAACAAACAGAGGTATCAATTATGCACAACAACGGACATTAGCACAAAAGAAAAAATTCAATTAATTTGAATCAAATCCTAAAAATGTAAAACCAATTCCTAAAACTTCCTAAGACGTTCAGGAATCATGAGAAAAAATTTCGTAATTTTTTGATCAATTTTACTATTTTTTGTGAATTAATTCTAACAACCACTAAAACAGAAAAATAAAGAAAAGAAATTAAAGAAATAACAATGGAGGGTGTAATCAGCAAGAACATCCGAGTGCAATTCTAGCCTGGGCCCATGCAGGGGGTGCTGAAAGCAGGGGCGCTGGGCCCGTTTGGGATGAGAAATCCAGCTTAAAGAAACTCTTAATAACATCCAGGAGGGGGTGTAATAAGCAGGGATTCCATGTGCAAATCACGTTGGGCTCATGGAGGGGGGTGGCAATAGCGCTGCGAAGCCCAAAACGAAAACTAAACAAATCAGCTCTCAAAATAAATGAAAAGAAAGCACGCCTGGGAATCGAACCCGCGCGCAAGGGGGCTTGAGGCGCAGCCAAAAAGACGTCGTTTTGGGCAGCTGCACGCGTGGCGCATTCCTGGACGTGTGATGCGCGGACCAAGTCATCTCTTCCTATCCAATCGGATGGCTCCCCATCGTCTTCTCCAATTCAAAAATTCCAGCGCATGAACAGTACTCGCGCGGCCATGGATGAGGCTTTTTTCCGGCAAACTTCGAAACAATGTATCTCTCTCAATTCTTAACCAAATGCAACGATTCTTGAACCAAAATTGCACGAAATTTCGAGAGGAATCCAAATATACCACTTAAACAGTCTAAAACTCCAAGAATCAAAAATTACACATCCTAACCGAAAACACATCTAATCCTAAAATGTCACTAATCATTCAATTCTTTGCCCATAAATCATCTACAACCTAAGGTGAACCTAACCACATGATTCTATTGCATCAAAAACACAAGAATGGGGTGTAATTTCAAGAAGTAAGAACCTGAGTTCAAGCTTCAATTGGAGGCGTTTTCGGCTTGATTCTTTCTCCAAAACGTTCCAGATTCAATCGGTGATGATGTTAGAAGAAGATTGAAGCTTCAATTGTGCTTGAAATGGCTTCAATCAGAAATTTACTCTTTCACTTTTCTTCTTCAAGCTCCAATGGTGATCTTTACTCTCAACCCCAATCAATCACCAACCTTGTTTCTGATGAGCTCCTCAACCTTTATAGAATGATTTAGAAGCTTCTAGAGCTCAGGCCCAAGTCCAAAATCAAAAGTCCAAATCCATTGGCTTCATAGCTTGCATTGGAAGCTTTGGATGATTTGCATATTCCATTTAGAATGAATTCAGCCCAAAAGGAGTCTCCAAATTGCCTTTGTGAAGGAATTGTGTAATGTAACTTTTATGTGAAGAAATCTTGTGAAAGGCCATGAAGCACACTTCAAATGAAAATTCCACAATTGTCAATGTCTTTAAAACATATTTTCTGATTAAAATGAGTGGTTATTTGACTTGTTTTGGACTCATAATCATTTATTTCAATTTCCCACCAAAAATGCCTTTGAATTTCTTCTTTATTCAAACCACTTCACACCAATCCTTGATATGAGCCAAATCAATTCATCATGAGCTCTTGGTCAGCCTAAAAACCACATTTTTAACAAGTTCCATGTTGAACAAAAATCCATTTGACAAGTGCAAGTTGGAGATTTTGACCTATGATTGAAAATGGCCTATAATCTCACTTTCCCAAAATACCCCTGACTTGTAAACCTCATAACTTGAGTTCTGCAAATCATATGGAAGACTTCTAATACAATTTGGAAAGCTAAGATCATGAGTAACAACTTTCATGTTGGCCAAAAATTCAGGTGAAACTTCCTTCTAGGTCAAAAATAGCTTGGAAGTCAGATGATTTTCACAGACAAATTTCAGAGGCATCTAAGGACCTGTAACTTGTCTGGACCATAACTTGAGTTCTATAAATACAATGGAGGACTTCTAGTACTCAAATTAAAGCTAAGAGCATCCTTTACAAAATTCATGTGGAGGCCAAAGTCATATGAGACTTGTATCTTGACTTACATGGCTTGGAAGTTTGACACTAAATAGGGGATTTTACACTGAAACCCTAATTTAGCAACTTCCCACACTCTTGACTCTTCTTGACTTGATCTTGGCACAACACCACAAATGTCTCAGCATATCATTTCATGAACCCTATGACCTAAAAGTAGGCTTTAATACTCTTCAATTGCACAGTTTGGCCTAGGATTAACCAGATGAAACCCTAGTGACATCCACTTCAACTGTGGCTCTTGCACTTGATAAAATGACTTGATTGAGCTCCAACATGACCTCCAAGGCACTTAAATGAGCTCTACTCACACATCCTCTCCTTGATCAAGGCCTTAGAATCCACTACTGATCTTCAACTGGCTCCAAGTGAGGAGATGCACCCCATACAAGTATCAAGCTTCTCAAGAACTCAACCATCTGTCTGATGACCCTGATAGCTTCTTAAGCTTGAATAATACATCTGGTTAGGCTTCTCTTGACATGTAGACACACTTGATTGCCAAAGCCAAAACCCTGATTGTTGTCACCGAAACCAGTATTGATACCAACATTCCTGTTGGTTTCCACGTTCCCATTGCCATTATCAGCATTTCCGTTACTAGCATTGCCGTTGCCATTGCCAGTACCAGTCTCACCAGCATTTGGTATCACTTCCTCCCTGCGAGGGGTCTCAACGCGAACAGATTTATATTTAGTATTACCAGCCGCTCGCGCCAGCAGCGGTTGCACCAGAGTTTGAAGGTGTTCCTGGCCCTTGGCCACAGCCTCCATAGCCTGCATGAATTGGGCCAACCTATCCCGGATCTCCTACATCTCAGCTTGTACCTGGTCCATGATCTTCTTACAGTTGCTTCTTGTAGCGTACCGGTGAGTTCTCTGTTTGTCAATCTTGAAACAACCTGAAAGACGCAGGAGATAAGATTCGAGCTCAAAAAAGTACCTGCCATGCAATATGAAGATGCAAATGCACACATGTAAATATGCAACAGGTTAATTCCCCCCCTCCCCCCCCGATTCTAGTTCCGGAGAAGAAGCCATAACGACAATAGAGTCCCAAGTAAGCAAGCACAGAATCAGAAACCTCATACATAAACAAATGCTAAGAGGCAGAGTACAAAGGTAAAACCGAATACAACTGAAAAGACCTCGGCCAACAAGCCTGGCGATGGTCAAAATACAAGCACGAATAACATACAACAAGGGGAAAACAAAGATAAATCAGGACGGATGGCGCGCCCAGACATCTCCCAATAGCCTCAACGTCTCCGGATGACCTGGTCTGGAGAGCAGTTCATGTATCAGTAATGTGTGTCGCCTAACAGTGGATCTCAGCTTTTTGGCATCCTCTACACAGGCTCCCTTGCCAAAACACTCATCCAGCCTGCATCTCTTGAAGCCAACCTTCAGTTCACAACCCCTCATTTCTTTGACCATGTCCCTCACTTTAAACTCAGTGTCACGTCTAAGAGATGCCTCTTCAGCAATCTTCGCATCCTTAACGCTGAGCTGCTCCTCTAACCAGGAAATCTACAGCTTCAACTCATCTTCACGCTCCTTCCGGCTAGTAAGCGTGGCATTCCACAAAAATTCTCATTTGGAAAGTCGAGAATAAGCCTTATTCAGAAGCTCTTTCTTAGTAGCAAGCACACTACTAACACCATTCAGGGCTACTCCCACCTTCTCTCTCCTACTGGTCTCTTCAATCAAATCTGAACCCAACCTGTTAATCATCTCAGTCTGCTTTTTCAAAGTGAAGGTTGCCTCACTCTTCTCATGCCGAAGCTGGAAAATCTCTTTCTCTAACTCTTCATTTGCTCTTTGCAACTCTTCCTTTTCAGCCAGCAGCTTGCTATACTTCTCAATCTCTACTGAAGTAGGTTCCTCAATCACCGGAAGATACAAAGGATCTACAGCAGGATACGGCATCAAAGACTTTTCAACTCTTTCATGGATTTAGAGCCGATAAGGATTATAAGCTCGACTGTCACTCTTGCCAAGCAATGTCTTTCCTCTTCTGTGAATATTACCCCAAGCATGCCTCAATCTGACCAAAACATCTCCATCTAATAAACCCGTGAGATACAGAGATTCCTGTATCTCGTCCTCAACCGGAGAATCCCTCAAAGCATAGCCAAACTGTCTCACAAGCAGAGAAGGGTTGTAGTTAATATAACCTTTCCGTCCAATCAAAGGAATGTTCGGAAAGCCACTGCAACTATATATAATATTCACTCCGAGAAGGTTCCGATCAAACCAAACAATATTCTCAGCACACAATCCCATCAATTGGGAAGACCAATCTAAAGTACCAGCAGTATCAACAAAAGGTCTCGTCTTAGGAAGATGTCCCTGAAACCACCTGTATAGAAAGGTACACAGCAAGAAACATTCTTTCCCCGACGCTTCTCATTCTTATAGTGAATAGAATGATAAACGTCACCCAAGAGAGTAGGCACCAGATTCTTCGAGGCAAGAATAAAGAAAGCATCTGAGTCAACAAAATCAGGCAAGTTGGGGAACAATACAATCCCATAAATGCAAACAACCTGAATAGCATTGAAGACAATCCAACATCCATCCTTTGCACACTGCGTAGCCTTCTCAACCAAGCAAGAAAGATGAAAACCATAAGCTCCATTCAGCTTGACCAAACCTCCGGGGAACTCAGAAGCATCTCAACTGACAATCTCAGCAAGCTTAGCCAACTCAGGCTCAGTATCCTCGTGAATAAAAGGCATCTGATCTAACACAGGAACTCCTAGCATATCAGAATACTCCTCCAAAGTAGGGGCCAAAATAAAATCAGGGAACAAGAAGCATCTCAACTGAGGCTCGTAAAACTGCATCAAGGTATACAATCCAGTCATCTCAAACACAGAAGGTCTGCACACCAAACTGAGTAGTTTCCCATAAGACTCTCTAAACTCAGCCCTCACTCTCTGATCTGCTAGAGCAACCAACCGCAACAAGGAACTGATATCTGGAGAAGGCAACTTGTAAGCAACTGTCCTCTTCAGGGACTCCATGTCTGGCAAGAAGAACACTAGAATCTGAGGGGAAAAAGCACACCTGCAACATAAATACACGTTAATGAAATGCAAACATGAAAATGCAAATGCATATGCAAATAGGGGATCAAGTGCAGTGCTGAAGAACTGTGTTATGCTGTACTGCAGCTTGAGAACCATCAGATCTTCTCCTCAAACCAAACCAACCACAAAAGAACCCTCGCAACCAATTCTCACTGACAGAGACAAACCAGGTGTTCTTAGGCCAGAGTTTTCCTGCAAAAAGACCCACATACCCCTCACAGGTATGTACTTAACTCGCAGACGATAAACTGGGGAAGGAGAATTAGAACACGATAAACTGCCAGAGAAAGGTTTTGGGAGAAAAAGTGAGAAGAAGAACAAGGAGGAAGAGAAGGAGGCTAGGGCTGTCAATCCTTCAAGATTCTTCAACAATTGAGCAATTAATCGAGGTAAGGGGGGAGAATGGATTTCAATATGGGTGAATTAACATAAAATTGTGAGAGGTCCTTTCTCTCATAGGAATTATGTGTTCTTGAGGATTCTTGATCTAATTTTTTTAGCATGATGAATTCCATAAAATTGTTGTTGTTCTTGAATGATTATTGTATGGGGAGTATTGCTTTTCATAGTTTTCTATATATACCTTTCGGTATGTTGTGGTGATGTAAGGTTTAGGGATTTGGGTAAATATGTAGAAATGAATGTGTTATATCATTATTAGTATGATGCTCTAAGTTTTCCCTAAGGTTTAGAGATTTGGGTTAATTGTGGGAAATAGGGAGGTAACCGTATGAATCTGAGGTTATGACCAAATGGCCAAATGATATGTATCGTTGAATATTAATATAGGTAAAACTTATGGGAAATTGGACTTTCGTGGCCAGAACCTTGACATTGTTATATGTCTGACCCTGAAGGGTTAAATATTAGATAGTAAGTAACTTAAATGCCGTAGGGTGTAATTGAAGGAAAAATTGTGATATGTTGTCCTTATAGGAATAAGAATATTCAAATGTGAGTAACTCTGAAGTACTCAGAGCAATTGCAGGAAATAGTGTTTTATGTGTTGCAAATGTTGCCAGATGAGCCTAATAAACCATAGAAGTTGTGCAGTTATTGTCGTATAACCTTAGGAATGTTTTAGTGATGTTTTGGGTGCTTTGAGTAAGTTATTCACAACGATAATTGAGTTAAAACCAGTTCCGGAGCGTAACAGCGTCTTTCTGTCCGTCACGGATGTTCATGTTTTCGGTCGAAATTGTTTTGGACGTAACTTTGGATCCGTAAGTCCTTTTTGACCCCCGTTCGAAGAATTGGAAAGCTAATGAACAGAGCTATAACATAGGATAGATAATGGAATTGTTTTCCCAATATTCTTATATCTAATTATGTTTGAGAAGTCAATTGTGTATATGTTTTAGTAACGAATCATGTTCTGGTTCAATGATGTCTTGGTGTTTTGATAGATGTGGGCCAAGATGGTCGAATGTGGACAATCTTGTGCGAGTGTGGTAATTCCTGAGAGGATTACGGTGAGCGGATGGCTCGTGTGGATCAAGATTGATCGTGAATTATGCATGATGTATTACATTGCATAATTGTGTTGACATGCATTTTATATCATGTGTCTTGTGGAGATGGCTAGGTGGGAATCCATGACGGGTGCCTAGTTTTATCCGGACTTCATTGTGGAAGTTGTTGTGGAGATAAGTTGTAGTTCAGAGGAACGTATATATGACTTATCCGGATTCCGACGGGAATCGGGTTCAAGTGTGAACCGTATGAGATTGTGTTGGTACCACATGCATTGTGTCGAGTCAGTGAGTCGCATTGCATTATTGTAATTGAATGTGGGCTATTAGTGTCGAATGATTGAAGTGGCACGTGTATGTGCGTTAATTATGTCTGATTGTATGTGTGGTGTGTAACTACTCCTTAGCATGTGTATTTCACTGTTTATTTATTGAATGTAATTTTCACCCCTTTTTGTTGTTGTGTTTGTGCTCTCTTGGGAGTACAGGTGACCAGGTACCTGAGTAGTGCTTGGAGTGTGTTGCTATTTGATCGAGTCTTAGGAGTCGCTCTGATACGTAACATGGGATGACGGGATTACGTTGTTATTTGACTACTTTATTTGTTTATTGTTACGTATCTTCATTTATTAGACTTATGTTGTATGACCTCGTGTCGAGGAGAATTATATTGGAGAATTGATTTGTATTCCGCTGCTTACTTGAAAACTAAATAATATTGATTATTTTAATGAAATGAAGTGACTTAGTGTGATATCCCACTGTGTTGGAGAACTCTGATGAATTTCATGAATTATTCCTGTATATTTATTATATTCCGCGTACGGGGTAAAGTGGGGTGTTACAATTGGTATCAGAGCAGGTTGGTCCGTCCGGCCAGTGTTGTAGTAGAGTCTGACTATAGAATGTTTATAGTCATGTGTGTGTTTGGATTGTCCAGTGTCGATCTTTGGTAAGGATTTTGAAGTGAACTTGATTTGTTTACCACTTCGCGAGTTGGATGTTATTTTAGGAATGAATTGGCTTGAGAGTAAGATGCGAGAGTCGTATCCGGAACCGTTCTCATCAGATACATTTTCGAGGACGAAAATATTTTAAGTGGGGGAGAGTTGTAACACCCCATTTAAATTATTCAGTCGCTTTGGTATGTTCTGTGAGGTGTATTTGTGTGGTGTCCTTAATTAAGGGTATGAGGTTAGGAGTAAGGGAGAGAGGTGACCTTAGTTGGGGTACTGTTGACCTAGATAAAGGAGTAAGTTAATTATGATATCGAGAGCATTATAGTGATTAATATTATTCCAACTATTATTAATAATAATGTTAATGAGATTATCATTATTATTATTATTATTATTATTATTATTATTATTATTTGGTGGAATATTATTATTATTCATATTATTACTATTTGTATGAATATTATTATTAGTGGGAGAATAAGATTAGTATTATTATTGTTATTATTATTATTATTATTATTATTATTATTATTATTATTATTATTATTATTATTATTATTATTATTATTATTATTATTATTATAGGATTTAAATAATAAAATAAGAAATAAGGGATTAAAGGAAATAGAGAAGTTTTTTTGGGAAGGAGAATTAGAACACGATAAACTGCCAGAGAAAGGTTTCGGGAGAAAAAGTGAGAAGAAGAACAAGAAGGAAGAGAAGGAGGCTAGGGTTGTCAATCCTTCAAGATTCTTCAATGATTGAGCAATTAATCGAGGTAAGGGGGAGAATGGATTTCAATATGGGTGAATTAACATGAGAGGGTAGTGGGAGGTCCTTTCTCTCATAGGAATTATGTGTTCTTAAGGATTCATGATCTAATTTTCGTAGCATGATAAATTCCATAAAATTGTTGTTGTTCTTGAATGATTATTGTATGGGGAGTATTGTTTTTCATAGTTTTCTATATATACCTTTCGGTATGTTGTGGTGATGTAAGGTTTAGGGATTTGGGTAAATATGTAGAAATGAATGTGTTATATCATTATTAGTACGATGCTCTAAGGTTTCCCTAAGATTTAGAGATTTGGGTTAATTGTGGGAAATAGGGAGGTAACCGTATGAATCTGAGGTTATGACCAAATGGCCAAATGATATGTATCGTTGAATATTAATATAGGTAAAACTTATGGGAAATTGGACTTTCGTGGCCAGAACCTTGACATTGTTATATGTCTGACCCTGAAGGGTTAAATATTAGATAGTAAGTAACTTAAATGTCATAGGGTGTAATTGAAGGAAAAATTGTGATATGTTGTCCTTATAGGAATAAGAATATTCAAATGTGAGTAACTCTGAAGTACTCAGAGCAATTACAGGAAATAGTGTTTTATGTGTTGCAAATGTTGCCAGATGAGCCTAATAAACCATAGAAGTTGTGCAATTATTGCCGTATATCCTTAGGAATGTTTTAGTGATGTTTTGGCTACTTTGAGTAAGTGATTCGCAAGAATAATTGAGTGAAAACTAGTTCCGGAGCGTAACAGCGTTTTTCTGTCCGTCACGGATGTTCATGTTTTCGGTCGAAATTGTTTTGGACGTAACTTTGGATACGTAAGTCCGTTTTGACCCCCGTTCGAAGAATTGGAAAGCTAATGAATAGAGCTATAACATAGGATAGATAATGGAATTGTTTTCCCAATATTTTTATATCTAATTATGTTTGAGAAGTCAATTGTGTATATGTGTTAGTAACGAATCATGTTCTGGTTCAATGATGTCTTGGTGTTTTGATAGATGTGGGCCAAGATGGTCGAATGTGGACAATCTTATGCGAGTATGGTAATTCCCGAGAGGATTACGGTGAGCGGATGGCTCGTGTGGATCAAGATTGATCGTGAATTATGCATGATGTATTACATTGCATAATTGTGTTGACATGCATTTCATATCATGTGTCTTGTGGAGATGGCTAGGTGGGAAATCCATGATGGGTGCCTAGTTTCATCCGGACTTCATTTTGGAAGTTGTTGTGGAGATAAGTTGTAGTTCAGAGGAACGTATATACGACTTATCCGGATTTCGACGGGAATCGGGTTCTAGTGTGAACCGTATGAGATTGTGTTGGTACCACATGCATTGTGTCGAGTCAGTGAGTCGCATTGCATTATTGTAATTGAATGTGGGCTATTAGTGCCGAATGATTGAGGTGGCACGTGTGTGTGCATTAATTATGTCTGATTGTATGTGTGGTGTGTAACTACTCCTTAGCATGTGTATTTCACCATTTATTTATTGAATGTAGTTCTCACCCTTTTTTGTTGTTGTGTCTGTGCTCTCTTGGGAGTACAGGTGACCAGGTACCTGAGTAGTGCTTGGAGTGTGTTGCTATTTGATCGAGTCTTAGGAGTCGCTCTGATACGTAACATGGGATGACGGGATTATGTTGTTATTTGACTACTTTATTTGTTTATTGTTACGTATCTTCATTTATTGGACTTATGTTGTATGACCTCGTGTCGAGGAGAATTATATTGGAGAATTGATTTGTATTCCGCTGCTTACTTGAAAACTAAATAATATTAATTATTTTAATGAAATAAAGTGACTTAGTGTGATATCCCACTGTGTTGGAGAACTCTGATGAATTTCATGAATTATTCCTGTATATTTATTATATTCCGCGTACGGGGTAAAGTGGGGTGTTACAATTGGTATCAGAGCAGGTTGGTCCGTCCGGCCAGTGTTGTAGTAGAGTCTGACTATAGAATGTTTATAGTCATGTGTGTGTTTGGATTGTCCAGTGTCGATCTTTGGTAAGGATTTTGAAGTGAACTTGAATTGTTTACCACTTCGCGAGTTGGATGTTATTTTAGGAATGAATTGGCTTTAGAGTAAGATGCGAGAGTCGTATCCGGAACCGTTCTCATCAGATACATTTTCGAGGACGAAAATATTTTAAGTGGGGGAGAGTTGTAACACCCCATTTAAATTATTCATTCACTTTGGTATGTTTTGTGAGGTGTAGTTGTATGGTGTCCTTAATTAAGGGTATGAGGTTAGGTGTAAGGGAGAGAGGTGACCTTAGTTGGGTACTGTGGACCTAGATAAAGGAGTAAGTTAATTATGATATCGAGAGCATTATAGTGATTAATATTATTCCAACTATTATTAATAATAATGTTAATGAGATTATCATTATTATTATTATTATTATTATTATTATTATTATTATTATTATTATTATTATTATTATTATCATTATTATTATTATTATTATTGTTATTATTCGTATTAATAATATTATTTGGTGGAATATTATTTTTATTCATATTATTACTATTAGTATGAATATTATTATTAGTGGGAGAATAATATTAGTATTATTATTATTATTATAGGATTTAAATAATAAAAATAAGAAATAAGGGATTAAAGGAAATAGAGAAGTTTTTTGGGGAAGGAGAATTAGAACACGATAAACTGCCAGAGAAAGGTTTTGGGAGAAAAAGTGAGAAGAAGAACAAGGAGGAAGAGAAGGAGGCTAGGGTTGTCAATCCTTCAAGATTCTTCAACAATTGAGCAATTAATCGAGGTAAGGGGGGAGAATGGATTTCAATATGGGTGAATTAACATGAGAGGGTAGTGAGAGGTCCTTTCTCTCATAGGAATTATGTGTTCTTGAGGATTCTTGATCTAATTTTCGTAGCATGATAAATTCCATAAAATTGTTGTTGTTCTTGAATGATTATTGTATTGGGAGTATTGCTTTTCATAGTTTTCTATATATACCTTTCGGTATGTTGTGGTGATGTAAGGTTTAGGGATTTGGGTAAATATGTAGAAATGAATGTATTATATCATTATTAGTACGATGCTCTAAGGTTTCCCTAAGGTTTAGAGATTTGGGTTAATTGTGGGAAATAGGGAGGTAACCGTAAGAATCTGAGGTTATGACCAAATGGTCAAATGATATGTATCGTTGAATATTAATATAGGTAAAACTTATGGGAAATTGGACTTTCGTGGCCAGAACCTTGACATTGTTATATGTCTGACCCTGAAGGGTTAAATATTAGATAGTAAGTAACTTAAATGCCGTAGGGTGTAATTGAAGGAAAAATTGTGATATGTTGTCCTTATAGAAATAAGAATATTCAAATGTGAGTAACTCTGAAGTACTCAGAGCAATTGCAGGAAATAGTGTTTTATGTGTTGCAAATGTTGCCAGATGAGCCTAATAAACCATAGAAGTTGTGCAGTTATTGCCGTATAACCTTAGGAATGTTTTAGTGATGTTTTGGGTGCTTTGAGTAAGTGATTCGCAAGAATAATTGAGTGAAAACCAGTTCCGGAGCGTAACAGCGTCTTTCTGTCCGTCACGGACGTTCATGTTTTCGGTCGAAA
The DNA here is from genome assembly GCA_963859935.3 of Lathyrus sativus. Lineage (NCBI taxonomy): Eukaryota > Viridiplantae > Streptophyta > Magnoliopsida > Fabales > Fabaceae > Lathyrus > Lathyrus sativus. The sequence continues at coordinate 188,219,664 of OZ012739.1, forward strand.
TTGTTTTGGACGTAACTTTGGATCTGTAAGTCCGTTTTATCCCCCCGTTCGAAGGATTGGAAAGCTAATGAACAGAGCTATAACATAGAATAGATAATGGAATTGTTTTCCCAATATTTTTATATCTAATTATGTTTGAGAAGTCAATTGTGTATATGTTTTAGTAACGAATCATGTTCTGGTTTAATGATGTCTTGGTGTTTTGATAGATGTGGGCCAAGATGGTCGAATGTGGACAATCTTGTGTGAGTGTGGTAATTCCCGAGAGGATTACGGTGAGCGGATGGCTCGTGTGGATCAAGATTGATCGTGAATTATGCATGATGTATTACATTGCATAATTGTGTTGACGTGCATTTCATATCATGTGTCTTGTGGAGATGGCTAGGTGGGAATCCATGATGGGTGCCTAGTTTCATCCGGACTTCATTGTGGAAGTTGTTGTGGAGATAAGTTGTAGTTTAGAGGAACGTATATACGACTTATCCGGATTCCGACGGGAATCGGGTTCAAGTGTGAACCGTATGAGATTGTGTTGGTACCACATACATTGTGTCGAGTCAGTGAGTTGCATTGCATTATTGTAATTGAATGTGGGTTATTAGTGCCGAATGATTGAGGTGGCACGTGTATGTGTGTTAATTATGTCTGATTGTATGTGTGGTGTGTAACTACTCCTTAGCATGTGTATTTCACCGTTTATTTATTGAATGTAGTTCTCACCCCTTTTTGTTGTTGTGTCTGTGCTCTCTTGGGAGTACAGGTGACCAGGTACCT